>JAFIDM010009631.1:321134433-321196815 GCA_023159025.1 Thereuonema tuberculata | reverse complement strand
AGGGGTCATTGATTCGTGTGTTTGTCCGTTTTGTCTATTCGTCCCATTTCACTGAGCTTAGGTATGCTGGTTGGGTCGGGCTGATGATAGGCCAATAAGCCTCGAAACAGCGCTGTCCCCGATTTCCAGCACAAATATCAAAAAATAGCTCAGTGAATTTGTATTTTGTTTAGTTATGTGCGTTCTTTGTTTTATTTTACTGTTTAATATTAGATTTAAAGATAACTGAAAATTTCAAAACAAAATAAAGACCAGAGCAAACAAACACTATTGACTGCTGCCTGATTGGTTATTTAGTGGTTGTTTATCAATACCCATTTGTTTTAATATTTTAATAGTTTAAACTCTTTGGTTTTAGTTTGTTCATTTCAGCACAGTTGAAAGGCGAAGCATCTAGATAAAATGAGGACTATTCTGTTGTAATAATTAATAGCGAAGAGCCGGACGGGATGAAGGTAACAGAAAGCAAGAAAAAATTTAAACTAACCTTATACTCTCAAAGATGCATTTTTATTTTTTTTTTAATTTTATCTTTCCAATAAATTAATATCAAACATAAATGATTTTGTTTTACACAGACAGAATCATAGCAGATTTATATTTTGGTTTATTTTCAGATAACTTACCTTTTCAAAATTGTGTAAAAGTTGTACATTTTGTAATTCAAAACGCCATTGAATCATGTTTTCTATTATCGACAACAAACAATAGCATTTAAGCCAATTTTCAACAGATTAAAGATGGAACTGCTTTCATTTTATTTAAAATTCGATGTTTTCCTGTGAATTGACACTTAATTAATCGGAGCAATTTTTAGTATCAACATCAAAGTTTGTTCAGTGTGGTCTACATTTCCAATGTAATAATTGCTGAATTTGATGTGTGCATTAAATAGACCAAGCGGCTTATGAAGAGCAATGGGTCCATTGGGTATTTTTGAAGATTAATAGCAACAATGACCAAATGGTGGATCACTAGTTAAAGTGAAGGTTCGAATGCTCTAGTTCAGGAAAATAACTGACAGCTTGTAATTACAGTAAAAATAACTAAAGTACTAAAAGTATGGTCTTAAGGAATAGATAATAAATTTGAAATTAGATAATTCATTAAATAAAAGAATCGCAGGGAACAAAATTAAACAATTATTTCACTGACATTCTTTCACCATGGAGATAATTGATATTTAAATTTTCCCGTATTGTTATTGACTCCATGTTGCTTTTTCTTTTTTTTTTAAATTTTATTTACATTCATCTTCTTTTCACAGTGTAATTATAATTGTTTAGTTTATCTGGTCATTGGTGCTTCTTCCATAGAAATATTATTTCAAAGCTTAAGAGCTTTAAAACAAATTTCACGAAATATTTAGTCGTCCGAAAATAATCTAATTCACTGCTCTTCATCACAAAACTTGTTTATTATTAAAAAACTCAATACTTAAACAAGGGCCGTCTCGTGTTTTGTTGGTGCCCGGGGCAAGATTTCGTCAGGCGCCCCCCCCCCCTCAAACTCAATCCGACATGCACCCACCCGACGTTACACCTATCTGTAAGGATTCAACACTTGATATTTGCGACCCCCCCCCCATCCCAAAAATCTACAACCAAAAAAAAACAAGAAAAACGGAATTTCCAATTTTTTTTATTTTGGCCGTTGCCGCGGCGCCCAGGGCGATCGCCCCGGTCGCCCCTCCCACGCGACGGCTCTGACTTAAACATACAAAGCGATATTTCATTGAATCTGATGCACTATGCACTATGAACCTTTTGCTTTTGTTGTATAAGACTTACTCTTTGTTGTAACTGCTTTGATTTCAAAATGTAGCCTGAAGAAGCAGGGAAAGATTAATACCTTAATCTTAGATTAATCTTAGATTAATTAGAAGTATGGAGTTTGTTAATAATAAACAAGTTTTGTAATATTTTGTCGTTTTAAAATTAAAAATTACTAAAAATTAAATTACTCTTCCACTATTGCTTTATTTGCAGTTTTAAATTCGTTCAACTTAAAGAAGAAAAAAAGAAAAGAAATAAACAAAAAATTTATAAAGAACAACTTTTATTTTACAGATTTACTATAGAAGATTACAAGATATCTTCCTGACGCTTTGCATTCTTTATCACTTTTCCTTCCGACACTCGATTCGTTTAAGGATGTTATATTTCAACTTAATCGAAGATATCCCTGGATAAACTACACGTTCTCTAAACTCATGTAAAATTTTCTGTGAAAGGTTAGTAAGGAGTACTAAAACAATCAGATGAAGCTCTTTTCCAAATGTAAGAAGAGTGTATTTATACATAGATTCCAAGAGCTTCAATCACTTCTATTTGGTCTTTTAATTAGAAAAACAAAACCCCAAAGGTCCACAATAATAACAACCATTGAAGAAAGAAAAAATAAAGTACAATATTTCTTCTGTTACATTTTTGATAATCGAAAATGTAAACTTTCAAGTTGAAATTCACCTATTGATAGCTGAATCAAACTGTCAATAGTATTTTGTCATAATTAGTTTCTCAGCTTCTACTTTAAATTTTCTTTAAAGGTTACAGTTTCCGGGTGTAGATTACACTCTTTTTAGATAGAGAACGGTAAATGAGATGAATGTGGGGTTAGTTGAAAGGGGAACTTGTAAGAAGTAAAATCGATTTAAGAAAAGAAAAATTAAAACTATTGTTTGTTTCTTTGTTTTTCAATAATAGCCGAGAAAATATTTGTCATAAAAAAAGATCTGAGTTGATCTAATTCATTTTAATACGAAATTGGTTGTTGATAAGGTATTTTTTTGTTTGTTTGTTTGTTTTTACTTTATGTTGATGTCCTTTCTGTTATTGTTCGTGGGTTATGAGGAAGTTCATTATTTGCACTAGAAATCTGGCAGGAGTGCACAAGTCACTAGTTATACGAAAAGCAGATGAAGAATAAGGAATTAAGTCTTAAAATCCTTTTTTATTGTTGTTGTTGTTTTTCTTGTCAAAATGGAAATGAAAATTAACACACATACATAGACATGCGCACTTATGAACATTGTCTCGCCTTTTCTTGTTAGTTAGTATATTCATTATTTCTCACTGTTTCTGCTATTGAAATAACTCGTCAGCGGCATTTTTCCTGTGGTAATTCCTTTAGAAATTCACACACCTCAAATTATTTCTACTAAAGAAGTAGAGAATGAGACAATTGTGAAGAGGGTTAGTTTGTTATTTATTTTTAGTTAGTCCGTATCTGTGTACCGCATATTTTAAGAGGGGAAGGTATTTGCCGAGACAGCGTCACTATTGTGGGCAGTTCAGCGAATCGGAAAAGTTGAAATTCAGCGGTGGTATGTTGATCGAATCTCGGGCAAAATAACCGATGATCATCAATGATGCTATGGGGGTGTTGCGGACGTTGAGATGACGTCCCCGCTATCTCGACTGCACTGAAGCGTCTTTCTTCCTGGGACCCGGAACTTTAGGAGGGGGCGTCACACAGTTAGGTCATCGGGATGCAGGTATCAAACTGAACAGTAGCACTGGTAGAAGGGCTAAGGTGAAGAGGAGAGAGAAATGGGGCTGGCAAGCACTCTGTCCACCATGTTGGATAGCTTCGGGCTTCTCACCTAAACAAATCAAATAAAACAATATAAATAGGCAGTTATAAATATTTTGAATTAAGATTGATAATATCATAGATAATCTTAAGTAAAAAATCCCTTTCTTGTTCTAAATATCTGTCACAATCCTGCTGCATTATTTGTCAAGATAAATAGAAGCATGATAGAACACATAGTTCAGAAAGAATAAAAATAAGAAATTATCAATAAAATTAAGAGATACTATTTATTGTAGTATGGACCTGTCACAAACATTTAGAATCAACTGAAAAATAAATTAATGGCTTTTCTAAACAATAAACATTAATTTATAAGTAGAAAAGTGTTACCAGTTATTAATTGAATATTTTTCAAATATACTAATGTAGAAGCAGTGAATTTTTCGAATAAAATATGTTTAGTTTTTCTTAAGTTAAGAAATACTAACATTATAAAAAATACCAGTACAGAAAAAAATAATTTGAATTTCATGAATACACTCAGCACTGGTGCTAATGAATACATGTAAATAATTCTTTCATGTTTTGTATCAGTATAGTTGTCATATTACAAATTTTCTTTAAAATTATTGCCCTAATTCTATAATCAAATAACCTACTATTATTCTTAACAACAAACAATATAATAAAAAAGCAATTAATTCAGATTATTAAGAAAATTAAAAATTACTTTTATATCTGGAATTACGATTTTCTGAAAAGCTTCATTTAACAGTCGAATTTTGAACTACAATGAAAATATTCAAAATGATAACAAGAGGGTAAATTAACCAAATTGGTGAAATATATATTAATATATTAAACAGCACAGATGTTTTTACTGATTGATAAAGCGAAGGAAATTAAATGATAATTTGATCATTTTCAAATATCACTACATTGTAAAAAGTTTTGTTTTATTACTATTCGATAAATTAATTTTCTTTATTTTGAACTTATTTTGTTTTTTTAATAAATAGATTTCATTCCATTGTACTCTTGAATATTGACAAACCACATGGACAAGTTTTATCAAGTATTTATTCCATTTTTCTATAAATTAAAAAAAAATTAATCTTTGAAATATGTATATTTTTTATCTCTTTACTGGTAGTTTTTAATTCTTTCCATTAGAGAACAAGAAGGGTTCAGTGAAGCAAATTAATCCGAAAGTCAAAACCTCTGTGAACTTAATCCTTTCTTGTATAAATAGAGAGACAGTTATTAATCTTCGCAACAACAGTTTGCTTAAAATTTAAAGAAGACAGTTTAAGACCCAATTACGAATATCGCAGGCTCCACCTGGGTTCGCTTGGCCAGGAAGTCTCATACAATTTCATGGTCTGATGCCTAATTCAAAAACAATTTCCTTGATAACAAGATAGGATTAACGTGAAAACCGTGCTCTACTTCTAACAATCAATAGAAAAGGAGAACTAAAAGGTTCTTTTGCACCATCCTTTTTCTGAAGTAAAGATCTCTTATAGTTTCCAAATGGAAATTTTATCAATTTTTGGAAAGTTTTCAATTTAATTTATATTAATTTCTCTTGGTTCTGACAAAAAAAAAACATTTCTAGCAAATCACACACAATCCTTTAAGAATGGCATTTGGTAGAAGGATGCTTTTTTCTGTCGATGCAATTAATCACAGGTTAATTTTTAATAATTTCTAGAAACTTATAATCTTCATTTGCTATTACTTTATTTTACCGCCACCTCCTTCTGAGAAGTTCTTATGTTTAGATACACTTACAAAAAATAATAAATAAAGGCCATTTGCAAAAGCTTGCGTTATCACTTGTTTTTCACTCGCTTTTCAGCCATCTGTTGTTCTGAAAGAACAGTGAGAATCAGTTTTTACCTCACTTGTCAACCAGCGGTGGTTTTCCTTTTCCGACACGTTAACTTCACCACGGTTACCCCTAAGTATGACTGGAATTACTTAGATGCTGGCCCAACTTCCTCACATTGATAATCTTTCTCTTTATCAACTCCGATAGCTTCATTCCATTTCTCATTGGATGGCTTAGTTATGCAGAAATAACATTGCCTTCTAGTATTCTTAGTATTCAAACAGTCCGTATTTATTTTGCTCTGTTTGATGATGTCTCTAGTCTTGTGTAAGAGTCTACCTCTAGTGGAGACAGTGGATATTTTGATGATCTGGTCTAAGAGGCTCAAAAGACTGAAATAAACTTCTATTTTTATCCCTAGTTAATCTCTGCATAAATTTCCCATCAAGGAATGTACAATATATTTTAGATCTTTTATTTGCTTGACAGTCCGATTTAAAAACAGTCCGACAGTCCGACTTTAACACAATTTAAAGTCTTAAATCATCAACAGCTCAATAACAAAATGTTTTTATCTCAAACGTTGTTAGAGACTTAATGTCAGATCGGAGAATATTGCAGGAAAAGTTTAATTTTGTCTACAGCACGATGTTTTGTTTGTTTCGCCTCTAATTTCGCGTTTTGTATCTTTTAATATCATCAGTAAATATCGGTAGATCAAACATAATTTAAATTAGTAAAAGCGCCACGGTATCATCAAGGCATCTTTGGTAATTAAAATTCGCTTCCACTAATTAACTAGAAAAATATCTGAATAGAACATTTCAAATGATTATAGAAGAATCGTGAATTCCAGAAAGAATGTGAAACTTTTATAGGAAGTAAAATAGTGTCGCTGTAATTCTTTAATTTTCGATGGGATTTAAATAAAATTTCTTTCTGTAATTTTAAGTCTTAAAAACTTAATTATTTATTAAAATGCTTACGTTTTAATCTAAATCTAAACTTACATTTTGATCTAAAAGTTAAATAACACCAATGTACACAGCTTAACCCTAAAGTAGTCGTATTATATACAAATCTCAGTCTTTTGTAAACCTAATTAAATGTGCAAGTACGACATTTAATAAGAATGATTGAAGCGGTCTATTCCATTTCTTACAGAGAAGGATACTTAACCGTTATTTAAAATCAGATATTAGCATTTCTAAAGCCATATTAATGAAATAATGGAAAAGCCTAAGAAGCTAATTAGATAACGAATTGAAATATAAACAGAAAATTTAATGGACAATATCATAAAGAATTTAAAATGGATCACTATCTAAATCACTGGATGGTTTTTCTTGAAACAAGGCGAACATATTTAAGCGATAACGAATTCAATCTATCAATCTTTTATCAATAAATATATATACAATCTACCTTTTATATTTGAAATTTTCTTCTGTATGGTCCTTCACGAGGAATCAATCGGTAAAGGTGATATAAAGGTGAAATAATCCCTTTAATAATCATTAATTTAGCGCACTTTGATTAATCGGCTTTAGACAATTTAAGTAACTATTGTGGATTAAATCAACTTTGTTCAGAAAGTTATGTGTTTATATTATAAAGATACTATAATGTAAAAATAATTCTAGCGTTTACGAACATTAAAAAGAACAAAAACCAACAATAACAAATTTTAAGGAATGTTGGCATTAAGTTTTTTCACAAAACTGCTAGTTTAGATAAACATTGGAGCATTTTGAAGAGCTGAAAGTGAAAATATTGAAGTTCCAATATACACTGACTGCTCAATTCAAAGTGGACAACTGCCATAGTGGAACAACCCATGCAAATTCGGGCAATACTTGAATATATTAGCGCAGCTTAGCCACAGCTGCTTTTGTGCCATTAAACCCAACCAACAACAACTTTGAATATATTCGTTACAAAACAACACGATCATGTATAGTTGGAGTCATTTGGTGTCTAACCACGGTAAAATGCCACCATCAAAGCAGCTGAGCGATTTCCAATGCTGCCACAGTGGAAATAGTGTGCGAGCCATAAGAGCGACACTGAATCTGCCAAAGTCGGCCGTGGTGTGATGGTTTGGTCGTGTTTCTCCTGGTTTGGATGTGGTCCCTTGGTTGTGATCGAGGGGAACATGGCATCCATACAGTATCTGGACGTTCTAGACAATTCCATGCTTCCTACGTTGTGGACGCAGTTCGGTGAAGGGCCATTTGTGTTCTAGCACGACAATGCGCCGTGCCATAAGGCCCGTGTTGTCAGCGCCTGGTTTCCGGAGAATATTGTTCAGGAACTTCAGTGGCGCGCCCCGAGTCCGGATCTCAACCCCATTGAACATCTGTGGGATGAATTGGAGCGCCGGATTCGTGCGCGTCCGATGCGATCGCAAACACGCATCCAACTTGTGCAGGCTTTGAAAGAGAAGTGGGCAAAAATACCGGTTGCTTTCTATCAGAAACTGGTGGAGAACATGCCACGGCGTGTGGATGCTGTGCTTAGGGCAAAAGGCCACAGTACGCGCTATTAGACACGCTGTAAGTGAAGCGTCTATTCCATACCATAGGTGTCCACTTTCAATTGAGCAGTCAGTGTATTCATTTGCCGGAGGTCCTGTTTTCTTTGTTAATAAAAAACTAATGATTTTATGATCACTCATTATCAATTATGATTGTCAAAGTTATGGAAAACGATTATTAATTTTTTTAAGTGTTCTCCAACAATGTTCTCTTTACCCTGAGGATCTATAAACATTTGTAACAAGGAAATCAAAAAGAAAATAAATCTTCTAGGCAATGCGCCAAGAAGTAAAGGAAAGCATACGAAAACCATGTAAATGTGTAACAATATAAATAGGTCTACTTTAAAATGGAAATAATCATAATATTGCAGGAATGTGAATGATATGATTTCAATGATGTTAAATCCCTTGGACTTCAGTTCATACAAGAAATTGTAAGCTACGAGATTTAAACAATAAACAATCTCATTTACTTTCTGTATATTGATTTCAACGATTATTTATATATTGAACTATCAAAAAACTCGTGCTTCGCGCGGATTTAAAAAAAAAAAAAAAAAAGAGTTATTCTGATGCGGAGAACGAAGAAATTACAATTGTGAAATCACTTTGAACCTTTCCCGGTTGGTAAAAAATCACTTGATAGTTATAAATTAATGTTATATTCGTATTTTGTAACCCGACAGCCCCTACATATCAAATTTCATCGGAGATCGGAGGACATAAGACTTTCCAGTTCTTTCTACCGTTCTTTACCATCTTACCATCTTAAAATTTGAAAACCTCTAACAAAACGTTTCATCCAATTCTAGAAAAGAATTTTCATTTTACATTTTATAAGGAGAAAAAATCCCTAAAATTTCAAGTTTCTAGATTTAGCGATTGATGATAATGATGTGTGTTGACACTTAGCATTATATCAACTTAACTCGAGAAACTTCATTGTAACAATATACAATTAATGATTTGCTTTTTAAACTAGCATATGAATATTATCTTGGACATTATCTATTTTCATATAGCATCAAATCAAACATGCTTTTTTTTCTTCTCATTTTCTATATAAAAATGACAAGAAGATACTTGACAACACAACACCTTCCTGATTAAAACGGACTTTACTAAATAACCCTTTGTGACCTTGAATTAAAGAGACACTTCAACTTATCCATCTTTTCAATTTTATCAAATTCCTAACCCCTTAATTTAGCTAGAATTATTTTGTGACCACAATACTCCTTTCTGAAATTATTATTCTATAATGTTTACAGCATAGAATTAATGCTGTAATACGTGCAGAAGAATATGAAGAATACTATACTCTTGAAGAATACTGTATTAATTGAGTTATTTCATATTTTAGTGATTATTTTTTATCTTAAATTAATATCCAAATATCTGATGTAACTTTATTCAGTAACAACACATGAGACAGTCAACGATCACCTTGCACCTTTTATAAGAGCTGGAAATCCTCAAATTTCCTCTGACAAGATAATTTCTGAAATTCCATTTCCAAAATGCATTGGAAATGGAAAGAATTCCCACAGATAATATTTATCAGAATAGTTCAACGTATTTAAAGTTTATAATACTATCAATATCTAGCTCTGAAAAAGTTAGGTTATTGTGGTAGTTTCACAATATTGAGAAAGTCGAGAAAGTTCACCAAATAGGAAATTCAACTGATACAATATTGTTATAATTATTTTAGAAAATAACAATTCAAAGAAAAGTCAAGAGTCCTTAAAACTTTTAAATAGTCCTTTGTGTCACAAAATCATTGTAATATAACTGAAACATTGTTTATACCAATGCTGATAAGTAATAAATAATTTTATTGAGTTTTAATTGGTTTCAAATTTCAGATTCAGTGATTTATAGGGCAAACCAATTATTCAAATTATTTTATTAAATCTGAAGATTTTATATTTAATAAGCATTACTAAAATTAAAGAGAAGTCAGGGTATGGAAACTGAAAGGAGCAATTCAATAGGTCCTGGTAGTGGCAATAAAAATGGAAACTGTTTCAAAACTCAGGCATCCATTTCTGCTTTTTATGACAGTCGAAAATGTTCATTTCCACATCTTTCCCCATCTACGGTCCTCCTTCCTTTTCTTTCTGTACTCGTCTTATTCCTTCTTCAAAATTTCCCCTGTTTCATTCTCTACGTAGTATGACATCAATCTTAACTCGTACACTTCCAGTTCTCATTTGGGAGTGTCATCAATCATCAAATCAGAGCCATGACATTGTCGCCAAGTCGCATGCGGCGAAATTCGCCATGCTACACTGCTCTTCACCTCTCAATAAAGATTCGAGAGCTGAAACCATCCCCACTCAGAGCATTAAGTAGAGGCGGCAGACCTTCGAATGATCGCTGTTGAATGATTACGTATTATTTCCAACCATTCATTGCTCTCCAATCTCGACGAAAAGTTAAAGCAAATAGACTCATTGAGTCCAGTGCGAAAAAAAATCCTACCAAGATATAAGAATAATTAAAAAAAAGTAATTGAAAGAACAGTTTTATCAACGATTGCCTATTAATGAGAACGTTCCATCTTGAGAAATAACTTTTCAAAAGAACTGAATTGTCTGTGAAACTAAACAACTTTAAAGAAATCAGAGTGCGTTTATTTTATTTGAAATTTGTGTATACTTATTTCTCTATCGATAGATGATCTAAAAAAATGTCATCTATTTGTTTTTAATATTTAGTGGATCTGTCTGGCATTATCGGTATTATATTTGTTCTGTCGCTATGCCACTTGAAATGGGTGTAGCGTATTTATTGCGTTTCGAAGAATCATTTCTCTCCATGGGTCCATCCCTAAGGAAATCATCCCCGAGGTTTAACCCAACAGATTTGCCCTTAACCCTGCCACTTGTGAATGCAGCTCCTTTCGTGTGTAACTGTTATCCTTACAGTTTTCGCGGTTGGCAATAAAAAAAATAACTAAACTAAAATAACTAAATAACTAATAAAAAGTATTGCTAATATGTGGCTGTGTTACTAAGTAAACTTTCAATGGAAATATTTATTAATATTTGGATATCAATACTATCAGAAATAGTAAAATATACTAAAATCTTAAGGTATAATAATCTTAGCACTTTAGAAAATAGAAATATTTGAGAGAAGTGACATAAGCAAGCTGAATTATTTATAAAAATTTTATTTTATGGTTTTATTCCTATGCCTCCCAAACGTACATAGTATTTATGTCTTATAAAAGTTATTATGTGATTAGATTTCACACTTATTATAAACATTTCTTTTTTTTCAATCGTTTCATGTGAAAAAGGAAATACGCCACAAAGAAAAATTATGTTTGTCATGGAGTTTCGAAAAAACAATCACAAAAGCATGTTAACCGACAGAAATGAAATGCTGCTTGTCATTATCTTTGATGGATTTTTATTTTGCACTTACTTAAGTAGCTATTTCTGTTGTACACCTTGCCAAAACATGAAATAACATTTATCATTTCGGCTCAATTTCATCACATGGTGAAAAAAAAGAGAGAAGATATTGGTAATTTAATATTTTAAGTTCACTGCTAAAGAATACTTATTGAAGATTCAGTGCAATAGGTTTAATACTGAATCACTTTCTTTTTTAAAATTCATAAACTAGAAAAGTGTTTCTTTTTTTTTTTTTTGCTTTTTCCTTTGTTATTTTCGATGCATTGCATTTATTGTTACTGTTACAATCTATCAATTTCTCCATACTTTTTGTTTTGGCTGCCTTTTGGTATTAAAATCTTATTTTCTGATTTTTTCTTTTTGACAATAACTATATTTGGTTTGCTCTTTCATTGTTTTTTAAGGCTTTTGACCTGATTTTAAAATTTCACTCTTTATAGCAGCTTTCTATTATTATTATTTTTTTTATCAGTTTTCATGATTGAAATATTATTTGCTTCATTTTCTTTCTACTTAAATATTTTCTTTATTTTATTCAATTATTAACATATTCAGAACTTCAATGATATAAAAAGTATTTTCAACGTAAAATCGTTAAACTGATTTACAACATTTTATTACTGTTTTATTACGAATTATTAATTAATTATTGTTTGTAACATTTATTTACAATTGACTTCACCTGATTCATTTTAGAGTTTTATTTCTATTCAACCTCAGTTCTCTTTCATGATATGCAAAATTTGAAAGTTAAAAGAAACAATCTTGTGCTAATAACTCAACTCTTGTTAGAAAGCAGCGTTAACATATAATGTTAACACTGAATTACACAATTTTCACAGATGGATAATTAATATTTACTTAATTATAAATGATTAGCTTCAAAATTTTTAATTATATTTATTTAGAATTATGAATTATGTATTTTACATATCAAATATCTGTATTGTGCCGTATACTACTAGCATTTAATCAACTAAAACTTAATTTTGATGAATTTTTATCAATAAACGAAGTTTAAAATTATAAAAAATTAAGAATTAATCGTATACAAAACTTATATCAATGCTAATTCTTAATTTGTTGGATATCATTATCTTTATATAAGAAACATATCTTCGAAACATATCTAAGATCTTCTCAGCTCCGAAGGTATGTTTCTTTAAGTAAAACTTAATGAATTTTTGTAATTTCATTTTTCAATAAAAATAAATAAAATTGAGATACAGTAGTTTAAAAAATATAAGTTTATTAAAAAAATTGGATAAGAAAAAAAGTATTAGTAATTATGATTCTAGATAATTTTTGTATCTTAGAATACTTATTATAGGATTATTCTTGAGCCAAGATTACTCAATGTATCTACAGTGACTCAAATTTTGCACGTTCGCAAAAATAGTTTATCTTAAATGAAAATACTGTGCAAAATTAAATTATCCATATCTGTGCAAAATAGATATGGATAATGCTAATATTTCAATTGCTTAACTTAATATAGTATTGGGTAAAATAAACAGTAGTGAAATATTTCACATTCCCACGAGATAATACGGAGTGTCCAAATATCACTATCTATTTGAAAAGAGGCTAATAGTGATATTAGGTTTTGAATCAGTCAAGGCAATAATGGTTCTGAAAAGGTATTCTTAGTTGAATATTAAAATCGTTCATTTGGTCTAGGACGAAAAGACTGACCTAGTCTTAAATATGTGAAGGCGCGGTTTCAGCTTGCGTTTCGGAAACAAGCCCCAAGTGACAGTGTGACTCTTGGCGCCATCCAAAAATTCCTAAGTGCAGGTAGTATACTGACAGAGTGTGCACGGGAAGGCCACGAACAGTAACAACAACGAGAATCACGACTATCTCTAATCTTAGAACAAGTGCTTACGTTCCTGCATCATAATCTGAACAAAACAGCTTTGAAGCTTCATCTCTCAAGGAAATATCTGGACGGGTAAAATTACCCGGAGGATGTCGCATTCAGATGGTTCAACGGCTTAGATGTTTGTGACAAGGAGACGCAAAGGCTGTGTTGTGCCCATGTGTTTTAGCCATCCCTGACTTTCTGTGTAATGTATGCGTTATAGAAGAGGCACATTAATCAGGATTCATTAAGAGTCAGACGAACGCTCTGTTGGCTTTCAGCGCCCTGATGTTATTGAGGAGGTACCTTCGCACATTGTTAGCATCACAGTGTGATGGGAGGTTTCTGGACATATCATCACAGGGCCTTACTTCATTGACAAAAAATGAAAGATCTGTAACGGTGAACTAGAACTAGTGTCTCATTCCTTTCGTCACCGATCGGCGGCCCTTCTTTAGAACTAGCAATATAAGGTTCACTTACCAGTATTCCGAACAGGATGGGGCTCACCTGCAATATAGCTGTAGCGTGCAGGCAGTTTCTTCATGAAAACTTTTCTGGAGGTGTAATCTCAAGGTTCACAGAATTTCCATATCCTTTCCATTCCCCCGATTTTATGCTGTCTGACTCATATCTTTGGGGATGTTGAAGCTGTGGATATTTCACAGTAACCCACCGAACGCTATTCAGGAACTCAAGGAGGGGTTACACATTACTGTCATACGACGAGACAGCATTTAATCCGGGATATAGTTGAAAATTTGCAGGAACGGCGAACATTTAGAATTTTTTTGTACACACTTTGGATAAATAATTCTAAATTAGGGTATTCCTGAAGTAAGTAAGTGTAATTTAATTACATTTACTGCTCCCACTCATTGTTTCTGTCTATCACTACTGTTTATTTTGCCCAATACTGACAACAAAATGTATTACTTTCTCCTCTGTAATAAACACCTCGTCTTAAATCGTCTCGTGAAACTATAAGTAGAGATAAAATGTCTTCATAACAAACTCCTGCATTAAAGAGACTCGAATAGAGAAAGAAAATTTAAAAATTTTATTTGTCATGTTCTCCGTATCTTGAACGGTAAAGCTTAGTGGTATTCGACTATTTAACATGTATATGCATATACATGTACTATTAATGTAATTAATTAATAATTAATTAATAATTCAGTAAGTGAAAAGCAGAGTTTTTAAATTTAATAATTAGAATGAAGTAATTTTCAGGCAAATATCTCGCTTTGATTATTGAGAAATCTAATATGTCGGTTTTGCATTAGTAGATCTTCACAGAATATTTTCTTTTAAAGATATACATTTTAAATGCAATATTTGATTAGTAAATGAATGAAAATGCAATCGTTCATGTATGTTATCTAATTATAGGACACCTCCGATCAATGAATTCTTGAATATCGAATACAAAAAATTCGTTAAGAGATACTTCACTATATCATGTTCATTTTAGTTACCATCTGACAGAAAAGCGGAGACTGCTTGTTTTGAAATATAATTGTGGTTTCGCAAATCACTAATTATGCTTTAATTGGAAGTGGAACCGATAGTGATGTAGTCACATGTCAATGAACTCAATGCCTGGCAGGGTTCGAGGATTTTTCAGGGTTATTTTTTTTATTCACCCAGTCTCTTTCAAATGAGATTGCATTTCCTTCCCGGTGATTAGACAGAGCGAACATTTAGTGAATTAAATGCTTGTTGTGGTTTAAAAATTAAAATTTTCTTTCCATCTATAGAAGAAAACGTAGAAAACAAAATATGGTAAAATATATCATATTTTGTTATCTATGTTTTCTTACATTAATTTACTCTATCCATGTCGTTTTTACTTCAATGATAAAGAAAAATCTGAATTACCTCTTTATGTAATTACCAATGTTACGAGTTATAGAATAACTATAAAATTATAAATTATAAATTTGAAAATTTGAATTTAAATTTGGAAGATTTATACAAATAACATTAATTATTAGAAATAAGAATATCTAACATTCAAAGCAAAGATAATTGCTTTGAGACAACGCTTATGTTTAAGAATATCCTTTAATTAATGCAAAAAAAGACAATGATAAAGAATTCTTTATTAAAGTTAAATTATGAAAAAAAGCTATTTCTGGCAGTTTCTTGATCATTGAAAAAAAAATCATAACTAATTACGGTAGAAAATACAAGGAATATTTATTATTTGAATGTCATATTCAACTGTCATTTTAATTCATAAATGTAACTGCAAAAAATAAGTAAATGAAATAGATACATATGAATAAACTTGAAATTCAAGAATACTTCTCAAAATTTATAATATCGGCAATAGATTTTCAATTTCAGAACGTATAACAAATTCTTACAATATCATCAAATGGAATAACTATTCAAATTATCTACACGACTATATTAAGACGCTATGTGTTGTGAATGATGTAAGTGTAGCGATTGCTATCACTGGTTCTAAACCTCCTGATGGACCTCTCAAACCGCCTCAACTAGATCTGTAAATTTTAAAATAATAATTCTTTATTTTTTTTTTACTTAGCTTTAGAAACTATAAGCATATTTTATTTATCTTTTTATTTCGAAATTAAAATTTATAGTTTTGTTTTAGGCTTCTGAATAGGAAGCCTTCTAATCCCGCTTTGTCCGTCCGTCTTTGGACAAGTATCATTAAAATCTCGTATCATTAAGCAGAATAATCATAACAATTGCGCCTTTTGCATTCGCAGCAATCACATTTTTAAAAATAAGGAAATTAAAGCAATAATTTAACCTAAATTAATCAGAATTCGTTGCGATGCATTGTGATTGGTTTACTAATCGCTGTTCCTATTTTGTTTATTTTTACGTATTTTAACGATATAGTTGAATGTGTAAAATATTTTCAAGAGCGACCTTTTAATTTTTAATTGGAAATACAAGCAATTTGTCTATAGTCTTTCGAACAAAGATTTAGTTTAACACAGATTATTCCACGATTTAGCAAGAAAATCAGATGTTCTACTTTATCTAAAGTTATTTTTCCTTAGGAATATTTCTATACTCAAGAATACGACAGATTAAGCAATGTTCTATTGTATCAACACAAAATTCATTATTTTAATAAGATGTAATGAAAATGTATGTTTTTAATAAGATGCTCTAATAAAAACAACTAAATTAAAATAAATCCTTCAAGACAACAATAGCAATACAGCGATAAAGCTTTAATTTGCCAATATTCTCAATATCTGTTGTTCAAGAAAATCTTATGTTATATTAACTTTAAGATTAAATTTGTTACACATTTGTTATTACTGCCCAACTATTCATGAATCCTATTCTAAAACATAGAAACTCAACTTGTTGTTTTTAATCAAGTTAAAGAGCACGATAGTGTCACCGGAGTTGCCGGTTCAGACCATGTGCATTCGAAAGATCTTCCATAACTAAGTCAACCAGCAAAATTGTAGTGGCAGACAGTCAAGTGTATAGGAGCTGTGAGGGGTCAAAGTTAACATGGGGGCCTGTGGGAAATCACTTATAAGTCACTGCAAGAGGCTTATAAGTAGTCTGGAACCTTAGATAAGGATGAGAAAGACATAAGAAGCAGATATTGATTGTAAAATAAGCAGGAAATTGTTATTGATCAGCTTCAAATCAGATATAATTGATGTGAAGTTCAGAGAACAGGGCATGCGAAAGGCAGATACTCTGTTCACTGACAAGGTAAGGGGTACGACTGCGTCACCGGAGTTGCCGGGCAAGTGGCACCTTTCCTGAAAGCCTGTCCCAGGGGGAGTTCATTGGTCGAGTTTGCCGGGCAGAAAGCCAGCAGAAGAGCAGGAGGAGACGTTCAAGTCTGGAAACAGGTCAGCCTGCCGGACACACGCAAAGCACCTCTTTCTGCTGCCTCTCACTTCTCTTTTTTTCTCTTTGCCTCTCCACATCTCTCTTCTTCTCTCTCACTCACCTTCTGACACTTTCCTCACACCCAGAGATATTATATGTTTTTGTGTTGTGTTTAATGTTTTTCCTTAATTGTACTCACTTTTCAGAGTATCTGCCTTGCAGTGACGACTATAGATTATGCCTTACAGTGATATGCCTTGCAGTGAAGAGTATCTTGCATTGACTTATAAGTGATTTCCTACAGGTCACCATGTTAACTTTGATCCGTCATAGCTCCTATACCCCTGGCTGTCTGCCGCTACAATTTTGCTGGTTGACTTAGTTATGGAAGATCTTTCGAATGCACATGGTCTATCGTGCCCTTTGTTTGTCAGTGATCGATAGATTTAAATAATTCTAACAAAAAATAATTATTTCACTATTGAAAATACATATCGACAATACAAATAATCTTGGATATTATTATAATATTATCTTCGAAATGAAAAAATTCATAATTGCAGAATGAAGAATTGATTTTCTAAGTTTCGTAAATAATAAAATATGCATTCTGAAATAGTGAAATATAAGCAACATTAATGTGATTGGCTGCTCTGGAACTAACAGTCGAAGTATTTTAATCGAATTGAAGTTTCACATTCCAATTAATATAATCAAATTAATTCTCCTTTCGACATCGGTGTTTCTCAGATGTTCTTCATGGATCCTAAAGATGTTGAATAATTAAATCTAGAAACAATTTCAGTTGACTACATTCTACCACTTTCTAACTGCCAGAAAAAAATACAGTTAACCTTCGGTTATAAATGGTGTGTTTTTCCGTTGACTGACCATTTAGTTATGGTGTATTATTGCATTATATTAATACATTACAATGCTGCCTCTTTCTTTACATTATAACCGATTCTTGTGTATTGTGGGTCATTTTTCTTTGAATTTTTTTTAATTTCCTAATATTTATTTCGAAACCGCTTTAGCAAAAAGAAATACTTGAAATAGTATACTATGTAATTAGAATAGCTTCAATCAGTTTGATAATACATTTATTAGTGTGATACAGACATTATCAAGCTGATTGGAATATTTCAAATTCTAAATCACGTTTAAACCTATCTATTTTATTTCAAATTTCAAGCACTTGTTTTTCTACAATTCCTCTCTCTAGAAGAACATTTTTTTTATTTATGACTTATAAATAAATGGAGCTTAGCATGAATTATTTTGACATAATATAGCAATTTTTAAAAAAGTAATGTTTCTGCTGAAGATGGTTTACGAGTTTAATTTCTCTCCTAAGACAGTAATTATAAGTTACTTCAGTGAAACTTTATTTCACAAAAAATATCGAAATGCATTTGATATTCTTCTCAGAAAATGATAAATTTTCAGAGAAATATCAGAAATCATATAAGTATCAAACATCTGTCAACAAAATATGTTGACAAAAAGACATTATCTGTCAAGACATGCAATAGGTATCAGCATGCAATAGGTATTTACAGGTGAGATAGCAATGTCTTAACGACAATACCAGCCGCGCGATCATATGAAGGATATATAGTGAAGGATAGATATACAGATTCTGATTGGTTAATCAATAATCACTTGTTTAGCTAATGATTAGGTAATTCGAATCAAATCAAAAAGACAAAGGCTAAATTAACAATATTAAATCAAAACGAATAACTATCTATTAAGATTTATTTAAAAGCTTAATTGATAAATTCAAGCAGTTTAATCAATAAGAACTAAAAGGAATTTAAAACAAAATTAAAACGGTAAGTTTTAAATTTCTTAAAGGCGTTCTTTTTGGCCCGCATTTACAAGTAACCTATAAAACAAATCAGATGAGGATTGGATAATAAACCGCAGGGAGAAAAATCTGGCAATTGTCAGTCTAATCGTTATAGCATTACTGAACAACATTTTATGTAATCACCATGCATCCAAAGATGCAATATATTGAAATTCATTGATATTCAGGTAAATAACAGTGTTGCACTGTATACTTGAATTTCGAGATATTGATTTTTCTTGCGGGGAATGTGATTTTTAGTATTTTGTGTAGTTTATTTTGTCTTTGTTTTTGGATATTTTAAATTGCAAATTAAATACCAAATTCATTTTAAAATGTGAAACATTTACAGTAAAAACAAAAATAGACAAGCATATTCTTTCGAAGATTCTTTTTGCAGAGTAATTTTTGAGCGTATTTCTTTATTTTTCTTCCCCTTTACAGTGGAGGGCATTTAATGAATACGTATATGTGATGACTGGCATTCTTTACTCCACCAACTTAGGTGAGGATTAATGATCGCGATAAAAAAAAGAAAAGAACTGCATCTCAACTTGACATGTGAACGCTTTACCTCGCTGCATTCAGAGTAGGTGGAAAGCTTTCAACAATCCTTTTACTCCAAGCGGAAAGAAAACAAACTAATGAAATATTACCTTTGCTTTTAAGCTGATAATATATGAATGCCTCGAAATTTACAGTATTTATACTTGAAGTCACTACAGAGAAAGCATTTACATAAAGTAGCTTTGAAAGGAAATGTAAATAATGCTAAGGCAAAAAAAGCTTTTAAAAGTAAGCAGAATTGTGTAAAGTGAAGATAGATATATGCCAAAGTTTGTTCGGGAACTGTATTATTTGTATTTCTAGTATTTTACTTGAAATATTTTTACAATAATTTTTTCTACTAAAATTCATTAAATTCTACTTGCACTTTTGGTTTATCTTTCGGAGTCAAAAAAATCCCGCTTATCTGTATTAATAAAAAAACCAGCCCATGTGTACTTGTGCGTTCGTACGTCGTGACAATGAAATATCGCACATGAGTTGCCAGGCAACAGGAGTATTGATGCATCATCATCAGAATTCATCAGATTTCTTTTAAGGAAAATATTTGAAGATGTCATTAGAGATATTGTATATACGGGAATTGTTTAAAATTGTAAATATTGTTTTGCAAGTTTATTAGAACGTAAATTTTAATTTATTTTTCGTTTTCGTTGTACAGTAAGTTGTAAGGTTCGTTTAGTTTATAATGTAATTTCTGTGATGTAATGCGTTTTTTTTTTTACTAAATACAATGTTGGTTTCCATTCATTAACTGTAATCACGTTGCACGAGTTTTATACGAGTTTTCCAGGAGCAAAGCGACGGGTAGCCGTCTAGTTTTTCTTAGAATTTAATTAATCGCAGATCTCAGGATTATTTGCGGGAGTAATTACCTTTATTCCACAGAAACCTGCGCTTATTCTATTATCTGTTGATTTACATAGACTTTTTTTTTATTTTGTGTTCCTTACACTATATCTTTCTGTAATTCGAAATATTATCATTGCAGTAAATCAGATCATTGCTGTAACTTATTATAAGATATTTTGCATTATTAAAAGTTATTATAAAATTAAAACAAGCTGAAGTAATTCCAATTGAACGAGAACTTGGCAGTCTTAACCTAATATGATTTAAAAGCAAGAGTGTAGCACGAAACAAATTTTTCAGTCAGGAAATTGAGAGTTTAGCTTAGTAAGAAGAATATAGTCAGTGTAGTAATCTGTAATAGCCATATTACATATCAACAACTATTTTTAATTGTTATTTTTTTTTCATTTCTTTGTAATCAATAATGGAGTGTCGCGAGAAATAAATTAAGAGATTATTCACATATAAACTTTTTGCTGAATATAATTTTTTAAAATAACTCTTGTTTAATAAAGACTTCGGGATCTATCCATTTGGTAAGATCTTTAATAGTAAACGTACAATCAGTTATCCTTATTATTTGTTTCTAATTTTGGATTTTTAAGTTTGGTTTTTCTTCTGTAACATTTTACGATATCAAGTCAAAAGATTAATACAACATTTCGTGGCAGAAAAAGAGCAATGAGAATTAAAAAGATTAATAATTGAAGAAATGATTTCGAGTTGTATTCAAGATTTTTACTGAATAAAAACAGTCTCCTTAAACACAATTAGTTTAAAATTTTAATTTTTGGGGGGAACATTTTTATCCCTTTTCCTTCTTAGTTCATGTCTGTATCGTCTGTTATCAATAAATGATATTTCCTTATAATCAGCATTTGCATCTTTTATTAACAAGATATATTCTCATTTTCGCACAGATAATATTGTAATATTATTTTGGCTTTTGATACAAAGAAAGGGAGAATATGTTCTATCTAGACTATTTACGCCTTGGAAACTGAAGTAATTTCTCTCCCATTCTCCTGAACATAATTCTCTTACCAATGTCTACGACGTCACCCTAATCAATCAAGAAGATTAAGCCACCTGAACCGATTCAAATCCTATTTGATCTCTCCATAGCGAGATTCAAACTGACTGTTGGCGAATAAAAATTAAAAGATAAATCGAATGACTCGAAAAAGAAGGCGGGAAACCAAATGAATGATATTACCAAGATTTAAGCGCTTTATCTTTCTTTCACGGTTCAACTGATTAGCTACGGTTGGTTCCTTTGTGAAGAGTGACACGGCGAATACTTTATGGAGTGTCCCCGCGCGGTCGCCACTGCATTGGACCAAAGTCCCTTCCGGACATGTTAAATTATTCTGTCAAAACTGACGAGGAAAACTTTTCACTATATACGAGTGCAAATCTTGCCACCTAAGCAGAAGCCGTGCAGTAGAACACGAGGGGCAAAAAGTACAACGAAGATGACACAGATTATCAATCTCTCAAAAGGAATTTTCAAACGCAGTCGCTAGAAGGGCAGTCATTGGTTTTAAACTTCAGTTTTAAGACGCTTCACCTCTTCAGTTGTTTCGTTTGATAACAGAGGTGAGACCGAAACTGAAGAAAATTCGCTTACAAAAGAACGTGAGACGCGTCAACAAAGAAAGACTTTATCGAAACAGTGAAACTTGGGTTGTCAAAGAATGACAGGTCAAATTCGAATTTGCAATGCATTCAAGAAGGACTGGCACTTCAAATTGTATGAGATCCATCAGATTATAAACATATAAGAAATTCAAGAAATATAAAATCAATTCTAAATATCAAAATACATTCAGTTGCAATGTAAATAGAAAGATCAAAACGCCATAAGAATGACTTTTTTTCACTGATAAGTCTGCAAATATTTCTTATCTGTTATACTAAATTTCTCGTTCTGTTTATGAAATTAACTTTTTTTTAAGTAAACAAACTTCTGCTTTCTTGATATGCAGGAAAAATAAAACTAATGTAAATAACATTAGGAGCTGATATTAAAAATAAATAAAATTTATTTATTATCATTGTTTGCTTCTTCATGATGATCAATGATCGTTAAGTTATCGTCGCCATTTCTTTAATTTTAACTTTCAAGAAAATGTTTCAGATGAAACGTTTTGTCTGAAATTTAATTTTCTCATAAAATGCAGATTATAAACTGAAAACGTTTTTTAAATACAACGAGGAGTCCAAACATCGATGAATGCAAAATTTCAAGATCGGTTCACATTAGTCTGAACAAATTCGAAAATAACTGTAAGTATGGGGAGAGAGCAACAGTAATTCCTTAACACTTGCTTTCTTTTCATTTATTATGTAAAATCACAAAATAAATTTAGATAAATCATTTCTTTAAGCTTTGGATAAAAAAAATGCACAGAATTCTTCTGAAGATAAGTGCTCATCTTTGCTTTTTCGAATGTGTAACCTTCTTCAGGGAAGGTTACGAAAATAATCAGTCTAACTTTCCACTTCCAGTCTGTGTTTTGTGAAATGCTCACTAGCTTCCCATACACACTATTAATAATTAATTGTACCCTATTTTGACTCCAGGCAAATTTGCAAATTGGTTGAAAAGGAATTCAAAGAAATGTATAAAAGAAAATGCTGGTCTAAAGAAAAAGTTATTGTTTTTGAAATATGAATTTCATTTTCCTTTACAACATCGAGAGTTCACTTTGGTAATTTCGTTTCATAGACTTCAAAAACTAGGTCTTTAAAGAAACTTTTTTTTTTCAATCAATATAAGTAAATTGATATTTAATCAAAATTGAAAACTATTGAAATCAATTTTCAGACATTGTCTTTCATTTCTATATATTGCCTATGGTATGGCACGATGTCATTGATTCTTGGTGTTCTGGTCGTTAAGGTGGGACGGTGGCGGTAGAGAAGATGAAAGGCCAGTGACTGCCATCGATGGGACATTAAATTCCATCCATGTCTACCGTTATTTCATTACACGAGGCTGAGGCTCTCTTCATTGTGATGGAAGGATCGTTACCGAATTAACTACTATTTTCACTGAAACGAATTGCAAGGAAGGTTACGAAGTCACATCCCGCTTCGTATGGGGCTGGAATACACCAATAATAATAATTAAACAACTGCCATTGTTTTCTCGATATTAGTTAGAATATAGAAAGGTAACATTTCTCTTGGAGTAACACAATGGGGTCTTTAATATGATGTTGAAGATATATTGTAGCCGAATAGTAAGTTAAAAAACGTAAATATTTTACAATTAATAATAAGAATAAATATTTAAAATTTATAAAAATATGATTCGATGACTGTGTCTTTGTGTACTTCATTTATAATATACCGCGATTAAAGTGCTATGCATATTCTTCATTTACAAGTTATTTATTTTAATTTTATTTAAATTCGAGTAGTTTCAACAAATAAAAAATGGAATTTTTGATTTTCATAACTTGAAATATAGAGCTAACAACTAAATATGTATTCTTAACAGCTTCTTTCTTATCTATCCAGCTGTCGTTGATGAGAGATCATGTAATTTAATTCTCATACAAACAAAATGAGATCAACTTCATAATGATATCTCAGCATTGTGAGTTAGTTAGACAAGTAAGTCATTATTCACTAGGAACACATTTGGGTTCGAACAAAGAAATAAGCACCAAAATTCAGACTTTGATTATTTTCTGACCTCTGAATTCACTGGTGAGAGTTTTCTGTAAATCTCTGCAGTTCTCCACTAGAGGTCTCTGTTCCGTCACACCTCGAACCAGTCTCTCGCCCGCTGCTACACTAGTCGAGACTGTGCAGATGACTATAACGCATTACTTATGGTTGGTTATTGCTTATGAAAAATGATTCGAAGATACCAATCAACCCAGCTAATGTAATGAGATCTTGTTACGACGCACAGTGCACATGGAGATGGTATTGGTTTGGAAGAAGAGTATCCGCATGTTTTCTGGTTTTCTTGATTATTCAGAACTACGAAACGGATAGTGTAGTAACTTCAGAATGCACTTATGAGAATGGTGCTGAAAAGCAATTCACTGAAACCAGTAGTGACACTTTAAGTTCGAAGAGAGAACGATTCTTGAAGCAGATCCGATTCTTCAAGCTTCAGCGTGTCCTAAGAGACCTATTGTAAACAATTGCAGAGGTTTATAGAAAAACGACTATCACCAGTGAATTCTGAGGTCAGAAAATGATCATCCTCTGAATTTTGATGCGTATTTCTTTGTACGAACCCAAAGGTATTCCTTGTCAGTATTGCTGAATCATTTTCTTTTATCTGAACTCAAATTCTTCGCCTAGAAGGACTTTTGTTAGAAATTTATTTGCTGTCCGACATAAAATTATTTCAATATCTTTATTTTTGGAAGGTGCCACTTAATGATTTACGGATGCAAATCATACAACACACATGAAAACTCATTAAATTCATAACTTGGAAAGCTTAAGTAGTTGTGGATAGTAGGAAATCCCATTCCTTTACTAAAAGTCAAATTTCTATCTTTCAATTAACTATTTTCAACAAATACTAGATTTTCATTTTAAAACAAAATTTGCCTTACTTTGCCAATAACTCAAAAAAATAATTGTTAGTATAAACTTAAATTTCTCTCCGTCTTCTGCATTGATTTTTTTTTTCATTTCAGCATTAATATCATTTTCCTATTATTCAATATATTTTCGATGGTTATAATAACTTAAATTTAAAATGTTATTTTAAGGATAGTTTCCAGTATGTGATTCAGAATGAGTATCTTTGTTTGAAGAAAAATAAATAATTATATGTATAGTCAGATTTAAGTTAGTTTTCTTATAATAAAAGAACAATCTGAAGCATCTTATTGCTTGATATAGTGTATTACAAATATTCTCTCTATTCCCTCTTTAGTCTTTTGTGATTTTTATTACCTGATATAAGTTTATAATCTTACATCAGTAAAAAAAAATCACAATCCTAAAGAGGAAATAGAGTGAATATTTTCTTTATGCCGCTCTTAAAAAATTAAGATTATGAGAATATTCCAAAGATGGATAACTTTCTTTATTCCTTAGAAAATTTGCTCAGATATTTTCGCTCCTTCTAGGATATTTCAACATAAAATATAAAAAAATATATATCTTTTCAAGCCCAAACCCAAGTTCTACACTTGTAAAAAAATGAAATTTACATTTAGAACAAAACCAATGTAAATAAAAGTTACATGAATTATATTAAAATAGCGTCCAGATATGGCAAATGTTTCCCTCCCTGGCATTTATTACAACCACCATGCGCAGAATTAAGGCAATAGATCTCGTATTTTTATTTCAATACATTTGTTAAACCTTCTGTATACTGCTTTTGTATTGTATTACTGTGGATTTTTCTGCATAAGAATTAGAACTATTAAATGTCAAATTCGCTACAGGATGTAACAAATAAAGTAATTCCAGAAAATGTAAGAGGATTCTAAAGGTAATTAAGAATTGAGCGCATCAAGATGTAAATTTACTTGTAATTTTATTCTCCACTCTTTATATTCATCTATTAAAATGAGCGGCAAATACTAAAGATGCAATTTATTTCACTGCCATTAAAGTTAATGAAATTATTCTCCGATTAATGTAATTTGCTTTCTTACCTAGCTTTCCTGCGTGTGGTTGACAGCAATAATAAACTATCTAGTTTTAAAAATGAAAAGTTCCTTCAAAAGGTTTTGTGTAAAGAGATAAGAGGATATAATATCCGACCAAAATTCACAAAAGTGGAAAAGCAAAATAATGGATATCAAAAGACAAGGTGATAGTAAGAAGCCATTTGGAATTTCGTAATGGCAGAATAAACTCTTTGCTCCTTATTCTATTCCCTAAGGAAATATTTGGTCCTAGTTCACATTAAAAGGTGAACCTTATCTCATTTAATTTCCACTTAGGAATATGCAATTTATCCGCATACTTTCACAGCAGTTCTCCAGCTGCAAAAAATTCTTAGTCTTTCTTACTTGGAATGCTTAACTAGCGTAAAATTGGCGTTAAAATGTTTAAATGGGTTTCAAATTTTATGATCTAAATTTTCTGTTTGAGAAAGTTAAAGGTCTCTAAAGCAGCTCAACGATTTTGAGGGGAAAATCCTTTTTTTTAATTTTTGAGTCTGTAGTCAATTAATTTGTAATTGGATGAAACTTTTAAGTACAATCAAGATGAATTTACATCATTTACATTTAATTGGCTTATGTTAAATCTTAACAAGAAGTATTATAAAAAAGTTTAAATGATTCATTCTATTATTTATAATGAAATAGGAATGACTTAAGAAAAGTTAGAAAAAAAGTATTAGAAATTAATTATTTATACTAATTTACTTTTCACAGAAGTTTTCAAATTTGAGTAATTGAAATCTATGATAAGATTTTGTTGTCTCTGAATCTCTGAGATTCTTTTGAATGTGTTGAATAAGTTCTCCCATTAAATTAGTTTATGTCACAATTCACAACAAATCCTTATATAAGTGCAGTACCTCGTTAGCAGCCGTATTTATTCTGTGTGAAAATTTGTCCTAATACTTTTTTTCCATAATATCAGAGAACTTTTCTGTGCACTACTGCTTTGAATCTCATTCTATGGATGACAATAAATTGCAAATGTCACCACTTGGAGCGCTACAATCAACCAGCAAACGAGAATTAAAAATATTATTAGCGCAAAAACAAAAAAGAAATTGCAGTTCAAGAAGTTTGTGGCATTAAATATTTCCAGTTTCATATGAGATAGGAGGACGATAATTTTACAACGATACAATCTCTTTAAAAGACAAATTATTATTGCAAAAGCGAAGTTTCAAGCCTAATTAACACAGCTTCATTAATCGAATTTTTAAGACGAGATTCATTTTAACGAATTGCGTTTTAATCCTCGTCACTCATTATTAACATTCATATACATAAAACTAATGAAGTTTGGTTAAATTTGTGAACTATCCTTTCAATGAAATATTAATTTTTCTTAAATTTCTGATGGAAGCAGTTAGAATGGAGCCTGCTGACATACATCAGAATTTCCTGCTACTAATTATATTAAAAATGCAGCTAATTTTATTATTTAGAATCTAAATAAGTTCTCACGAATACAGTCTATTGTATCACAGAAATAAATTTCATCCTTTGTCATTCTCTTAACTTGGGAATAGAGAATATGTTAGGCCTAATTAGTTTATAGAAATGCAGCATATAAAATACCTTTAAGAATATAAACTTCTCACTAAATTCTTAATGAAGCTAAGATTGAAAACAATTTTTTTACTTGTCTCTTTGATTTAAAGATCTCAGTGGCACGATAATTTCTAGTAGAACAGTACGTAAGTAAAGTAGCCTTCAGTTGGCAATGAAATGTTGAGAAGATCGAAATAATAAATAAATGCTCCTAGATTTAACTGGAGCAGTCAGAGCATACAGTATTTCATTGTTTTATTTTAGCAAAAACGCATATTTGTATAGATTCAATATAGTATTAATACTATCGAAATGATTGAAGTTTTCAGAATTGTTTGAACCTTAAATCATTAAGAAATACTGTGATCAATGTTATCGATGGGTTTGCTAATATTCACATGAATTAATATCTGATGTGGTATCCTAGCCATAAGACAGTGCGTTGAAGCGGATGGACTTTTTATAGATTTGATAGACTTTTTGATTTGATAAACAAATTTTCATTCTCGTTGGTAATAAACAGTTCTGCAATTTTTGATTTCGTCTGAAATCTGTTATCGAAGTTTAATCTTCAAATAACTGCATCAAGAAAGATATCTTTTTCTTTCCATAGAAATATTAAATTCAAAACGTTTCTGAAGCTTTGATCGCCAGTATACCTATCTATGCATTCGAATAAATCTCCCCTTCTAAAAATCGGAATCTAGGTAACATGAAACTCAATAAACCAAAAAATACTGATTTAAATTTCGAAATTATCTTGAGAGATATTGAGATTCCGTCACATCGTAAATGGTGAATGCAGTTTTTAAAATACTAACTCAATATAAAAAGTAAAACTGTATGGAACAGGCCTTAACTGTGCGCCACAGACATCTCTGGGGTGCGGTAGAGGTTTAGGATCCCAGCGATTCTCGACCAACGGAACTAGTTGAAGTCGCATGATCCACCTGATGCAGTCTCAGTATAAATAGAGAACTAAAATTGATCGGAGCTTTTAGTTTTCAAATAGCAATTCTTTTATTCATAGAATACCTTTAAATATTATAGTTTTACTTTTTTAATATGAACTAAGCGCCCGTGTACAGATTGATCGATATAGATGTTTGAAGAAGAGATATGTTGAGATGGATGTTAGATAAAGTAGAGTTCGGGACCTAAAGTCTCTGTCTCTCTCTCTCTCTCTCTCTGCCTGATGTCGTTCGGCGTCTAACTTCTCTTGTGTCTCTTCCGTTGTCGCCTCAGCTCTTGACCGTCTTTTACGTTCGGCTTCATTCTTTCGATTCAAATCTGTCTGTTGTGCTCTTTCCAATCGTTTCCTCTCAATATCTTTCACAATATCGTTTACAATACTGATATATGAAACTATACAATCAGCCCGTGCTCTTAAATAAGAATCAATATACATTCCTAACCTTATTTACTGTTAACAATTTAGCTTGGTGATTCTTTGAATTTACAGTAAATTGAGTTTACAGTAAATCAGGTTAGGAATTTATATTGGTTGTTATTTGAGAGCTCGGATAATCCAAGAAGAATCGCTTCCAATGAAAGCGTTGTGATTTGTTGAATAGTTGAGCAAATAATATGTTATTCTTTTTTGAATGTACTCATTATTTGATAGCACGCGCCATTGTTGATGGAGAGAATGCAACATTTTGAAGTTCAACAATGCTCCTTTTGCATTTATCTACTTCCTCGCAACAATGAAAACCGAACACCCGTTTTCAATTGTTGCACTACTGTTGTGAATATTGGAAAGCACAACAATCACGCCTTTTGCATTCGCAACAATTACAGACACACCCTTGTCAATTGTTGAACTGCGCCGGACAGACGGAAAGATTTTAGTAATATATAGATTGTGCAAGACATATTGGTATTGTTTATTCTAATAGTTTGTGTATTAATTATATATAATATCGTTTGAATTACAAGGCCTTCCAATTTCCTGTTGACTTGAATTAATCGAATTTGAATTTATTTATCTTAGAGATAGCTCCATATATCAGCTATTGACTTAATCAATTTAACTTTAATGATATTTTATGGACTGCAGCCAACGATCTTTGGGAAAAGAATTTTTCCTTCGTCTTTTTTTTAAAGCGAATCACTGGACACTCATTAATCACGGATCGGATGTCTTTTAAAATGGATGACATTTTGACCAGTTTTTCGGTGTTCATATTCCTTCTGTTCTTCCCTTTACAAATCGAAGGGGCTGGGGAGGCAAACACTGTCGATCTCTTGCATGTCGTTTTGTCATTCACGGACAATTGCTCCACACCATCATTGCCCGAGGTCGTTTCCCTCTACGTTTTTTTCTTTCACTCCTTTTTTTTCCCTGCATTCTTTCTTTCTTTCTTTCTCCTTTTCACCTCCCTACTCCCGTTGCCTGTGCAACACACAAACGAGAGAAGAGAGTTGATAACACACCCGCGTTGCCACGCTCTGGTGCGAGGCTCTTGGCTTTGAGGCAGCTGTCAGACAAAACAGCCCCGTGTCTATGCGCTGACAAGATGCAAAAACATCTCGCTCCAAATTACATTGAACTCCCACTACAGCGAATACGGCTCCGGACCAGGAAAACAGCCCAGACTGACCCCTGTGAAGTCGAATGGCCGAATTCATTGAATCGAGAACAGAGTTGCCGTTCGACCAGGCGGTTTCTACGACCCATTCTCAGGGGAATTTGCTTTCACGAAGTGTCTTCCGCTAAAAGGAGGCTGAGTTCTTAACTGCTTTGCATACTCTTAAGCTCTGAACTAATAAATTTTTCACCCGAGAGTGACAGCCGCCATACAAACCTATTGCAACCGCGTCCAATTTCTTTTTAAAAGTTTTTTTTTTCCTCGTCAAATTACATCTCCAAAGATTGTATGGAAAATTGGATTGAGAAAATGCTTTTAGCTAATAATTTATTCGTTATATCATGAAAGAATTTTAACTTACAGGATATTGTAAATTCAATATCACATTTTTGCTGTATTTGTAAAAACGAAAAATAAAAACGTAATGGAAATTAAAAAATAATACTTAAACTATATGCAAATATAACTAAAATTAGATACGAGGCTTTAGATGATACGATGGAGCACTTAACAATCGATAATATTTTTATTTTTTTTAATACATTATAGTCATCAGGTTCAACAATAAGTAATCTTAAATTACAATTGCTTAAAAAATTATTGCAGTCGATTTTTATAAAGCGTAAAATTTTAATAAATGTAAAATAACAGAGTAGAAGAATTAATTGTCACACACATATCTATTAAAATCTTTGTTATTAAAACACAAACTAAAATCAATACATTGACTATTAGCAACCTGATCTTTTGGTCTTTTCCCAAGTCAATCAATGAACTAATCAGTGTATTGATTTTAATTTGTGTTTTAATAACAAAGTTTTTTAAAAAGATATGTGTGTGACAATTAATTTTTCTACAATATATATTCCTCACGTTAAAATTATTACTTGAGTTACCAAGACCACGGTATCATTGCTGAGCTATAAGAAAATATCAGATTAAAATGATAAACTAAGTATGTATCAATGAACCATACTTTGTTTGTTTTTAATATTTCTCTTATTTCACAGCTTTTAAATGAAAGAGGAAGTAAGACATAAAGAAAACCTTAAAAATAATTGGCAAGAAATCTAATAGTTAACAGATATTGAAAGGATCAAATACAGGAATAAATATTCCAAGTTCGAGAGCTTATTAATGAATTAGAAATAAATGATAATTTAAGCTTGTATGTAATATGCTGATATCAGCTAATAAGTACACCAAAAAAATTAACTCCATTTTTAGAGATTTACAATAAGAAGCGTTGTAAAACTTTAAAAGTTTTAGTCTTAAAAATATGCATCTATTCATCTGTTATTCAATTCCTAATACGTATCTCAATTCTAAAGCTTGCAAAACAACAGTGATTTTTTTAGTGGAAGAAAATATAAAAGAATAATCGCTGTTTGCTGCCAGATTTTTTAATTTGGATCGTTAAATAAATTCAATGGAAATTTTCAGAATTTTCAATTTCAAACTTTTATAAAAAGAAAAAAAAAATCTATTAAATTTGTCCCATTATTCATGAATTTTGTCTCAAGTTTATAGGGAAGGTTTCTCAAGATGGGACACTTAAGACTAAACGTTAAAAAAAAAATTTAAGAAAAATTAACAGAAATATTTATAAATATATTTGTGAGATATACAAAGAATGCTAGTTCTTTTTATTGATAATTTCACATTTTAAAATAATAGTATTTAAAATAGCATATCCCATCTTAGGACACTTTTGGCACATATGATGGGACAGTACCGCTTTAAATGCAATGATGCCTGAAATCATTCTCCCACAACAAGTAGGGCAAATAAACTACAAAGAATCCGCAAAAATTACGTGTTCCCATTATTTGCAAGTTACGCATTCAATCCAATCTTCTGACAGAACTGAAAAGTCCATCACAAATGATACAGCTCCAGTCTTTATCTAAATTTGTCCTTGGCCTTGGCTTTGCTTAATCGGCTGTTGCTTCGTAGTCTTTTCTTTTCCTTTGACTGTTTGATTTTTCTTCTTGGAAGTTTGCAATGAATTGTTGGCAACAAGTTGCTTTTTATATGGAAAAGAGCTGCGAATTGGAGCTGATAGTGACCTTCGTGTTGTTTTCTTTCCTCTTGGCTTAAGAGATGACACAGGCGATATGTCAATAACATGTAGAAGCTTAAGAGCGTTTTGTGGAGTAGATGATTCTTGTGGTGAAGTTGTGCTATTCGATGGGTTGTCAAAAGGGTTTAATGTAATTGATTCCTTATGGGTCAAAGTAGGAAATTCAGTAGGACCACTACTGCTCTAGTTGATGGCTGTTGCTATATGATGTTATTTAGTTGAAATAGACTAAAATTTTTTAAACAATTTAGTTTATGAAATTAGCATATAATACAAACAATAGCAATGCTAATTATTTCAACTATTTAAGTCCAAATCCCTAAGATAGGACAATAAAAATCCTGTCACATCTTAAGAAATTTTTCAATTCTCATCATAGGAATCTTGGTATCCTTAGTTCGAACCGATGTTGATTTTACACAAGATGGCAAATCACAGAATTTATAGTCATATCGTGTGAGGTAAATTACTTTTGTCGAAACTACAGTATAGCCATCACCTAATCTATAAAATTTTACTTTCTGTAGGATTTAGAAATACTTAAATCCCTTCATCCTTACAAAGTTTGTGAAAAATATCTAAACTTACCTAATATATTGTAGATTATTTTCTTTTATTCAGTATCACGCTTACGTGTGATTTGACTTCGTATCGAAAGCTCATACCAATATTACAATGAATTAATTAGTTCTAGTCCCATCGTAGGGAATGTTCCATCTTGAGCAACCATTCCCTAAGTACATTTCAAGCAGTCCTTTAAGCACCAACTTCGATTAATCTATAAGATGGAAAATCTATTTTTTAAAAATATCCAACAATCTTCAGATATTTTGTTACAGCAGCTTTCTCAGATTTTTTTTTTGTCCTATTCACGACAATTTACAATTTACTTAACGTCATTGAAGTTTATTAAACGTCAATATAGGTAATTTAATTTGCCTAATCACAATTAATTATGAGTACTATTACAATTTGCAAACTAACAATAGTGAAATTGTAAACAAATTTATTTTAATTAAACAAACCATGAAACTACTTCCAAGGGAATATCGATAAAAAACTAAGCAAGTGTATCTTCCGGCGGAGGAAAATAAATCTGACAGCAGAGTGGGGTCAACAAGTACCCTGTCTCATAAAGCATCGGTAAAGGTGCAAAAGAAATGAGTAATTTATCTTTGGCGCAAGATGCCGATTTATGCCACTGTGGTATTCAGCGAGCTCCAAGGCAATAAATTATTTTGACAACACGGTGTTTGTTATAACTGATAACCAAAGCTTAGAGCTATCGCGCTTCCTAAATCCCTACAGTATTTCACAAAGTCCTATTTTCAACATTTATTATTATTTTTTATCTGTTTTTATGATTATCCCAAAATATATATATATGTCCACTTTGATTTATGGCACATCTTATCTTAATTTCACGTACCAAATGTGTTTTATTTAGATAACTTTCAAAAAAACAAGCTAATTTTTTTTTTTTTTACTGATAATTTTTTCTTTGTTTTTTGAGGTAAGCCTTTTTCTTTTAAATCAATTACAACGATTAATTCACAAACATTCGCTTCCTTTTGTTTCAACAGCAAACATGGCTAAATAATCAAAAGACATATTCGACATATTTGGCATTGTTTTCATTCGATTTCCTTTATTAGCTTAAATATTAAAAATGCAACCATCTCAATTCAGTTATCAGCTATAGCTTGATGGTTAATGTTTCGTTCTCTTACTGAAGGTTGACTGTTCGAATCTGTAAATATCCTTTTTATTTTTTCTCTCTCTCATAACCTTTCTTTCTCAATGTCCGAGTGGATTTTTTTTCTTATTTTCCTAGAGTTTTTTTATTTTTTTTTTCTATTTTTTTTTTTATTTTTTCTTACGTTATTGTACTTTCTTTTTTTATTATTATTTTTATTTATTTTTTTTCATTTTGGGTTACCCTTAAATTTATGCTTTAGCACAAAATTATATTCACTTGTTGTAAACATTATTTTCTAATTATTTAACATATACAGTATTAACCAACATATTTTACTTTCATTTTGTCTAACGAAACGCTATTTTCACCAACTTTATACTAATCTAGTAGTGATGAGATTTGTATTATGCCAGAAAATGCTTTTTTTTTTACTTTGTTACTTAGTAAACTTTATGATAAAAAAAAAATCAGTTTAAAAGACTTGAATATTAAAATGTTTTTGTTTTTCTTTTACAATAACGAGTGTGTTATCTGGCCGTTATATACATTTAATAGATTGTGTGCCGAGAAAAAGCATTGAATGTGAAGCTATATCGGTGGGATTGAAAAATTTGAATATATATGATAAATGACTGGATGGATATAATGAAAAGAATAAAATCCCAATATCTGTTGCCCCTAACGATGCCAAAGGCTACCGCCATTGCCAGAGGGTAAACAACTAGGAGTAAAATTTTATGTAGAGGAGATGGGAAACGAATCTATTTGTCCAAGAGAATCGCTCTCTAAACCTAGCACTGCTAAGCTAATCGTATAAGATCCAAATCTATTTCATTGTGGCTTCGTATTTAAATTCGACGATTGATTTCTTCACTTTCTTTACTTGTGCATTTTTAATCGTCATTACAAATATTTTATTTACGAGTATAATCCGAATAAATATAAATTTAATTAAGAATAAAATGTACTATTGTTTAAAATATTGATTCCAAACTTCTTTTTCTTTTGTCTTCTTATATTTCTTCACTAAAAAAGAATGATTTGATCGTTGTATTTATTGCTATTTATTTGCTACTTCTTAAAAAAAGTGCGCGGTAAATAATAAAATTTATTTTTATTTTAATACTTAAATAAAATAATCTTTATTTATCACCAGAACATCCACTTAAAAAGCAATTACTGCGAGAAAAAGGCCGGGAAGGTATTTTTATAGTTTGGTCCTGAAGGAGGAGTGGGACATGATACTATATAGGTTTCTTTTTTTTTTTTTTTCCCCACTCCGGGATGAGACATTACCTCGATATTTCGGCCCGGTGCCTCGGGCCTTCTTCGGGAGATGTATAAATATCAATTACATCAAGGTGAGCGCAGAACTAACAATTTCCGTTGCTAGTTTCTAGGATAAGTTTCTCATGTTGTTTATTCCGAGCAATTGGTGACGACAATGCTGGCCCCTCCCACCCCTTCTCCCTCTCTAGCAGTGTGGTCACCAGTTGCTCGGAATAAACAACATGAGAAACTTATCCGAGAAACTAACAACGGAAGTTGTTAGTTCTGCGCCCACCTTGATGTAATTGATATATACAGTATTTACATCTCCCGTGTATTTTTTATGTTTCATTTACATTTCAAAATCTACACGAGATAATAATAACAAAGTTCAATCGTAAACAATAATTAAACCGAATATTAATATTAAAATCTCTGCAAATCTTTTTCAATATTAAACTATTTTTATTAAGGTAAGGAATGATTTTTTTTTTCTTTTCTTTATTTTCATTTAAGTCTTTAATGTTAAAAGTATTATATTAAAAAGGTGAGATCATGTTTACAAATGACATCCCAAAACAGTTTTTAGTTTAGTTTTTCCATACACTCCCATGCCTACTTAAATGTATATTCATCTCTGTATGAGATCTAGCGTGTTTACAATGACTACTCCCAACTGATGATCGCCAATCAATCGAGAAACAGCTGTTTTGGGATGTCATTTGTAAAGATGATCTCACCCTTTTAATGGGTTTATCCACTTTTTTAGGCGCTTTTCTTATTTTAATTGCGCATAAAAAATTTTTAGAGGCTGCCAGAGGGCAGCACAAGAATTTTATTTATTTTATTTTTAATTTGTATTTTGTGTTTAGTTTAGTTTTTCTGGAGGTGCCATTCCCATGCCTACTTAAAAGTATTATATTTTTGGATATTAGAATTAATGAATTTTTCATTGTATCCATTTTTCTTTAGAATAATCATATTCTCAATTTCATGCTTATAATCTTCTTCTGTGCTAGATGATCTGTCAATTCTTCTTATATAATTATCAACTATGTTTCTTTTGATATTTATATCGTGACCTGATTCAAAGTTTAAAATTTGATCACTTTTGAACTTTTTCCGATAATGTTTTAAAATTATTTTATTCCCTTTATTGGTTAAACATAATGAATATTTAATTCATTATTTATTTCTATTTCCATTTTGAATTTAATTTCTTTTTGTCTTTTGTGTATGTCTTTAAAGAATAAATCAAATTGTCTTACCGATCCAAACCATATAATAAGTATGTCATCTGCATAACGATAATATTGCATATTGTATTTACTTTCATTTAAAAATTTGCACTCAAAATAATTCATATATAAATTATGCAATGTTCCTGATAAGGGAGAATCCATAGGAAATCCCTTAATTTGTTTGAACATTTTATTATTATGTTTGAAGTATGAATTTTGTGTAGGGGCTAGTTGGCATAGATTTCGGTTTTCGATTTTTCGATTTTTGTGTGCAATACTTAAGGGGATTCTGATGAATGCGGCGGATAGCTTATCTTTTTGACTACAAAATTATGTAGGACCCATTAATTAAATCCGTGTTTAGGTAACCCCAAAAACACTTTTCCTAAAAGCTTGCAAATGTGCCAACTAATCCCGGGCGTGGGGCTAGTTGGCATACCCCTTGGGGCGAGTTGGCATAACGTGCTATGGATAGGGGTACTTGAGCAGAACACAGCAATTTTCGAGAAAAACATTTTATTTTATCAAAAAATTTATTTTAATAATCTATATTACTAAAATCTTTTATTTCTCTGTCTGTGTGTCTGTCTGTCCGGTGCAATTTTCTGTGAGAATGGAAAATAGAAATTATTTTTATAATGAAACATCCGCGACAAGAATCGAACCTGCAACCTTCTAATCCGAAATCAAATGTCTTATCCATGAGGCCATAGGGACTACAACTCTCTTCATATTGCTTTTTGACTTAAATCACTATTTGCAGCTCAAAAACCATCAATATTTGTAACTCAAACGTCACTGAAAAGTGACAATTACAATAAAAATGAGAATAAAAAAAACTTCTATTAGCTAGAATACTGAAAAAACACTATTGTAACTCAGAAACCACTGAAAAGTATCAATCTATATTACTAAAATCTTTTATTTCTCAGTCTGTCTGTATGTTCGTAGCAATTTTCTGTGAGAATGGAAAATAGAAATAATGTTTATAATGAAACATCCGCGACAGGAATCGAACCTGCAACCTTCTGATCCGAAGTCAGACGTCCTCTTCATATTGCTTTTTGACTAATCTCTCCTTCCCCTTCCCCCATCAATAAGGAATATTCAACTTTTTTTTGAATCTTAAGATTGTTTATTTATTTTTCATCCGTCAGTTTATTTGTAATTCGAAACTGACAATTAGAACTATAATTGCCGAAATGTTGCAATATTTTAAGTATTCTTCCTTAACCAAATTATATGTGATAAACGCGTGTACACGGCAGACATTGGGGTAATGAAAACAGAGTCAAGAAAGAAAGAAGCACACTTTTTATGAGATAGATTACTGAAAAACACTATTTGTAACTGGAATCACGTCAAAGTTAAGAACTTACCAAAGAACGAGATTGTCGATAACATCAATGAGTGATAAGTCAAAGAATACAAGGTGAGACTAGAGAGTATTTAAGTGAGAATAAAATCGATACTTCTGATAATCCACAACACGAACATCTCTATCTGCCTGAATATCTGAACTCATTGAATCTCCAGCGATATTCCTCAACATCGTTTGTCATTGAAGATTGGATCTCCAACAATGTTGTTGCAAAAAATCAATCCCAAGTTTGGACACTGCAACGGAACTCAACTTAAATGCCGTTCATTCGATAATGATCTCATAGAAGCCGAAATTATAACAGGAACTCACAAAGGAGATTTTGGTTTCATCCATAGGATGTCTATGAAACCAAACGATAATCTACTTCTATTCACTTTCACAAGAAAGCAATTTCCGATCATGCCTTCTTACACGATGTTTATCAATAAAGCTCAAGGACAGACTCTAAATAAAATTGCCATCTATTTAGAGAACGTTGTCTTGACTCACGCACAACTTCATGCCTTTGAGTCACAAGTCAACAGAATTTGGTTATCTTCATTCGCAGGAATAGTCACAATCAATTCGTCGCCAAGAATTTCGTATACAAGCTACGATCTTCATTCATCATCTAAATTAACAAACATCCATCTCAACATATCTCTTCTTCAAATATCTATATCAATCAATTTGCACACGGGTAATGGTTATAATTCAGAAAAGAGATTCAAGAAAGAAAGAAGCACTATTTCTATAAGATAGAATACTGAAAAATCACTATTTGTAACTTAAAAACCAATGGTCTTTGTAACTCAAAAACCACTGAAAAGTATATCTATATTACTAAAAGCTTTTATTTCTCTGTCTGTCTGGTGCAATTGTTCTAATTTGTGAAAATAGAAATAATTTCTATAAATTCACTACGGTAATCGAACATGCAACCATCTGCTCCGAAGTGAGACATCTTAGCCATTAGACCACGAGGAATACATTGTAATCTCCATAAAAAATAAAAATATATCATAGATCATAAATATACCATCACACGCTGGTTCTAAAAGCAGTCGTGGATTGACAGTATATAAACATCAAAAATTAAATTAAAAAAAAAAATTTAAAAAATTTTAGTTTTGTTTACTTGATGTAATTTGTGTGTGTTTTTTTAATAAGTAAAAAGTTGTTTTCCGTTACATATGTGGAGGCTTCCGGAGCGAAGCGACGGGTAGCCGACTAGTACTTGAAGAAAAAAACAACTGTAAGACAAATTAAATTAAATGTATGAACAAGCAATGAATTCTTAGCTAACTATAGTTATTGTTTGATATCAAACACAAATGTAGGAGTTATTTGAACAGATGGGTTCAATTTTCGCAGAACTTTAGTTTGGTCGTACCAAAAGTCTTCCTCGTCTGGCCATCTCCAGATTTTTCCTTTTTTTACCATTTGTTATAGCCATGCCAACTGACTCCTACCTAACTATGCCAACTAGCCCCGCAGGGATTTCCAAAACAAAATGGATACCACACAATCCCAAACATCAGAAATAAAATATTATGATACATGCATGAAACCACAGTTATCCACTCTTTCGAGAACCGCCATCAGCAGTATCTTAATTCGATCTACTTGTTCACCAGAACAAAAAAATTTACGATGAAAAAATTTACTCACCAGTCAGAAAAACGATGAAACAGGGGTCACTTCCTTCGTGACGCTTCCAAGCAAACTAAAGTCACAGTGGATGGTGCACCTTTACATACACTTCCCACTACCAAGATGTCAGCGCTCTAGCTACATGGTAGCAGGAAATAGAAGCTGTATGCCAACTAGCCCCTTATGCCAACTGACCCCGGTCTCCCCTAATTAATTCTACTAGTTCCATTAGTTCTTTATTGTCTATATTATATCGTAATTGTATTTCTTTGTTTTTAAAGGCCAAATCTTCAATGATGACTAGAGTATCATCCACAGGAATGTTTGTATACATGTTTTCTATATCGAGGGAGAACAAGTGGAATTTCCTTTTGGTAACAAGCAAATCTAGCACAGAAGATTATAAGAATGAAATTGAGAATATGAAAATTATTCTAAAGAAAAATGAGTACAATGAAAAGTTCATTAATTCTAATATCCAAAAATATAATACTTTCTAAAATTAAAGAATTAAATGAAGTTAAAGAAAAGAAAAAAAAATCATTCCTTACCTTAATAAAAATAGTTTAATATTGAAAAAGATTGGCAGAGATTTTAACATTAATATTGGGTTTAATTATAATAATAAATTAAAAAATTTGTTATGTAAAAAACCTAATGTAAGTGACAAAAAAGGAGAAATGGGAACAATATATAAAATAGAATGTTTATACTGTGACGAATTTTATCTAGGGGAGAGCAAAAGGACTATTAAAGAAAGGGCCCTAGAACATGGATACTATATTAGAAACAAGTTAATTGATAAATCAGAGTTAGCAGAACATTGTTGGAAGAAAGCACATTGTATTAATAAAGAAATAAAAAATTTTATGTGTTGAGAAGGATTGTAAAATACGAAAGACAATAGAAAGCTTATACATCAGAAATACTAAGGATAGAAATATGAATAGAAACAATGGTATTGAAGTTGGTAATGTTATTGTAAACATGGCTAGGGATTAGATCATTTCGATGTAACAATAAGGTGAGAATTGATGAGATGGATTGTTAAAGTGATTTGTTACTACAATGGACTGTTGTAACTATCACGGCTTCGCTTTTCCCATATCTATTATAATATCATGTCGTAATAAGTATTACTGTAGCTTGAAAAAGAGAAGAGTAAAATTCGCAGAAAATTTGCATTATGAATAAATATATTTGATTTGACATTTATTTTTTGGTGTAGAGATGTTGATGTTTAATAATAATTATATATCTGAAAGGAGTGAGATAAATAAGAATTATGGTATGTACATTTAAAATATTAAATGCATGGATTTTCTGGTTTGATTTCTGGCTGACATTGGTTTACGGTAAAAGGTTGTCATTTACGTCATTAAAATTGAAACCATTATATTTGTTTTCTTTTAATATTGTTTTAGTTATTTTATACTCACATTTTATTGTTGAGTATTGAGTTTCTAATTTCTATTGTGTTATGGAAGGGATAACTTTATTGTTCTATATTTTGTTATTTTTTATCTTAATTTATTCAACTATTTTTATTGTTAATTTAATTTAATTTTGTATTAATGTAATGTAATTGTTGTGTAACTTCAGCACCTGCACAGGATCTAGAAGTAGAACCTAGCAGGACTGTAATTTCTTGGTATTTTCAAATAAATATAAATATAAATATATATATATATATAAAATTAGTGATTTTTATAACGAAATTAAATATGAGATTTTGATTTCATTAAAAGAAGTTTACACTAACAGCCAAGTGGAAATTGAATACTAATAAAAATATTAAAGATTTTTAATCATTCTAAAATTTGCATTCTTTGGAAAAGTTATACGTTGTCTGACACAGTCCTCTTATAAATCCTTTGTGAGTCGTAATTTTGAAAGGGAATAATTTGTTTTACGTCTCCGAAATTTTTAAGTAAATTTAGCATTTACGACCTTCAAAGCGTCGTGTCGAAATAAAAAGTAACGAGAAAAATCTAATAATATTTCCACTGTGAAAGAATCTTGCATTAAAACTTAGAAAGGAAACGATAAAGTAATTTAATTTACTTAGCTAAATTGGTTTAGAAAGCTGTACGGCTCAAAATGATTTTCATTTTCTTGACCCAATGTCTGCTTTTGAGCGGATATTATAAGAAACGCGGAAGGCAAGTGGATGGCCTCCAATGCTTCCCTAACTGCAGAAGCACTTGTGTTCGTTCGCACGAGTGCGGTATATGGACTGTATCCTTTGGAGAAGGGATGAAGAAGGGCAATTACAGAACCGGCACAAGTGAAACCGGAGTCATAACAGGCGGCGTTCCGATGGCAGATCGGGGTGCCCTTTAATGGGTCCCGGGGGCCTTTATGGAGAGCTTTTCAGTTCGAGGTATCATGTTCCGCTGAGCCTATATTAATCTTTCTTTATCCACTTCCTTTTTTACACCAATGTATCCTGTTTCGTCCGCCTTCTCTTCAGAGCAACTCACCGGAAATTGAAAGGAGTGAATCTTTGAATCTTTGTAATCTTAAACTCACAGAGTGTCTCAAAATTGGAGTTCTGTGTTAAAAATGATTTATAAATACCAGTTTGCGGAAAAAACTGAAAATTTTCAATGACATTGCTACTTAGAAATTCGCTTTTAAAAACAGGAAAGAAATTTTATTTTAAGATTACAAAGAAGCACTATGGCTTAGGTCTGTAATTAAAGCAAAGGAAATTTATATATGAATAATTTGGAAGTTTCAAGACTTACAAATGTAAACTTAGGCAGTAAATGCTTTGAAATTCTGTTCTGCCAAATGCGTATTGGCTTCACTTCGTCAAGTGAAACATGTATTGTCTATTAGTAAGAAAGAAGAGGATAATAAACCTTTTTTTTATTTTTACGATTAATTTAATAAATTAACAGGTTCTGGAAAGGTAGTATTGAATAAAATAACTGCTTGAGTTATTTTCAACTGAGACATTATTATGCATTATTAGACTAGTGATTATTTACGTAGGAAATGATTACATGACTTATTCAAACCCAGAATCAATTTACTTTTTAACATTTGGAGAATATTTTACTTTTTAACATTCTAACAAGAAGTGACTTCTAAAACTTTAAGATTAGAGTTCTAACGGATTAAAATTTCATTTTGCACATTCGTAAAGCAGTCTTGTCTATACCTCTACAACGAAATATTTAGAAACCCTTACAACTATTTTTTAAAAAACTGCTATAAGTTTCAGTAGCTTTTTCTCATTTTACAAGCCTTTATGTACTAAAAGATTAGTCTAAAGATCTATATATTTCTTTTTTAAGTCACTTTTTACAGTTTAGTTTCTTAAATTCACGTAAGACTCATCAGGAAATCAAGCTAATTCTGTAAATTGAAAAGCCTCTCAACAATTTTTTTGTAAGTGTAAAATTAAAAAGAAGATCTCTAAACTAGCAATTGAAATGTAATTCAATTTTAGAAACGGATTTAATTTAGAACTGTAGCAGAACTCAAAAAAAAAATAAAAAATAAAAAAATAAGGGTAATGCGACACTTAAATAAATCATGTCTCTTTCAAAGACATTTGAATCAAAAAAAAATCTTTCATTTAGGATCTCTTTTAAAATCGACTTTAATGGATCAAATTAAGTCTGAAACATCAAATTAAGTACTAGCCATCAAAGTCTGGAGACAGATGAGGGCGGCTTAGCCTATGATGAATCCCTAAGAAAAGAGATAGTCTAATAGCCTAAGACGAAATCATTTCTTACCAATTAATCACAGGCGCAGCTGCATGTGAGGATCGACTCGTATTACTTTAATTATTCAGCAGTAATCAGTATATTAGGGCTCCGCCATATTGCCTGTCAACAAGGAGAACTTTACTTGTTTTTTTTTGTCATTCGTCGTATTTGCCGGAGTTGCGTTATCTTCTTGACGGACCACAGAACTGCCTACGACCAACTGGAGTAAATGAACCCACTAAACACTTTTTTTTTTCATGTTTCTGAAGAACGAAAGCCCATCGATTTTGAATTCGATAAAGAAGGAAAAAATTATGAGAAGAAAAAGAAAGATTTATAAGGAACTGATATAAAAATAAAGAAGAAATTTGATTAATTGTCATCAAGGTTAATTAGTAAAAGAAGTAAAGGAAATGATCATTTATTCCGTACCGTTATTTATTAGCCTAATGGTAAAAAACAATAAAGGCTTTGTAGTGAATCTAATAATAATGAAAGATATCTCGAGTGGATTCTCATGTATTATGCAGTTTACTAATTGAATTAAAAAGATACAGTGTAATTATAAAGTCGGAATGTAAAATCAGTTTTCTTCTTATTTTTCTGTAATGTTTTCCAGATTGCTAGTCATTCTTGACAATGCCAATGTCAATTTTAGATATTATTTCTTAATATGATAATGTTTTTTGAGAATTTTTTTAAGATATCAAAAATCTTTCTAAAATAATAATAATAATTAACAGCGGTTTTTCTCAAATAACAATAACATATTTTATTCTTTTAAATCTGTTTTAAAATGATTTCATACTTTCATACAAATAACTACAAAAACAATCCTAAATGAAAATTTTAAACTTATATTCTAAGCATAGCTAATAAAACAATTTTCAGATTTATTCTAATTTTAAAACATTCCTTAACATCCTAAGGAAATGAAAAAAGCTTCGTATTTCCTGTTTTTAAATGGAATTCATCGCATGTGATTTCTCTATTGATATAGAGGTTAGAGGTTTACAATTAGTCTACGAAGTCAACTCTAGAAAAGCGCCAATTTGTTCTCTTTGATGTATGTTATAGAAGTTTGACTTTTCAAAGAATTTGACTTTTTAAGTCATAAAGGTTAAAAATATGCAGATACCAACAGAAGGTTTGTTTGGTTTCATCGAAATCGAATGAAGTTATTATTTTGGTAATGACGCACTAAGCCTTAAGGCTTACGAAAATCAGAAAAATGTTGAGAATTCACATTCAATTCATTAGTCTTTTGTGATTCCAGGAATAGTTGATTTATTTGAAGTATGTTGTTAATATCACGATCTCTTTCAACTCATCCCACAGACAATTGCCTATTTTTAGTGCAGAGATTGACCAGAAGAATGAAAAACAAGCTGTACACTGTGATGCCACTTTATTAGGTATATCACTGCTGTGCACGGAAATGGAGTATTCCATGACGTTGCAAATCACATGATCACAGTTTTGATATAAATCTCGTAGAACACCTTTCTAGTATCGGTTAAGCTTAGAAAGTAGAGTAAGAATGGGGAAAACGAGTGATCTAACGGAGTCTGAAAGTGGCATGGTAGTAGGCGCAAGACCTGCTGGACGAAGTCTTTCCGAAACGGCAATTCTCCTGACATGCACCACAGTTTCTAGGTTGTATCGAGAATGGCACAACGAACAGAGAACATCCAGTCAGCGGCATTCCTGTGGACGAAAATCGCTTATTGACGAGAGAGATGAGAAGACGGTGTCTAGAATTGTACAAGCAAACAGACGGGCCACAATTTCGCAAATCACCTCGGTGATTTCAACCCAGGTGGCCAGAATAATATATCGCAACGGATCACTAGGCGCACCTTATCGTGAATGGACTGCAACACCCGACGGCCACGTCGGAAACCATTATTACCAATGACGAACAGAAATCACGCTTCCTGTGGGCACATCAATACAAACAGTGAACATCAAGGATTGAAAAACGTTGCTTGGTCTGATGAGTCGAGTTCCTGTTGCAGCATACTTATGTCGAAGTTCCTGTTGCAGCTTACTGATGGAAGTCTCAAAATTAGCGAAAACAACATGAATCCATGAACCTCGCATTCTGACGACATCTGTGCAAACTGGTAGAGGCCGTGTAATGATCCGGGGAATGTTTTCCTGGAAAACATTGGGTTCCTCAATACCCATAGATTCACGTCTGAATGTGGCAGCAGCTAAATCTAAACATCGTAGCTGACCAAGTGCATGCATTCATGTTAATAATGCTTCCTCATTCAGATAGTTACCTCCAGCACGATAATGCGGAGACACACAAAGTCCGAATTACTATAGAATGGTTCAACGAACATAACAATGATTTTCATTTGCTAAAATGGCCTTCTCAGTCTCCGGATCTCAATCCTATTGAAATTAAGATGAAATTTTAACGTGTGGATAATTAAATTTAAAAAGATTGAAATTCACACATAGTCTAAAAAATACTATACTTAAAAATCTTTGAAAATAACAACCGGTTTCTATGTATGTGAAAATTTAATATTTTTAAATCCTACTGAACTTCTGTGGGATGAGCCGGAAAGGGCTGTTCGCTGCGAGTCTCGACCTCCGTCGAATCTCCAGGAATTGCGTGATACACATGTCTGCATGGTCCACCATTCCTATAATAAAGTGGCATCGCAGTGTATATGAAAACCACTTTTTGCTCAATTTCTTCTTGTTTTATTAGTGCAGTGTATATAAGCTTATAAACATGCGAGTTCCAACTATATGCGAATTATATTATATTAAACTGCATAAAAGTTCTAAATTTCATACAAATAGTATTGACTTATTTGGAAATTATATAAATGATAATGGAATTGCTTTTAGAACCATTATTTTCAAAAAAAGTCAATAAACCATCCAAACAAAAATTTCATGCAGGAATAATCAGTGATGAGCCTAAGCTTAATAATTTCTTACATTGAACTCAAATTGCCAGCAACAACAGTAATGTAATGAGACATGAGTAATATAATAATAACAAAGATTTGTGTTTATATTTTACGAAGCATTGTGTATTTCTTTTGAAATCAATACAGTGCTTTATGTTTTTATGCTGCATTGAAAAAAATAAAGATTCTTTTATTAATGATACCGGTTTCTCTTACATTCACAAAAAAAAAAAGTAAAAAGAGAAAAGAAAATCAGAATGAGAATTGATTCATTCAGATGTTTTCACAGTTGCTATTTGAATGAACCTAACATTTGCCTCATGTTCCTTAGTCTTTTCTGGCGCCATATTTAAAGACGATCGAATTTTGTCCGATTTCGTCTGCAAAGCGAAAGCCGAAGCGCATTTTCCTTCCATTATTGGCCAATTCGGGCCCATCTGTGCAATTTTTCTTCCTTGCGATTGCTGTTGGTGATCGAAACTAAACAAATCGTCGGAGTAGTGATTTCTAAGATGATCACGAGAGAGCCAAACGCTTTACTTAAACCCCCACCCCTCCTACCTATATAAACAATCTTCGACGAAGATATGGGTAGGTGGGGGAAAGGAAAAGAGGGCGATCGAAAACGTCGGCACAAGAACAAGGCAGCTAGGGAGGGAGAAGCAAAGTCTTCTTTGTTGGCTGCCGTGCACACATAAGATCAGGTTTTATTAATTTCCCAAAGGATACGCAACAGGACTGCAGTCTCGTTAGGCGGCTTTGGCAAACTTTTTCCTGTGCCAATTCCCTCTGAACCCAATTAAAGCTGTTTTCGCCAGTGTGACGATGCAGGTTGACGGGGCCTCTGCACAGCCTTCGGAAATCACGTCGCAACAGGATTTTCAACCGAAATTACTCGTTTCACATCTAAGTAGATAACAGATACACAACCACGAATATTGTTATAAAACCCTAACAGAAAAATAAGCAGAAAATAAAAAAAATCCACTTTTTTACAGAGAATTGATTAGTTTAATACTTTAAATTTGTGGAATAAGTTAGAAATTCCCAATTTTTATCTTTGTTCTTATGGAATTGGAATAGCCTCGACTACATCTTATCAAGTAAATTGTTTTTCTCCTTATCTCATTTCATAATAAATATGTTGTTAAATGGTTCTGTTTCCAAAAAACATAAACGTTTGCAGCTCTAAAAAATATGATTATAGAAGGTGACCTAAGCATCCCATAAATCGTTAAAATTTCAAATTAAATAACTGATAAAATCCTGATCTCAAATCTATATATCTCTAAATAATTATTTCTTACATACTACATATTACGAAAAGGAATCTAGGGATCTCGAGTTACAAAATACGAATATAACATTACTTTGTACCTATCATGTGATTTAACTTTACCAACTGGCAAAGGTTCCCTGTGAACTCACAATTGCAATTTCTTTCTCATCCATAGCAGGAAATCCGGTTTTTGTAACCCATACGAAGAACGGATATTTCAGTTAGTATGTATAAAAGAGAACAATTGTTTGAGCAATAACTAGATATAAAGTATATTACTTATGTTAGTAAATCAAACTTAAAGCCTGTACATCTTGAGAATGTTTAATCCAAAATTTTTTTACACAAATACGATCTCGGTTTCAGTTACTTACACACCGTAACTATTTTCAAGTGATTATACAAATAAAAGTAAAAATTTATATAATCACTTGAAAACAGTCACGGTGTGTTAAGTAACTGTAATCGAGGTCGTGTTTGTATAAAAAATTTTTGGATTAAACATTCTCAAGATATAACGTATGCAGGCTTTAAATTTGATTTACTAACTATGGAGAGAACATGCAATGTTTTCATTACTTGTATATATAGCTTGTGATATATATATAAAAAAAAAACATTTTCTTTCAATTTGGGGCTTTGCTTCATTGTTTTGTCACAGAGTGTAGATATTTATACACATACACACACAGACATATTTATAGAGATAGATAGATATGCATGCACTCTGTGATTAAAAAAAAACAATAAAACATTGACTGAAACTGCGTAGGCAACTCCCTTCCCATCAGATATACAAATGATTCAATTTGAGTTGTCATGCAATATCACCATGACCTCCATCACTTAATAGTAGTATTCATCTCATGGTCCATACAATGATCCTGAGAATCTTACTAGACAAATTTTGCTTCTGTTCCATTCATATCAAATTTGCCATCAGCAATTCCTCTGAGTGATTTCAAGGTAAGCAGCAATGATCATAGAGACAAATCTCACCATCTGGTTCTATGGAAAGGAGCTGGAATCGATGATTGCGTGAGGGCATTCATTCACGTCGCCAAGATTCTAGTGTCCAACAGCATCACTACTAAAGACAATCGGTTTATTGCAAGCAAGCTGTCGCAGTAGTTGACAGCTTCAAGTTGTCATCCAGAGAGTCATTCTGTGTATAGCATACGATATCAACCCACATCATTGCTAGGAGCAATTCTCCAACAGTACAACGCATTTCCACCACATTTCCTAATAGTGCCTTCGAACAATTCAAACCCATTCTTTGCCAGTCAGTTCCCAAGACTTGTCCCACATCGAGCATTGTGGGATATTTAGGACATCAGCTGTATCCATAATGATACAAATGTCTGGAACATTTCATATTTGGAGGAGCTGTTGCAGCAAGCTATGCCTGATCTGCCACAAGACAACATCTGACTTAATGCCTTGTATAACGGCATACACAGCAGCATTCATGGTGCTTCGATTTTTTTTGTTACAAACAATATAATGTTTTGCTTTGGAATCCCAGGAGTACGACTTATAAATAAATTGCTCAACGATTGTTTAAAGAGACAGTAAATTTTGCTTTTCGAGTTACATTCACACGTTTTTGAGAAATAATTCTTACATTTTAACTAATTCCATTCTTATTATCTTATCATCCTCAATTTAATTTAAAAACGTTTTGCCATTCGTTACAATAAACCACTTTTTTATAAACAAGTATTTCTATTTTTAAGATATATGCTACATCATTTTTTTGGCTTTCTGCATATAGAAAAATGTATGGTAACGTAAATCTTAAAAGCTGTACCGCTACAGGCCATTGGGTCATTGGCTGCGAGGGAGTTTTTGGTTTCTGGCCCATCTCGACCACCTGACAAGTTGACGTCGGAAGGCTAGCCATTTGCCAGACCGCCTTTAACCTATGAGTAAGAAACGAGGTACCCATTTGATAGAGGGCTGGGTGAACCCTAAATTCCGTATGAGGAGAATTAACCATGGAAAAAAATCACCGACTATCTCCGGGAAATGAACCGGGCTCCTCCATTCCGAAGCCCAGCGCCTAAAGCACTGCCCTAAAGAACCCACATACAGTAACATAGAAAGTTTTAAATAAATTATATGGTTTACTTTTCTTCAAACAAATAAAAATTTCTAATGTTTTTATACTAAAACAAACATAGAAATTTGATCTTTAAAACAATGTGTAATTCTCCCATAGTGACAAAATTTCTTTTTTGATCACATAGTGATTAGAAATATTCAATACAGTATTTATCTAATGTTGTTTATCTGAGAATTTCTTCGCAAACTGTGGATTACAGTGTTTGCCTAGGAGAAAATGCCTGATAGAGTTTTCAACTTTCAGAGAATACCTTCGAGAAAATTAGTAATATGATAAATAAAAAATTATAAACAAGATGAATTTAAGAGAAAAATTGTTTACAAAAGTTGAACAACAAATGTTATAACGAAATAACATCACTGGTATTGAAATTTATCACTGGTATTGAAGTAATACATTCTTATTCTATAATATTAAAATAGAAACCATCGTCACATACATTATTTTTTTTAATGTAATTAATAAAGTTTTTACAAATTTTACTTTTCAGGAAAAGAAAAATATGGTACTTTAATGCAAGTACTTCAATTTACATTTTTTTCTTTAAAGTTCTAGTATGTAGCCATCAATATACCATTTCTCATTCTACGCTTGAAATGATTATCATCCAACATTAAGTAGACTCTTTTCTGACAGCAGCAGAATAGTTTAATTTTTTTCGTTGACTACTGCAATTTGCTAAGCTGTTCTTTAATTGGAGACAGCCCCCTACGGAGTCAATGTATATGTGGGAGAAGGAAATATCAAATTAAACGAAAATGGCGTTATGCCAGAAGTTTCCGTCGAGAAACAGTGCCAGATTTTCCAAAGTAAGAGAACAGCATTGTAGATTGGGCAGTTGCTAGAAATGAATAACTTAAATTCAAGACATAATTAATTTCATCTTAATTTTTCTCTGACCTTAAAATCTTAAAGTCAGAGAACAAGGAAAGATTCTCTGTTTATCAAGGTCCAGAATTTCTTTGAATACCATGTAGCATCTTAATGTTAGTCAGGGTACCATATTTAGTTAAGAATATGGAAGCTTCTCAGAGTATTATTGTAAGTACATCTGATGTTTATAAATGCTTAGTACAGCAATTCTTTCTTTGCAAAGTAACAATTAATTCAAAAAATTCTACAGTTTCTATAATAACATATTATTTAATTTTATAATTTGTAACATAAAACTTTTTATGTAAGGAAATTTAAAAATTAATATATTTTCATTATATATAATTAGCTATACATATTTTTTACTGATTCACCATGAAGGTTTCAATTTTTATTTGTCCTGATAGTCTACGAATATCAATGTTATTAAGAACAAACTATAGTTCTAATGTTTATCGAATCTAGATTTCGTAATGAACTTTGAAACCAGTTTTTTGAATCTTAGAGCATAATCTTGAGAAACGGACAGCCTGTTTTAATCCATATCGCATCAACTTATTGTTGAAAACTAGCTAAGCTAAGTTAAAAAAATTTTTGTGTATAATATTTACTTTGTTATAAATATATACTGTTAAATTTTTTTATGACTGTTCTGAAACTTATGCCAGAACACATACTGTTAAATATTTATATACATAACTAGAATTTTTGCGCCTCATATATTTCCGTTATAATATATGACTCGCAAATATGCTAGTTATGTATATAAATATTAGAAAATTAAAATGAATCTATTGCTAGGAACATAAGTGAATTTTGTTTATTGGAAGGCTTGATGCGGGCATTACTGGGAACTGACGGCGTTTCAACTTGTATTTCAAATTGACGTCATCCTGTTGAAAATCCATCTTGGGAATATTGACGTTATCACCTCCGATGCTTTCCGAAAGAACTTCTGCAGTGATTAAATTGCGATGACACTCCTTACCGACCAATCGTGTGCCGTAATAGTCTTTTTTCGGATTAAGATTGCGAAAAAGCATCACATTTGATCCTTTCTTCAGGCTAAGCTGATGAGATGGCATACCGGAACAGAATGTGAGAATGTGAAGAAACTCTGCAGAATAGTTTTTGTTCATCACTTGGAGCATCCAAGTACTACATCTGCGCTGCAGTAGATGTGAAACTTATCGGGCAGCTTTCTGATCTGTTGCGTAACATACAGAGGGATACACACACACAGAAATGGAAAACTATATACGTATATGATTGTGAAAATTTATCAACAGAATTTATTTAAAAATTGAAAGTTTTTTGCTTGTTATGAAATTTGAAGTGTTAAGATTTAAAGTTTGATCGATGAAAACTAAATTCACACACGAATTTAAATTGACAAAAATAATAAAAATACTGTATAAATAATTATTTCGAATATTTTATAATTTAAGATTCATCGTCAACTGTGAATTGAGATAATAGGAGAATTACCTCCTAATTCAACTGAACTGTTTCTACAATTTATTTTTAAAGATTCCAAAAAAGATTTTTCTAATTGAAAAATAGAAAATAAGTAAGATACTTAATTAGAAAAAACACACAAGTAAAATAATTAGCAGTTTTGCTATTATAGATGCCGGAATGGTTACTTAAGTTTTAAAAAAATAAAATAAAAATTCTGCGCTTCTTTTTCATTGTTAGGATTTTGTTTTTTGATTCTGTATTAAACAAACAAAATGAATATACTTTAAATATTTAATGTATTCTTTTCTCAAGTTAAACTATTTACATTGCTCAAGCTATTAAGATTTGATAAAATTACAAATCAAATGTAAAGAAAAAGAAACTACTAAATGTGAAGAGAAATGAATTTTAAAAATGTTTTTATTAAAGGATTGTAGGATTTATAGGATTTATAGGATTTTGTTTGTCATAAAAATTGCCTATTATAATTAAAAAAAAACCCTCAGAAATTTACCATAATTCTGAAGTCATCAAGTGTGGTCGCAATTACGAATAATAGTTAGAATTCAATTATGTACTGAAATCTATCATCGATTTACTGTTTATAAATAACCCAATTATCCAGTTTTTTGTTAATGTAATGTAATGTGGTAAGCGTGGGTGCGACCTGAAAGATTCTATTCTGCTATCCACGGAAATATGGACAGACGGAGAGAAAGACTGAGAAAGGATGGTGTCAGAAATGCAGGGGAAACGGGAGAACCCCAGGAAAACCTGCCCAGCTCGGATCGCCACCATCAACGAAACCCACATGAGAACCGAACTTCGGTACTCAGAGGTGAGAGGCCAGTGTCTGAGCGACATCGCCAACCGATTCATAACTAGAGTGACTGAAGTGAAAGAAATAAATAACTGGACGAACAAAAAGCCCTAGCTTATGTGCATGATTGCTTAGATGACGCAGCAAAGGCATGGCACGACTACTTTCAGTTAAGTATCCGACAACCTACATGAAACACAGGCAATTGATGCGTTAAAAAAAGAATTTCGAGGTGGCTGCACCCTGGAATACGCATTGGTCTGATGTCAAGGACAGGAAGAAAGTGTGTTCAAGTATTTGTATGAGAAGGTGGGACTACGTATTTCAAGAATGTGATTGTGTTGTACCCGAACCAGAACTAGTACGGCATATCCTTAGAGGCCTACATGACAGTTATCGGTAAAATTTGGAACCAACTCAACCCCGATCCATTGAGGCATTGACGGGTCAGTTAATGGCGAACTTAGATTATAACCATTCTAGTAAACTACAAGGAGAACGGATGGACAACGGGACACCCCGAGAAAGGAGTACTTATAGGAAAAAATGGAGATAGCAGAACAGGTGCATGCCATGGCTGTGGTGACGGAAAAAAATGAGCCCCCAGGAAATCCCCATGGATAGTTTGGAGGTGTTATTTCTGTGGGGAGTCGGGTCACGTGCCTATTGCCCGACAAGAGAGGCTCAAATACGAACGGAAATGTTGGCGTCGGAGAAAGCACAAGGACGGAGGGAAGAAAATGTCGAGCCTGGACGTCCTCCATGTTGGGAGCCACAGAAGCAGCATGGGTTAGCGGTGTGTTAGTAATTGAAGTTGTAGTCAAAGCGGATCGAAGCAGGAAGCGGTCGTGGATAGTGAGCTGGAATAACGATAGTGAATGCGGATTTTTGCAAGAAAACACGGGTTTCCGAAGGTAGATAAGAAGTCGGCAGTAAGGAGTTGCCACATAGGAGGGCAGTATATTCAGTCAACAGGTTATGTGAGTTTAACCATGAATTTTGATGGAGAAGTGAGTGTTTTTGAAGCCTTAGAAGTAAAAAACGTTCCCTACGGATTGATTCTGGGCTGCGATAGATGTTTGTCGAATGGGATCAAAGTAGACTTTAAAAGGAATTTACTGCACTTAAGGGTTGGAAACAGTTGGGACATCAACAAAAGGCACAGTTGAACCATTTACGAAAATATGAGGATTGCTTTGCCCCACCGGACTTAGAATACGGGATCGCTATTCGCTAATGTAATTCCACATCGTATTGTAACGGAGGAATCAAGAGCAATACATCAACCCCCTTATAGGCGGTCCCCAAGGAGGCTAAAATAATAAGATATGGTCGAAGAAATACTTAAAAATAATGTCGTCGAAATGTCAACAAGCTCCTGGAGTAGCCCAGCTTTATTAGTTAAAAAGAAAGATTATACATGGAGATTTTGGTTTTAGACTATAGAAAGTTAAATTTGAAAACACCTGAAGACGGATATCTCATGCCACAGGTTGATGATTTTTTTAGATTTTATGTCAGGGAAGCGGTATTTCACATCATTGGAGCTACAAGCTGGTTATTGTCAGGTCCCATTGGACAAACAAAGCCGAGAAAAATCTGCATTCTGCATCCTAGATGGGCTTTTTCAGTTCCGTCATCTTTGGGTTGGCAAATGCTCCTGCATCATTCCAGCGGATGATTGTTGCGAACAAAAATTGGGAGGAATATATGGGATTCGTCGTGAATCAGGTGGGAATAGAATGTGAAGAAAAACTGAGGGCGTTAAAGTCATATCCACAAGCAAGAACATGTAAGGCAGTAAGAAGTTTCCTCGGGTTGGCATCTTACTATAGGCGGTTTATTCCAAATTTTACACACATTGCTCGACCATTACATCGGTTAGCAGGAAAGAATATTGAGTTTGTATGGACAGAAGAAGCAGAAGAAGCATTTATGCATTTAAAGAAAGCTTTAATGGAGTCACCGGTGTTGATTCATTTTTATACAGAAAAGCCCGTTATTTTGCCCGTTATTTCACTGATGCCAGTGAAGAGGCAGTGGGTGTGATTGTGTTGCAAAAATAAAGTGAGGGGGAACATCCGGTAGCCTATGGAAGCAGGGTGTTAGCATCAGCCGAACATAACTATAGCACAATTGAAAAAGAGTCTTGCGACTATGGGCACTGAAGAAATTCCATCCTTACGTGTATGGGAGGCACGTTCACGTGGTAACTGATCACAACCCGTTGGTGTGTTTGAGAAAAACAAAGGACCCACATGGTCGCTTGGTTCGGTGGCAACTGGTGTTGGACAACTATTATTATACATTGCAATATAAGTCAGGAAGGAAACAATAAGACGTGGATGCCTTATCTAGAATCAATATCCGGGATGGACCAGATACCGACCAGTAGGAATAATTTGATATATTTAAAGTATCTTTTGTGTAATTACAAATAGCCCAAGATACGGATAACTGAACGTCAGCTATTAAGACTGTATGCCGGAAAAGAAGAGGAACTTTACGTAAAATGGAAGAGAAAATGATAAATGGGTATGAAGTACAACAAGGAATCCTACACAAGAAAAAGTCGATAGAAGGTGCAGAGGTACGACAGGCGGTGATACCATCAGCGTTACGGAATAAAATGCTGAGGGATCATCATGATGAATCCACCGCAGGGCATTTAGAGATCGAGAGAACTTACGACAGATTAAGAAAGCGATTTTATTGGCCTCGGATGTTGAAGTACATACGTAGATACTTACTGTCATGTCGAGTGAGTCTACAACACAAGATTCTTTCTCAGAACCAGGTCACACCTTTTCTAGCAATCCCTCCAGAAGAATTATTAATTATCAATGGGGAATCGATGAGTTGGGGCCCTTTCCGAGCAGTAGACGTCGCAACCAGTATATCATTGTGGCCACAGAATATTTGAGTAAGTGGACGGAGACTAGAGCCGTACATAGGGCGACGGCCGCAGCAGTAGGGAAGTTTTTACGAGAACAAATAATCTGGAGGTTTGGACCAATGAAGCAGTTAGTTTCGGATAGAGGACCCCAGTTTTTGTCAAACTGCTTAGCTCATTTGTGTGAGACCCAAGGAATCCAACAAAAATTCACTTCCAGTTATCGGCCTCAAATGAATGAGTAGACAGAAAGATCAACCACACCTTAACCAATGTGCTGGCCACGTTTGTCGACGCAGACCAGCGAAATTTTACCTCTGGTTACCCAAGCATACAATAGTACGTTACAAGCTACAATGCAGAAGGCACCTTTCTTTGCAATATATGGGAAACAGATACAGACAGACAATCCGCTGGAATTCAGAAGTGACCTAAAGACTTGACCATCTTCACGTCAATTGGCCCAATATATGGCATCAGTGAGAGAGCAGTCATTAAGGATCGAATCCGGAGAGCTCAAAACATTTACAAGCGTAGGCATGGGTAACTGTGATTCCCAATATCAACCCGGGGATAAGGTTCGCTCTTTTCGGAAGTATCTCGGTCGGTCGGAAAACTACTACCAAGGTACGAAGGGCCAGCTACCATCATGACGAAGGCAGGACGTTTCACGTACCAGATCACATATGGCCGTGGGTCTAGATGAAGCCATGGGGTAAATCTGGAGAGGTAATAGCCATACCACTCCAGATGACTGAGGAACCATGCAGAGACTGTGGCGGTTTTAGGGGGGAGGAAATGTTACCTGGGGTGTTTTCATCATCGTCTTTCCCCCAGGGCCATATCGAGTGGCCTTCACCTTTACTCGAGTCATAGGTTCACGCCCACCTACCTCTGGAGACAATTGCACACTCTGAAGGCGAAAGATAGGCGTTGATCAGTAATAAATGGTGAAGGTTCTGTGGAATTGGAGAGAGAGTGGCGTAGGAGCCCACTATTGTAGGAGCAATATTCAAGAACAGCCATTTCGTTTTGCCGCAGTTAAGACGAGGAAGTCCGCCAGACTAGAGGTGAGTCTGCAGCAAAGTAGATATTAGCAGTATCCAAGGACGGCCTCTACTTACATCCGTGAAAAGAGACGTATAGTGACGGTCTCGGCCACCCGGTCACAAGAACCCCAACTACTTTCTGAACATTTTTAGGTGATAGTAAAACTGTCAGGCAACAATATTATAAGTTAAACTCCTAATATTTACAAAGAAGTTAACACTGATCAAGAATTATTTATATAAATAATTTTTTTTTTCAATGACAGTTTACTTTTAAATATTTCTATCTATCTTGTCTCCTTCTTCAAATCCGAAGTTGGTGCAAAGACCAGTTTAACGCTAAAAAAAATTATCACAGCTTTTAATATTAATCATTGGCTATTAAAATGAGTATTAATTATCTTTATTCCTTGGCAAATTTTATATCTTATTACTTATTTACAAATACTAAACATTTTTAACCATTCTGCTTTTAGATGGATAAAACAAATACTGTAAATTAAACTCTATCTTTTAGAAATATCTAAGTAACCGTGCTAATAAATTTGTATATAAAACTACATAATCTTTATTTCTTATTTTTTTTCAAAAGCATTAAAATATTTAAATTCTGTACATATCATTTTTTTGATGTTAATAGAAATTCTCTTTATAAATATAATAAATTCTTTAGTGTAACTTAAAACTAATATTAAAAGGAATATTTCAAAAATATATTCTTCCTCATTTCATTAATTTACAATCTTTTTAATTTACAAAGTCTTCTTCATTTCTGCAACAAAGGCACTGGTTAACGTTGACATAATTCTAAAACAGAAGCTTGTTTTTTCACCCACAAGGACTTACATTCGCAGTTATTAAAATAACACATTTTAATCCAATTCGTAAAATTACATTCCTCAAGCATGGTAATTTAGTCTAACTTCTACGTAAATTTCTAATAATGTTACACAGAACTGGAGACAATCAAACTATAAATTATTCCTAAATTCTCTATTTCTTCTCTGAAAAAGAAATATATTATTAAAGCTAACGAAATAGGCTTCATATTTACTTAAAGAGATTTTTTTTAATAGCTACCATGATTTAATAGCTTTCAAAATAAGCTCAGATAATCCTGAAGATCAGTTTAAATTAATTTCATTATATTAATGATGTGGGCTGAAAACTTTTTTAAAGTACAAAAAAAAAATCTTTCTCTAAATTTTAAGTTCAGTTAATTGTGTTCATCCGGGGAGTCCGCTTACAATGGTTGCTGGAGAGTAATTACATTCAGTTTCCATTCTTAATTTTTTCTCCTCCTTCTTAATGTCTCCTTATAAATTATCCAGGACAGTTTGCTGAACCCAGTCCAATTTCACGAGACATTAGCGAAATTGGGCAAGACTTTAAAGAAAGAAAAGAGAGGTGTCTTTATAAATACATGTTCTATGCTGCTGAAAACGGACTGTGGCCTTTCTTCTTTTTCCTTTTTTTTTGTTCCTAAAACGCTCTCATTTTCTTGATTAATAGAAGTTTACTTTCTTTCATTTAAAAACGACAATATGATTTATTTTTTAAAGTTTGCTTTTTTTTAGTTTGTTTAGAGTCTTTTTTTTAAAAAAAAAAAATCCTTCCGTGTTCTTTCTTAAGAAGAGACAGTAAAAAAGAAATTATAGATGATAGTCTATTACAGCACTGTTATTCTTCCTTAATCGTCGGAAAAAACTAGAACATTTTTCATTCTCTATGTATTAAATATACTTTCTTAACCTCTTTTTAATAAGAATTCGGTTTAATTTTTTTGTCAGTATTTTGAAAATTTCAATCTAAAAACTGCAATTTGAATATGAATGACAATCATAATATTCGATAGGTAAATAAATGGCCTGCCTGTCAAAAAGTAACAACACAACAACATGTATTAAGAACACGTTTTGTTTAAGAAAAACAAAACTAATTCAACTGTCTACAAACAATCAATTGCAATCAATAATGTAAGATCAATTCAGTTTTGCAACTGTATTTATAAAAATACTTTTTTTTTCTTGGTATAAAACATCAATTATATTTTTGGTAAAGCTATCTTCACAGGAAATGAATCCAAACCCGTATTTTCACCCACCTCTAGAAGTGATAAAGGTTCCGATAAGGTTTTACTCATATCAGTCCTACAAGACAGGAAGTAACTACAGACCGGAACTTATATTTGTCCTACTTCATACGCGTTCAATAAGATATGGCTCAAGTTTGTCTGACTTATAATTGGTACTTGTAGACGGACAGATGGAATGAACGTAAGAATTTTTCAAATCGAGAGTCGATTAAAAAAAAAAAGTTAGAGAGAAGTATTAAATAATATGACTTTACTTAAAATAACAAAGTACGACTTTTAAAGACGTCCATAAATTGCATGTCAAATAATTATTATTATTATTTTTTTTTGAAGTTCACAAATTTAGCCGACACACCTGCTTACTGGATTAAAATATCATTTAATAACGACTACAGTTTCGTGTATGTGAATTGAATAATATTCTCAAGTCTTAAAAATTAATTAATATTACTCATATGTAAGATCAGATTAAGACAAATTGGCTAGATTGAACAAATACTTGAATAAAGAATTTATAGTGACTGTATCAACTTTTTCAAGTGAATAATACAGTAAGAACATAACCTTGAAATCAGTAATAACTTAACTGACAAATAACAAACATTACTAGATTGATTAACTTAGTAATATCTTAATTGCGATAATGTACACTTTTCTGTGGCTACAGAAAATCATTAACAACGATTCACTTGAGTTTCATAAGATATTCAAATTGCATTTCCTCAAATGTTCTGTACTATTAATGTCTTGAAACTCCAAAGTTAAAGCTTTAATTAAGCATTACCAGATGATATCTTGTCGCTTGAATTATTACTCGATATCACTTTAAGCTCTTTTGTTTTTTCTCAACAGGAACGAAAGAGTAAGCATTTAGATTTCATCGCAGTCGTATGTACTTGATCTTCCGTTTCTGTTATTATCAACATTCGAAACATGATGAAACGAGTTCAAGTTCCGACTAGTTTACAGGCATCTGCGGCACTATCGAAGAAATAACATTGACTTCCTACCGTATCTGTAAATTATAATGAGCACTGCTATATAATCGTCCACAAGTCTTCGTCATGGTATTCGAAAATCTTGGACATTATTCAGTATCTCACTGTATTTTATTCCATTCACTTACTGCGAAAATTGATTTTGTCGAAGTTAACGATTAACATAGATACTTTATTAAAATCACTTAAATTAACTTCGTCTGATCACTTCGACAAAACTTCTCTGTAAGCCTACATCATGACTCACACATGAGTTTGGTAAGCCTAACGTTTTGTCCACATTTTGTTCCATTATCAGAGCAGCTCCACATCCGTCAAAAAAAGAAAATCAGGCAATCAATGAAAACGGTATCAGAAAATCATGAAGTATCATTCAGGATTTTTGTGACCTCTGCTGGTAATCATAAACATCGTTCTTTATTAATAGCGTTTTTATCATATATATCACATTAATAATGTCAAAACTGTAAATAATATTATCACATTCAGTACAAGAAGAATGCTGCTTTTCTGCAGAATTTCAATGTTCTGCAGAAACAGCAATGCTCTGGGTCCAAGCTTCATATAACTATTATAGTAATTACCAGATTTTCTGAAATTTAATATTAAGTATAATGTGACAGATATTTTATGTGTGCCTATAGTAATTAATAAAATTCGAGTTGAAATAAAATTTAAGAAACAAACATTTTTGGTTTGAAAAAAATGTATTAAAGGAGTTTTAAATACTTAACATTGCGGGAACCGGTTTTCAAGCCCTTACACAGGGCTTTTCATCAGCCTGAAAAAAGTGACTTTTGATAACAACAAGTAATACATTTTTTACAGAAATAGCCAATCGTGACAGTTAATTTTGAATTTTTGGAAAAACGTTGGGCGATAGTGGTGCCGCTTGACGGTCTAAAATGGATCTTCGATGACGTAATTGGGCTGTCCTCATGAGATTGGGGTGGGGTGATGCTGCTCTACTGTCTTAATTTAAACTGTAAATGACGTAGTTCAAGTTAAGAGAGTAGGGCAGCACCACCCCACCCCAATCTCAAGAGGACTGCCCAATTACGTCATCGAAGATCCCTTTTAGACCGTCAAGCGGCGCCACTTTCGCCCAACGGTTTTCTAAAAATTCAAAATTAACTGTCACGATTGGCTATTTCTCCAAAATCTGTATATTACACTTGTTGTAATCAAAAGTCGCTTTATTCAGGCTGATGAAAAGCCCTGTGTAAAGGCTTGAAAACCGGTTCCCGTAATGTTAATTATTTAAAATTTCTTTAATACATTGTTTCAAAATAAAAATGTGTTTCTTTTCAAGTTGAATTTTAATATTAAGTACAAACAACTTCAGTCGTAAATTGAAAATTGAGAATACTGGATCAGTTTTTGTTTTTAAGATTCTTTTTAATTTATGGAGATATTTTTCTTAAAAATTTTCATTTTTTTTCAGATGAAGAAATCAAAAAAAATATGTACACAACATACTTACATACAAACACACACAAATTTAATTAACTACTTATGAATAATTATTTTTGGGTGCTTAAAGATATTAATAGTGAACTGTTTCTTTTAGTAACAATTTTCAAATGCAAAAAAAAAAAAATGAGAACAAAAATGTTTACTAACATCCTAAATAAAAAATAAAAAATTTGGTAAAATTACAATCAATAAAATTATTAACTCTTAACTGAAGAAATGAATATTCTAAAACAATTTTTTTTCTTTTTGGAAGATGCCAAAATATTTATTATTCTAAAATACATATAATAATCAAGTAAAAGTGCATTTAATTCAGTTTAACGCTGTCCTCGTCTGTCCAACATATCTCACTTTATGATTTGCATTAAAGTTTCATGAACTTCGTTTGTGTTTGCTTATCTCTTATTATCAGGTACTGATAGTATCTCAGAAGGAAAAAACAAAAACTGAAGACATTATAAAGGAAACATCAAATTCAACCAATTGACATTTTTGAACTATTGAATTGTCTACCAGTTATGTTTTTGGTTGTTATTAATCGAAGAGAATTTTTAAATTTTAAAATTATTGAAGTTTGTATTGTGCTTTTAAGTGGAATAATATTTCCTGTAGATGGGTAACCTTTAAAGTAAGGCTCATATTTATTTTAATTCTAAATTAGTAACCATGGCTCGACTGTAAATATTACTGTATTTAGATAAAATAATTTTAAAATTCATTAAAGGAACATAAATAATAACAAATATAAGTTACATACTTTCCTCAATATTTTTTTTTTCATGCGAATGTTGTTTTATATTTGTTAGTATTCATCAGCTTGAGTTTTCCATTGCTCATAAGCCTAAAAAATGTAGAGCATGAAAAGAAACTATACGAATGTTAACATCATTTAGGGTTTTTCATAAGTTGTGAAGTCTTTTAATTTATCTTTCTTATGTTACTGAACACTGGATAACTCCAGCTGATGAAACAGCTGTTCTTTTTGAAAAATGACATATGGAAGTAATTGCGCACGCAATGCTTATGTCATTAAATTGAAACCATTAAAAAGCTTTTGGTAAAAAGAAAAAAAATAACTGAAATTAACTGGGTTTTTTGTTTGAAATGACCGCTAGGCCCAACACAAGAATAAACAAACAAATTGCCTTTTCAGATTCATTTTTTTGAGGAGGACTAGGGTACAGCTGTTTCACCATTCTACTGGTTCATCA
>JAFIDM010009631.1:321079913-321134033 GCA_023159025.1 Thereuonema tuberculata | reverse complement strand
TTTTTATCGAGGAGGCAGGCTAGGGCTGATGAACCAGTAGAATGGTGAACAGCTGTACCCTAGTCCTCCTCATAAAAATGAATCTGAAAAGGCAATTTGTTTGTTTATTCTTGTGTTGGGCCTAACAGTCATTTCAAATAGATATTGACAGCACGTTAAACCCATTTATTTAACTGGGTTTTTTGTTTGTTTTGTTTTTCAAAAGCTTAATCTGGCGCATCTTTTTTGCTATACATACGATCTTTCCTACTGATCGAAAAAAAATGGTCGAGTATTTAAAGAAGAGAGAATATAATATTTTAGAAAGAGTGGCAATAAAACGAGGAACGTGAGAGAAAAAGACGGCGAAGGAAGGTAGGAAGAAAATAAGAAAATCTAGGCAAACACTTACCATTGAGAACGTGAACAATGATGCTGGCGGCATCAGCGTTAGAAGGGTTGCACGTGTAATTTCCGGAGTCGGACGCCTTGGCATTCGTGATGAGCAACTTACTCGTTGTGGTCTCGGATTTTTCCGTTTCAACGCTCACCCCTCCTCGTGGCGAGTCGTAATTAATCACCTTGTCGTTGTGGTACCAGAAAACGAACACAGGCGGCTGAGGGCTTTGCGTAATGATGCAGGTCAAGTTGATTGTGCTACCGCTTTTGATGTACAGGTCGGGGGCGCCCAGAATCATGGCAGTGGCAACTGAAACAAACAAACAAAAATTAGATTAAAAGCAGAAGCGACTATCGGGCGGCAAGGTGTGCACTCTGACAACTTCATTGCTGTCTCATCTCCTAAAATCGTAGGTTTACACTACGTTACTAAATTACAAGAAAATCAATTCAAGTTATTGCACACTGGTTAGATAAAACAGCACTTCACAGGATTAATTTATTAGTACGATGAAATTTTTTTAAAAAGCAAATAGAAATCATTAAAATCAACAGGTGACAAGATAAAATGATAAATGGTATTTTTTTCTTCTTTTAAATCATTGTTTCATGCTTTTTCTTATTATTGAACATGTTATCACATTATTATTATTATTATTATTATTATTATTATTATTATTATCATATTTAAGAAACACAAAAAATAAAATAAAATAAAAGTTTTAAAGTAAATCCACATTGGTGATAGTTTTACTGTTTGTCATTATTACATAAATCCATGTAGTTATAATTTTTCAGTGGATAAAATTTGAATAACACATCGATCTGACTGAGAAGATAAAAAGGTTCGGTAAACTATTTCCACATCCCAATCGATATTTTCACCAGATTTTGTGAATTACACATCAAAGTAATTAAGATTAAATAATCATGCTGTACTATAATGGAATCTAACCGAAAGTTAAATTAATCTCTGATTTTCTTAATGTTTTAATTGGGTTCAATCATAAGAGAAATGTGAAAAGTGCTTTGAAAATTAACGGCTCAAGAATTCACAGAATAATGTAACATTAAATAAAAAGAAAATTAAATAAAAATTATAGCTTGAATAATTATGCAGTATTTCATACAAAATGGTTAACAAATCTTCTATAATAACCTACTACTGAAAAAAAAGAGGTTACTTGATTTAAAAATGTAATTGCCTAGTTACAACCTTCTACAAGATTTTAACAAATAATTACAGACTAGATTTAAGAAAGAACGACATCATCAGGCAAGATTAAAAATATAAAAGAGAATCGGCAAACTCTATGGGAAATTGTCCCACTCTATATAGTGATAAGATAAAGAAAGATATAGTAACCTACAGAGAGATCTCCTTACATAGAACACATGTTATTATTACGACTCGTCGCAATTATTATTCCGTTCCGAGTTGTCTCGATATGATTTATCTCGTTGATATCTTACTTCCCGGATATATTAATTAATTATCATTTAATAATTATTTTCAGAAATAGTAAATATTATTTTCATTTATTACATGTAAATAATTATTATTTACTTGAAATAAATGATAATATTAATTATTAATAACGTATAATAATTATTAACAGTGTGAATGATTGAATGTGAGGGCAGGGAAGCCAACCACCCACAGCCAAGCACCCCCCGCTTGTAGGTGGTTTGCTTCTCTGCACTCGCATTCACCATAAATCAATACTCAAACGTCATATCTAGACGTATATAACTCCGAACGGACTGATAATTGAGACAAGCATAATGATAAAAAATGTTCTATTGATGGAGGTCCTTCCTTACGTATATATCTTATCTCTATACAGGGGTGGGGCAGATCTGCCCATTCTCCTTTACTTTTATAAATTTACATTTTTTAAACTTAAAGTATTTTATTTTGTGTGTTTGTTTGTTTTAAATTTTTTGTTGATGCTTAAAATATTTTTTATTATTTAATTTTTTGTAACATAAATATAGTATACTACCTTTTATAGACCAACTAATTACCAAACATTCACATCTTCTAGAAGATACGTTTTGAGATATTAATAATCTTGGGAAGAATCTTTACTTTTTTTTTATGGAATTTTCTGTAATTTTTCTTAAAAATGATTCGTGATATATCAAATTAAGTTTTTTATTTCTCAACGTTAAGGAAAATAATGATTTTTTCTATATGAAATTTCTAAAGCGTAATTTATAAAAAAAAGCAACAAAAAGAAAGTGAAAGTAGAAAAATTTGTGTAATCTTTCATTTTTTCTTCTTTCCTGCTGTTATTCTTAATATTTTTCATGAAACATTGAAAAAATTACCAAACTTTTCTTGAAACTGCGGTTTCAATGGAACAGTGATTGGCTGAAGTTTATAATACAAGAATAACAAAAAAACCTTAACATCTTCCATATAAATATCTAAACCGTGTGCGGCTTGCATGGAGTGAAAAGCCTTCAAAAGTTTGGTAGGATAAGACTAATCCAGCGAAAGGCTCTGTGGAGGACCTGATACATCTGTTATCTCCAACTTCCATACGGCAAGTAAGCCTAATGCCTGGACAGTCAATTTATATGTTGAATGGCGTTTGGCGAACGGGCCCGTTGACACGTTTGATAAAAGTTGAATGGAAGTGACCACCGCATTATCCAACCCCAAATCCGTAAAGGATTAATGTTTTTTTTCCCCTATTGGCTTTCTCCCTCCCTCGCCACTCCTGTCCGCTCCCTCCTAAGTCCAATCACTGGTGCTGAAAGGAGCTGGACACACTCTTCGGAATCGAAAGTCCCGTTAAAGACGAGGAGCGACGTGCTCATTGGTCACAGCGTCGATGCAACAGGCCCCAGCAAGATTTTCTTTTTCTTTTTTCTTTCTCCCTTATCTCTTATGGAAATTTTAATCTCTTAAGAAAACTTATTAATTTTACATTCAAGTTGAAAAATGATTCTATTTTTCAAAATATGTATTATGTTTACAGAATCCTATTGAAAAGTGATTTACATAAAAAATGAATCAAAAGTGGAATTTATCTTTCCTAATAAAACAAAATTCGTTATTAAGTTTTGTAATAAATTAAAATTTTTATTCCCATTTCATTAATATTTTTTTTACCTCTTGAAGAAAAAAAGAAGAGCAAATACTCCTTCATTTCATTTTTTAGAAGAAAAAAATGTATATTAATTTTTTTGTTTTTGGAAAGTCTTCTGCTTATCGTAACATCATTGCCTTCAGAACCGTTTTCATGTCTGTGTTCACTTTCAGTATAGTTTAAAAAATGATTAATTATTATCAATAAATAAATAACATGTACGAGTATTATTAGTCCAATAAAGAACCATAAAGCTATAGAAAGTCCATGAGTTTCAGTCTAAATTAAAAATCATTATAAAATCTTATTGTAAATTTTTGTCCAAAGCGCAAGTTAATACGATACAGAAAAGGATTTTTTTTTTGTAAATATTTTTTTGTAATATTTTGTAAAGAAGCTAATTTAATTATCCATCAGGTTTAAATTAAGTCCGTAGAAATGAGTTAAGTTTGGGGTTAAATGGAGAAAAGTAAAATCTTTTTCTAGATTCCTAGCTTCAGTTGTAGTTCCTTCGCCTTACAACAGTGCCAAATTCAGACACCAGTTTCAGTAAATAACGGCAAAAGATGAATGAAATACATGAAAAATGTGAGTCTTTTGAAATATTCTTTAATGATTAAATTTTTGCTTTGGGAATACGATTATATACTTTCTAGAAGTTAAAAAAAAGGCTCAAACAATATCTTTTAATTGAATAACTTTGAATGATTCTAAATTATAACCGATAACTTTATTTTGTTAATAGAAATGAAGAAATCGAAAAAAAACTCTCTCTAGAATTCTTTTTAGCTGTCAGAATTCAATAATTAAAAACCACAGCGGTCTTCTCGAGGGTTCTAAGTAATTGACAAGCACTGTCTGAGGAGGATAAAACATCTAATGGAAGGGAAGGGAATCGTTGGGCTGAGCAAGTTAATTTACAAAATTCTCGGTGCTTGGCTCCCTAGCGGTCACACTAATAATTACGGATGTTCATGTAAATTAAGAAGAAAACAAGGATAAGAGAACGACTCATCAGAATACACCAAAAATGTGCTTCGGTGGAGGGCACCGGTGTCCAGTGTCGACAGATTAAAGCAGCCTTCGGAATGTCAAGTAAATGGAACACAATTAAGCTGAATTGCTGACATTTTTGTGAAGCTTCAGCCGCTTCCTCGGGCTCAAACCGTCGTGCCTTTCCACTCATTAATTCATTTTAAGAAGATGCTGAAAGCTGGGGGTCGTATCAGAAAAACTCCCAAAACATAACTAGCACCCAGGAACTTACTTAATTCTCAAATAAGTTCGTAAGCTTGATAAAAAAGAAATGTAATCTGTAAAGCATCTATCAATGGGTAGTGTTGATTTTTTTTTTATTTGGATATTGTAAAACTTCTATTAATGCATTATTACCCATTTTCGCCATGGTTATATAGACAATTTACTACAGCGAAGACTGAAAAAATTAGAAAAGCAAATTCATTTTTTCAGAATATAGACTTTTTGTGAAACTGTTTATATAAATTATATTTTTAACAAAATTTATATTACTTTTGAAAATTCAAGGATAAGAGGTAAAGTTTATTATAATGCATTTAAGTGTGTAGACAGTTCGATACCTATCCGTTAATCTTCAACTTTTAATTAAAATACAAGTCAATTATGAATGTTTAAAGGAGTTTTAGAGTTTACTTACATCCGTTCGAAATTATCAATTGTTTTAAATCATGTTTTCTTACTTACAACTTGATACTTCTCCAAAATTATCTATTCTTCACAAAGTTATATTTCATTCATACAATAGATAGCAGCTCTACTACATAGCTGTAGCGAAGAAACATCATAATGGCATTATTACTTTATGTTATTATTATGTCTGTGATGAAAATATTTGGAAAAAAATCAAAAGACAATAATAGCAACGTTGAATATATATATATATATATATATATATATATATATATATATATATATATATATATATTAGTAACTTGAATATATATTTTATTCACTATATCTGTCTTTCTATAGCGAAAGGTAAAATATTAATTTTACGATTTCAATGATTTGAATAATCTAAGATTGAAACTTTTCAATTAACCTGAATCTGAACCTGCTCTTGAAGCTTATGGACTTGATATGTCTAGCGATAATATATTGATAGAACAAATACTGTACATATCGGTATTACCTTTTTACAGCAAATGTTAAAAATCTATTCGGAACGACTTCTTTGTCAAGCTAGACAAGGCATTTAAATTCTTTATCATTAAAAACTTAAAGCATATTCCTTCATAATTTCGAAAAATTCTTAATAATAAAAATAGTCTGAATATTAACAAGATTCTGACACGAAGAGATATGTTACATAAATATTAGCTTGGTTGTTAATGTCGTACTATAAGTAATTGTAAACAAAAATAATCTCAGTAATGTATTATTAGAATCTATATTTTTTTTCAATAATTCAAAAGTATTATCGTTTCTTAACAAACCAGTATTATGAATAACTAATGCCTCTGTAATTGATGTTAAAGCATGTTTAAGTATGTTTAAGTAATATTTAAACATGCTTTAACATCAATTACAGAGGCATTATTTATTCTTAATATTGGTTTTCATATTCTTAATACTGTTACTAATACTTATTATTACCAATTCTTAGCGTTACAAATGCTTATGCTAAATTTGACTTTTTTCTTTGTGCATTCTCAAAGTAATTCATCAATACGCAAGTAGTTATTGTAACGAGAAAGAACCTCCAGTAGTTATTGAGTTAGGAATTCCGTGACTAAATGTAGTAAAGAAAAAAAGGCGATGAGCAACTTGTTGTGATGTAGAATACAGTGAAGGTCAAACGACTACCATCATTAGATGGTACTCACAGCAACTGTACTCGTAACACTAGAAATGTAAAATGAACTGATTTTCAATCTATCCATTGAAACAACACGCGGTCATACGGTAAGTGCTTATTTCAGGAATGCTATCTTTTCGTTGCTCTACCTTGCCGAGAGGAGAAACCGCAAATCGGTGCGAGGGATTTTCTAGCATCTTCACTGATGAGTTTTTTTCCCCGAGGAATACATTCTTATCCATATGCCGTGCCTAAAACTCTAGAAGATTATACTCTAGTAGCTGTCTATCAATTCGCTAGCCTGCACGCTCACCGGACCTCTTTCCACTTTAACATGGATTGGATGTCTGTCTCCTACTCCTAGCCAGTGGCGCAAAAGATCTATCAGCTTCACCGCCAGGTCGCAAGGCCAAGGATTGATATCCAACAGGAGGAAATTCTTGATTTGTATGCCTAAGTTCAGTCCCGTACTTAATGTGACACTTTATGAATCGAATAAACCACATCTTTGTTTTTATGTTATTTTTGAGGTTCCTATTGATAATTCTCGTCACGGAATCTTGGGTACTTAAGAGTTCCTGGAGTTTTTTGTTCACTTTCAAATTGTAACATTAAAAAATTTAGATTACTGTAACGCTTCAACAATTTTTTTCCTTATCACTTTCCTGATAACTTAAAAACTGTACTTTTGGAATTGAATTTAGTTCGCACAATTTGCAATCGAATTTGTTGCTTTATATTAACAATATCTGTTATCTGGCTATCAATTTCTGATACCTTAACGTTCGAGGACATTGTCTGAAACAAAGTTTTAATCCATTATATTTCTACTGTTTAATCAACATTTTAGAAGGAATTGTCTTAGTATTTTAATATTTCGTTTTCCTTGGATACAGTTTCTCTGTTTTTAGTTAAGATTACAAATTAAATCTGTATCTTTTGTTCCAGCACATGAAAACGGCAAAAAAAGTAGTAGTAAATCCGAGAACATTTATCACTGTAAAGCTAGAAATTTCACTGGTAATCCGAAATAGGAATTTAGCGAGGTTCGAAGTTAATTGAGTATTTATTACTTTCTTAATTTATTTATTACTTAAAATAGCAACTGAAATTTAAAAGTAGACAACATCAACTCTTAATTAAAATCAATAATTTTCGCATATTTTTCTCGTAAATTGAATAGTTCTACTGCCTAGAGTTGCATCTGACAGAAGATAACTCAATTTGTTGTATAATTTTTTTTTTTATGTTTTTGTTTGCTTTTTTTCTTCGCAAGCAAAGAAAGGGATGTTGGAAATATGTCATTAAACTCTCATTAAGGAAAATCTCAATTCTGCGTAAATAAAAGACAATTAAGAAGAAAAAAATCAAATTAGTCTGGCTTTAATCTAATTAATTTTTTTAAATGATTTGTAAAATTATACAAATCATGTCTTAAATTATTGACTCCTAAATTGAAGAAAAACCGAAATTCAGGAGGTCTAAGGTTCGATCGATTCTAATTTCAAAGATTAGATTGAATCAGAAAAACGAAGTTCAAGAAGTCGATGACTCTTCGTAGGTCAATAGACTTTATTCCAATATTTTCGTAAAGTTATTTTTGATAGTGTGTGCTTTTTTTTTGTGTGGGATTTCATTCAATGATTGAATTTGGTTTTGCTTACTTTTTTTTTTTGGGGGGGGGGGGGGAAATCTTAAAAGAAAAATCTTTATACCTTACCTCATGTTAAAAGTCTTTTTTTTTTGCGTTTTTGTTTCTTTTATCAAAGTCTAAGCAATATTGAAGTTTATGAATAGTAGTTTAAACATTTCAAGCAAATTGTGTAGTAAGACTTAATGTGAAAACTGCAAAGAGAGTATCGAAATGTGATGCAAATTTCAGTATTTAATCCTTATTTAAAAAGTTTGTACACTTTTTAAACAGCAACTACTAATTAAGCTAAAGAGCAAACATTTGCTAAGATATTCGGAGATATTCGGAAATATCTATTAATTTGGAAATCATGATTTGATGTCAGTAGTAGAGACCTGCGTAGAGAAAATAGAAATACGCAGTGATAAATCTTAATACTGTATAATTAGTGAGACGACAATTGTCTATCAAATTACGAATTCTAATCAGCCTGTCCTCAGCAATTTTGAAGTATAGGCCGTCGTACCTCAACTTACAGGTCCTTGTGGCTTCATTACTTGAAATTTTAGTGAATTATGCATTAAATTCAGGATTTAAAGATGTTCAATACAGTTCAATCAAGGCGGTAGAGGATGCGATACCACAGTGCTTAACTTACGCTGTATGTACTGTTGTTAAAGGTAAAATTTGTTTAGACTCTTCTTGATTAGTGGGTTTTCTTCATTACTGTTTTGATTCGATTGTCCAATAAAAAGTTTTACAAGAATTTTATATACGTACTATTCCTGTTTTTGCAAATTATCAATTTTATCCTTTAAAGGTGACAATATATTATTATCTTATTAATAGGATTGAAAACTTGTAATTTTTCTAAGCATTTTATTGATTAGAATAATGTTAATATTCTTGCTTCTCCAAATAATAAAAGTAAATTATTGATAAAAGAGGCCCCATTTATCAAAAGTCGTTTTACACAAGGGTCATTCCATATCAAATCAACCAATGGTTTGAACCTTGACCCCTCAGAAATTGATGATTTTTTGCATACTGATAATATCTATGGAGAGTATAAAAAATGCAAATTTTCAGATTTTTTGGGCTAACAGTTTTTGAGTTATTGAATTTCAAAAACTAAAAAATGCTTGATTTTGGCCGTGTTTTGAAATTTTCAAAACACTGTAACTCAAGAACAGTTCAATATACAGAGCTGAAATTGGTGTCATTTTGTTCAGTTTTTAATGGCCTTTAATTTGATATACAACAAAAGTATCTTAATTTCAAATTAAATTTTTAAAAAATTTTCAAAAACTGGTTTTTAAAAAATCTCAAAAACACCCCTTTTGATTTTTTTTTAAAAAATATATGTTATTTGTATTGTTAATACCTATTTTTGTGCCAAATTTCATAATGGGACAGCCAGGGGATCATATGGAAATAAAATTTGAAGTGTCATAGTCCATGAAAAACATGAGAATGAGACTAGCAACCACAGTAAGTTCTTATCGTTCGTTGCGTGTCGAACTTTAAATCAAATATAGTTGATGAAAGACAATCGTTCTGAGTATATCTATAGTTTGTGAATGATCTGTAAACCTACATGGTTTCATCTATGTAATATAATTAAATTAAATAAATCAAACAAATTATATATATAAATTTTAAATTAATAATAATAATATAATTTTTTTTTATTATGATTCTAAATACAAAAATTACAGTCCCGTTAGGAATGACAAATTCATATCAACAGGTTCTGAATATGGATATACTACAAATGTTTAATTAATTTTGAATACATTGTTAAAAAATATCAAATGACTATGTATTGTCTTTTCAAGTGATTTTTGTCAAATAGACCGCTAGGTGATAATTTTCTAAAATTTTTAATTAGATAGTAACATAATTTAAAAGTTAAAATAATTTTCTGATTTAACTCTATATATAATTATTATATATGTATATTAAAATTACCTATGTTTAGCTTATTTTTGTAGAGTATAGTAAGAACTAGTAACAATAAATATTAAGGACATTGGAAGTAAATTGAACAAAATACTTAAATGAGATATTACAAACAGGATTTACAATTACAAAGAAAACAATTGAAACAAAAGAAATTCATATCAATAATAATAATAATGACAGCATATATTTAGTTTATAGCCATGGAGGTTCCACTGCTCTTCTTATACAACTTCCAAGTCACCTCCGTTATGAGATCTGCGATGTTCATTCTGACTACTCTCAACTGATGATCGCCTAATAAGCGTGAAACAGGCTTGTCTTGAGATATCAGATGAACATTGGGCACAAATTTTAATATGTCAACATTTAGAATGTTAATAGGAAAAAAAATCAAACTAATGAAAAAATAACTCGATACAATTGGTTAAAAATCTTTCAAATCAATAAATTGAAGAATAATTTTGGTGTAAGATTGGAAAACTATATAAAATATAAATTATTCAGTCAAGGTAATTGGGAAAAATATAATTCTGAAACAGTAATAAGTATTAAAAATGTTAGAACTTTATTAACCGCTGATGTGATTGATGAGAATATTCCTCTAAATTCATGCTGTTGTTGTTATTACTATTATTAATAATTTGAAGTTTATTTTTATAATTTGTTAATATAATTGTAAATTATATTTTGATTTATTTAATTTAATTATATTATTTAGATGAAACCATGTAGGTTTACTGATCATACACAAACTATAGATATACTCAGAACGATTGTCTTTCATCAACTATATTTGACTTAAAGTTCGACACGCAACGAACGATAAGAACTTACTGAGGTTGCTAGTCGCATTCTCATGTTTTTCATGGACTATGACACTACAAATTTTATTTCTATATGATCCCCTGGCTGTCCCATTATGAAATTTGGCACAAAAATAGGTATTAACAATACAAATAACATATATTTTTTAAAAAAAAATCAAAAGGGGTGTTTTTGAGATTTTTTAAAAACCAGTTTTTGAAAATTTTTTAAAAATTTAATTTGAAATTAAGATACTTTTGTTGTATATCAAATTAAAGGCTATTAAAAACTGAACAAAATGACACCAATATCAGCTCTGTATGTTGAACTGTTCTTGAGTTACAGCTAAAACTCTTAGCCCAAAAAATCTGAAAATTTGCATTTTTAATTTTGCATTTGTATTTTATTACCAGTGTGAAAAAAATCATCAATTTCTGAGTGGTCAAGGTCCAAAATTATTATTTTTTTGGTTGATTTCACATGGAATGACCCACAATTGTTAAACAGAAACCATGAAATTCCTGAGTGTACTTTTCTTTTAGAATTTTAAATTCATTTTATGTTGCACATTACTATTGTGAATATTCTCATGAGAATAAAATATCATGTAATTACATTGTTATCATTTAATTTCTTTTTGGCTTCTGAAAATATTAATATATTATATTATGAAACATGTTGAGCGATTTTTATTCAAATGAAATCCTTGTTTGTACGTATTTTTATATCTTAGAGATGGGATTTTTTCAATCATTACGCATTAAATATAATTGTAATCGTTAAATGTTTGTCTAATAATAACTTATTAATCTTGAAAAAATTGATTAGTTGATTTTCACTATACAAAATTTCTATAAACAGAATTCTATAAATTTAACCTTAAGGTAATAATCAATTAGGGTAAAAAAAGAAAACTTATGATTACATTAATGTTAATGAAATACTGATACCGACACCGGTATCATTTCGATTAGTGAATAATATTTTTCTCTCATTTAGAAATAATTAAAATAACATCATGATCGATTTGGATGCAAACAGATAAGTAATATACCGTAATGGTATGTCATATCGAAATCATAAGAAATTCGAGTTTGTATTTAACATAATAGCTGTTCATTTCTAGGAACTGTCCGCTATAGGTATTGTCTAATACCGTCTGAATGCATGGGCACTCCGGTTCTAGGGGCCCTGAGGTGAATTTATCACTGATTAATGTTGATTATCAGTTTGAATTCACTTATAAGTCAAGGAAAAGAGTCTTCGAGATATTGTTATTATTATGAAACGGGGTATTATTCAACGAATGTTCTTATATATGTCTTTAAAATAATAAATCTACTCAGTACATTCATTATATTATTACAAATTGTTAATATTCCAATTTCGAAGCAGCAGTACAGTCTAAAAAATTTTTTTTAAGGTCCCTGTGCATTTCTTTGCTCAGGGCCTACAATGCTGTTAAGACGGCGCTGGTATTCTATTGAATAGAAACAATTCGTAACGATTTATTAGATGTATTTGTCGTGATCATCTTCTTTTGGATACAAAATGAACAAAACCATAAGACTTTCACATAAGAATAGTAACTCTTCATTTTGCAAAAGATTACACGTCAATAATCCTTATTTTTCTCGATCGTAATGAAAGCCTTTAGTGAAGTAAAGGAAGAAACAAGAGTGAATGAGTCTCCGTCGGAAAGAGAGAATGAAAAAAAAAAAAATACTTTGACAGAATTCTCCAGCTATGCCTTTCTTGTTTCTTTTTCTTCCTCTGTCAATCGCTCTTTTTTGACAAATAAGAAATGAAGTTAATTAGAAAATGACGATTTATCGCATATCCGCACATATTAGAGGGGAAAATAGATGAGACGCAAAGAACCAGAAAAATGCTAAAACTGTGATCGAATAAAGACTGGGGAACAGGGGAATGGGTGGGAAATCAAAGCCTCGCGGATATAATTGGTGAAGACGGCTGCAAGCCAGTGCGGCAATCACTTGGTTCATTCAATTCAGCGGGTACTGACTCAGCAACTGCTTTTAGGCAAATCGTCTCTGATTTTCGATCAGGCATTTCAAAAAAACCATACTATACTCATTAATCGGAAAAAGGAAATTTCACCATTCAGAGATAAAGTCGAGGAGTCTATTGTTCTCGCTGTAATTCCCTACCAAATTAATAAATAGCCAATCAAAAAAAAATACAGAAAATAAAATCGTCAAAATGCATCTTGCAACTTAAAAAAAGAAGCAAATTATAACAAATTAAAATTCAAAACCAAGATTCTTTTCAAATAATATGCAAAGCAAAATCACTGAAACAAAACGGGAAAAAAATAAGATGATTTTAAAATAAATGTTCACATAAATTCATGCAAAATTCAGCAACAAAAATGTAATTCAAAAAACTCAACTTAAATTTAAATGAACGTAATTTAAAAGCATGCAAAATTTTGAAATTATATCTTTAAGGTAAATTTAAAGGTAAAGCTTAAACAAACGAAAATATAAGAAAATTAACTAAAAATGCTTAAAAATAAATAAAAATAACCTTTATTCGACTTTGTTCGACGAATAGGAGGTTTAGTAACTGCTTCAAAATAATCTTCATCTGGAAATAAAGGTTCAAGATATTATTTTCATACTTAATATTAACTACTTAAATAAATTTGTTTTGTTAAATCATCAGGATGAATCATTTAGAGAAAGACAACATGATAATTTTATGAAGATTTGATAAATTTACATTAAAACTGAAAAAAAAACCAACACATTTACAATAATAAAGTCGTAATTTCACTTAATCTATTTTATTATTTCCAAGGCATATTGTAATCCATTAGGAATTATTTACGTAGGTGAAAACAAAAAGTTGTGTTGCATCTTTATGAATAATAAAGAAGTAAGTAATATCAAAACTTTTCAATTCCACGTATAAAATTTTGCTGATTTACGAAAAAAAATTTAAATCTTTAATATAATAAATGTTTGAATAAATCTGAAAAATTAAAAAAAAAGTGGTAAGTATAGTTGTATTATTCTTGTTTTACAGTAAGTAAGAATGAAAGTAGCTTGGAATTTTGGAAAGATTATAAAAAAAAAAAAAACAGCAATAAAAGACTTAAGGTTAAGTTTTGTATAAAATTAAGGATTTTTTATATAAAAGGACTGATTACTTTTATATAAAAGTATCAGTAATGTTTTTTAATATTTTAAATAATCATGGCAGTTAATCTATTACATGAATTGACTTTTTTTTTTTTGACAATTGACAAAGACTTGAGATAAAAATTCATTTTTATTTTATTTTGATAGCGTACATTATCAGAGTTTAATGGATCATAAATTGTAATTATATAAGAGCTTACATCAATAAAGAAAACCGTATAAAATCTTAAAAAATAATACTTCCTGAAAAAACTATAATATTTTATTTCCCTTTCCTATCAAAAACAGAGCTTGATAGACATTTACAATAGCGAAGAGATATAAAAGAATTCACTGAAAGATAAAACATGGCTTTTATCATCCAAAGGGAATTGGATAAAAATTAAAAGCGCCATATTCTTTCAGGATAAAGAGACGATAGGTGGAAAGGGGACTGGGTAGACATATTTCATTGACGTATCACTGTGCGAGTTTCGGGAAAGGTTCCCCTTTTGCCGATAATAAATCCCGCGGGAGAGGAAAGGAAAACAGCAAGTCTCTGAAGACCGAAGCCTGTTGTGTTGTCGAGTTCATCGCGACCTAGTGTAGAAGGAGGCGTATCGCCAACGCACCCCGCGTTCCTATCACCTTCCAGCCACACAAAATCTAATTCGGTTGCCTGTAAGCTATCAGCCCAGGCTTCGGATCTCTCGTGGCTGTAATGTGAAGGTGAAAGGAGATGGAAAAAAGAGAAGAGGGGATGAAAAAAAAAAGTAGGCGAGCGTCTTTTATTGCAGCAATATTAAATCCTATTCTCCGGAGCTTTCTCAAACTATTGCGCGATCATAATCCCGCAGAGAAATCGAGACCTTCGTACCACTCCGGAGAAAAGAGACGCGGATGAAGATGGTTTTCTGTTTTGGTCATCCTCAATCATAACTACTTGCTGTACAAAATAAAAGATATCCCACCTTTCGATAGAAGGAGACTGAAAAACAAGGAAAATACTGCGGCAGATGAAAATAAAAAAGGGCAAAAAAAGAAAAAAAAATTCTTTTCCATAGTTGTTTTATGACGGCCCAGAATCGACTAACGGAAATTTTCACTACGCCCCACTCCTTGTTTTGAAAAGACATCAAAAATGCAATTTCCGGACCCTGTTTAAACTTCAGAACCCCCTCCCTTACACCTTAGTTACCATAAAAGGGACCCCCGGCAATAGTTGTTGGAGAGGCGGGTAAGTCATCAAAATTCGCCGCTGTGTGCTTGATATCCGATCAGTACCGATTGGTTTACAACCAATTCCCTTCTTTGTTACTCCAGAATTCACCTGTTTCGACTGGAAGGGACATTTTCCACAAACCACAAACAGTTTATCGATTGACGGCGGATTTGTTATAAATCATATTCAGTTTTAAAAGTAACGACAGAACTAAATTCTTTCGAGAACAAACCGTAAAAAGAAATTGAACAAAGTGGAAATAAAATAAATACATTTTCTTACTTTAAACAGTTATATTCTACAAAAGAAATAAAAGAAGAAGACAAATGCACATATTCACAGGAACATAAGAAAGTAGTAGATCGGAATTCTTGAAGATTTTTGTTAATTGCTACTCATCTGTCAAAATTACCTATTGATTGAGCAGGTCACAAAGTGTGATGTAATGTAGATGATTCTCTTCCATGGAGAAAAGTAGCTCTTTTTTTCCTAAAAAAATCACTCTAAAATACCGTTTTTAACATATATGTCTGCTGTTAAACGGTAAAATTTAATGTAATTCACGTTACATTATGAAAACAAATTATGAAAAATCATTATTTTTAAACAGCTTGTTTGGATTCTATCTTCGCTTGCAGGAAAAGCTTTTCAAATGTAAACATTCTAGTGGATCCAAAAATATTTATTTTCCTCAATTAGATCAAGAATCCGATTTGAAGTTTACTAGTGAACAAAGTTTTAAACTTATTGATATGCAATGTAAACTAACTAAATTTATGGAATGTCGAAATTTGTTTCGTAAAACTTAAAATCGCTATTAGAAATATAAAAAACTAAATGATTTATCTTGAAAACATATTATATAATAATGAAGCATAAACATGTAGAATAAACTTATACAAGAGTATAAAACACTAATCATTTCATTTCGTTAATTTGAAATATCTTGTTTGGATTCTATCTTCGCTTGCCGGAAAAGCTTTTCAAATGTAAGCATTCTAGTGGATCCAAAAATATTTATACTGCTCAAATACAAAGAATCTGATTTGAAAGAGGTTGTCCCAAAATCGACGATTTTGGCCCCACTCGGATTTTGCTGAAAATTGGTATGCAGACTCCGTAAGGAGTGTATGGTCTACAGTAGCAATTACAAGTTTGCCCGACTTCCGGTTAGACCGGAAATGGTGAAGTGTGCTGTTCATTTCTATGTTGAAATATCAAAATGAAACCTATGCCAATCGATAGAGTTCGTTATGGTGAGTAAAATGATATGTCATATGTCTACCTGGCACTTCCGGTAAAAGGGATATTTAAGTACATTCTCATGAGTTTCATGACTTTTCTCGAAAATTCTAGTCTATTCAAGAAAGTTCTAGAAAAATCTCGTTAGATTCAGAGGTATTTAGGCTCTCTGTCTTGATTATTCCAGACAATTCTAGAAGTTTCCAGAAAATGTTAGTGAAAATTCTAGAATTTTCAAGAGCATTCTCGATTTTTCTACTTTGACGTAGAAAGAGGCCGGGAACTGTCATGAACGTTCTGGAACTCTCGACAGTTTACCACACTTTTCCATAGATTTCTAGAAATACCTCAAGAGGTATATAAACTCTGTGGCTTTGCACGAGCACAGTCAGTTACGATTTGAACCTTGAGCAGGTCAGTACTACTTTTAACTTGTGTCAAAATGATGGAGGTGGCTGGAACAAATCCCTCCATCTTAATATAAAAATCGGGATTCACTAATGATATTCATTGTTTTTTTTTCTATTATTTAAACCAGTGATTTAGATTAAAAAATCTTCCAAAACGGTGGATCTTCCAAAATGGCACAGCAATATTACTGTGAATGTTCCACGGAAACGTTGACTTTAAGCCACCGAACATGCATTTTCAAGTGCAAACGAGAGTCATCGCGTATGTTAGTTCCAATAAAAGCCCGGAAAGAAGCTCTCAAGACTTTGAAAAGCTATATTCCAGCTAAAGCACGATGCTGCAACTGTCATATCAATCCAGGAAACGATCTTTTTCATCGTGAATGGTTCGATCGTCTTTCATCAAATCGTGTTATCGAGCAAGAATCCACTGCTATGTCAGGACAAAATATAGCTGAATTGGTTGAAGAGTTGTTAGAAGAAGCCGTAGAAGGTGAAGAGCCGGGCGAAATCTTTGATGATATGACATCTTCCTGCAATTCCGGTAGGAAACGATGATGATTCACTGGACGTTAATGTAGGTGCTGCCGCACAAGAACAAGAAGATTTCTCTCCTGCAGAAGATGCTTAAAATGCATTGTATATACAATACTTCAATCAAGATGTATTCGAAAATCATAATAAAATCACTAATAAAATCATGATACACCAATACTCTTTTGGTTTCTCCATTTTTCTTTCAGCAAACTTAGTTTTACCAATTATAATGGTCAAAACGGAAGTGCCGGCTAGACATATGACATATCATGTTACTCACCACAACGAACTCTATCGATTGGCATAGGTTTCATTTTGATATTTCAACATAGAAATAAACAGCAACCTTCACCCATTTCCGGTCTAACCGGAAATCGGGCACACTTGTAATTGCTACTGTAGACCATACACCCCCTATGGAGTCTGCATACCAATTTTCAGCGAAATCTGAGTGGGGCATAGGTTTCATTTTGATATTTCAACATAGAAATGAACAGCAAACTTCATCCATTTCCGGTCTAACCGGAAGTCGGGCACACTTGTAATTGCTACTGTGGACCATACACCCCTTACGGAGTCCGCATACCAATTTTCAGCGAAATCCGAGTGGGGCCAAAATCGTCGATTTTGGGACAACCTCTTTATTAGTGAATAAAGTTTTAAACTTGATTATGAACATGTTGAATAAACTAGTACAAAAGTGTAAAATACTAACGTTATTTTGAAATTATGTAATGCTTCATAAAGAGTTGATTTCTTTTTGTAATAATGTAATATCTTTTAAAATAAACTGATAATATTTCATTTATAATAATTATGTTTAAGTAAGCTTTTCTTTTACAATAAATAATTTTAAGAAACAAAGCTTGTTGTTTCTTGAATTTTTACAATAGTTTGTTGTTATAAATATTCTGGCAAATGCCTTAAAGTCAATCAAAACCATTAACACAGATTATTTCTATTTAAAACGTACAATAAATACGGTAAATACCTTTTTATTTCTACTTGATTCATTATCATATATGTTTAAAAAAATTTAAAAAATTCAACTATATTTTTTTTCTATACAAGCCAAGATATAATCTTTAAGCTTCCAGAAAGTGTTAAATAATGACTGTACCCTCAAACAGAAATGATAGTAGAGACTTAATCCGGAGGTAATTGGATGAATTTAAACTTCTTTTATAATTTTAATGAAATAATAATATTGTTAAATAGCTTATTCAATGCATATTGAATGTTACTCCACAAAAGGAAACAATACATTTAATTTTATTTTTCGACTACACCATTAGCCTCTCAAAAGTCTGTCTTGACGCAAGAATGTAATTGAAATTATCTAAACTGAATGAACATGAAAATTTTCCTATTTATCTGATAATTATCACATAAATTTTAGATCTATGGATTCCATTAAAAATTTATATTCTTTACAGTATTTAAATTTAAAAAAATTAACAGATTAAAAAATCCTCAGTTTCAATAAGTATTGAATCCTCAGTTTCTTTTGAGGAATATGATGCTGTGTTAAATATAAGATGTTAAAAAAACTATGATGTCTACGGAGAAAACATATACTACTCTTGCTGTGTTCTCTGTTGTAAAACACGCAAATCACAGATCGAAGGAATGATTACTGTTCTACGTAATGATTATGAAATTGTTGTTCAGTATTCTTAAAGCTTAATAAGCACAAAAAGCAAAAGACAAAAAAATAAGTAAGTAATAAAAATCTAGCTATTTTAATGTTTGGTCATTACATATTTATTGGAAATAAGTTGATTCTAAGGTTTGATTCTTGACAATAACGGCATCAGCCTCGAGAATAACGAAAAAAATATTAATTACGCTTTATCTACAGAGCTTACGGATTTTAATTTCCTCTTTGACATGGAACTTGATTAAAATTTAATCTAACTTCTGTAATTAAAGCTATTACAGTAACTTTTGATCTGCAATTATAACATTATCTGAAGTACAAACTGAGTCTCAGATTACATTTTGTAGATCAAATGAACATGTTGTCAAATCAACATGTTTAATCGGTAAAAATATTAAAAAAAAAAAGAAAATTTATGTAAATGGAAGTAAAATCATCGAAAAAATATTATCATTCTATTCGAAACTTTTGTATTTTGCTAAAATATGAAGTGAAATTTTAGAATAGCAGTTATGGTATGTACAAAGATTTCAATTTAATATTGCTGTATTCTGGAGCATTGTTTGTAACTCTTTGGCAGAATGTAAATTATGAAAAGAAAAATTACAAACTAAGGTTGTATGCAAAAAAATGTGTTATTGACCTTATTTCTTGTCTCTAGTTCGTAACTGCCCTTGATTGTCAAGAACAATTGGCCATAAGAGCACCATAACTTAACTTGTGAAGTACACTGTCAGGTGCAGTTAGTGTTCAATCTGTCAGATAGGATTAACTAAGTTAAAAGACAATCATTGATAAAAAAGAAAAGCCCTTGCCAAAACTTCCTTTAAGTATACAATGGAAGTTACAAATTTTCTATTATCCTCAGATCATTTTAACTCAAATAAATTAACTAATAGTATGTTGAGAATTGCAAAAGCAATAATACTGAAACTGAGCCTAATCATAGTTACATAGTTTTTACATCAAAGATCACTGAAAATAATATCTGACGCAGTTTTATTTCATTTGCATTTCTATCTACCATGGCAACTTATCCATTTGGTATTAAATTTAAATAAAGGAATATTTAGAATAAAATTGCTGAACTCATAAAGGAAAGAATGCACATGTTTTAAAAGTAGCTTCAATGTTAAGCTGAAATAAAGAGATAACAACAGTTGCAGATATCGTGTTTTGTGTTCACAATACTATAGAAGTTAAAAGTGCGGTCGCGTGCTTGAAAATGACAAGATTATTTCAATCTAGTCGTTGTTGTTATTTTCCATTAGTTGTTCTTGGAGCAAAAAAGAAATAAAGAAGCACGCATGTTTATCATAGTTTGAGTCTTATGCGTGTGAGAGATTGCCTACATTAAAAGATGTATTACGAAACTCGCAATTTTGTAATCACAACGCGGCAACTTTCTTTGTAAAGCATGGACGATTTCACACGGTAGCAGCAGGGTAAGTGGAGGAAAGGAGGGAATTGTGTGAAGGGTGAAAATTATGCTAATGAAATTATTGGGGGAGTATCTTTTTTTTACATACACGCTTGCTTCCCTGTAAATTGAAGTTGGTAAAGGAAATTATATTCCCGTCCATCCAACGGAGATGAGCTGCATTTTCCTTTTGTATAAGGGCGCTGCATCCATCGACTCATTACATAATAGTCCGCTGGCGATAAGGCATCAGTGCCTCTGAAATTACTGTGATTGCGTCTGACGATCCCCGCTGCTTAAAAGCGGCGATAATTATGCTCGTTTCGTCGTCCCTTAAATATACCATAATTACTCTTGACTCGGGCGAATATTATCTTGGGAAGGCTCGGCGATCCCAGTCTTCGTCTTCTTTTTTTTTTAATATATATTCCTTTTGATTCTCAGCCAATCGTTAAATCCGTTTTCACCTGTCAAAGGCGATGAATAGATGAATGTCACATTTTTAATAGTCTGATTAGATTTTAGTCTTGCAATAAGGTTGGGATAAAAATAAATGTGCAGTGGCAGGAGGGATGCAGCGCTCCGGAAAACGTAATGATATGAAACCAGTAAACAACCAGGAAAATCCAAAGAGATTTCATGATCTTTTAAGTAGCATAGGAATTACAATCTTTGCTTTGCTGCAAAAGTTATGTAAGTTTTATCATCACTAACTAGTAAAGCGTCGGAATAAATATTTCATTCTGTTAAATTCAAAATAATTTCTATATTTATAATCGAAGATCTTAATATCAGTGTCCTCCTGCGTATCCTACTGTTTCAGTCAAATAAAGCACTGAATTTAATAATCAAGAAGCTCATAGTAATACAAGGATGTAAGTTACAGACTTTAAAAAGTTTCTTCAGTGGTAAATAAACTTTAACAACTACTCAAGAATATTCCCTTGATTTTTAATGAAAAATTTGGCCAAAAAAAATTTCAAGCAATATCCCTATATGCAATTTAGGACAATTCAACTTCAAATATGTATATCCTTGATGTTGTCAAGTTTGGATCCATTATATTCTTAATCAATAAAAATTTATAATATTAAATTATATTCAGAATATAATAACATTATATTATTTGTATTTATAAAATTGTAGATAGTTATCAGATTAGATAAAAACTCACTAACACTTAATGAATGGACAGAATTCTTTCTGATACAGGAATGGGATATACTGCAGTAGATTGTTGCGAACGATTTCAATATAAGTATTGTAATAGGGTCCAATTTCTACTAATCAAAACATTGTTTATGCATTTTTTATGAAATGGAAAGCACTCATGATAAACAGCGTTCAAGAGGCTTCTTTGAACTTCCATCAATGCGTAAATGTCTACAGAATATTTATAGTGCAGTCCACGTCATTACAAATGTTACAATAAGGCTTATTTCACGAACTCATGCATCGAATCACTTTTCACCCTACAAAGCCCAGTTCGATTAAAATACGCACAGCAACCATGGAGACAGGTGTATGGAGTACTACAAATGCTTTCATACAGATCAGATAGTTTCTAAACTATCACATTCAGTGATGATGCAGTACAAGGTAAAATAACTTGGAACACGATACCTTTATTTGTGAATTGCTTCAGCTTAGTTGCAGTGTCAACAGGCATAATACTTACAGGTCCCTTTACTAAGGTACAGTAGGTGAATGAAGCAATTTTCTGAGGCCATATTTCTTCTTCAATAATTAAATGGTGGAAAACATCTTCACAAATATTTTGATTTATAAATTCGACGAAATTCAGAATAGTAAGCCACTTAATTTTCATTTAGCTGACGCAACACACTACGCAATCAACGTTCGAAAGTGCTTCCAAGAAATATTCGGAGATCAGTGGATAAAAAGTTCATTGAATGGACTCTTAGAATCTTAGATCTAACACCTCTTGATATTTTTCTCTGGAAACTATTGTGAAAAAAGTTTTTTACAGGAGAGGAAATGCTATGACGTTGATTCATTGACAGTGGTAACTGATTTTTATTCTACTTTCTAGGAAAGTATCAAATCACTTAATCAATGTATCTCTTCTCTCTGATAATTTTTGGGTGTATTAGAATTTCTATTGTTATCTTATACAGTAAATATTATGTTGAATTAAAAGCTCATTTAGGTCTTTTTTATTAGTACTATCGTATCATCGAACGAACTTTCGGTTCATTTCAGCTACTTTAAATATATTGCGAACGATTTTCGATTGTACCGTTTTTACAACTTTAAAAAAATATATGACAACAGATAAAGGAAAATAGAGTTTAAGCTCTAAATCTTCTTGTTTCCAATTATTATTATTAGTAGTATTAGTATGCAGAAAACCATGCTGAGGTGATTAAAATGAAAGGCTCTAAAATTGGTTCTTGACTAAAGATTGTATAATTACGATGATTATAAAAGAACCTCCAGCTGCTTCTCTTTTCTATTTTTTCTCCTTACGTTAAAGAACACTAGAAGGAAGCACTTCAGAGGTCATGATGAAGATGAGGCCTCCTACATTTCTTTGCTAACGAAATAAATACCAGCTAAGGAAGTGAAGACTATGCTTCAAACGCCATTAACCCAAAAAAGACTCCCAATCACGGTTGATTGTCTGGGATCGATATCAAAGCACGTGGAAAGCGCTTTCTTTCTTTTCTTTTTTGTTTTGTTTTTAGTTATCTTGCTTATTGAAATAGACAATAGTTTGACATAATAATTCCTATTATTATTTCTAACAATTCCATGCTCGAAACTCTATAAATTTATGTTTTTTAAAGAACTGCTAACATTTAAACAAAGTCTGAAGATCAGTTCCTTTTGGTGGAATCTAATTTTGGAACTGATTTATAACTGAGAATATAATTCAAAATCATAACTCAAAATCCGGATAGTTTGTCGGACCATTTTATTATTGAGAAAAAAAGAAATTATGCCGTAAAAAAGTTCTGTAAATGATAAATGTCGCAAACTAGAATTCATGAAAGTTACCTACGCTATAAGGACTCGTTATTTACTAGATAATAATTGGGATACAATAATGATCTAATTATAATGCATTGTATTTAGCATATTTTGTTGTTTGTAAAATTAAGCACTTAAAATCATTATTATAAAACATTTCTTTATTTTCCTGTAGGTTTACTGAGCAATCATTTGATCGTATGAGAGAATTTTCTTTAAAAAAAGGAGATACCCTTAATATGTTTTTGCATTTACGTAATGGAAGTGAAATTCCAAATTCAATTCGATCTGTGAACTTTTATGAAACATGGCAGAGGTGAAGAATGAATTTCTAGCTCTAACCATTCTGAAGTCATCTTTAAGACCTGACGATAGCGAAGAAGCGACAGCCAGTATCTTTGGATTATTAAAAATCATCTGAAACTGAATTTATTATTGAGACACCGATCAGATTTTCAAAAGAACATTTTCACAAGGAAACTTTCAAGGAACCAGTTCATTTTCAACTAAAGCCCTAATGTGAAAAGAACACCATTCACAGAATTCACATGATTCAGCAACTCAGTCACCCCACTAAAACATCCTATCGAGATTCTCAAAGAAAATTCGATTCGTCCAAAAATTTCTCTCTCATATTTTTTAAAAAGAGTTTTTCTATTTGATCTATGCGTCACAGCTAACGTGGCAGAAACCAGTCACGATGACTCCTGCTGAAATCAGAGGTACCAACTCAATTTGAGTTGTTTTATCTTTGTCTCCCCGGGGTTAGAGCGAGAGAAGGGGAGGTCAGGGACATTTCTTTTTTCCCCTTCTCTCTCTCTCTCTCTCCCGTATCTTGGTCGATGAACAAGGGAGGGTAGGCGGAGGCAAAGCAGCCTCATCCCTATAATCCTTCAACAATTTACTGATAACAATCGCAGACAGAAATCCCCCTATTGCTGCGCCTCACTCATGGGAAGCAATGGCAATCGCTTTAATAACCACCTGAGGGGGTCAGCAGCTATGATTATCCGGACATTTTCTTCTGAAGACAAGGTCTTCCTCTTTCTTACGACGGTACCCCCTACGAAGAAAGTAACCGAGAGCGGAAAAAAGGGAGAGCTATCCTGACTCTTCAATTCGACTTGGCATGCCCAGCCTTCCAATTCGGTAATTTGAAATTATAACTAAATTTCCGGAGTAGAAAGCACAAACTTGATTAAAGGACGTTCTATAGATTGAAAAATCAAGTCGAAATATAATTTGTCGGATGATGAAAGATGAGTTTCAATTTTAAAAGAAAAAAAAATGTGGTATAAAGAAAAAGACTGAATGTTCATTTTCTACGAATAGTCTTTTTAAAAATCAATATTGTATTATTAATGTTTCAGTAAAACAAAAAATTATTGTTAGTTTTTTCCTAATCATCTTGATAGTTTGTTTCTTTTATTTTTTAATTAAATAAATTAAATTAAATAAATTAAATAAATTAAATAAATTAAAATAAATATTTTAATTAAATAATAGGATTAATTTAAGTAGAAGGTTAGCAAGTAAAGAAGCTTGACATCATTGCTTAATAGGTAACTTTAATGTACGTTATTAGTATTTTTGTAGGAAATTCAGCCTCCTATATAATCCCTAAAATCTACAGGTTAAATTTCACAATAGTTGATAATTCACATTTCAAGTGAGATCTTACCTAATTTGGGATGACGGTTCATTAATTGTACACATTACAATTAATTGCATATATTATCAATATAGTTAAGCATTTAATAAATATTTGATAGTCAAAGTATCCAAAATTTTGCAATGGGAGGATCGTAGCCCAATTCAAGAAACAAAAAAAACTATTCTTCTTTTAATGGATGAGAGGAGATTACAAATAAAGGAATGAACTTTCCAGCTAAAAAAGCAGGTTCAAAATCCTAGATTATTTTCCATTTTAGAAGGCAATGGGGGTGAGTCACAACCCTACCAATCCTCTCTTGATACGCTAATTGTGATAGTTTCGTCTCATCATATTTTACTTACGTAACCGATAAATTTCTCAATATACACCAGAAGAGCAAATAGAATAGAAATTATCGAAAGATGATACCAGTAAAACTTCTTTAAATATCCACAGCAAAAGCAATATCTAGGAGAAATTTCAAAATTATTTTTCAAAGAAATATTGCAACACTAGCATGATTCTGCAAGAATTTTATCTATTTTACATTATTTGTTCATCAATTATGAAAAATTATCCTTGTTTCTAGTATAAAAATGTAATTCTGTCTAACAGCTTTATTCAGCCACAATTTTTTTGTCCATGGATTACAAGAAAACAAAATCGAAATTTTATTATAAAATTTAAAAACAAAAAAATGGATTCATTCTCTTTAGCTAGCAAAAACGTTAAAACGTTTCTAAAGTGAATTTTTTGAAGTTGAACATAAACAAAATCTATTATGTATTAGTGAAACCATTTGACAGGAAAGTTTCGAATAATTTTAAATGAGTTATTTAACATTCAGTTAATGTTCGGTATCGATCTGCATAACAAATTCTGGTGATATTTTTAAAAATGTTTTAGTTTGAAATGATTATTTAGCAATTAGGCCTTTCATGAAATTAGTGTAAGTGACCGTCATGCTAATTCTTTAGATAAATGGTTAAAGAACAAAAGAAGCAGGTGGCTAACCAAGAAAAAAATTATTGTAATATGAGAAAACTCATTATGATATGACATTTATAACAATATATATAATTAAGATTGGATGTTTCTGTAATTCTTTACAATTGTTGAAACTGTCAACAATTGGATGATAACAATCAATACTGGCACAAAATGATCAGAAACTCCAACGCTATCAACAACTTAAAAATTGTAAATCTCCTCTCTTAATATGATATCAGATATAATCAATTGTAATTTTTCTTTTGCAATCAAAAGTTAATCGAATTACAGAATTGACTTTCATAATAAATAATTAAAATTCAACTTTTAACCAAAATAAGTTTTGGTTATGGCACAAGTAAGTAACATTAAGATAAGTAAGATAATTTTTATGCAGTAAATACTGCTATAAAATGACACAATATTCCTCTGTAGCGATACGAAAATTAATACCATTGATATGGAATTCAAACAATAGTACCTGAGACAATTAAGATAATGAATTACTTTATGCACTGAGAAAGAATAAAGCACCAAATTGTTGGCGTAGCTTCAGTATTCAGGCAATTCCTACACATTTTGAATTTTGTAAAAAAAATACAAATTCTAAATGAAATACAATAGTAATAATCCATACAACGGACTGTATAAAAAATACAATTGCGTAAACACAATTGTCTACAATATATGAATTTTCAGTGTACAGATCATAGTTACAGATTGTAGCTAATTGATTTATTTCACATTTGAATAGGAAGTGTTTTCATCTAAAACCTACCTTATATTACTAGAAAACTTACATCACCTTTTGAAAATATATAGATTTACAGTCAGTAAAATAACACTGACTTTTTCATGTACAAGTCATCAATTTTAGTTTATTTTTCTCTTTTCATCTGATTTGTTTTGATCATTTTCTTATGATGTCCAAAATAAAAATAATTGTAATTTTAAAACAGTGAGAATCTTTCTAGTTTATGTTCTTCGACCAAGAATTTTCTTCAAAGCTAGGGGGAAGTATATACATGCTTCCATTATTTCTTTTGGAAACAATTTACTTCCTCGATTATTTTGTTTTTGTTTTCTTCCACATTCGAAAATGATATTAAGTTGCTTTTATTACAAAGAAATCGATCCTTTCTTGGAAGTGTACTGTTAAGTTTCAATTGAATAACTTGAATAGGTTTGACAATATACAATCCTGTTTGAATTATTTTCTCATTTCTTGGAGATTTCCTACAACCGAAGCTCCCCCCGTTTCAAAACAAATGTTCCAAAACTGCTGAATCCCATTGGCTTGTCGTTTGATATTACAAATCCTTCCTCCCACTCCTGTGCCTTGCCGGACCCCCTCCGGTATTGCTTCGGGGAGATTCTCCTGAAATGTTTCATTACAAACGACTCAAAACGAATTATGTTTTTGTCACCCTGTACTTTTTCCTCCGCCCCCGCTCTTTTTTTCCTTTTCCTTTCTCGACTTATTCGCTCTACACCCCCACCATTTCTGCGATCTCCTGCAAATCGGATGTGGCTGGCGAGTCCCGCATCTCATGAATGATGTAAGCACTACAGCCGATTGCGATTGATGAATTATTCATCTGAAAAAAATAAAGAAAGGAAAAAAAACCGCAAAAGTACACTTCCCTAGCGCAAATCTCCCAAAAATTAAGTGATCGTTTTCGAAGCTTTTAGCATGTAATGACTAAATCAGTTTTTTTTTCAAATTTTCCAGTAAACACTGGTTTGGATGGTTACGACTGTGATTTGATCCAGTATAGCGAAATTTTATTTCTAAGTCAATCCTCTTTTCTTCTTGTAATTGAAGAATAAACAGAAATAACAAAATATTCTGTGAGATTTGAGTGACTGAGAAACAAACTGACGGTCAAAAAAAAAATCCCATCGACAGAAATATGCTTGTATAATACTTATGTGCTAGCAACTGGTGTTTTTACGAGTAGCTAAATGATTCAGATTGTAACCGAATAAATTAGCTGCCATTTCCAATTTGTTCCATTATACGATGAGAAATATAAAAATAACTACATGAAAACTTTAAACTAATAGAAATTTAAAGCTTCACGACAAGTGCAAAACCTAAGAAAATAAATAAAAAGTTAATCCAATCCTATGAAATGTGACGAATAGCCCTTTGATCTACCAACACTACTATCAACATTCCAACATGTTGATTTACATCATTTTGTCTTCGATTACATTCATGATTCATTCCTGCATAGATTACTTCTGCTCTGTTTGTGACAAAAATGTAAAATGTTTCAGATGCTCTTCATATAACAGTTACTGTTCATCGATTGCTCATTTATTATTCTTAGCATCGCATGACAAAGACTGAGCAATGCTGGAAGGTCCATTTTGAGGATTGGACCCCAAAATAATCACGCTCATATTTTAAATTGGGCCATAAATAGTACTCGTAGCAAATTTTAAAGAAATCAGGCAAGTCATTTTAGCGAGGGATTTCTGAGTTATTTTGTGGGATGGGAGAAGTGGAGACTAAAACAAACAATTGGTTAAGTTAGACCATAAATAGGCTATGTAGCACATTTTATAAAAATCTGTAGTTCTGGCAAGCCATTTTAATGACAAATGGATAACAGAAGAAAACTTTTAAGTGGATTATAAGATCTCGAATGCTCAGTGAATGATATAAAATCTGATCTTTTGGGCAATGGTGCAAAGTAGATTAGATGTTATTTTAAAAACAACCTAATCTAGATTAAGGAACATTCAATGTGATACCAAAGGCTTTATGAAGGGGCTTTTATGATGCCAAATAAACAATGATACATTCAAATTAACATTTAAGATCAGTATTCAGTCAAGCAATAATTTCGTACTCTGATGTTTATTCCAAGTAAATATGAGATTTTCAAGAATTAAAGAACTACAATTGAAGAAAATCCGAACGATTTATATAAAAATGATTCAGGAAATCAAAAATGATTGCTGTCTGTGGGATATGTAACTCCCCAGAATGTTGATGTGACTTAATAACTTGAAAACTACCGATATGGCTGAAATAACTAAAGTTCATGGTTGTTCTGATAGTTCACCTTTGTTAATAACGTTCGTAATCGAGTTAGCAAATAAAAATGAAATAAAAGTTCTGTAAATTGAAATGCGTAACTTTTCAAATTTCGAAGTTCATTATTTGAAATGAATTGCGAAATTAAGTGATTATTTAAATACTTTGCATTAATCGTTTAATTAGATTAAGAAGGTAAAGAAGCCTATAAATTATAGTTTCAAACTTAAAACATTTCTCTTTTGAGGCTTCGACAATCCTTTATTACTCAGAAAATATATTTTATTACAAAAAATTGCTGTTTTCATAAATTTAACTTGCACAATTTATATTTAGAATTTACTTAAAAAATTAAATTGAAATTGATTTTGACAAGTCATTTTCATTAACATTTTCTATTTTCATTGAAATTTTTGGTAGTGGTAAGTTGAGATGATGCTGGATTATGAGTTGTAAGTAGGACGCTTAATAATAAAAAAAAATCAATACAATCAGTATAATCCACTAGAATAAATATTGAAAACGTAAGTTTTCTCTGAACATTGCAAGTCAATGTGTCTGTAATAACTTCTTATCAGTTTAATGTCAATCGTATTCTAAGCTACTTTCATTTTAAACTTAATGTATATTATTCCTCTAGTAAAGAAAGTGATAAAAAAGAGGTTAAGATATGTCTTTATATCTAAAATTTCATCTATTTTTTGAAAGTTGAAACCTAGTTTAAATTCTTAGAAATAATTTTCAATAAAGATAATAAGGAAAGGTCTTACTTACCCACTACATTTAAATTGAAAAACATGCTGATCTTGGGTTCGGTGCTGATTTGACATTCGTACACCCCGGCATCCCTCTTTTGCGGGTATTTGATTTGAAGAGTCCAGTCTTCTGAATTCTCCAGATGAATGGCTTGAAATCTCTGATCACTAGTATAGGTATATCTGCCCACTGTGAGAATGTGAAGATCTCGTTCCCTGATCCACGCAACCTAAGCAATAGAAACAAAATCGAAATTAAAATCCGAGAGAACAATCTAATGCGTTTTAGTCAGATTACAATAGAAATTCAAAACATTTGCCTCATTGCAAAAGCAAATCTCATTAAAATAAGCCAGAAATAGAATTTGGCCCGTGGATATCAATTTCACATGTCTAGTTAAGCTACTCATGGTTTTTAACAACTATTAACCGAATTATCTACAGTTTTGAATCTACAACCCTTTTATTTTTAGAGAGACTGCATTAACAAAAGTGCTAAAATTTTTAATGCATATTATACATTAGTGTATATTCCATGTTATATAATTTCGTTATTGCTGAACTTTTAATAACTAAATATTTTAATAAAGTGATACAGAAATCTATCAATCTCAATAATAAAAAAATTCCAAAACTTGATCTTCATGAGGAATGTCTTTCAATCGATACTTTATGAAGATAAATGATATTAATATTCCATCATCGCTTATTTCCATCGACAGAAATCACAATTTACAATCAAACACAAGTAAAGTGTTGCAATAGTAGTATTAGTTATTGAATTTAAAAGTAAACTTATCGCTAAGTACTAAGCCCACCTTTTAAATTAAAGTAGGTATCATAGAAACTTTTTTTTGTTTTTTTTTTTTGATAAATTCAATTGTGTAACTGAAAATATGCTTTAATGCATGCCCTATCATTTAAAGTTAGTATTATAAATTAATGAATTTAACTTTAGTTTGAGTATCAATTGCATAAAACGTTTTAGAAGTAAACCTTTACTTTAAAGCTATTAACACAATTTAACTCTAGATAAAAAAAAACCATAAAAATAAGAACAAAAAAAAATAAGGGCATTAGGCCATTAGCATTTCGAATTTCACCTGTCATTTCGTAGATTAAAATAAATTAAAATTGCTTTTAAAACCAACCTTCCATTCGTCAAGAATCAATTTTACTTTATTTTAACCAGGTCATTACCCGATATACAGATTGATAGCAATTTGAAGAAGAGATATGTTGAGATGGATGTTTGTTGATATATATGATAAATGAAGATCATAGCTTGTAAACGATATTCTTGGCGAATAATTGATTGTGACTATTCTATCGAGTGAAGATAACCAAATTCTGATGACTTGTGACTCTAGACATACAGTTGTGTGTGAGTGAAGATAACGTTCTCCAAATAGATGGCAATTTTATTTAGAGTCTGTCCTTGAGCTTTATTGATAAACGTCGTGTAAGAAGGTCTAATCGGAAATTGTCTTCTTGTGAAAGTGAATGGAAGTAGATTATCACTTGGTTGCATAGACATCCTATCGATGAAAACAAAATCTCATTTGTGAGTTCCTGTTATAATCTCGGCTTCTATGAGGTCATTATCGAATGAACGGCATTTAAATTTAGTTCCGTTGCAGTGTCCAAACGTGGGATTGATGTTTCGCAACAACATTGTTGGAGATCCAATCTTCAATGACAAACGATGTTGAGGAATACCGCTAAGATTCAATGAGTTGCGATACTCAGGCGGATAGAGATGTTCGTGTTGTGCATTATCAGAAGTGTCAATTTTATTCGCACTTAAATACTCTCTAGTCTCTCTTTGTATTCTTTTGCTTATCATTCGATTGATGTCATCGACACTCTCGTTCTTCGGAGTTCGAATTGTCCATTCATTGATTTCAGGTAAGATATTTTTTCTACGAACTGGTTGAATTGTTCTATTTCGCGGCAGAGATTATCAGGCAATGTTATCATTCCTTCTTTATGTGGTTCTCGATTATTTCCGATTCTGAGCAAATATTCGGCAAAATTTCTCTGATTCTGGTTATCTTGGTTGAGTTTCTTGACTTTGACGTGATTCCAGGTTTTTGAGTTACAAATAGTGACATTTCAGTGATCTATCTAACAGAAATAGTGCTTCTTTCTTTGTTGACTCTTTTTTTTTTTTCCAATTGATACTTTTCACTGGTTTTTGAGTTACAAAAAGTGATTTTTCAGTATTCTACTTAATAGAAATAGTGCTTCTTTCTTTCTTGGCTCTCTTTTTTTTGTTCCAATTAATATTTTCAGTGGTTTTTGAGTTACAAATAGTGAATGTTTTTGAGTTACAAATAGTGAATGTTTTTGAGTTACAAATAGTAATTTTTCAGTATTCTACCTAATAGAAATAGTGCTTCTTTCTTTCTTGGCTCTCTTTTTTTGTTCCAATTAATACTTTTCAGTGGTTTTTGAGTTACAAATAGTAATTTCTCAGTATTCTATCTAATAGAAATAGTGCTTCTTTCTTTCTTGACTCTGTTTTTAAATTCCAATTGATACTTTTCACAGGTTTTTGAGTTACAAATAGTGATTTTTCACTATTCTACCTAATAGAAATAGTTCTTCTTCTTGGCTCTCTTTTTTTTTTGTTCCAATTGATACTTTTCAATGGTTTTTTGTTATAAATAGTAATGGTTTTTGAGTTACTAATAGTATTTTTTCAGTATTCTCTCTAATAGAAATACTGCTTCTTTCTTTCTTTCTTGACTCTCTTTTCTTTATTCCAGTATCTCCCGCATACACGCGCTTGTTTTTCAATATCACATAGAATTTGGTTCAGTAAGGATATTTACAATATTGCAACGTTTCGGAAATTATAGTTCTAATTGTCATTTTCGAACTACAAATAAACTGACAGATGGGAAATAAATAAATAATCATGAGTTTCAAAAAAAAAAGATTTAATACATTCCTTATTGATGGGGAAAGGGAAAGGAGATATAAGTCAAAAAACAATTTAAAGAGAGTTGTAGTCCCCAAGGCCTAATGGATAAGACGTGTGTCTTCGGATCAGAAAGTTGCAGGTTCGATTCCTGCCGCGGACGGTTCATTGTAAAAATTATTTCTATTTTCCATTCTCACCGAAAATTGCGCACGACAGACAGACAGACAGACAGAAAGAGAAATAAAAGATTTTAGTAATACAGATTCAGGATAAAGTACATTTTTGTATTAAAAGCTTACATTGAAAGACATACAAAGAACGCACTTAAATAAACAAAACAAAACAACAATTCACTGAGCTAAGTTATCTTTGGTATTTACACTGGGAATCGGAGACAGTACGGTTTTGTGGTTTGTTGACCTCTCATCAGTCCGATCCGTCCAGTATACCTAGTATTTGTATGTTTATCCATTTTGTATATTGTCCCGTTTCACTGAGCTAGGTATAGTGAAATATATTCTATCAGTGAATTTTTGTTTTGTTTTGCGTTCTTTGTATTTCTTTCAATGTAAAAATTGTTTAACGCACGTTAAATTTCATTTATGGATTAAAAGCTTAATTTATTTTATACGAATGAATATATTGGTATAAAATCTGAAAGTACTATCATCAATTAGTATTCCCTAACAGTGGAATTCCAAATGTTTAAAGATTAACATTTCTTGTCTTATGATGAATTTCTTCCATTCTATATTTCAATTTGAACTTACCATTTACTATTACAATTTTAAAGCTTGAATAATTTTATAATTCAGAAATTTTAAGTTAAGAATAGGTTGGTTTATTTCGATTGTAGATAATATTCAATTATTTCATTTTGTTTCTTTTAAGATAAATTTTGATGAGCTCCACTTTCATAGGAATGTTTATATCAGTGAAGTGAAAAGAATTTTGCTTTATTTATACATTGATACATGCTTCTCGATAATTGATAATCGAAGTTTATTCTATTCTAATCTATATATCAATGTAAAAATTTTAATCTGTGAATTAAAAAACTAAATTCAATAAAATTTTAGAATAATAAACGTTCATGTAAAGATAGAAGATTACTTTTATTAATCTACTGTTTGTGTTCGAAAGGTTTAGAATTTGAAAGAAAAAGTTAGGATACTCGTTTGTCTTTTTTTTTCTTTATTTTATTTTTTTTAAAGAAAGAAATATGTAATAAAAAAAATTAAGAATCACATTTTTAGGTTTTAAATTCTTTCAAAAATTTCTTGTTCATGCTTAGATATAATTAATCTCAATTAACTCTGTTTATTATAATAAGTTTACATATTTATTGATATTAACAAGTGCCATTAAAAGAACTCTAGTTCATAAGATGTAATAAGCTCAAAACTATTGTGTTAGACTTCAAAATAGGATTCACGTAGACATAATATGAAGATGAATATTATTTCTTGTATTTTATTTATTTTGTTACGAAAATGAGGTTTAGAATATATGCTGTTTGTGATAACTTGCAATGTAGAAATGTTTCGTCATTTAATTTCAATTAGTAAATTTCGAATCTTTTATTGATATGGAACATCCTAAAAGAACGATGCAGAATTTTAATACAATCCTATTAAACTTTAAATATGTTTCTGATTCACCTAGTAAAATGATGATTAAGTCAATAACATGTTGCGTTCACAAATTTTTCTTGTGTGTTTTTTTTCTCCTACCAAATAAAGCCAGAAAATGCAATCCGATTTACGGTCAAAGAGAAAGAGAGAGAAATGAGGGTGGTTGGGTGGAGATGAAGTTGAAAAAAGAGAACGACGATGAGAAGAAAGGAGGCTACGGAGAGGGCCTTCCATTAACTGAGAATCTGACAAAGACTTGGCCATTAGGGACAACGTCTCCTGCCACTGCTTCTTTGATGGCGAACCAGTCAAATTACCATAATCTCCATACATCAGATACCGCGGGAAAGTTCCCTGATATTGGACAACATGTGAATATCGATTAGCTTGTGGGGAAGGCAGGCCTGGGTGGGGAAGAGGGTATAGCAAAAGCGAATGGAAAAGGGAACGAATCTGTGTATGTTCTTGTTTCACATCCCTTGCTGTTATACAAGAAAAGTTTTTGTACGGAATACTGAAGTCCAACGAGTTGAGGTAAAACGAAAGCAAGGCTAAAAGTTAGGAATGCCCTAAAAAAAAAAAAGAATAGAAAGGAAAAAAACCAGAGCGAAATGCAATGAGAGGGAGGAAGTACGAACCGCATAGATGGCTCTTGCTTCTCTAGATCGTCGATGGCTTGAGGGAGGAAAAAGAAAAAAAAAGGAGCACTCGCGTTGAAGATTAATGCTATTTGCATGCAATTTTCGCATCGTGACGCTTTTTTTTTCTTTCACTCTCTTTTTTTATTTCTGCTGCTCCATCCCTCTCCCCTCTTCTTTCAATGCTGATTTCATCGAAATTGAATGTTTCCATCCAGACGCCATGTTTCATCGTTCCAATAGGCTTAAGACCTCGTCCTTCTGTCCGCAAAAATTGCCCTAAACCAAAGATCCGGCAGGCAAAGGAAAGTGAGGAATCAGCAAACTGCATCTTAAATGTTCAAATAAAAATTCGCGCCGTTTTCAAACCATTCTACAAATGAGTTGAACGTTTCGCAAATGAATTGCTGATTCTTGATAGATAAGAAAAAAAACCACGTGCAATTCTTTGGAGATATATCTGCTTATCAAATTCACTGCTCCAATTGTTGTTAGCGTTTAACAAACAAATTATTTTCAAGACTTCTCCAAGAATATCTAGTTTCCAGAAATTAATAAGTCACTTTTGGTAATATCATAGGAGTTCGGTATTTTTAATATTTCATTGACGAAATAATTGCAGTAGAATCATCTATCTTTATTCCAGTTTTTGAGTCAGAAAAGAAAAATCATTAAAAGTTAAAATTGAAGTTACTGTAAAGGCTGTATTTTGATTTAAGATATTAAAACTTCAAAATTTTTGGAGGTTAGATCGATCAAAAATAGTAATATTTTAATAAATTTAAAATTCGGAAACAAAGCACATTCCTTTTGGAATATACCGTATTGTAAAAAAATATTATAAAAATAACTGTCAATGTGATAACAAAGGGTGTTTTGTTAACAACAATGAGTTTTAATAGAATTGGTCAAATCAATCAACTCAAGAATTTTTCGTATGTAATTTTTGCTTTGTTTTATCGTCAAAATGAAATGCACTCAAATCACTTTTCCCATTTCTGTAATTTCCATCGCCTCTGACCTCGAATATTATCCTGTAATTCTGAAATTTTGCAATAGTAAATTTGTTTACTATAGCGATACCATGAACAAGAAAATGCTTAATGTAATATTAGGAATACTTAAGAATTTTAATTAACAGTGTAAGTTGCTTAACTTAGTAATTGAAAAGTGTTTCCCAAATAATGTAAGTAATTGAAAATGCTAAAAAAATAATTAAATACAGAATAGTTTTTTTTTTTTTTTAAATGCAGAAAAGATCTCTTCTAACAAGAAATCCTGAAATAAAGTTCTCGTATGATGTTTAAAAATAATTTTACTGCTTCAACTTTAAAGAAAAAGGCGAAAGCTTGGCCTTAATAAAAAACACATTTGACAACATTTAAGCAGGAACTCAGTATTCGCTGAAGTCCTGTTTCAAACGGTTATTTAATGTTTATAAATGACCCTTAAAAAGGGTCATTTAAATTACTTGATTAGATAAAAATGATTTTGTTCTAGATTGCAATTAACTTTAACAATTATTGGATTCTCGTTGAAGCTCAACTTTTGGTTTTAAATCTTCTATCTTGTTTTCCTACAATTCCTTGTTCATAGTATAATTTGTTATTCTTTTCATACAATTTTTAATAATTTCTTTCTTAATTCTTAAGTTATGAGCATAATTAAAATTTAAATTATGGTTACTCTTATATTTGTATATTAATAATTTGGAAAAGAAAGAGATATTAGAATGGAGAAATACAAATTTCATCTGGTATCCATGGTAAGCCGATATCTTGACCCTAAGGTGAGGTACGAGAAGGCAATTGGGGATATTCTATAAACGGGATATTCTATAATTGTATAGATACTCATAACAAAATTTACTATGGACGAAAAAATAGAAATAAAATTGAATATTTAGAACTCATGCTACATAACATAGAAAGTTATATTGAATTTGGATATAATGAAAAACAATAGAAGAGTAACCACACATTAAATTTTAATTCGGGTCATGACGTAGGAATTTAGAAAGAAACGTTAAGAATTGTATGAGAAGGAAACACATTACATGAAATGAGCAAGGAAACTAAACTTTCATTAAGTTTTAATTTTCTTATGTTCATAATTTACATGATTGTAAACGTTTATCTGGCAGATGGGCAGAAAGATTCAGGAACTTTTGGAATTAAAACCACTTTTAGTATTCATTCTAGTAGACTTCTTTATTTAATAAAAGATTGTCTTTGACTTAAGCATGTTTATATAGATCCATCCAGTTACAGCTGCAATGCGAATTATAAACGAGAGTATAAGCAATATTTTCTTCCTAATTTCCTTAATAATTTGCTTTTATAATTGATTGCTTTCGAAACAAACAACTATAAAAATTTCTCGTAAATTGCGATACTACAGTTTATGTAAGCGAAAATATTTTAAGCGGGAGAGTTTTCTACTGAAAATATTGGGAAACCGTGGTTGCTTTCCATTATTCTCACAGTTTATACTGAAATAACAAGGTTCCGACGCTTGTCACAAACAGGTCCGACTAAATAAATGACTAAATGAATACAAAGTAAATGACAATGAATTTTAATGTTTTGTTGTTTTAATGTTGTTTCTGTCAAAATAAGTAGTTGTTAGTGTTGGCTATTGTTTGCGATATGTATTCAATATCTTCTAAACTAACGATTTCTAACATTGCAAATGTAGATGAAATTGGAACGTACTAAATTAATCAAATTCCACTGTTCCTCATACGAATAGTAAGTCCCTATTATTAAGTTCCTATTAATATTAAGTTCATGTGGCTTAGTTAAACACGTTAACTGAACCACAAATCGCAGTATGTGACTCGCTTTTTGAGGGCGCACGAATACTTTATATTTAAAATGGCTCACATTACAGAGGTTTTCATATGGATTGAAATTTCATATAAAACTTGGCAAAATCTTGAGACATTTATCTTCATACCTTTATTTTGACTATATACAAAGAAAAGTAGAATATATAAAAGAGCAGTGGTGTAATATATTGTTTTATGTATGTCTTTGAGATTGCAAATGAGATATAATTTAATTCATATTTCCAATAGAAACTATATTTTTAAAAATGTACAAAGCTCAATTAAATATAAAATCATCACTTTAGAATTTATTTAACTCACTTCATTTAATTTAATAAATCCTCATGAATATTTCCTGCAAATTTAGAGTTAAAACACCGAGAGAAAAATATTCTTCCTTCCCAACTATTCTAGTCTGCGTATGGATAACACATTCGGATTTCACAGGAAAATTGTTAAACAGAAACATCGTAGTCTGAGACATTGAATCCAAAGATATTTGTAAACTTCATCATAATTTTTAAGAAATTACTTCAAGATAACTTCAAAACTTTGATACTTTCTTTGGCGCAGAAAGAATGTAAAAGAAATAGATAGTATTTAAAGCAACTGTATTTCCTGATTAGGTATACAATAAAGAGCTGAATTATGCTAATTTGAATATGTTATGTGTTTCATAACTAAAATTTAATATAATCGACATCCATCCGAAACAGCACTGAAAGAATAGTTTTCATTATAAAACATTTTAATATTAAAGAATTTCATTTTAAAGATGGGAATTGCAGTAATTACCTTGAGAGCGTTTCAGTCTGATATTTCTTTTTTAAATGCTTTCGTAAAGTTGAAAGAGGTGAATAACAAGAAAGCAAACGAGGACCGCGAACCAGTAATTGAATGCATCAATCATTTCATGCGAAAGGAACGGAGTAACTTTTCTTTTTTCTCTGGCGCTTTTTTTTTTTCTAGGCAAGATTTGCAAAACATTCTGTGTGTATTTTTTTCCCTGTAACTTCCTTTGTAATCATAATTTTAATCTGAATTCTTTTCTGATTGTTTAGTATCTCCATTAATCTAGCAGTTAAAAAAACATAAAAGAAAGGAAGAAAGATCATAGGATCTGCTCATTAGCCTTTGAAGACATTTTCCGAAGAAATGCAACCAAGAAACGAAGCGTCTCTCATAATTCCAAACTCCAATGACGGTGAGCCTAATATATCTGTCACGCTCAGAAATTATTATTTTCACTGAAAGTCTCGAAAAATTGAGTGGAAAAGAATGTGGCATAAGGCCAGCGGTCATTCGGCGCTTTACTTCAGATCCACTATATATTGATCATATGGAATTTGTTAATAAAACTTAATACAGTCTAGAAATATCTGACTGTAATGTCTTGTTTATATTTTCCTAAGATAATTCATTTTCTTTTTTTATCACAGAATTTTTCCTTTACATTCGATTTATAAATTTAGTTATTTAAATGCCCAGCTATTATCTCTTTAGTTTCTGTAAGAACGGAATGATTTCTAGTGTCAAAATCATTAAAATACTATTTCTGTGAATTGCAATAAAAAAATTCGAAGCAGGGAAATTTAAGATAAGATTGTTAGGTTCTGCTCTTTTACACTGCACTTGATGTTTAAATTCAATATTTATTTTAAACTTCGTAAGATTGAATAGGGAAAACAAAATCAGTAAATGGTTTTCTCGGCCACTTTGTATTAATCAAGGACTTTTTTGTTTCTATCACACTATTGGTAACAATTTTAACATCAGCTGCAGGATGTATATTCTATTCAGCTCAAAGATGCTTTTTAATTTAAGAAAACATCTAGTGTTTTCTGAAATTTTCTTCATATTCAATAATTTAGCGATTAACTTCAGTCCATCCGTTATTCAGAGATATCCTTGTCAATTAAATACTAATTTATTTTTAGTGCTATTTATCATCACTATCTTACTGCTATTTTATTGGTTTGCATTATTATCAGTTTAAAACAACATTCACAATATACATAGTTGTTGAAATTAAAATATCCCTACTGGGAGGTCTCTGGGAGCGAATTCTACTAAAGCTCGTAATGAAGAAAAATATGTTCTTCCAAAGGATGCGCTCACCATTTTTTGAAAAAAAGAATTAATTGCAAAATTTATCACTAGATGGTGCTGTGGCATTATATAAATGCTCCGTTATTTATATAATATTTACAACTCAGTTTTAAAAAATCAAAGCAATCTCTTCAAATCATAGATGATCTGCTTGCAGTACAGCGGCAATGTCATGAACATTGCAGGAAAAGGTACTGTTAGCAAAGCTGCATTAACAGAACAGAAAAATGCAGCTGCGGCTATCAGAGAATTGCGGAGTCAGAAGTTCTGTCCGCAAAATGATTACGAAATTTGAAGCGACATGACTTCTTGGCGTTCAACCAGGTAGAAGTCTAAAACGAGTGAACTCCTCTCAAGTTGAAGATGTGACTACGTCTGTCGTCGATTTATCAAGTCAATCTTCATATAGTAGCACAAGTGTGCCAGCTATTGCCCCTAAAGTGGACATGCCGTATTCCATTGTAAGCGTTCCACTAGTGATGCGTTAGATGATACAGTACTATCCTTATAAGATGCACATGCTACAGGATCTAAAGCATAGTATTGCAGTGACAGTAGATATCACTAGGCCATGGAACATCCTTTCGAGTGATGACGCCCACTTCTGCTTAAATGAGCAAGTAAATACGTATAACTGCCAGCTTCGGGCAACAGATAACCCTCGAGTTATCCAAGAGGTCCCGCAATATTCTCCAAAACTTACAGTATGCTGTGGATTTATGGGCACTTTCATCATTGGGCCATATTTTTTTGAAGAGGTAACAGCGAGTAGGCCCTCACCTGTTCCATCACTGGACAGCAGTATTGTGAAATATTGTAAAATATATATTTTAGCACTGTCGGAGTTGCAACAACTCGGTTGCCTTCAGGATTAATGCAAGATGATGCGCCACCCAACATCTACCGTTGCGTACTTTAGTAGTACTTTACGACGAAGGTGTCATCAGCCGCTGTTTCCAGACATCTTGCCCACTCCCCCAGCCCTAATCACCAAACCACACCCAATGCGACTTCTAGTTGCGGAGATTTTTAAAGAATCAAGTGCTTGGGGAAGGATATTAAACTCTGTCAGATCTGAAGAAACAGCATTAGATATCATGTGCTAGCTTTACCAGTTGCCGTTTCTTCTGTGGAATATGCTGTTCTTCGAATGGAAATTGTTGTTGACATAGCGCAGAACACATTAAACAATTGTAGAGCTGTTCAAATGATTTGTTTTGCCACAACGCCATCTAATGAGAAATTGTCTATTTTTTTTTTCAATAAACGGTGAGGGCATCTTTTGAAGTGTCTATTGCAGTGCCGTAGCTAGAGGACTGGGGACCCCGGGGCAGAGCCGGAGGGTGCGGGGCCCTTGACAATCTTTTAACAATCAAAAAAAAAAAAAACGACAATCCTATTTTAACAACCAAAAAAAAAAAGACAATCTTTTTTTGACAACCCAAAAACAAAAATCTCCCTTTGTTCGGGGGCCCCTTTGCTTGGGGGCCCCGGGACATTGCCCCGGCTGCCCCGGTGGTAGCTACGGTCCTGGTCTATTGTCCAAATTTTTCTTCATTACGAGCCTTAGAATTCTGAGCCCTGTAATTAGGGATACTTTAATTTTAACAGCCCTGTCCTTAGAAAAACTTACATCGATAACTGATAAAGTATCTAAATTTCAACGAGTTAAGATTTTGAAACTTTTTTTTTTCAGCTTTTCACTGCAAGTGATTGCCATTTTGATTAAAAAAGAATTCTTTCATTAATCCTGATTCATTTTACTTTTCTATGATGAGTTTGGTATCATTACATCACAGAAATAGCATGATAATTACTGAATGAATAAATTTGAGCAAAAAGAAACAGTAAATAAACAGCGGTGGCTAATATATCTAAAATAACGAATAACATACACTCCCTTTTTATTTTTATTAATTAAAGAAATAGGAAATTATCAATTTAAAAATATCGTCATAATTTGCAAATTGAAACTAACGTCGATGGAACGCATGTATAATTTAAAATTTGGAAGGATAAAGAAAAGTTGAAGGAAACAAATAGGACTATCAATCTCAGTTTTTCAGTAATTCTATTAACAGTATCATTTTGAACGTTTGCAATCAGACAACCAAGTGCTAAATTTAACAATAACTGAACAATTAATTTTAACAATATTGTTAATTTTAACTGTTCAGAAAAAAGATTAACTTTAAAAAAGTATTTATCTGCTATTTACGAGAACGATTTTTCACCTTTTGAAGAAAATTAACATAAACATTAACTAAAATACTACGTTTAAATATATTAAAGCAGTATTAATTAAAGATTAAGAAAATATTCATTACTCTAATCATATTCAAAATTCAGGATTGCCGTATCTGAAAATTATGTGTCGCATAATTATCATGAAAATATCTAAAAAAAATTATATTTCTGACTATTAAATTTACTTAAATTAGACAATCAATCGTCTGCTAATGCAGTAATTTTCTTATGCCAATTGAAGAGGTATAAGATGAAATCAAGAATAAGGCCAATGTTTAATTTAAGATGATTCTTGTAAAAAAAGCTAAGTTATGCAAAGCAGAACTTGTCTTTGGAATCCTGTCTTTGACAACAAATTCATCCAAACATCGATGAATCAACTCTTCACTAATTCTCTTTCCCTTGACTTCATTCTCCCGTGACCAACCTTTCTCGAAGGTAAAACGATAAGACAGGAAGCCATGACAGGAAATTTAATTGTCATCGATCTCTTCCAGAAAATGTCGAGACAGAAGTAAAGGCTTTCGAAGCAATGCAATGCCACTGCTGACAGAATACTACTTTCTAAGAAGTGGAAAATTCGATATCAATGAAATTAATTCTGCCGGAATGAGCAGGCAAAGAGATTAAATATTCCATAAGTGATTTTTTTTTAAATTGATTTTTATATTTAAAGGAAAACAAACATTTCAAAACATTCCATTTAAAGAATACAACAGCAGACAATGTAAAAAACCCTGTACATGCAGAAAAACCACCCTGACTTCTAACTTTACTCATTTAACTTCGGTAGTAAACTTAATTAGTGAAAACAAAACCACTTCCAGATTTTCTAATAGACTAATCAATTTTATTTCCTTTACGAAAAGACTATATTAATAGACTATGTTATTTTAATTGCAGGATTAATATTTCTTCGATTTTCTAGCAGTGATAAGAGATGAAAAGTAATGAATTGTATAATTCGATTTTATTTTTTTTCCTTGCTTTTTGACGAAATTCTTTTTTTGCACTCATTGGAAACATTGGTAGTCTACTAATTATTTGCTACTAATCACTCTTGTTTATTTCATTTAGTTTTTTCGTTATGCTGAAACAGTACTAAATATTAACTTTAAGTAAAACAAAATAGAAATAAAGGGACATCATTATTATGAATAACAGATTTTTAATGCCAATCTTCTTAGATTTCAAAAGCGACAAGCAGTAACTGTAGACAATTTTGACTTAAATTAATAACTTTCCTTATAATTACCTACCTGTTAAGTAGTTAAAAAAAATATTGAAATTAAATGTAAGATTATTGAATATATAGTGTACCAAAAGTATAGTCTTACATTTTAGATTTGTTTTTGTTTTTTTAACTTTTACTTATATTGAATGAAATTTATGAAAATCTACAATCATTTTTTTATATTTTAAAAATATCTCAATTTATATTTCGTTCATCGCTAAGGTAAACAAAAAGGTAATTTAAAGGCAAACTTACTGATTTACGGTATTTCTTTATTGTTATTTGTTAGTGAGTACTTTATTGACAAGAGAGAAAAATCAAGTTCAGTTTCTCGACATTGATTAGAAATTTAGTAAGAAATTTCGTTTCTTAAAAACCTATTTATTATGTAAAATTAGAACTTAATTTAAGTAATTAAATACTAATAACTTTACAATGCATTTTTATTACCACGCTTTTATTAGCTCACACTGTCTGGTTTCCGGGTCAAATTTTGTAATCAATTTTTCAAGTCACATCTCATCGGTCGGTCACCTACAAATTTTGCACACTTGCTTATGTCTGATGACAATACAATAACATACAATAATACAATGATATATAAATAATATATCATCATATAATAATATATTTAAATTTCCAAGGCAACACGTCCTTCTGTGCTCCGTTATTATCGAGATAAGCCGCTAGGCAGCGGCATATTTACATATGTAAACAACTACTTCTGAATTATATACATTTATTATATATATATATGCAAAAGATTCAACTTAATCAATCATATTAATTATATACAACGAAGTACGAATATAGTCAGTATAAATCGCATTTGTATTGCATATTTTACCATAATTATAATACGCAATACAGCATAAATTTTTGATACAAGATGTACTGTCAAAAAATATAGCATAAAAAAACTTAATACAAACTAAACATAAAAAAGATAACTGAACAGGTCCGACGCAACCCAGACTTTAGAAAATGATAATAACAATAATAAAGATAACTAAATATTGATGATGCAATTAATAACGTTAAAAAAAAATGAATCGCAAGATTTTCCAGTCGAATGTAGCCACGACGCCTTGTCACAGGCTAGCATTGAAAAGGACAACATACTGACAAATAATAAATAAAGACAACATCCAAAGAAAAGAATAATTCTGAAAATTACAGGCACCAAAAAATAAAATATCAAATTTCCGCTTTATCTCTTCTCCACGGCTTAGAATAAGAGAAGACATTAATTACAGCAAGCAATTATATCTAAACTATCACAATTATTAGTAATTCATTAGTAATTCATTAAAAATGTTTTTTGTTATCACTTATATTACTGCTTTTTATTATTCAAAAACTAATTGCAATTTTTGAGTAATAATTTAAACTAGGTACAATTATTGTTGTTATTGTTGTAGAGAGGTGGTGGAAGATACCTCCACATTGACACTTATATGTAAGGCAATAAGTTAATTAAACACCCTTTATAATCTATTGTCAATACAATTTCTATTGTATTGGGTTTTTTTTTCTTATGTTTAAACATATCTAAATGTACATTGAACCTTTAAATAACCTTGAAACTTTCGTAAAAATAAACAAATGACTAGAAAAATTAATATTCGATGTAAATTTTATGTAAATTAATGTTTGTATAAAATATGAAAAAATTATAATGCATTGAATTTACAATGTATAATTGTGTCGCTTAAAACTAATTGAACAAAATAAAATTTTTGACAAAAACTATATATCTACATTAAACGTTTGTATAAATATTTATTTACAAAGTATTAAGAATCTTGAAATCTAGAAATATTTTTTCCACAATTTCATCTATATATGATGTAAAATTAAAAAAATAATTAATATTTCTAATATCGAAGACTTTGTAACATCACTTGAAATATTGAAATATTTCAAATACGTCTTTGAAATACTAAATTTGTATATTAAAATGTCGAGTCTTTAATAATTAGTGTGAAGACACGTTGTGGAAGAGTAATTTGCTTGCTTCCATCTCGTATCAGACAATCACCAATCAAAGCTGAACGGTTGAGCTCTTCGATTTGTAGCCGTAAACTTCTGTCAAACAAAGGGTTATGAGAAAACGTGATTAGAATTCCTCGAAAGAAGAGACCATGCAAAGAACCTCCCTCCACCCCCATTATTAAGTTTATCGTAGGCTTGATAGCATCCTACATTATTTCCTTTGTATGCTGCCAGCATACGGAAGACCTCATCCTTCATACGATGATCTTTTTTCAGTCAAGATAAGCAATGGATCTTTTTTTTCCCCATCCTTTCCTCCGCCTCCTCTAGCATTATACGCTCAGGGGAAAAAGGGTGTTGGGGGCGAAAAAGAAAAGCCGCGCAGAAATAGTAGTAGACGAAAAGAAGAAATAAAAAATAGAAGAGACTTTTGAAAAGGACTGCGGTAATCTGCGATCAAATCTTCCCAGTCCTCGACGCCCAGTCCTTTGGTAGTAATCAAACGAACGTAATATGGCATGACTAAGCACAACCACAGACGGAAATAAGGTAAGACCGGAACAGGAATTGTCGGCAATCAAGAGCAATCGGAACGATTGTAAACAGACTTTGCCTGCTTCTCACCATGCGGCACTTGGTACGGCTACTCTAATTTCGATAGCCGCACGAACTCTCGAGGCAACGGCGATGGCAGGATAGGAATTTAATATCGTAGCCGGTGCAGTGAATCGAGATTGCAAGCATATTAAGTACGCTTGCAGCTACACGGCTGAAGGGCTGTTGGTCGGGTTTGGGAGAACGTCCAGTGCAACCCCAGTTAAGTAAGGTCCTTTGATCGGGGCCCGCTGAGACTGCAGCAGAAGTAACCTATCTCTTTAATTTTAACAGAGAAAGTGGGAGAAGGCAAGCCATCTCATTTCAACTCTGCCAATAGCAATTATGTTCCAATCTCTCGTTATAAGCCAATGCGGAATTAAGTTGAACAACAAGTTGCAAGGGAATTGTGCGAGTATTCCCATGTCGAGACTCCGCTCAAGTCTCTCTGTTATAATTGTAATATTATCTTTCGGTTCCTTGTCAGTAAAGTCCTTAACAATGGAATGGAAATCAAATTCTGATCTAACAAGTCCCAAGCACATCCCTTCACCTTGTATTTCTTTGAAAAATTAAATTTTATGAAACTAATGTTAAAGAAAATATTTCCGACAAAGTTATCAATTTTAATCTTATTTTGAGGTAGTGGAGACTATGAAAGGATTCCATTGGAAAATATTATCTGCTTTAAAAAAGTTCTATTCAAGCAGTTCTTTTCTAAAGTTTTTACATAAATTTTCATTTAGTAACTAAAAAATAAAAATCTTTCAAAAATATTATAATAAATCAAAAGAAACTGATATTTAGCTAATAAAAATATCTTTCAAAGGTAATATTATCGTTGTTTCAATATTAAAATCTTTCTTTTTCAAATTACATATTTTTGATCGTATTATTCCGCCTATTAACCGCTTACTTTATATTTAAACTTTTAATTCTGTCTTGTGGCAAATCCGAATTTGAATGTTATTCTAATACAAGACGTAGTATTCATAAAAGAAATTTGTATAAATTTAAAGTATTTTTTTTTTTACGTTGAAATCAGAAAATCATTTCTGAATCTTTCGTGAATCTCTTTAACTAAACTATATTCTATCTAATACATTTTAGATAAAGTTACTACTATTTTTTTGTTAAAATTTTCTGATCTTTTAGAGGACGAGTTTTCACAATACAAAGGCTATTTGCCCTTTAAATTTCATGCATTTTCTCTTCTCTACACCCTCACCTCTTTTAACTGGTGCGACTTCATTGAATTGATCGGGGGAGGTGATAAAATTGCTGCTGCTGTAGCTGGGGTCCCATCGTGATTCGGATACCAATTGCACTGAATAGCGGCTACGTCGAGAATCAGGCGGTAAAAATTTTATTCTGCCGCATCTGTACCTCTCACTTTCCTTTTTTTTCTTTTTGCCTGCAGGTTCCTGCTTTGTTGAAGCCGCTGCTACTCAGTTGATTGGCATCTACCTTTCCGTGTCATCCTTCTCCCTTAACCATGGGTCATCTTCTTCCCACTGCAGTACGGCTCATTAGCACGGGTATAGCAACTGAATTAAGTCTTAGACACAGCAGTGCTAGTTTATTGCAGATCAGAGTTATTACGATGACTACGAAGACAAATGGGGAATTAAATGATCACTGAAGAAAATCATTCTTCAGCTGTAATTACAGTCCGTGGTGAGTCATTACATTATAAGATATCAGATAACTATAATTCTATTGAAATTAGTAGACAGTTTAAGGAAAATACTGAGAGAGATTGCTAAAATGAAATCAAATAATATTTTATTAACAAGAATTAGACAAGAATTTTTACTATTTCATAATTTTTCGGAAGCGAAATGTGTTAGGTTAGGGATTTTCTTAGTTATTGATGATTAGGTTAAAAGTCTATAGAACATTATATTTGGATTTGTAGTAAATACAACAAAGATAAATAAAATAAAGACATTAAATGGAAGTAGATTTTTTTTATTATATATGCTTCATGGTAATTAAAGTTTTCAGGTACGATTTTAATAATATAAAATAATTAATAGTCAGAGCTTTAGTATTCATATCAAAAAACATTGTTAAGCCTGATACCATAAAAAAAACACGCAAGGAGAAAAGCAATTTTTAAGTTACCAATAAATTTTAATTATTTTACAGGTTTTTTTTTTTCTAACAAGATAGGGCCCCGATCGCGTACATCGCGATTTCATTGATATTTCGCAGGCATTAGACCACTGGACCACTGGGGTTCTTGTATTTTTATTATAGTTCGTGTTTTGTATTTAAGTTTTAGAAAAAATTACAAACCGTTGGTTAGCCGTCACGCTTAACCAGTGATCAGTGAGCACCTATGCTCGGTATATTGTGCAATGGCAGGTCACATTCTAATTACCTGCCAAATATGAATGAAATCACTATGTGCGCGATCGGAGCCTTTCCTTGTAAGTTAAACGAAATATCAGTGAAAACACGAGCTAGTAATCGGCGATTGCATAAATCCTAATTTTTTTCTACATTGTTGAAAGTAAGATCCTTCAACACATTCACATCCCTTCATCGTATATGTGCACAAAAACAATTAACAGAAAGATACAGTTATGCAAAAAATTCAATTTTAACATTGGAAAGCTATTATGGGAATGACTTTTCTGAACTGCAAACGTGTTCGGCAGTAAAAGCAAGCCTGATAGTAAAAACTGTGGAAAAAAAAAAACAATAGATCAATAATCGAAAAATCATATAGACTTCTGAAACTACTATATAGTTCAAAACAATGTATTTTTTCTACCTATTGGAATGCATTGTTATCCGTGTCGGATAATTATTATTAATTCACTGAAATCATGATTTTTCAGTAGCATCTAATGGAAGGTAAAAAAAAAATAATAAGAGTTTAACAAGATGTTTAAGAAGATTAAGATTTTGATTTATCAAAAATAAGAGTGCTTACTTCTCTGTTTCAAATTCAACGTTATATCCTTGATCAAAATGCCTCTTGGTCACGGTGAATTTAAGGTTTAATCTACAAACCAAATGTGAACAAATTTAGTGTGTAGTTTTCGGTATTCTAAGTGTTAACAAAGTATCGTTTTCTTTTATGAAATGCAGATTGTATATATGTACATTTTTAATATATTTTACTTGTTTGAAATACAAGAATAAACAAGTAGTTACAATTCCATTTTCTTATGGAGATTTAACTTAAAATTGATTGACAAATTAACTGTTTCGAATAAACTGAACTATGCAGAAAGAGAATGTGTACATTGGTAAGTAACGTATATATCATAATCAGCCTAACTGATGAATGTGTCATTTGGTAAAAAAATATAATAACAATTATTGATTTTTTTTTAATTTTTTGGTTGTGGAATGTTTTTAGTTTCTCTTAAAGAATTCACATAAATTATGTATTTTTAAAGCTAAAAATAAGATAAACTCTTGTACAGAGATTTAGTCAAGTTCTCAACTGAAAAACAGAGGCAAAAACGTTCTTTTGAGAGCTTAATTCAAGCCTGAAGTTGCGACATTAAAACAGAAAGAAACTAGGAAATAAAGAGAGAAAAGCAGTTTGCGGATGGCAGTCAGAGAATATTATATTTGCTTCTTGGTAATAAAAACTTCTGAGCTACCGTTTTACTGTCATTACTTTTTTATTCAAAACTCTAAATATATTAAATTCGCTTCTTATTATTCAAGATAAAACAGTAATTCGTAAACATTTATCCACCACAAATATCATACATGTATGTCGTATGTAAATATGGGAATTTAATTCTTTAAGAGCCATTTAATTCATCGCTTATTTACTTCAAATGAATATCCAACTTATATTTACGCAGTCTAATAATTGGTGAAATCATTTACTCTTGTCTGGTATCGACGAATTTGTGTTTCAATGATTGAATCAATACATAAAAACTTTAAAAAAATAAATTAAAATTAAAATATTTTTAGTAAATGATTTTTATTAGATCGGAAACCCTAAAATGTCGGTTTGGAGTGAACGAATTCAAAAACTGTTATCAGTGTCGGGTGTAATTTTATTATTCAAAATAGGCTCCAACTACATCTATACAATCTTGCCAACGCTGTTAAGCTATACATTCCTTTCTTGTACATATTCGTGGTTTCGCGTTGCAGGAATCCTTCGATGCCTTTTTTGAGATCACAATCTCCTTCCCTTCAGAAATTTGTCCATACGTCTTAATAGGTGAAAATCTGTTGGTGAAAAGTCCGATGAATAAGACGGATGAGTCAAATCTCATATCCAAGTTCGTGAAGTTTCCTGAGAATGGGTTCTGCCGTATGCGGTCTTGTATTATCGTGAAGCAAAATGGGAAATTTTCGATTAATTAGTGTAGGCTGTTTCTTTCTTAGCTTCTGATGCATTTCAGTCAATTCTGACACGTGCACCTCTGGTGTCCCCGGGGAAGAAAGTTTCAGTGGATAATTCCAGCCGTGGGACACCAAACAATCAAAAGAATTTCTCATGGATGAAGAGGAGGTTTAGAGTTGCTACCGGTGGTTCGTTCTTATCCAGCCAAGATGATGAGCGCTTCCTATTGTCGAACATTATCCACTTTTCGTCGCAGTTTCCAATTCTGTCCAAGAAAGGCTCTTTATCTTCGCGAAGATGGAGTGAAGAACAAATTGTGTAACACGTAGCCTTGTTTCCTTCTGTGAATTCATTGGGTACACACTTCTGCATCTTCCGCACGTTCTTACAGGCGGCATGTAATTGTTGTGTGATGTACCCTTAGTTTCTCAGCCATCTCCAGTGAACTTTGATGTGGATCAGATTTGATCAGTTCTTTCACTCCTCGGCTGAGATCACTTTTCATGGCGTTCTCTAAGAGCATTCTTTTGTCGTATTTCCAAAATCTCCATATTTTGATTAAACTCAAATAAATGCAAATAAATAAAATACCAAATGAAGTAGTGGTGATCTTTCAACCGACACAACTATACATCTAGAGCATGCTTTAATTACACCTAGAAGTGGTGATGCTTGCAGATCAACCAAGCCGACATTTTAGGATTTCCACCCTATTACTTTTTTTATGTATAAAGAATAGATTCAGAGCCATCATTAGCGTAGTGTAGACGAATTTATCCATTGCAATTCTTCATCATCTCGAGATTAGAGTTCAGGCCAGTAGATGACGTGATAACTACCATTCTTTTAATGCAATTCACATAAATAATTTATAAAAGCTACGCCATTATTTACAGAGTACAATTCAGCACCTTTTTATTTTCCGATAAGTAATTTTCTCTCTTTAAAGAATAGACGACTTGAAGAATTAGAAGAAATCTTTGAAATAAATCCTAGAATAAACCTCTAAATTTTCTGTATTTCGACGACATGAATGTTAGTTGTTAAATAGAAATAGTTGTTCATTCATTTAGGTCATTTATAAACAAAAAAATCTATAATATTTATCATTAGAATTATTTTTTATAATAATTTATTTTGCATAATCTTAGATGACTTTGCAAAAAATTGTAATTCTTATTACAAATTCCAATTGACAAGGATTATATGAGAGTAAATAAAGTTCGGTGTTTTAACTCTTTACAATATCTATAACTTAAATAAAACCAGTCATAAACAAAGGCGGTTTAAATAATGAAAAAAAAATTATTAAAAATTGAAATATTCTTAATAGTTTGCAAGGTCCAAAGAATTCAGATTTAGTACTGCTAATTTCCATTCAGTTATTAGCAAGGTTGGGCAATGAAAATCCATCTTCATTTCTTTAAATTTTCACTGTAGTAAAAAAAAAGTCTGACGTATCACAGATCTCAAAATTACCAAATCATCGCTCAATGGATAACAACATCTTCTAAACCTATTATGTTTCCATTTCTAATCTACATCAGTGATTTCCAACCAATATCTCATATAAGAAAATACATAGAAATAATTTTCTCTGTCGAATTGCGTATTAACTCCTGAAACGAGTAACAATGAGCAGTAAAAATCAATACATGAATCCAATTAATTCAACCAATTTACTTGAAATATTAACATTAAATTAATATTGCTTTATTTGCATCGAAAACATTTATTTTATTGCTGGATGGAATAATATGTCAATGTATTTGCATTTTCTAGATTTCAATCACAATTGCTTTTAATACTTGATTATTTACATTAAACTAAGTTAACGAATGAAGAGTAGACTAGGCTTTTATAGAAGAATACTGGGTTGTTTTATAGATAAGGTGTTGCTAATAAATTAACTTGTCAACAAGAGGACACAGACCAGTGTAACTTTAACATAGGTTTTTATTATGTTTGGGATTAAGAGAGTCCAAAACTGAGTTTTTGTGTGTATAATAATTTAATGGAAAGTGCAAGTTAATTAATCATCTTAAATTTAGTGTGTTTATTTATAATTTTATAATTGTAAATTGTAGTATCTTGCAATTCACTATTGTTTGTACGTATTATATTTATTTAGATTTAGTTGTAATAAAATTAATTATCTAAAGTACAAATCAATGATGATATACTTAACATGTATCAGAAAGTATCGTTTTAAGCTACAGAGACAATAAATAATGAGATAGTTCATTAATTATGATCATTAATTACATATCTAGAAGTGTTAATTTTCACTGCGAAACCTTATATTTATTTTTTTACGAAACGTTTTATTTTTATTTGAAAATCCAAGGCAATATAATTTACATTAATTTGTTTTTCGCTGCAGTTATACTTAAAATGTACATATTATACACACACACCACATACACACACAAATACGTATATATATATATATATACAGGGTGCTTCAGAATTCCCCCCGGAATTTCAGAAGTCTGTAGCTCACAGACAAACTCGCCCACAGGAACGAGAGCGTGACAGTGAAAAGAGTACAAATCAAGTTTTCTTTTGTCATATGCCGTGGCTTAGTTACCCATTTTTCCACTAGGTGACAGTAATGTGGAAACATGGCATTTTCAACCGAACAGAAATTATTTTGTGTTTCGCAACTCGCTAAAACCGAGTCAATTGTAAGATTGTGGAACCAATTATAAAACAGAACCTCCGACTGACAAACCAACAAGAGAGTGGTTTAGGAAATTTGAGGAAACGAGTTGTTTGTGTGCCGCAAAATGAACAGGTAAACGAACAGGCAGACCAGGGTCATCGCATGTGACTGTTAATTGCGTAAGAGAATCCTTTACGAAGAGTCCTCAAAAATCAACAAGTCACGCAAGAAGAAAATTACAAATGTCCCACGTGACTGTTTGACGCATCCTACGCAAAAGACTTGCCTATAAACCATACCGGTTGTAGTTGCTTCAGGCTCTCACTCCTGAAGATAACAATCTCCGTTATGAATTCTGTTACGATTTCAAGAACGTCTACAGGAGGAGGCAGATAAGGTTCTGTTCAGTGATGAGGCGTGCTTTCATCATTCTGGCAAGGACAACGCCATAATGTGCGTATTTGGGGAACGGAAAATCCTCGTGCAACAGTTCAACATATCCATGATTCTCCCAAGATTAATGTGTTTTGTGCAATTTCATCTCGGAAAGTGTACGAACCATTTTTCTTTGCCAAGAAAAGTGATAATGGTTTTGTTTACTTCGACATATTACGGCAAAGGCTGTTGCCTCAGTAACATGAGAATAGTGACAATTTCATTTTGACATTTTCATTTGGACGTTCGCCGTCACCTCAGTAACACTTTACCTGACCGCTGGATGCGACATACGTCTAACGAAGACTCCGCACTTATTCCATGGCCTCCCAGGTCACCCGACCTCTCTTCATGTGACTTTTTTTTCTCTAGGGCTATGTTAAAGATAAAGTTTACATGCCCATTTTATCACGTGATTTACCAGAGCTTCGACAAAAATTCGTGACTGCAGTTGCTACCACCGATGTTGATATGTTGCAACGTGTCTGACAAGAGCTAGATTACAGAATTGACGTCTGTCATGTTACCAGAGGAATTCATATCGAACATCTTTAAGCTATGTTAAAAAACTTGATTATGCTATAAACAGTGATACTCTTTTCACTGCCACGCTCTCGTCTCTATGGGTGAGTTTGTCTGTGAGCTACAGACCTCCGAAATCTCGGAGGGAATTCTGAAACG
>JAFIDM010009631.1:321053590-321074913 GCA_023159025.1 Thereuonema tuberculata | reverse complement strand
ATATATATATATATATATATATATATATATATATATATATATATATACACGCACATTTAGTAGAGTAGCTGCAACTTTTAAATTACCATGCGACTAACATGTTGATTTACGCCTAATCAAGAGCACCAATTTTGATTTATTTGCTGTTGCCAGTTTTCCCACTCGAATTTTGAATAAACAACCCTTTAATTATCTCCTTATCGAAAGTCAATTCAGCAGTTAAAATATTGATGCAATGTTCAGAATCTGTTCAATATTAACTCAGAATTTATGATTTTTCGACATTTTGATTTTCTATTTCTTTTTTTTTTTTACTTCACCCACAGTTCGCTGAAAATAGAGCATGATATTTGGCTTATGATGGAAGAATTCTAAAAATTAATCTTGCAAAACAGATTATTCGTAAGTTAACTTCAAAATATCAGTTAATTGCAAAATAATCACAAATTTTAATTTACAAAGATTCAACAAAACAAACTTAAAACATTATGAGAATAATAAAACTGAGTTTTTAATTGAAAATAATAATACTGAAAATTTGGAATTCGGTGGTTTAGTCAGAAAATATCTATTAATATTTTATTGGCGATAATGCTTCTGATTTATCATTGTACCGTCGTTATTACGCAGCAGAGATATATTAGCAGTGATGCCAAGTATTGGATTTTCCACATCCCATTTTATCTACAGAGCTATTCTCAGGCATTGTGGAATAGAAAGGGTCTGTAATATTGATAGCTTCAAAGTAAAAAGTATGTTCAAATGTATTTGATTTTCTTTGTATCAAAAACTGTTAGGGATTTTTCAAATAAATAGAATATTTTAAAAGAAATTTATCTGTAATTGCTTTTCGGTCTCTTATTTATTTCCCTTCTTCGCTAATGAAAATTTGTAATGACAAATACTTTTATTTGTAAGTTTGACTATATTCAACAGGGAATGAAAGTTAAAAGAAATATTAGTTTATTAATAACTTGCGAAATACCCTTTGTTTTAAAAATTACTGCAGTACGGTACTTTAGGAAAAGCAAATAAATGAAAATTAACGATAAATTTTAAAACATTCTTCGAATATTCTAATTTGTTATTTACTAATTAATATAAATAAATTTAATGAAATCTTATTTTGCTGAATCTTGAAATAATCTTGGAATAAAAATTTTTAAACTTTGGTGAAATCTACTACAATACTGGGATTCTATTTCCATTAATTCAATCCAAAACATTAAATTTGGAAAATGTTTAAAGTTTATCACTGTGTTACTGTGTAATCTGTTTGAAGAATAACAAGTCATTTCTGCACCAACTTTAACGAATTACACTCCAATTTTAAAATAATGTTGTTAAAGCTTTTAAAATAACCGAACAAATTTCCATTACCGTCATTAAAAGCTTAGAGAATGGAAACTTTTAATAAGAAAAAAAATGTTAATTTGACATAAAAATAGCATTTCAGATTACTAATTTCTTTTAGACAAATATAGAATAACTCTGTTATTAAATGATTTTCTTTTATAAATCTCCATAAACTTTTAATAATTTTTCATAATAATCATAAACTGAGAAACTACATAGCTAATATAGTTTCGTAGTAAAATCTAAGAACGAAGAGTAAATAAGTTAAAATATTTATAAGTAAGGAATAATGGCCGAAATCTACGGAAAGGTCAAAATGACAGCTGTAGCATATCATTAAATTGTAACAAATTAATTAGTAATTGTCACACTAAATGTAATGACTGTCACGGAATGATAAATGCTACCATACCATTGGTGTATTTGATTATACACCGATGAACTCGTACTAAATAAAAATAAAATTAGGAAAATATTACTGATGTTGCATAACATGATATAATAGAATTGATAATTAACTTTTGAATATTATAGAACGAGCGAACAAATTTTTTAGTTGAAGCCAAAATTAAAGCTGATGATTCCATCAATAGAAATGTATTGGAAATATGTTCGTTCATTAGTTATTACAGAAATAACTAATTTTAAGGAATTTTTTAAATGATGAGTACTTTATTGCTTAATTACATAAAGAAATTAGTGATGTTATCATATGTCTATTATGAGAGAATTTCTTCAATTGTGAGTGAAATGTTGAAAAATATCAGATTTTTTTTTTAAAATTGTTGAATTGTTTTTGTTAAATTGTTATATAAAAACAGCCTTTTGTACATACTTATGAAACCTTGTTTACGATATTTTTCTTCCAGGAAGAACTGTGAATTTCTCTGGAAACATTCTTACGTGGAATCAGTATTTTTATCACAACATTTCGATGTTTTTTTATTGATATGATGAAGCTGAGACATTTCTATATGAGGCACCTTGCCAGAGAATATTAGTGTAGAGGGTGAATAAATTTTTACCATATAGATTCTCATTTCACTCTTCTCCACTTCGAGGGTCTCCGCCATCGCCTTCCTCGTCCGTCGCAATTTCTGTCGAAATGAGCCACTCGATGTCCGCAGGAGACTGGACGGGAAATTGACAAGCCCAGACACCGTTAGCATGCTCGTCGGCAAAAGAGACTCCCATCTGACGAGCTCAATATGCAGCGAGCTTTGCTGGTGGTCCGCTCGGCTGTCTATCCTTGTGTCCGCTGTTTGACCTATTGGCTTCGCTTCTGACATGCCAGGATTTTGAATGAATGAATTCGCTTTTGGCATCGTTGCCACAAAAATGCATGACAATCAAACCGAGATTAAAAATGCAGCAGAGAACAAAATATAATTTGCGGTTTGTGTGTTTCGCTTTTTGGAATTTTCATGTTTAAATGGAAAGAGTTCAAAAGAAAAAGGAAAAATAAGTCTTGAAACAGTGCGGCAGTCGGTCTTTCCTTTTGATAGCAGTTTATTTCTTCTCTTCTGTTCCATTACCATTTTAATCAAGTAGGCCTCAGATGTTCTTCTTGGATTGGCTCTTTGGATTTCAGATAAAACATACAGAAAAAACATGGTCTCGTCTCTCGTCGGCTCACAATTACATTAAATGTAATTGGTGCAATAAAAACAGAATTCACTCACACTAGAAATAATGAAAAAATAACTAACATGAATATTTTAACAACGACTTTTCTGGAAGGGAGAACTTAACACGGAAACAAGTTCCATTAAGGTTAATTTTGACTTTTATTATCATTACCGAAATATCATTAAGTTTTTATATATGCTGCGTAATCTAGGAAAAGTTCAGGATTATTGAATCCTAAAAATTATTAACTTTCCTATTACAGATATAAGATACTACTACAGAAAACTCCAGTTCTAAGCTGATTAAAATAGGTAATATTATTAAGATTTTTCAAAAAAGAAAACATTGTTTATTTGAAATTCTGAAAACGCTCAAATTTTAAGTATTATCATATTGCCTGGAACTTAAAATCATTCCATTCCGAAAAGCCGAATAACTACAGAGTAATAAGGTGAAATTTTAGAATAAAACTGACATAAGACAAGTATTTTTTTCCATTTTCGTTAGAAATATTTTGAATATAAACATCAATACGACTTAAATTAATATAAGCATTTAATCTTATATTTCTTTACAAATATTAAATTTTTCAAGTTTTTGATTGTAGGGTAAGGTAGGGTAAGATGACGAACTTAAGCTTCAAAGATTGTCCCTCGGCTTAGTAAGTGGTTTAAAAATCCGAAATTTGAAAGGACACTTCTTGTAACCTTTATGTTCAATAAAAAAAATATGAAACGCTGTTTTACCCTCTCGAATTACAAAAAATATTTCACCAAACAAAAAGAGTAATTTTCGTCATCTTACTCCACCTAAGGGGAAAGATGACGAATGGGGGTGGGTAAGATGACGAACAGATAAAAGTAATACATTAAGATAGAAACATTTTATTTTAAAAATGCAGAGAAACAATTTCACTTACTAATGTGTGCCATGAATTAGAAAAGTCAAAGATGAAACAGTTAAATTACAATAACAGATTGCTCGTAATGAAACAAAACTTTGAACAATTAGGTACAACACAAATTTAGAAGAACATTACTGTTGGCTTTGGCACGTTATGTTTCTTTGCTGCATCATTTACACTTGAGGTTTTATCTTTTACTTCAGCAATAGCTGCATTCATTGTCTCCTTATCCCACTTTCCCCTGTCACTTTTCCTTGTATAATTTCGTGGCATGTTGTTTATAATACCTAAACATTCATAGATAAACAGTCATACATGAGCATTTCAAATAAAAGAAAAAAATAACTGCAACTAAAATTCAGTTTCAAAACCAATTTTTAAAATAGGACAAAAGCTATTCATAAAAGGTACTCAAAAACATGTAAGATGACATGGGTAAGATGACAAACTAAGCAAACTTCTCGTCATCTTACCCGCCCTGCCATTCGTCATCTTACCCCACGCTGCCAATTTGGTTTAGAACTTATTTATCATTACTGTAGCTTATCGTAAACAACCTACACCACACATGGTTCTTTACATTATGAGTAGTATTTTGAGAATATTTTATGAAAGAGTAAAAACAACTTAACGTACTCGAGTAATTCCTTACGCTGTGAAGTCGAAAAATTACAAACGCACGGGAAACAAACACATCTTAGTCCGTACTGCCCGCAAAACAATCTTGCCCGACATCCTTTGCAGTGAACTTCGTTACTAATCACCTGAGTCTCAGAAATTGCTTGGTCAGGTGCTCGTATCTATGAATGCGTCGGAGAAATACAGAGTTCGTCATCTTACACGCTTCGTCATCTTACCCGACTTTCCCCTATATTTGCTTAAAATGCAAGATATGTTATTCGGAAAATTGTAAAAAAAAGAAAGGAATAGCTGGATAACCGAATTTAGGTTCTCAGTTATTTCTTTTTGTAGAATTTCGATGCTGCAGCTGAAGTTATACGACATTAAAAACTTTTTCAAGTACTGTTTGGATAAAGGCATATTTTGTTTACATTTCTATAATAGTGAGTATCCATAATGAATTTCTGTGATGTTTGCTTTCTAAATAATCTTCATGTTTATTTTCAATTTCCAATCTTATCTGTTATTTTATAAAGAGAAAAAAAAACCCTCATGAATGAAAGTTTCAATAAAACCCTTAATGGTATGTTTCTGTTTAGTTGAATCGTTCCAACTATTCTTACATCTTTTTTTGAAAGTAAAAAAAGATATATTAATAGGGTTTTTTTTTCTAATAACGGATTGTAATAAAGCACTGAGAAGTTTTTTGAATAGGATGACAACAACGTTTCTTATTAGTTCTTTCCTAAAATTCTCTAGGCGCACAATTATAGCAAGAAATGAAGTTCAGTGGCCTTGTAATCAAGCAACTGAACAGCATCAAAAAAGGGATAAATGGAATAGGAAGATGCACAAAGCATTTTAATTTTTTTCAGAGATACTATATTACATTATTGATTTGAAATGCTTTTTTTTCCCAAAATTCCCGTTTATGTTGAAACTTTTCTAACTTTGATTTTTAAATGCTTACGATCTTATTCAAATGGTCAAATAAAGTAACTTTCCTTGTTATTTTTTTTTCATCATCTTTTGTGTTACGTCTTTTCTATTTTTGTTTTGTAGTGCCAGATTAAAAATGAAAGACAAAAACATTCACAAAAACAGACGATATCTAAGCATGTTTACGTCTATGCGAACATTTAGATTTTGCACTCATTCTTACAGTCGAATTTCAGGACATTTCTAATTAACCTGCTACTATATGTGAATGTATGTCCTTGTTGAACAAGGAATAAAAAATAAGTCATAAAAAACTTTTGTAACTTTTCATGTCAGTACAGCGTTAGAAATTCAGATGTTTTATGATTGTACTTCGTTTCATGGCTGAGTGTCATAATTTTTTAAACTTTGTTTCTTTAAATTAGGAATTTCTCTCTCATTATAGCTGAGTTGCTGAAACTCTTTATCGTATTATAAAAAGAATTCAATCAATTTGTTTTGTGAATGACAAACAATTTCTCAACTCAAGTCACCGTGTGCTTCGCGAATGAACTAGTTATTGAATAATGCGACGCAGCGTAAATTTCCAAATATTTCTTTTTTTTTTTTCTCTTCGAAGTTAGGTTTTAATTCCTGAGAAGTGGATGGGATCTCGAAAGCTGGTTCCAAATATCTTCGCGAGAATTTTAATATCATAGACCGTGGCATAGCATGCAGAACGACGTGATTATGGAGATATTCCTCATTTCAAATTCTTTTCCACTCCGCTTACCACGATTACAATATGAGGTTCAGCCTCAGAATACTGGCGGGATATTATGTCTTCATTTGTCATTGAAACTTTTTCGTCTGCAAATAATGTAATTCTCATCAGTTTCTTTTTTGTTTTTACTTTGAAAAGAAGAAGAGACAACGAAAAAAAAAAGGTAGCAAATAATTGAATTCGAAACCAATAAAAGGAATGCAGGATGGCTATAAAAGATATTCATCAATTTCAACATTGTTAGGTACTGATACAGATCTTAATAGATTAATGTAGCATTTTATAAAACAAAATGCTTTAATATTTTAAATAGATAAATATGTATAATTAATGATTTCAACATACTTTTTTAGCGTGTCTAAGATTTCAATAAAATTCAAAATATAAGTCTTAATGAAAAACGTAGGAGAAAAATGATAGCTTTAAATTATTTAAAATATTTTGATCAATATTTGAATAAAAAAAAATAAAACTACAGTTGTAAAGATATTACTTATATTAAGAAAGGCTTAATATTTTTTTTCACAAACTTAAGAAAGAAAAAATAATCTGGAATTAATAAAATCAGTCTCCCATACACAAAAGCTGATAAACTGTTTCCATATTTTTTTTGCTTCCATACAATACGGTATCTAAACTACGTCTATCTATTTCGCTTCTTATTATGTTGTTCAATGTTCTCTCATTCATGCGCTAAATTTGACCCTGTTTTCTAGTTTTATAAAAAACAGAAAACTAGTATCCCAAAGCCATTGCTAAATGTCAGACGAAAAAAATCGAAGAATTGGAAAATGAAAACTTTCTGTTTTTTAGAAATTAGTAAAATTTCTAAATATGCTATGTTGCAGAAAGAATTCAGCATAATTCTTTATATATACAACTCGAAGAAATAAGTAGATTCAAACTGTAATACCTCTATTAATCGTTCTTATTTCATTTAGCCTTCATTAATAAAAAACACATATATGTATATTAATGAAAATAAATCGATAAATACATCTCAAGGGCGAGAATCATAAACGAAAACTGAAATACTATACAAGAGTGATACTATACAAGATCTATCAATTATATACACAATTTCGCTATAAGCTTTCTAATCTAGAATTTCTCCATAAAAGTTGATCTGGAAATTAGACTGAATGATATCAATTGTTTGACTGGCTTATGTGAAGCAGAATTTGAGTCCAAACTGCTTATTGTTGCATGAACAGTTCCTATATTACTTTTGCCTCGATGAATTCAACATTACGGTATTCATTTAACAGAATATCGAAATAAGGATACTTTGAAGCAAATGCAATTCATAATGTGAAATCGTAAAATACAGTTGAACGCTTTTCTTCTCCGTTTGTCCACTTGTCTGGTTGGACGTGCAACACGCTAAAACGGCTGGAAAGATTTTAATAACATTTGGTCGTAGTATATTTACGGCTAGGTTAAAATATAATCGCATTGCCCCCCCCCCCCCCGTCCTCAAAAACTGCTGTATGTTAAGTCCAACTGTGCCTGGATAGATAAAAGTATGTTTATATATTACTCAGTAATTTCTTTTAAAAGTAATGCTATGTTAATCCTACACCATAAAACCTGGTTTATTCCCATTGTAATCTTACGACTTGAATTTCATTGACTTAGCAGACAGATCGGTTTTAGAAAATCGGTTTAAATTTTACAAACTTTAGGAATGTTTAAGATTTAATAAAGCCTTTTCGAATGCTCTATAGGCTAATTTTAAGGTTTCATATTCAAAATTAATAGAAAAAAATAAGGAAATTTTCTTCGCTAAATTCTTTAGCCTAATCCTTGGAACGGAGATGTGAAAAAAAAGTTTAAGACAAGAGAGAAAAATCTTAAGGATAACTTTCGGAATCATAATAACCGCGGGTACTTCATAGTTGTTAAAATTCTCTGTACGTTCTAGAATTTCTTCTTCAGTGGTAAAGCTCTATTTTGGATGCGAGCCCAGAATCAGAGATTTCTTCTTTAGAAACGACCATCTGTATACCTTTCATGACTGCCCAATCGGAAAATTTGTAGAAATCAATACCTGACTAGAAAGTCTGAATCACAGCCAAATTGAAATTTTATTTCAAATACATATATTGAGCCTTGGGAATTATAAATTTTCCGTACTCAAACGCCAATTTTAGGAAGAACAGTCGTATGTCAGGGACACATAATTCATTCTTCAGTGAAACGACCAAGTCACATCCGTTAGCCTCCAGAAAGATCATTCTTTTCTCTTTTCTTTCTTTAATAAAAAAAAAATCAAAAATTCATTCCCTAACTTTGTAAACGTTTCTTTGATTTAGAGCTAGTCAGTTAATTCTTGAAGGGCTTGCATTTTGACTTTTAGATTGCTAAGTTTTAAAAGGAAACAAACCTTAGAGTACCTAAATATAATAATTTTAGTAATTTTCATATCGGTCTTCAGATCTTTTTAAAGGTAATGACTGTAAAGATATACGCTGTAGTAATTTGGGGCTGAATGAGGAATCAATTTTGAATTACGGCGAGAGTGGAGACCAAAATAATTGTGATTAAATATTGAATTGAACCATAAATAAGAATTGTACCAAATTTACCAATTATTTAAGAGAGGGAGTTACGGGCAGTTTTAACGATTAAGAGAGGCGGAGACCAAATTACTGCACTTAAGTTTTACGTTGGACCATAAATACGCTTCTTACCAGAGTTTATAGAAAACTGTTCCGCCGTTTTAGCGTAATACGTGTACAAGTAGACAACGAAAAAGTGAGCAAACAGATATGCAAACAGAGAATTATAAAACAATCAATTGAATTTTTCTATTTTATAATTTTTCCTGCTTTTCAAATGTTAATACTTTTCTAAATAGCAAACGGGGCTTAGTTAAGCATTACGACTCAAATGAACGGACTTTCATTCAGAAATTTGAAATCTGTTTAATATTTAATTAATTAGGTAGCGATTTTTAAAATAAGATTTGCTTTTAATCTATTTAGAATGAATTGCTTTTTTTTTAATTTGCATTTAATAATAACAACAATTAAACAATATCAACCATTAAAGGGCTTATACATTATCTGAAAACTTAATTCTTATTATAGTGATTCTTAATTTTTTTTCTTGTCCCATGAAATTTAGTTCAAGAGTCGTAACTTGGCTGTCTATTAAAGAATTTCGTTCAAAGGAAATAACTGCAGTCATATTTCTTACTACAGTATTGAGCAAAACAAATAGTAGTGAAAGACAGTAACCCAGCCCTATTATGGCGTGAGGATGTTTCATTACTGTTTGTTTTGCCCGATACTGTTTTTATGCCCGCCGTTCCATGAATTCAACTGTAATAGCCATTAACGATTTCACATTGCATGAATTCATCGGTATTAAACTTTAATTTGAATTTACAATCTAACGACAATTAAGGACAAGTAAAGTTTATGTCTAGTATAAAATAGCTTATTAGAAATCACTTGTGAACCATTACATGATGATTATGCATATTAAAATACATTTTGATTAAAACTGCTTGTAATACTTATACTACAGAAAATAAGATTCAATTATATTCTAGAGGATTTTAAAGAGAAGATGTGCTAGTTTGTGTATATCAAGATTTTATATATTTAATCTTTCGAGACACCCAGTAGCCAATTTTGCTCAGGTAGGAGTTCTCGAAATATGAAAGACACGCCAAAGTTAGAGAAGGAGAGACAGAAGACGTAAAAAACGAAACGCAGCGGCTGATCTGCTCAGATGGCATTCGAGAACAAATTCATTTTGCCCTCCAGTTCCCCGGAAAAAGATTTGTAGGCGACACAGAAGCGCCACATACTTCACCGTCAACGACCTATAAAATCCCAGCCACATTGTCCGAGACTGCTTCCCGATGTCTTTGGGCAATTGTCCGTGCTCATCTGACAGCAGCGACTGGCCATGGATTCTTGCAGGAGACGAGGCATGGTGGTGCGGAGGATGCAGGGGTGAACCATCGTCAAGACAAGTTTTGCACAATGAACTTAATGAAGTGTGTTTCATTCCTGCATGGCTATGCACTCGGAGCAATGAATCGTAGCTGGAACATTGTATGTGTTACAGTGAAATATTGATGATATTTTACACTACATTACTTTGGAATTAATCAAGCTAAAACCTTGAAAGTTGCAATGAGCCACAAGATAAGTAATGATATGATAAAAGATTGATTTCAAAACATAGCCCATTAACGAAGTGATGTATATAGACACTAAATACTAATTCCACATCATATTTCAGAAGAATTCCAATTGCTAAGGAAATCCAGAAGTGAATAAGGATATTCACTCTCCATTAATCATTGACAAAGTTGAAAATCATTTTAAATTCTCCCCGAATTAATTTAAAATGACGAGTTTTTGCAGAATAACTGAATATAGATTTACTTTTTTTCAATCAATTGAAGACTAAAGAAAATTACTTTTAAGAAAATAAACAAAAACAAAAATTAAGCGCAATATAATTTCAGAACATCAAAATGTATTGCAAATGTATTTTTATACACATTTATCTCCGGAACTTTCAGTCGTTTTTTTCCTTGTTTCCATTAAATAGTTGATTTTATTGTTAAGTATTGGAATAACCACAAGTAATTCTTAGCAATGAATTAATTTCGTTCTGATAGCTTCTTGCTAAGATCTTACTAACTAACGTGTCATCGAATTGAGCGCTTACTACACTAAAAATTGCTTTCTTCCGCAATTGAATTACAGAATCCTAGTTTCACTGGATTAGCAGTTCTCGAGTTTATACATAATTTGTTTAACAGTTCTGTCTAAACTTATCTGAGAAAAACAAAAGTTTTTAAAAAAACTAATGTTTAAATATATTTTTCTCCATAGACAGGTTAAACTGCAATATTAAACGAATTGATTAAAAATATCTAGAATTAAAATAATATTAATAGCATTATATTTTAAGTATCTATGGAATCAAATACTTTGACGTATTATTAATAATACGTCAAAGTATTTGATTCCATAGATACTTAAAATATCCTAAAATTGACCTTTATCTCACCTGAAATACCGAAAAAATTATTGAAATTCGATTTCGATATTTTTCTGCTTAAAATTAATAGAGGTTATAATTTAATTGTGTTTCTAATTCGCTTGTCCTAATATAATCTGATCTTTATCGGAGCACGTCGTCACAATTCTCTACTATTCTTAAAAAATAAAATTTATTGATCTGTCAACAACCGGACACTACAAATTGCAAAGGAATAAGGTTTTTCCAGAAAGACAAAACAAGAAATAATAGGAAATTAAACTCGGATTTGCAAAGAATGTCAAATCATGTTTAATTTATTCTTTTAAGTATTATAGGGTTTTTCCCCTCAAAACTAAAGATAGCCTAAATAATCTTTAAATTCACATTTTTCAATTTTTAAAGGAAATTTCTAGATATGCCGTATTAAAATTTGGGTAAAAATTAGCATAAGAAAGAAATCCAATTAAAATTACTTAATATTTATAATAGATAGACCGACCACACATCATTAAAGAATAAGCTATTGATAAATCACACAATCAAACAGACACATAAACACACACGTTGACAGACACACGTATACACTTATAGATATACTCTTAGATCCAGACACACACACATAAGCGCAATTTGTAAATAAAAAGTTTCATAGATTCGCGAATTGTGAGCACTTTCTACGAATATTTTTTTTTCAAGTTTTTTTCAAATTCATAATAAAATATCCTATTATAATTTAATAAAACTGTACAGAAAATATTCAATGAACACAACAAAACATATATATGTTCCATTTAAATAAAATACTCAGTATTTCCGGGAAAGCTCCAACAAACATAAGATAATGGGTCGAGGGTTAACTAATTTGCCAGCTAATTTAGAAGAATGTCTTTCGTTGAGCTTGGATATTTTTCTCTAAAACGCTATGCCTAATTAACAAACGAGAGGAGGAGGAGGAAAGCATTTAAATTTCGAATCGAGTTCATCGTTTCGCAGGACTGGTTTCCCCTTATCAGAAATCAATCAATCAATAAGGCAATCTCGCATGGCTAACAGGAAGCATGGCCTTTACTAGAGCGACATGAAACACTAACGAACATCTATCTATGTACTTAAGAATCATTGGCCACTCTAGCATGAATGTAATTTTTCATTAGCATTCAAGTAATTAGTTATGGCTAAATGTCACAATCCTCGCAGAAATATTTCAACTGAAAATGCTCGACTACAAATCACTAAAATTAAGAAATTCTAACTAGTTTATTAAATTAAGTTAAATGAAAGAAAAAGAAATCAAACAAAAATCAATAGGTTAATGAAAAACGATACAATAATATTAGTTTATAAAAAAATACAAGTTTTTAGAGATTTTCTTTGTCTGTTAATTTCTAAAAAAATATTTGATATAGTTAAGGCATTGATAGTAAAGCCCGTCAATCATATTAGATGAGTAATAATGATATTGGTGTATAGTCTTCTTACGAAATAATCTTTATAATGAACGTACTATATTAATAAGGTGGTCAAATAGAAACAAAATTGCATCAATAATCTACAGAAATTTAAAATGGCTTCAACCTTTTTGATGTCATTATTAATATTTACAATTTTTTTTATCAGTTTTGCTATATTTGTTTATTACGTTGTAATTGTGAATGTCAAAATCCATTGTAACTTCAATAACAATGAATGTTAGATTGTAATTCACATTAAATCATTATTGTCCAAATGTTGAAAAATTACAAATCTTATAAAAGTAGATGGCATTGTAGATGGAAACCCTTTTACCTTGTTTTCTGGTTTATGTTTCCAGCATCGCAATCATTCCTATAATGTAAAGCCACAAATGCATTGGAATCTTTTTGAAACCAAAGCGAAAACTTTTCATGCTGTAAGCTGGGAGAAGAAAAAAAATACTTAAAAGAAGACCTGCGTAAGATGGTGGTGGATATAGGGAAGATTTAACCATTTGGTTGCCGTGAAAACAAACTCTTGTAGAGCTGTGTCATCGATCTACGTATAGCCAAGGTTTTATTGATGCGCTCTCGGTGCCATATATTACGGTAGAAACCGTTCATCGTCGTCGAGGTGAATCCCAGAGTAGGAATTTATCTCTCAACAACTACTCCGTGTTGGAGGCTCAACACGGCTTAGCTTTCGGGGAGCTATTAACATAATGCTTAAATTTAGAGACCTATCTTTCACCACCGATTCTTTTTTTACACTTCTCGTTTTATCAGAGTGGTCTTAAATGCTCTCTCGTTTATAGTTTGTTCTATTGCTTCGACGACATACCGAATAGTATTGCGGGGAAGCCTTCTTCCCTGGTCCTCTCGTCCACCCCACAATTGTCGGAGAAGATTGAGGACATTTTCTTTTACTTCATTCAATATGACCCTGCTTTAGTTCCTTTTATGGAACCCTATTGTTTCCCATCAAATTAGATTGGAGAGAAAGTTTATGGGGCTTCAAAATCGGCATTAGTTCCACCCACACAGACAGCATTCATCTTGTTTCTTGCTCTACAAAAAAGAGGTCTATATAACTTTAGGGGTTCAAAGGAAGAGGAGGATAAAACAGGCGAATTGACGAACGGGTAAATTTTTTTTTTCCTTCTTCTTTTAAGGGAAGTAAGCTGTTCTAATTTTCCATCATTCATTTTCAGCCAATTTATTTGTTCAAGCACCTTCTAAATTTGTACCTCCAATATCTCGAGATTTTCCAATTACACACCTTACGCTTGTTTTTGTCTTGGCCTACATGAATTGCCTTTCATCGTCTTTCGTAAACAAGCACTGCTCAAAACGATGGAGGCATCGACAACAAGACCATAAAAAAGCAAGGGTCGGTAAATAAATCCTCAACAAGGCTTGACACATTCATCCAATAAGGAACAAGCAAATTACCTAAGTAAGGTGTTCCCATTGCAATCTATGTAAATCGGCTTTGTCATTTTCAATATCATTATTAATTATGTCCTGAAGTTTACATTATTTTTTTAAATTATTAAAAAGTTTATGAACTGTAAAAATAATACAGTACATGTATACGAGTATATATATATGCACAATATAGTCAAATTGATACACTGCGTTCAAATATACTGATAAGGTTTTATTTTATAAATTAATGTCATCATTACGCCAAAGGTTGATAAACTGTCAGATAACGTATTATAAAATTAGAATTAGCAATTCATTTTTTAACAAAACTTGTAAAAGCTTTGAAGTTATTATAAAAACATTTAAATAAACAAAAAAAAAGTTTTCACAAAACAAAAAGAAATAAATTACCATCTGCAGATTCACTCCTGAATTTAATGCATGTCGTCGTGTTGAAATGAAAACTGTAACTGATCTACAAAAAAACTAATTTTTAGAAATACTAATATTTTTCAGACTATAATGGGAAAGCGCTCAACTTTTGTTTAGAAATCGTAACAAATTAAATTTGAAAATTATTAAATGACAATAGTTTTAATTCATGTTATTCCTATCTTATCCTTCCGTCGAAATCAGTGGTCTTGGTTTTTACTTATTTTAACAAGATTAGTTTTATAATGAATGAATCATGCCGAACATATCATTCAGTCTATCAATCTAACTGAAGTGTCTCTCAATCTAATTATGAAATGTAAAACGCAAATGTTTTCTTTTACTTTGATACTAGCTAACGTATGAATGATGAAATCTTTCATACTTATGGTGCCATTTTTAACATTCTTAACTTTCTAACCTTACTAGTCTAGAAACAACAAAATGGATAGTTATTTTTTAAATAAAAATAAGAAGTTCAAACTAATAAAGTAAAGATCCACTTTATAGTGATAAAGGTTTAAGGTTGAATTTAATAAAATATCGTAAGAAAAAACTACTAAACAACAATGGGTAAGACCTGATTGTTTACCAAGTGACATCCTGGTAAACAATTTGGTCTCACCCATTTTTGTTTATTCATAATTCAAATGCGCAGTTTGAATTTCTATGCTTTAAGGCGAAGAAATTTTTCATTGAGGCTGGCGAACGGCTGGCACATGAAGTTTTTCACAAATTTTTCATTAGTGAGTCTTTTATTGTTAATTTTTTCTTTTGAAGCACCACTGCGCTTCCGAAGAAACTACTAAATTATCTCTTTACAAAATAAAATAATTGTAATCAATTATCCGAAAGGAAAATTATTACTCAGTATTTACTACAGTAATAACAAACTTTAATGATTCCGGATAAAGTATTTGTGAAGTATTGAGATCCAAATATTTTTTTTATTAACTACTATATGTTTTTAATTCTCATGTCCTTATATATATTTTATATCTTCATCTAGTTTGTAGAAAGAATATTCAACGGAATTGAAGCAATGACAGAATATGTTAGAGTTAATTAAGGACAACACCATTTTCTAAAATCCATGATAGTAACCAAAATATTTTAGGATCAGGTTTAATTAGAACTGAGCAATTCACTTTAAACTTTTTTGTTAAAGCTTCTTGTGCATTACTTCTCTAATATCTTTAAACTTTCTTGAATTAATCTATTATCTTGTTTCATATTTCAGTACTTCCTCATGTTTTACAATTAAATATTTACTCAATTGTAATTAATCTTTTTATTACTGAAAATTTTCTTTCTTTACTTTCTTTCTTTATAATAATATAATGTTTGGCTTTCCGTGTGTGTTTGTGTTTTCACTATCCATGACATTCAAAATTAAAATGTAATTGACGGATCCTATACATTTAACTGCAAAATAAAAGCAAATTTCGTTTAAAAGATGAGAGAGCATTTTCGCTGAGGAAAAAATACTTTTTCGATCTCTTCAAACAGTACGTCAAAATTGAAAAAATTGTAATTAAAAAATAATAAATTATTTGACGTTTACTTTCATCGTATACCTTGTCTACGGCTTTGTTTGCTTTATTCCTTTTTTTACTGTATTGAATTTACAGTGTGACGAGAAGATTGCTTTTCACCTTCCAGTTGCCTGCGCTCGTCTAGCTTTAATATAAACGAGAAGTTTTTGATATAAATAATCTGATCACGCGTACGAATGAGCTCGGCGCAGATTGTTGACAAAAAGGCAGAATGGGCAGGTATCTGTGGTTGCCTGGGTATTGGCATAAATTACCTCCTCCAAGTTAAGGTTTCGTTTAGCGTGAAATTGATAAATTTCCGCCCTGCAGATCCGAGAGCACCTGCACAAAGTCTTGCAACCCTTACGGTCAGCCCAAAGGCACTGGCAAACAAATGTATCATAATATGTTAATTACACAGCACTCTTCTCTCTCTCTCTCTGGCTCTCATTAAATGCACGTCATTTGCAAGTGTAATTTGTTGTAATGATCTTCGTTGCCACCTTCCGCAGCCAGGTCCCTGTGCAACAGATGTTTTGTTCTCCGAAGTAACATTAATTATAAGCTAACTGTGGTACGAAAGGGTACCGATGGGGCTCTGACATCCCTCACCCTAAACCAACCTTTCTCCATCCGGTGTTCTTATATAAATTTTCATTGAAGATATGCATCAATTTCCTATCTGAAAGTTCCAATTTTAATTACATTAATATGGAAATCTAATGAATACATTCTCCTCCCTTCTTATAAAAGATTCACATGCCCTGAATTAAACATAGGTTTTAAAATATTGGTGGAAATTTATGTAATTTCCTAGGGTAATAGGAATAGGCGCGAGAAAACTGTATTACAAATCAAATTGTTATTCAAAATTATAAATAATAAGTCATAATTTCTTATAAGTATTAAAAACAATCTTTAAAATAATCACCATTCCTGGAAAATAAGACGTATGAACAAAAAATGTAAATCAAGCAACTTACTTTGAAGGAGAACTTTTTGATTAGGATAAGTTTTGCAAAATTTTCTGTCCAACAAGGGATTTCATTTTTCAAAAATAAAATGATATGTTTTCCTAAGAAGAAGAAACTCTAATGAACATGAAAAAATAAAATAAGCCTAGGATTTAACTTATCCAAGAAATCTGCAGAAAAAAGATAAAGGTCTGAAAGGAATCTTATATGAGGATTAAAATAAATTAGCTTCATAGTAAATGAACTACATTTAGTCATAGTAAATTTCCGTAGAATTGGTAGGAAAAGGATACTTGCCTAAGTTCACGTTTAACGAGCAAGGGCTGTTTTGTTTATTCCGATCAATGTCAAGAGTTTAAATTGACTTGAATAACTTTTCTTTAGCCCATATTGAAAATCTGTAGGCTCGATTTACAAGTCCTTTTTAATAGGCTGCTTAGTACAATTTTAAAACAGTCCTGTATAGGATAAGGCTTCGAATATAAGACAAGTTTATACTTTACGATTAGTAAAATTTTTGGGTTAAAAAAAGTCCGATAAGTTATATAAACAAAAAGATTAGAACCTTTTTATACTGGGAATGAGAAAATCTTTTGAGAATTACAAATTCGGAATAATTATATTTCTTTCTCCTTTCAGATCTTGATTATAAATAAATAGGTTAAATTTGAATAGCAATCTCATTAAATGAAAGTTGAGATGAAGCAAAATAAATTACATATTTTTTTCTGTCTTTTGCCAAAAAAAATTGTTAGAAACATAAATTTCCTCCTCACATAATTTCGGCGAAGCTCAAACAAAAAATTGCACTAAATCTTGGATTATTGATGACGTTTACTTTTTGGTGAAAAAGTGGAATGTGAATATAGTACTGAAGTAAACTTGTTAAATAATTTACATTTTTCTTATATCGTGAAAGCTATATTGTTCGGAAAATAATCACAATTGTTTAAGACTTCAAAAATGAACCGTTCTGTATTCATTTCTGTATATTTCGAATATGTATGTATTTCAAAGATTAAAAAAAAACACAGCTGTTGAGAGTGAATGTATCTGTTCTCAAAACATAATTTACAAAATGAAAGAAAGCATACTATGAAAGCTTGCATTTTTTATAAGCTTTTTTTAGTTTCGAATAAAATTTATAAATTGATCAATTGCCAGGAAGTAGATTTTCAAAACAAAAGTATATCTAAGAACAGAATCTGTGACAGAATAAAAAATATATTGTAATAAAAATGCCACTTGTCTATGCCTTGAAAATAATTCCCTCAGAATTCGATTTTAATTGGTTCTGAAAAAAGTTGCATAATACTGGGAAAAAAAGTTAAAATATAGGAATATAGGAGTAATTCATTATTGATTGTTTAATTTCTGTGCTTAATTCCATTTTTATTTTTAAATTCAAAATCTTTCAAGTCCTGAGATTTCTAATTTATCCGGTTTTATTTATTCAGTTTTTTAATTAGTACTGCATTTGAAACCATTGACATTCAAAATCCAAATTACAGAGTAAGTTCAAATTTTCAATTTTTCTGCTGTATTTATTAAAACTTTATTTTAAAGCTTTAATTTTCTTTCAAAAAAAATCATAAAAGAGAAAAAAGATATATCTTTTATTCTTTCCAACTTAATTTTGAGCATTCTGCTTCATTTACAGTATATTAATATTATAATAAATTACTTAGATAATTACGTTAGTTTGGAATACCATTTTTTATAAACCTCACAAATATACTATTCTGATCGTGAAACGTTATTAGAAAAAGAATATTTCCTTTTGCCGTTGAAAACAGCCCAAATCTCTTTTTAAACACCAATCTGTCGTGGTTTTTCTTCCAGATATTCTCCCAAACTTTGGAGCCGATCCATGGCATCTTAAAATATTCATTGCTAGGCCAGCACTTTCGATAAACACACCCCCATTGCCCCAGAAGCGTAGTTCAGAGAAATTTTCACAAAAATGAAAAACTACAGAGTAACTTGGGATGGATTGAGATCGAAACGATATTTCCTGTACATATATATATATATATATTTGGCACCAAAAAAACTCAACTGAAGAAACTTTTTTTTGTTGACAATTTTCAACTGCGTTTCCTCAGGCTCCTAAAAAATATAGAAAAAAAGAAAACAGAGAATTTGTCGTTTTCGAGAATTTCTGAAGGTTATTCACCACATTCAGAATTTTCGAAGAATCGATTTAAAATTTTATTCTTTGATCACTGAAAACTTAACTTCTTATTAATTGATTAAAAAATATAACCTCTTAAAATATCAAATTGATTTATATTAGTATTTTACTTCTAGTTGAGATCTTAACGTTGCACAAATATTTTATTAAATAAGACATAAATAAAAATAAAATGTTTGTACAACCTTAAGAAGATCTCAGCATAATATATTTTTGTTGTTCGTCAATAAAAGATATACATCGTTTATCAAACAATAATGAACAATTAGAATCCTTATAAATAACAGGATTAAATCTATGTCAGGTTAAGACATTCGGAAATACTGACGCACAAAAAAAAATCCAAATATTACAAAAATGTTGGAATTAACCAAAGTTAAGATATTCTAAGATTTTTTATTTTCTCCCGGAATATGAAATTCAGTATCTCTTTATAGGAAAAATTACATACTCATAAAATGAAAAATAAACGTTTTGTGGAGTTAGTTATTACTCTATTTTTAAATATACGTACCGGTACTTAAGTGTTACATAAACTCGCTTTCTCTTTGCGAAAACTAACATATTGCTCTGAAAAGTAAATTTCGCTCATTTTGATCTCTTTTATTTTAGACTTCAAGATCGTCAAGTATTGATTTTAATATTTTAAACGTGAACAATGTATCATGTAGTATTGACGTATCACCAACACTATTCATTAACAGTAACAGTATGTTACATCAAATTAATTTTTGTACTTGGTCAACCGTATTCCATTATCAAAAAATATTAGTAAAGTGACAAATTGATGTTTCTTTATAGATGTTTTATGAAATTATTAATGAAAGTGAAAACAATTATTCTTTAATAATCTAAAAATACAAGATGTTGTCTTCATGTTTAATAAATTATTGACTAATCATTTTTTAATAGAAGTACATTATTAATATTTTCATTTACATTATTAATTTGCTCAATGCAGGGGGACAGGAAAAGTCGTTGTAATTTACGTTTTCTTCCTATTAGGATCATATAAAGGGAATAGTTTCATTAAACGATACAACGCACTTGAAAGCAAATATATATTGCAAAAAGCTCTGACACAGCTATTAAACCGAAAGATACTTATAAACTTCAACTTGGTTTTGTCGTCGCTAAATCCTACAATATTGTATTGAAAAAAACAAAAGAAAAATATACTTCACTAATTGTCATGGTAATTCTGTTATTATACAACACTTAAGCTTTTTTCTTAACAATTCTAATTATTATCATAGAAGATTTTCATCAAGCGATTTTTAGGAAATTAAACAAAAAGGAAAGAAAATAATATTACTTGTAACTTTAACTCTAAGGATTATAATTTATGTTTTTCTGACTCTAATGAGTATCCATTTTCAACATACTGCTTATCATTCTGTTTATTGCTTTTGTATATTGCATAAATAAATCGTTACTGGCTTGATAGAAAGGGAGAATGTGATTCTGCATTTTAAACGTGCATAACATATTTCATCGCAACGACAAATTCTTTGTTTACGGTGAGACAACAGATGATCTATCCTTTGATTCGTTTGCTGTGATATCTGAGGCGAGGATTGCATTATGAGCGATTTGAGGGTCTGTCAAAAGATTTAGACAGGTTCTGGGTTCGGTGAGAAGGGGAAGATAGAATATGGGTTCTCTTTATCAGTTGGGATGATGTATAGCTCTAGATCAGATTCAGTTTGCATAACCATCTGTTCAATTCTTTAGCTGTATTCCTATCATCCATTCAGCAGTCCGGGCATCAGATCCATCATAAGTGAACCCTCCTATACATTTTTATCTCGACAAATTGTTAATACTTTGAAGTAATCTTTTGATGTGACAAACATAATTTTAAAGATTTTGAAGGCGTAGCTTTTTGTTAGGTAATTAATATCAATTTTTTTCATTTAAATCTTAGTAGATTTTAACAACAAAATTGCTCATTATAATTTTGATTGTATAAAAAACGTCAATAAACATCTCTCTTGTTACCTGTTTCCGACTGCAAAAACTTTTTATGAAATCGTTTATTACTGTATATATATATATATATATATATATATATATATATATAT
>JAFIDM010009631.1:320961644-321053490 GCA_023159025.1 Thereuonema tuberculata | reverse complement strand
TCTAATACCTTTTGAACCATAATACGAATCTATGTAGAAATGGAAATAACAGCATATTTTTGAAAATCATTACATCTTAAGTGTGAAACAAGTTTTGCAAATTACAGTTAAGGCTGTCCTGCCAAAAGTATTTGGAAACGAATTTTCGTAATCCGTATATTTTCGTAATTTTCGTATCCGTAAGCCGTTGTATCCACAAAAAAAGTTATGATTTTTACTAAATTATACTTCTTACAAAAAAATCTTATTAATTCATACTTTTTATAAATGTAATAACTAAACGAAAACATCCTGCTATTAATTGTGTGATTTCATAATTAGGCCCAAGATTTACGGTGATATTTCCTTGGGACCCTTTTTTTCTGCTGTACAACATCTTGTCAATAAGGAATATTTCAAATCCGACAGAATCTCAGTCAGATTCCAGCGCCAAGGAGGGTTCGCAAACGTTTTCGATTTGCGCACGAGCATGACATCAATTCCCCCGAATCTCATATTCACGCCCTGCACCAGTGCGCTCGGCCACAGACAAATCCCCTTCCGACCCTTTACAACCCCTACAACCAACAAACTGTCAGATAACAATCTGCGGACCCATCCATCCACCTACTCAACCGTTGAATATCGAATTTAGGCGCAACTGCTTCGGATTAGATGGACTTCGATCGAATTTTCAAATCCTATTAATTTAGATCTTTGAAAAAAAAAGTAGCTCGTGCTTTCGTGTTCTTGTCTGCATAATAAAAAAAATACTCCCTTGTGTAACGAACGATCGATTGAATCACACAATATGCTAAGGTTTTTCTTTTTATTAAAAAAACCGTATACTACCAAAAACTTTTAACTTTGATTTGAGTTATTAAGTTTAAGGTTCAACATTCTTGGGTTCTGATTAAAAAAGGCTGGACACAAACTATTTACAAACATTTAAACACATTAAAAATTTAATCTCGCAACCGGGTTTCAGCGGACATGTTGGGCACTTGTAAATGGCCGATTTGTCCAGGTGAAACCTGTTGTGTGATAAAATTTTTAATGTGTTTAAATGTGTTTTAAATAGTTTGTATGCCTAGCCTTTTTTTTTAATCAAAACCCAATAATTGTACACACGTTAATCTTCAATCGTTCAACATTCTTTAAGTGAAATATTTCTTTAGCCATGAGATAAGTAACTAAACTCTTAAACTTACTTAGACAACAGAATTAAATTAAAAAGTTAAAGTATCTCACTTCAGCCCAATGTGACTCTTAGGATCGCGGAAGGGAAAGCGTTTCCTGACCAATTTGATGTTGGGTGTGAGCCCAACGCCTGCCCACCACCTTTTATCCTCAGGAAAGAAACTCAGTAGCCATGCATCAGAGGACTGGCTGGACCTAAAGACCTTTTCTGGAGGAGAATTTAACATGGAAAAACATGTTTGATTACACAGACTATACAGTTAATGTGGTCTTCAGAGACGAAGGTTCAGTGATACCTCGGGTTACGAAGGACTCAGGTCACGAACATTTCGGGTTACGAACAACCACTTCGAAAATTTTTGTCTCGGGTAACGTTCCTCGGGTTACGAACGAAGGTAAGAGAGCAAGGTTTAACGTTGGAGACAAACGATCGCGTACAATACAAACGAAGGCCACGTAGTACCGACATTGCTTAGAGCTATCCTACAATCCGGGCAAATCTTACCTGATAATACAGTTACGGGGAATAATGTTTCAGGATAGCAAAGAAAGTGACAAATTTCCCTTGGTAAAAACGATTGACCTAATCTTTTTTTTTATTTTACATTTAATTTATTTGGCTGTTTTCTTTCTCTTTATTTAATACGTGAAATACACGTATTATTTGCGTTTTTTCAGGTAAACGACCGAATGTTAATAAAAAGAAACGATTCTTTCATCTTGAAACGGATCGTCTCTATTTCATTGATTTCAATGTTTCGGGTTATGAACGTTTCAGGTTACGAACTGAGTTCTGGAACGAATTAAGTTCGTAACCCAAGGTACCTCTGCATTACTTCCAGTGCTTTAGAGTTGCATTGGAGTCCAATTCCAATTATACACTATACTATAATACATTGGTAGTAATCTAAATAATAATTTAATAATAATCCTTCATTTTTGATTTTTACAACAGCATGAGGTTATAGATTTGGCAATCGATTTAAAATTAAACTTCAAGCAACAGAGTTGGATGATTTGTGAATAAGATAATACTTCAACATAAGTTTAAAAAAGCGTTATAATTACCTTCCATTAAGTTATCATCGTTCGTGGTAAAATGTAACATTTATTACATTTAAACAATAAAGACTTATTGAAAATACACGAAAATCTGAAGATTAATCTCAAATCTTCCTGAAAAGCCCGATTCTATTGTAACAACGGTGTATCTTATACTGACGACAGTGGTTGGTTTCTTCATTCAAATGTGACCAAACCCTATTAGCAATTTTTTTTTTTGCAATCCATAAAATTAATAAATAATCATAATAATAAAAAAGACAAACTTCAAGATACCTGAAAAAGATCTCTTGCAAAAATATCTGCTTAAACTGATTTCTTCTTAAAATTCATTTCTTATATTCACATTCAACTTGACCTTATCGTTATTGGAAAATTGTGAAAGATAAAATTTACCAAAATATCATCATTTATTAGTTAAAATTAATAGAATGCAAAACTCAAAACAAATCTAAATATCAACTCTTTTTGATCAATGAAAAGTTGTTCTCGAAGTGAGACGAGACAGACTGGATATTACATTCCACCAACTTCCTGAGGAATTAAAAAAAAACTATGTTACTACTTATGTCAAATTGAAAACCATTCCGAAACATGATCTCAAAACAAAACAAAAATTAAGAATTTCAATTGAGAAATTTTTGTTTTTTTCCCATTTATTTCCTTGTTTTCATTGCATCGGAAGTCATGTTGTGGATGTTCACCATAACATTTTGTTATTACCAATTAGATTTAATAATTATATCAAAATATGTCTTATGCACAAGCTTGCTATCATTCTATTACGTTTTTTCTCATTTCGATCACTATCAGTCATTCGTCATAATTGAAGTGAAGTAATACAACGACACACTTCATTGGTGGAAAACGAGTGTAATCTATATTACTAAAATCTTTTATTTCTCTGTCTGTCTGTCTGTCTGTCCGGCGCAATTTTCCCTGAGAATGGAAAATAGAAATAATTTTTACAATGAAACATCCGCGACAGGAATCGAATCTGCAACCATCTGATCCAAAGTCAGACACCTTATCCATTAGGCCATAGTTTTAAAGAAGTCAAGTTTTAATAAATTTAGAATATGTCATGCTTAAACGAAGCAGCATATTTACTGACAAGAAACATGTTATTATTTTTAAATAAAATACTGGGTCTTTTAGTTTTACCAAACTTAAAATTTATTTATCAGAATAACAAATAATTATAGCAGTTACAGCAATATGATACAACTAAAATATTTATCGAAGTTTGGAACTAAACACACTTTAACATGAAGCGTATATTACTTATATAATAATAAAAGAATGTTATCAGAATTGAAATTCTTTGTTGCGTATTGATTGGAAATGCTTAGAGATAAATATTTCCGTGGGATAGTACAAAAGATCTTTAAGGTCGACGTGCTCGGCAGTCATGCCACCCACTTTCAATTAATCTAATCTATCTAATATAGAGATAAATATTAAGATGGTTAAAAATAAATAAATAAATAATATTAATTGAAGATAAAATATTAAATTAAACAGAACAATTTAACAGCCACTTAAAGAAAGTCTTAAGTTCAAAATGATATTTTTCCATATGTATCTTAGTTTTCAGCTCAAATTTTTTTTCGAATGCCTGTACCGTAGGATAATGTTTTTATTTCTTTTTTTTACACCGGTTATTTCGGTTTTAATTTCTCTATTAATTATTAATTAGTAAATACAAAGTAACCTTTTTTTTAAGAGAAATTGATAAGGGGCCGTTCAAGTATTACGTAAGAATTCAAGGGTGGGGGGCAGTTAGTTCAAGCTTTTATTTTTATTTTATTTTGCTGACAACGGGAGGGATCAGAGCTATTCTTAAGTAAGACAAACATGTAAAGATAGACTTTTTCGTCAGTATTTCATGTATTACTTTTATATTTAACTAGACGGGTACCGTCGCTTCGCTCCGGAACCCTTGCATGGATAGCATTAATTTTTTTTTTTTATTTATTTAGCAAATTATTATGGAGATCGGATAATACACGACTTCCCAGCTCGTTGTGGGCTTCTCCGCTTAACTCAGGGGTATTGTGTGTTGGCACTAACACGGGGGGTTGCAGAAAAACACTTCCTTTTTGTATGTATCTTCCAAACGCTGAAATTGTGGGCTTCTGCGCTTAACTCAGGTGTAATGCGTGTTCGCACTCACACGGGGGTTGCAGCAAAAACACTTCATTTTTTGCATATATCTTCCAAATGCAGAAACCTTTGTTAATGACTGATATACCGTTTGATAGAACTTTCAAATACCAACATTTTCTCAATATAATGTTCTCTTCCAACTTTTATACTTTTCGTTTAAATTGAGAAAAAGTGAAAATTTGACCGTTTAAAAGGCGCCATCTTGGAAACCAAATACTTTTTTCGAAAGATTTTTGTAGCATTTTGTTTGTCTTAAAAAGATCTACATTTTATCCATTTGCATGACCAATCTATCTCTTTTAGTCACAAAACGTAAAGTCTTATGACAGACAGAATAACGCTTTTATAATATAAGATTTGTTAGATTTTAATTGAGGAGTGAATATCATGTAATTTTGATTGCTTTAATTTATTGTTCAGTGGTATTTACTGTTAATGATTTGGCAAATCTTATGTAAGCATTGGGGGAGGGGGTCGAGCATCTGCTTATTTTTGCTTACAAGCAGGGATGGGGGGGGGGGTCTAAAATGACTAGAAATGTGCTTACATAAATACTTGAAAGGCCCTTAAGGAAGAAGCATATTGAAGTTTTTTGACAAAACTACTCTGATTAGTTCTCCGAAGATTACCTAGAACATTTCGGACAATTAAAAAGAATCCAATTTAAGTTTTCTAAATTCTTAGCGGATTATTAGATTTATGAGCTGTGTTTTTGTAAGATGTAAAGCAAGATTAAGTTTTCTTAACATCCTGCATTCAAATATTTTTTCTTAAATGCTGTGGACTTAATTATCGAATGGGATTTTGTTTTTACAGTAAATGAATAGTTCTTTCGTTATTTCGCAGTACTTTTATTAGAATTCTTCAAATTATCAGAATTTATAATAAATCAAAATTTATAATAAAATTGCTAACACCATCAGTTTTGTTAATTTCACAATTTTCTTGTAAAAACTTATTTTTCTATTACTTTTTAAAAAATATTTTCTTATTTGTTATTGTCCCCACAACCAATACTAACCTGACAAATATGGAAAAAATTTAATCACTTAGTTGGAACTCATTCCTACAGAGTAATATGGTGATCTCGGAATGAGGAAATTTTACATTGAAAGGCCTGACTTTGTAGTTCATCCACGCAGATACTTTAAGTCAATTCAGACAACGTTGGGAAAGGAAAATGCTCGATTATTTCTATGAGATTTGGGTGAATGCTCACACAGGCAAAGAAAAACATGGCGCAGTGACGAATGCGTATTTGCCGGCGTTCAGCGGCCACGTGGAAGTGGCAGTTGAATGGGGTCTGACGCGGTACTTTTGTTCCGTAATCATTTGGAATAATTTGGACTATCATAAAATTTTAAAAAAATATGTGAATTATATAAAAGTAATAACACTAAATAGATAGATTTAAGATGAAAAGAATAAAAAACACACAATCTTGTTATTTCCTACTTAAATATATAGAATGTGGAAAGTAGTTAAGATGCTTTGTCGCTGAGAATTCCTGGAATTAGTAATCCCTCGTTCACTAATCAAATCATATGTTCTTCTTTTATCGTAGGAATTATAATGCTATAAAGAATAGAGACGTCGGTAATCTTTACATTGTGTGATTATAATTTATTACTGTGGGATAATAAAAAAATACTTTAATTTTCTTAGAATAGGCTTATTAAATATTGCTCATGTTTTTTTCTTTATTCTTTCCTTGTAAATTATGCTCATTGTCTAGCAAATTTAAAGTAACAAAAAACATATTTAAAAAACAATTAGGAACAATAAATCCTTGATGATGGAATCCACTGCAAAGAACTACAAAGCCGGTATATTTGCTAACCATTCTAAAATTGAACCATTCAACTCGTGATCAGGTGTCAACAAAGATCTCTCTTCATCGATTTCTGGTGAATGCAGGTAATCTGTGGGAAATGTCGAATTCCAAGGACATACTTGTTATTTATCGAATGTTTATTTAAGTAGACAAACTAAATTACATTTCAGCTTTATTTCTTTTTCAATATTTATTGGATAATTAATTCGTGGTAGAAAGTGTTAGAAAATGTGGATATGTTAGGAAAAATATAGATGATTTTTATTTTCACTGCATCAAATTAATTAATGTTTTCTCATTACAAACAACTCTTAAGCAAAACACAGCATTAATCAAAACTGAAGTCAAACTAAAATTTTAATATGGAGAATTCAGAAGAGATCTTGAATCATCAATTTATTAGAGATTATTCAACGGAAATAAAGACTTCTGATTTTTGCTATGTTTTATATCTGGAGCTTTACAAAATAGATAGTAAATTTCACCAATGATGAATTACCCATAATTTTCTAATCAGCATTTGAGTCTTAACTTCGAAAAATGGTGAAATATTTTATTTTACAACTCATTTAAATTTTCGTCAGAAATTGATATCACTGAGGAAACATTTCTACTTAACTTATTACCTTCGCTATTGTAATTTGCTTATTAAGTATATGAAATCCGTAAAATTTACTTCAAATTACATTCAAGTTATCTCATGGGAAGCTTTAAAACTACTAATTGAAATTACAAATTGAAATTAACACTAAAATATTACACTAAAAATATTACACTAATTCATAATAAACATTTGAAACATTAATGAAAGTTTTTGATTGCATTTAAAATTATTTGCTGCTAATTTCAATGAATATTTTGTAAAACTCCTCTGAATTTCATTGCTCGGGATTACCAATGATTATTTCTTATTCCTTTCAATAAGAAGTTATCATTGGTAATTCAGAACAAAGAAAGGAATGTATAAGAACAACATGATTTAGAGAATATCTGAAAATAGAAATCAAATTTATGATCTATATTTCGATATATAAACCATCGTGAAAACCACTAGCAAGTAAGGCAAATTAAATCCAGCACAAATCACTGTTTGAGATTCTTCCAACAGTACTTCATAAAATTCTAACAGAATCTTGCAAATTATGCAGGCTTATAAAACTAATGTGTCAAATAACTTTAAAAGTTCTTTTAACAGAACTGTAAAGATCTACAAAATAATGCTTGATGATAATGCAAAATATTTTTTAAATCGTGTACTTTTTCAAAATAGCAATTTACGTACTACTGAACTCTCAACGAAGAAAATAAAGCATAAATCAGAAATTAGAAGTATTACATTTTTAAAAACCAGTGCAGAATTTCTAGAGCAACGTGGATAATAAGAAAAAAAACCGTTCTGATGGCAATTCTTGTTCTGACAATTCTTAATTTTCTTGAATTTTGTAATGAAAATAAGAAGTGTAAAAATATTTTCAATAACTTTTTTCTAACAGACATGATAAAATTTGTATGTTGCCCTTCCATAACAAGCGATTTAAGCTAAAAATGGGAAAGATTAAATCACCAACGTATCTGATAATCAATAACAAAAGTATATATTTTTGCATTTTCCTGCTCAATTGGCATAGTGTAAGTTCAAATTATACGGAGAAAACTTAATTTGAAAATAGATTAACAATTGATGGCAATAATATAAACACTTAACTGACATTTGTAATTGTCCTGAATAACTAAATTTCCCATTATTATTTTTGTTTTGGTGCTGGATTACCGGGATAAAGACAAGACATCAAGAAAGATGAAATTTAAGAGTTCTTAAACGGCATACATGGTTTTGTATTCTAAGGAGAATCTACAAATAAAAATGATATCAATAAATTTCTGAGATTGCATTTTAAAGTAAGCGATGAAACAAAAAAAAAGGAATTACAGAAAAACAACAAAAAACTAAGAACAAATGGAAGTAATGAGGATTTCTAACAAGATTCTGACAGTATAATAGTAAAACTGAATTTATAATATAATTCAGAGAAAACATAAATAATTCACTTCTCAGGTTAAGGTGAATTTATACCGACTTTTCAATATTGTTTTTTTCTCAAAGATCACAATGACAGAAAATGTCAAATTCAGCACTTCTACGTCTTTAAAGTATTCCAAGCTGAAAACTGTTCACACCAGCCACTTTTCATTTTAACAAAATCAGAAATTACTAGAAAGATAACAATTCAAACTGAAATATACCTAACAGAAAGTTAATATTCGACATTCAATCGGTCTATAAAATGACAGGTTATCAAGTATATTTTTTTTTCGATCGACGTTGCTTTGGACGCTTTCATCTTTGAAATTTTGAAAAGAGAAACTGCAAAATAACCACTTTTTGGAAATACTCCCACTACTTATCGTAGATTTTTAACATAAAATCTTCTGTCTTTTCAAACCTATTCTTAATTCGGAGTACTCTTCCCCAGAGGATGAAAAAAAAACCCTTCTAAATAGAGTAATAATTAACTTAAAATTCACACAATCATAAAAGCAATTTAAAGGCTCTATTTTTATCCTAATAGAAGAATTACAACACTAGTAAATCACTTCAGGTTCAAGTAACTTCCAATGGGAATAAGCGAATCCCCGTTGCAACCTGCTTCCGGAAAATTACTGGTTCTTAGCTGGTGACAAGAAATGGCTTCGAAATAGGCAGGATAACTTGAGTATTGAGGAGCATTTGCTGCAATAAAAACGATTTTACGCCTTTCTGTTCCGAATGGAGGACATGAATCACGGGAGCAACCACATCAGTTATGGGAGGACTTTAGTCTACGCATCTTCTATCTTTCTCCCTGATGAGTGTTCAGCATAAGGGAGCAGGGGAAGAGATAAAAGAGTCTAAAAAAAATCGTGCGCCCTCTGATCGTTTTATTATCTTCCCTTCGGAATTAGGAGTCGTGATTCTGTCACTCTTGTAGCTGTGCAGCTCAATTTAAAGCGAGGGAAGACTGTAATGTGGTAAGCAAGGTCTCTAATTTCTTCTACTCTTTCCCTTTGGTTTTCCAAAAAAAATGCATGCCACTCCGTTGCGTTATAAGTGACATCGGCATGTTAAATTGACAGCAGACTATTTTCTTCATCATTTACTATGTCAGAAACATTCAACGATAAATCAATAATTAGAAAAGCGTCATGAAGAAAATGCTTTACCTTTCTCTTCTTCTTTAAAGATTTTACGAAGCAAAGGGATAATCCTTTCAAAATTTGAATAATTTATGTCTGATGTGCATTTACCTTCTAAGATGAATGAATCCAGATATTAAGATGCATGTTTATTTTTTATTTCCCAATGAATAAAATATTACAAAAGTTCCAAGATTCCATCTAAAAATCTTGGAAATTAAATGGTTTTCTTGCAGTACCTCTCCGTTATACAGAGAAATTCATTTTAAATTAGAAAAAGTTTACTGAAACATCAAAAAGACATTCAAAACATTAAGATTCACAAAAGTTATGTACGAAAATGACAATTAATTCAAGTGCCATCATTCTTTCAGAATTCAAATAATTTAAATGGGTGCATAAGCAAAAATTGACTATACATTAAAATTACCGGTAAGTGTTTATAGCGTCGTTAGGAGGAATTGCATCCTGCACATTAGAATAGCCCGAATAAAGACTAATATATCTAATACTGATTACATATTCTTAAATTCATTTTTTCTATAAGTTGTAAGTCCTATTAGTCACCCTATAAATGAATGAAACTGTAAAGTATCTTTAATAAATTCCAATATTTTTTATTCTCGATATAAAAACTTTCCTATAAGTCACCAGCTTCATGCAGTCCATTCAGTCTTTGAAATTCATTGGGTTTTAGAAGTCAGTCCAGAATATTAAGTCAATGCCTAAATATGAACTTTTTATCTTTTTAAATTATTTTCTTCCATCTTCGTTTCATAAAAATCTTCCCAGAGGATGGCTAAATTCAATTTTCTTCAAATCAAAACGAAAAAAGTCAATTGAATTCTTATTCCCATTCGATTACACATTGAAATGTTTTAGGAATTATTTAAATAATCAACAATTATTTAAATTAAATTACAGATTTAGCTGCATTTTTTTGTTTCCTAATTCGAGATAATGACTTGTGCTGACTAGTTTGCTGCAATAATTGGATAAAATTTCAATTGAATTGAGTCCATTATATTTATATAATAAATTGGCCGTGTTTTCACAGAAATAGTATTCTGAATTTTGTATTGGGATTTTTCAAATTTCAGATTACTGTCCGGCTATGTATGTGTATATATATATATATATATATATATAAATAAATCCAATACACCAAGAAGCCGATTCTTCAAGTTTCGTAAAGCAAAGATTTCAATCAATCATTTGCAATTTTGATAACGAGAAATTCTGTAAATAAGAAATTTCATTATTGACCATCAATTATTAGAAAGTTACCAATTGAAGAGAACTTAATTATATTAGAACAAATTGTAAATTAGCTTAACAAAATAAACAATGGAAACCGTTGACGAAAAAGCAAAGTTTGTTTATTAATTTCGAATACTCGCATGGAAAACCATTATATGCAATGATACTTATTGATCATTCTGAAAAAGTGTAAATTGTAGGAAAAGCAATTGGATAGTTCTAATCATCTATCTTTGATCTTGGTTTCTTTACCTAAAATGAGGAAATATTTCAATCTACAATTACACTCTAAAGTCAAGAATTTAATGTAATGTCAAGAATTTAATCAAGGGAAGTGACTAAATGAAAAATCAAAAATGTCCTTTGGAAGTTTGCGTTCAAATATAATTATCCCGTTAAGAATCCATAATTTTTATTTCCTTTTTTGTAAATTATAGGGAAAGACTGAATTAACAGCTGCACTTCCTCATATAAAATAAATAAGAAATTAGTCAAGCATCTTGAATAAAGATGGCAGAGGAAAAAAAACGGAGTGGGATATCCAGAAAATCCAAAGTGTTTGCTTTTAACAATGTGATAAAGATGGTGGTTCGTTTTATTTGATAATATCCGTTAGGAATAAGAACAAAAACAGCAAAGAAAGAAGACAAGGGTAGAAGCTTAACGCCACATGGCTCTTTCCAAACTTCTATTCGCTAAAGACACCGATAATATCTCTCATCGATCGAGCTCCAATACGCATGCGCAATTAGATTAACCAGCCTTCTAGGACACTTGCATGGCTCCCCTAAAGCACAGGGCCATTGAAGAAAGACATACAATGGTGCAGCGAGGACACGCGGGGACAAATGGATACAAAGAAGGAAAAAAATAGACGAAACATTCTTGCGAATTGGATGGCCCCTATGGCACATGATAGTTGAATAAAGATTTGTCCGTCATCATTCTCTTCTTTCATTCTCGACGAGTTGTTGTCGAATGGCACTGAATGGAATGTGGTGCCCTCTGGTGAGAAAAGCTGTAGGCTCGCAATTGGGCCTTCGAACGATATTCTGAAGCTGAGCTTCCAAAACATCAACTATTTCTAGCTTTCGATCCAAAGAAAAACTTTATCACAATTACCTTTACTTATATTAATATCTGTGGAAAAGTAAGGTTAATATAAGAATATATAAAAGTAGAAATTTAATAAATTACCTAAAAAAACAAATTGAGATTTTTCTCTTTCTGGAAAAACATTTTAATTGAAATCCATATAAGATTTTTCGGCTTTTAATATCCATTAAGACCATACAGTATCGAAACTAAAGTCAGTATCGAAACTTAATTTGGAACTACGCAGTCTACAAATTAATGATAAGTTATTTCTTTAAGACACGTTAGCCATTACTTTTAGAAAACAGAGAGAGCATTTATTTTACACACCAGATGGAGATAGTAATCCTCCATAAGTCCATTTAAGCATTCAGAGTTTTTTAACGTGAAGATATGGCATAGTTCATTCTGAATATTCTTGTTAATATTTCATGCATCAGAGATAGAGACTACCACCACTATAGTTGAAACTATTGTTTAATATTGAACTCAATTTACATCGCGAAAACAAACAACTTGTCTGACGTCAGTTTCTGCGCAATGCAGCGTTTTAGAGAAATGAAAATTCGTTTTACGCGGAAACCTATCTAACGCGGAAATCATCAGTTCTCTTTTATCTTATCAAACACAGCTGCTTTCAGTGTTAACAATCACTGAATTTTTTATTTATTTTTTGAATAATTGATGTTTTATGTTTTTTTTAGAAAAAAATAAAATAACCATATCTTTGGAAAACACAAACTAAAAGCATTAAATAAAGGTTTTCAAATCAAAGTCATTTCATGACGAGATAAATCTAAAAAAAATAATAATTTTAAATTATCGGTTTAAAGTGAATTTCCAAACAAAATTGCCTAAATTTACTATTTGTTAATAATTTAATTAAACCATTAACACTTATTTAAAATATAGCTGATGCAGTATGCCTTTACATCAACTGATAAATAAGAAAGACCAACATTTTTCTTCTTTAAAGGGGAATGAAATCAAAATGACTTTTCATTGCTTGAAATCTTTACAATGCCTCCTTTCTTGACTATCTCACTTTGAAACTTTCTTTTTTTCTTTCTTCTAACAATATCTTGGGCAGGCATGAAATAATTGAAGCATGTGCCACACTTGTTCTCGCAATCTACCGCAGTCGCAGTTTATTTTCTCTTTGTTACTGCACAAGTTCCAAGTTAACTTCTTTTTTACAGTAACTTTACAGAAGCTAATTATCACTGAAGACGTAGCTTTGTGCTCTATTTTTTCTCTGAAACATGACACCAAAGATTCTGATTTAAAATAAAGTTTTCTTCCAAAACAAAGGAAATAAATCAAACACATAAAAATCTAATTGTTTAAGATGAAAGTGTTTTTGAAATCTCTACAAAACGAAAAAAGGCATTTTTAGTCATTAATAAAATGCTCTCAAAATATTAAGTTAATATTTGAAAAAATATTACAAAATAAATATAGTTTTAATTTCAAAGGTTTATTTTATAAAATACTGGGAATTAAAAGTACATTTATTTTTTTGTTTAATCTTTGAGGAAGGCTAACCGCCATAACTATATTACTAATCTTATGCATGCGAAGCATTAAATTTTTAATAACATTTAAAAAAATGATTATTTTTATTATTTGTTAAGGGTATTTGTAAAATTAAAAATTATTGTTTTATTTTTTCAAAAATGTTAAACTTCAAAGTATTAAACTTTAATATATTGTAGTGGAATGAAATTATGTAAATTAGTTTAGATGATTTCCCTGGTCTCTAGAACTTTATTTATATACAGGTAAATTTAATATTTTGAATTTAAGCGTTCCGACATGGCCGAGGGATCTAGACGGCGGTTTGCCGTGAGGCTGCTGTGTCGGAACCTGCATTCGAATCCTGGCGTCAGCATAGATGTTTCTTTCTTCTTCTATGTTTCGTCGGTTTCTGCGGATAAAGCGTGAGCTGCCTCCTATGGTGTATCCTGGGCAACATTTTATCGGCTAAATGCTCCCACTTCTCGTCCCTTGTTGAGGCCAATAGTATAAATACTAAGAGCCCCGGCGCTAACAAGCAAACAAACATATTTTGAATTTATGTAACAATAATCTTGGTGTTACATAGTTAGAAATATGTTATATCTGATGGTATGTGAACAAAAAAGATTGAATACTGTTAATACAGAGAGCTGGCAACAATATTCTTTGAATTTGTCACTCATGCTTATGATTACAAATTATCATTTTTTTTTTTTATGAAATTCGTGTTACTTTTAACATAAATTTAAAAACATCATCGCAATGTTTCACTATCAAGTTTTCATTTTCGCAAAATTCATGATAATTATGAAATTTGTTTTTACCTAACTATGTTTAATACTGAAAATAAATTTAAAAAAAAAACACTTCAAGCCCTTATTATCAGTCAATGATGAGCAGCGCACGCAGGAAAGTCTTTTGTGATCACAAGAGTAACTGCCCTAAAAGGATTTCTTTTTCCAATTATGTCACAGTGCAGATCAAGTGTATCAGACAGTATTATCTAGCTAATGTCGAAGCTTTTGAAAAAAAAAAAAAAAAAAGGAATAAAAATCCTGAATGAACGCAGAAAGAGCGCGTAAAGAACTCCGAATATGCAACATCTCTGAATCGTAAAAAGTCAGAATTATCACGGTCAGGATTGTGGGTTCTTCTGGATATCGTGAGTTCGGAAGTTTACAAACAAATAAAGCTCTCAATAAGCGTTGGATATAAGGGCCATTGCCCCCAAGCCCGCAAAAGCCTAGTAATTTACAGCCGTTAAATCCTCACAACAGGACAAAAGATAAAGTGCCGATAAGAGGTGTTCCAGGCGATAACTCGAAGATGTGCATTCAGTCTTTTGTTTATGTTGTATACCGAACGACTGAACGGATGACTGCAAGACAAGTTTGACATGGCAACGAACCAGTTCCTGCAATCGCCAACTTAACGTAGCTGATTTAATGTTGCGGTCAGGTTTTTAACACAGAACGGCGCGTCCATGTGCTAAATCTTTAATATACTAGGTAACTGTTAAATTCGTTAGATGTGCTGTTTTAAATAGAGTTCATTAGGCTTCCTGCACAATAATCAGATGGGCTTGAATGAACTATATAAATTCTTTCTTAATGAAGCTTTTGAATAGCGTTTTACAATGTATTCAAAAATGTTCTTTTTTTCTTTTTTTTTTTTTTTTGAGTTGCAAATCAATATAATTAGTCCCTTTACAATTTCCATTCAAAAAGAACAAAAGTTTAGATTAAATAAGAAAAAGAAAACAGCACATGAACAAAATAGGAAATTGCCTTTCTGATTTTAGATTATCCCAGCACGTTAAACTTTCTTTATTTAGATTAAATAATTATTGAATTCTTTGTCATGATTTACACCCTTTTTTTTTCAATTCTTTTATTATAATAAATATCTGTAATTATCTTAAAATAGGATGAATAGTAGTTCCTTATAATAGTTTTATAACCACTAAAATTAATTTTGTTTAAAATATTCGTCCTTTTTGTAAACAAATAAAGAGTTACTTTTTTAATTAAATTTAGATTTAGATAAAGGCAGAATTTTTTTTTCATGAATTAAGAAATGTTAGCAATATCGAACTAAATTGGTCTTTAGTATCTTTTTTCAAAATTTCTTATCGTAATTTTTTTTCTAAATTACCTTATGTGGAATTTTCTATGCTTTACTGTCTTGTGTTCTATGCTTTTATTGATCAGATAGTTCAATATAAACAATTTTTTCTTTACGTTCAGATAGACTTTTATAAATGATCTGAAAGCATCCGATTATGAATGCCAAAAAGTCGTGGCTAAAAACAATAGTAAATTAATGAAAATTACCTGTTTTAACTAGTGACTTTATTGTTTTTCTATATATTGACTAGAAAAAAAAAGTAATCTGGACTTGAAAGATACTATACTAAAATAGCAATACATCAAATTTAAATCGGCAGGTGGTTACAGTGGGTGCTGTAATTACTTTTAGATTTTCTTTTCATAATTGCCCTATTCTTCTAAAGTAGTTAATGATCACTTTTAATAATAGGTTTTTATTAGTAGTCAGGTAAACTGGAATCAAGGCATTTCAAATAAGACCATAAATTAAAATAGTTCTTTTAAGCTATTAACATTTTTCAGAATTTAAGATGAATGCTTTTGAGATCATTACTCTTAATATAGTTTAATATAAATGTTAAATAAATGTGATACTAGAAAGTTTTATTTCATTGTCTTTTCATGATAAAAAAAAATAATGAATAAATGATGAATATCTTTTTACATAAGAAATGTGTTAATTTTTTCTTGGAGCATAATTTACTTAATATTTTTTTTTCGATTTTAATTATCAGTTAAGTATATTTGATTATTGTTGAGATTATTGTATATTGAAAATAAATCCATATATATGAGGTTAAGGTTTTTGAAGAGAAGTTTCCAGAACTTTCCGCAAATTTATGCAATAAGCGGAGCCTATTAATTCCACCCAGTTTTAAAGCTCAAATTCTCATTAATTTTGGCAGCATTCTAGTAATGGCGGAAGAGGGCGCCCATAGTAATTTGAAGGTCACCACCACCCACAAGGCTCCCGGCCGACGAAAAGCTAATGGGAAGTCACAACCATCAATCGCCGACGTATTTCACACTGTGAGAACAGACGATTCACATTCCAAGGAATTAAAAGCCTCTGAAAATCAAGATGTTGCTTATTCTAAAACATAGAATAAGCAACATTAATAAAACTAAGACAGGGAATAAAAAGGTTAAAAAAAAGTCTATTGCCTCCGAGTTTTTATTTACTCATTGCTATCTTCAAGAAAGATCTATTTAATTTATAAGTAATTTATAGCATTTAGTTTTCTTCTTTGAATAGTGAAGAAATATAATTGTGAGAGAATTCTATATCACTAGAGCACAAACATATTTAAAAATGAATGCTGTTAGCAAATAGGAAAAGATTATTTTTCGGGTTCTAAAACAACCAACCAAAAGCAATCGTAGCATTGCAATTATAAGTTACCAAGGTTTCTTGAATGATAAAAAAAAACACCCATTTGGAATTAGAGCTAATTGCTGTAGACCATATTATAATAAATGATTCATGAAATATCATCTGGCTTCTTATCTTCTTGATTACAATTTTTACTTGGAATGTATGTCGTAAGAAAATACAAGGAAAATACAAGCATCTATATTGTCATATGAAAGCTACTGCCATTTGATCATCCAAAAATTTCAAGGAATTTCGAAGTTTAAAATCAATAATGTCAGATAACAAAACGAAGAAATCAAAAATCAGTTACGATTGCATACTTCCCTTTTGAAGAAAGTGGTCAATCAGTGTCAATGGAGACATAGTTGTAAGTATAGTTTCTTTATTACGATACTCAGTAAGAAATAATATCTTGTAGTTGCACATATTTAAAATAATTATTTATAAACAACATCTCTAATGTGCATTTAAAATGTAAATATAGATATACTCTTTGCAGAGCTTCAAACCTATTAAATGTGCAGGAAGCTGCTCTTCCTTAGGATAGTACGGAATGTAGATATTCATTTATTAAATATTAATTTTTTAAAAACTGAAGCTGGAATAATGACTGAAGGCTCTAGCATATTTTGCAATAAATGCATAAATGAAGAAAATATTACGTAGTAATATGTTTGTTTTTAAAAAAGAAAATCTTAAAGAACGGATATAACAATAATTTTCACAACAGGAATAGTGATAAACAAATACGAATAGTAAAGTTCAAGAAGATAATTTAAACAACAAATTTAACGTGCGCAATTCAAAAGACGAATAAAGGAAACAAAATTCAATAAAACAACGGCCCTCTATATTGAAAACAGCAAAACAAAAATTAAGAATAAAAAAGGTCAGTCAGAATTACCAAGACTTTACGTGCATTGTTCATTATTAATCACACAAACGAAACCGATGCACCTGAATAAACTGGTTTTAATACAATAAATGAAATAATACAACACGACTATAGTTTCGGGCCCATAATGGAGTGCCTATTATCAAGTGATTAAAAGATCAGTCATTCAATCCCCGCTAGCAGACGCTTAGATGATAAAGGATTAAATTATAGAAAAAGAATGCGTATAACAACAAATTTAACGGGCGTAAATCATAATAACATCACAATAGAAAACATAAACGCACATAATAAGGATTCAGAATTTTAGTATTCTGGATACCGGGAATCCTAGACAGCTGTTTCAGGTTTCCTAACCATCATCAGCTGGATTCGCCCAGTATCTAACAGCTCAGTGATCTTAAAAGACATATAAAGGAAACAAAAATTCAACAAAATAATAGCCCTCTATATTGAAAACAATAATAAAAACAGACGTTTAGCTGATACAGGATTAAATTATAGAAAAAGACTAAACACAACAACAAATTTAACGTGAGTAAATCATAATAACATTACAATAAAAAAAGCCTTTAGCAGCTAAGTGTTTGCTAGCGGAGATTGAATGATTAGCCTTTTTTATTCTTAATTTTTATGTAGTTGTTTTTAATACAGGGGGCCGTTGTTTTGTTGTTTTTGTTTCCTTTATATGTCTTTTTAGATCACTGAGCTGTAGATACTGAGCGAATCCAGCTGACGATGGTTAAAAAACCAAAAATAGCTGTCCTGGATTCCCGGTATCAAAAATAATAAAAGCGGCTCAGTATTTTTGATACCGGGAACTCAGCTCCTTATTTGATAAGAAGTTCAACTCCTTATTTATGTACGTTTAAGTTTTTTTTTTTTTTTTTTACTGAGAAGATAATTTAAAATTATGAATAATATTAGCAATATCGCACCAAGTCTAGATTGATAAACCGAGAAAAGAACCGTTACAGTCTCAAACTTTTAATGAAGGCTTTTTGTAGAAAAACTACGAAAAAATATTTCGATAAAAATATTATTATATAATGATTATCAATGACAGCCCAAAATACAGCAAAAGGAAAATTTATAACTTTATTTTTATATATTTTTAACGAAAAACGAAACTGAAAGTTGATATCTTTTTAATTATGAATAATGAGATCTTATTACTAGAATACTGTCATAATTGGTTTGAAATTACTCCTTAAAAAGAGGCATTGCTGATGTCTTCTTCAGAAATTGGTGATTTACCAATTCAGATAATTAACTGTCTTGAGAAGCAATTGATTGTGATTTAAGGATATTTGCTTTTACAAATATCTTTATGTATATTTATATTCCTGCTTTGATGGAAAGTGGTGTTTTGGGAATGACAGTACTGAGAATGATGTAGGTTTAGGAATTTATTGCTTGTTCTTTTTGCATTTTAAAGCATTCGCACCAAGAAAAGGAAATCTTCCTAACATTTATTATTTACAGCTATCACGTTATATTTGACTTAAACTCTTTAATGCCACAATTGACTTTTGTTGCCCAGAAGAGAGATATTTATGCTCCGAGGTATTTTGAACCAAGCATCTTTAGTAAACTGAGAAATGACTGCTAAACATTGTCCGAAACAAGTGAAAGGATAAATTGTTTCAGAATATGTACGTCAATCATTGCTTACCATCCTCACGCACACCAAAGCAGCAATGTTTCAAATATTATCAGATCCTTCAACTGCCGGATCTTCTTTCTTAGAAGATGTCTCAAACATCGATGATTGTTTGAAAGTACAGCATATCGGGTTTTTGATAACTGCCGCAACCTCTACCGCTTTGCTAACTTTATCAATTTATCCTTAAATTCTAAATTCCTACCAATTATTCATCAATCCTTATTATGAAAAGAAATTTGCACTGAGGAGATTAAAATTAATTAAAAGAATTAAAAAGTAAACAAAATGTAAGATGGAAATATACAAAGTTGCCGAAATTATCATAAATAGCTTAATTTGAAGGAAAAAATCGAAATACAATTCCTATAAAACCGACAATTTTGCAAACGTAATTTTATTGATGTCTTAAACAAATTAAACAATTAAATTTCTTAGAGTAAGAATTTAAGTATAAGAATGTATCGTTCTTGTAACACGCCTTCGTACAAAGATTAATACTTTCACACGAACATCTATCTATTAAATTAAATTAGGGACCAGTTTCGAAAATTAGGGACCAGTTCAATCGCCTGCATTAGATATGGTATTCTTTGAGCTTTACGTTTCCCTGAAATTTTGTGTTGTTCTCTCAGCTTTTTTTATCTTCATTTACAACAGGTACTTTCAAATCTATAAATGTATTACAGATAAATTGTATAATTTTAATTTTTTCTCCCAAAACATTTGGTTGCTACGTTCCTCCGTCAATTTAAAGCAATAAACTAGAAAAGATAGCGATGTCAATACATCCGTTACCTTATCTTATGATAAAATTTTATTATATTATCAATCATATTATCTTAACATTAACTATGATAACACAAATTATAAAACCCGATACCCCATATTTTTTGGAAAAAAAAGGGATTTTCCAGTTTTGTTTCTAAAGCATCGTAATGTAAAACAGTCCTCTGATTTGCTTTTAAAATTTAAAATTTGAAAATTCGTTTGTCAAGACTTGCAATAAGGGAACTGTTATTGAAGTTAAAAAAAAAAAAAAAAAAAACATGGCACAGGTTGAAGGAAATTCAATTGCAGCTTCACTACCTCTCAAACAGTAGTACCGGTAGCAAATATTACAGAAAGCCTGAAAGTTGTCTTCTGTACTCAAATTGAAATACAGCATTGTGAAACATAGTATTGTGAGAGAAGAATAACTTTTTTCTAGGTACCATTCAAGGAAATTCGCTGGGTACTTTAAAGAAAGTGACTAATGTCTTTTTTTAACACTGCGTTTCTTAAGTCTGAAAGAATGGATCAAATTTCAATAAAGGCTGTGTTCAGGAAAGTAATCCATATGACTTTGATGGGATTTATTTAGTCAAACAAAATAACTAAGTATCTTATTTTCTCTTTACTATTAGATTCAGTATCAAGTAGTGTTCAATATTGAATAGAATAAACGAAATAATCATGAAATTCTGCAAGTTTTCATTGTTTGAAATATCCCACAATTTGAATTCAGGTTTAAAAGATGATATTAGATCGTTTGTTATTCCTCTAGAAAGGAGTTTCTCAATTGGCCATACATTTAATAGGTCTTACATTTATTATATATAAAACGAATTTCGCATTTTTATTAAATACTGCTTTGTAGAACATTAAGATTATTTCTTACTTGATGATATCGCTTTTAGACCGTTTCCATAAAATAAAATAAAAATATAAAAAAGGAATCAGAACAATATTAATAAATCAGATAAATTCAGTAATTTCAGTATTTAAAGAAATCACTCTTTTAGTATTAAACTAAAATGAAACTACTTTTTGCTATTATTGAATCTTATTTAAAAATAGATTCCTGATTTTTTTCAATCTTCTTTGAATGAAATATTCAAATAAAAGTCTTCTTTCTAGTTTATTTTCTTACTTTCTCGTAGTTATCGTGAGTTACTATAACAAAAGTACCTAAGAAAAACTCCACTAGACTGAACTACTAGAAATTAATTTCAATTCCTTATAAAAACTGTTCAGATTTTTAATACATAGTAAGTCGTTATGCTAAACTTACGTTAGTACATTGTGCAATGAAAATATACGATTTAGATCTCTGAAGATTTTTTTAAACATATAACATTTTTATAAACCTTATTAATGAAGTTACTGAATAAAAAAATCTGAGTTATGCCCTTCGATGTAAAGATTTCACATTTTGAATTTTTCATTCAAAATTCCTGGCTGACCTTTTTTATACTAATATACTATATGTACTAATACAGTACTTATAAGTACTATTTATACTAACATGTACTATATATACTAATATGTACTATATGTACTAATATTCATTAAACCGTTTTCCGAGGGGAGATCTAATGACAACATCCCTCTGCGGTTATCTACTTTAAGAAACATGGCGTTGACTGCAGAGCAGCTGTAAGGTGGTGCAATCTAGCGACCGACTTCTGAACTTTACTTGTTTTTGTGCGGCTACCATTCACTGGAGCCGGAACTCGCTTCCAATGTATCCGCAGGCCCGTTCTAGCGTGAGAATCCTCTGTGGACGGATGCAGTGCCAAAGGCTGTAAGAACACTTTTCCTTTTTGGAGACTGATGGCAGCAAACTTACTAAAAGTTATTTCCCCCTTTCTTCCTGGTCAAAAACCGCCGAAATTCAGAGGCAATAGGGCGTGCGGATAGTAAACGGAAGAGCGGATGGCCCAAACGGAGCATGCGCAGTTTCGCCAACCTTCAAGGCCATTTGGAATGGGGAGAAAGTAAAAGACGGAAAAGATACATTACTTCACCCGCATCTGAAGCTACCTTTCCCCTTTACAAAATTATTTAAAAAACAGATAATAATATATTAAATGATGCCTGTTTTCGTAAAAAAATGAATAACTTTATAACAAAAGAAATAAAGATAATTGGAAAACTCAATAAAATTTAATGCTGAAATAATATAGACTCTTTGATGTTGCTTATTAACAAAAACAGCAAAAGTACGTGTAATTATAAATTAACTAATGATACTAAATTTCCATTAGATTTAACAATCTATTAGAATCTATTATTAAGTTTTGATGCACAGGGCGTATCAATAGTCTCTGTACGAATTTTAATGGGAGATAGAGAGAACCAAGGTAAACCTTTTTCGTCTATAAATGACGGCTACCTTCGGTGCTATTGGGCACTATTGCCTTGCCACCAAGATCGCCTGATTTAACATGTATCGATTTCTTCTTCTAAGGACACGTGAAGAACCACTTGTACAAGACTCTCATTGACTCACATGAAGACCTTGTAGCAAGAATCGCTAGTGTCGCTCCAACTGTTTTCGAAAAGCCAGGACTCTTTCTAAATGTACAGCAATCAACCCTTCGATGCTATCATGCATGCATTGCTGTTACCGGCCGCAACTTTGAGCACCTTCTTTGAATAAACATGTTCTTCCCACTTATTTCCATTCATTGAGGTTTATCTTGGTGTTCCGTATCTCCCCTCTAGCAGGTTGCGGAGACGCTAAATAACGCCTAGCACGAAGGTTGCCGTTGTGGACATACATTCACAGATGAAAAAGATCTGTCATGGTGCTCCGTATCTCCTATTAAAATTTGTAGTTTTGATACACAGTGTGAACTATTGTTAAATCTATAATAGATGTGAACTACAATTGGCAGTCCAGATTTATTAGACTGTACTAAAACACAAAAACTAAAATGAGAAATTCCAGGCTGAAAGAAACAATTTCATAAAAATTATCTATTTTATTTAGTTGTACTGTCACGAACAGATGAAGAAAAGAGATGGAGAACAATAAACTCTAAGGTTAAGGCTTTGGAACAATGTTACGCAATTTCAAGACAAAGGAAAATTTTTCTATTTAACAAGTAACAGTTTCTCAAGCTGTTAATTCTGCGTTGAACCATTTAATTCATTTTCCTAATTAATAATTTCAAAAAAGACAGAAAATATTGTAAGAAATCAATACGAGAAAATAAAATCACCCACTGCACTGATGCAGTGATACAACAGCGAAACAAAATTTGCAAATTAATTGATTCACAGGCATTAAAAAAACACTGTTACTAGTTCATTAACATCTGAACTAAAGGAGGAAGATTCTTCTTCTCTAGCTCAAAATGACGAATTATGTATACAGAATTATGATTATTTTCTTCTCAGTGTTTGTCGTATATATTTTTTATGTTTACTTTAATAGGAGATCATCCGACATTTGTCCGATTAAAATATTGCTTCGCATTGGTATTACAATCTTCATAGTTAACTCTAGTTATAAATACAGTAGAAGGCTCAATGGAAAAATCAATATTTATATCTTAATCACAATCTAAATAAGACAAAGTAAAGGGAAATAATTATTTAAATATAAAGACTATTAAAATATTAAAAATTAAATAATACGTAAACTTAGCGTTTTACTATAGATTAACTACTTATTGAAACTTCTGTAGTTATCTTAAACTTCTGTTTAAACTTCAGTTTGTGAAGCTTCTTTGTTTATTTATTAATAGGAAAAAAATATTCTGTAGCTTCGTCTTTTGGAGAGAAGTTTAGTAACATATTAAAGTATCAGTATCAGTTATTGAGTATTCTTGGTGCAACTAATTAATTCTAAGATGTTTATTTTATGTTTATTACTAAATTTTTCAATGTCTTCCTTGGAAAGTTGGTAATATGAATGTATTCTCTTTATCTCACCATCCATATATTAACTAATTTCAGAGATCGGTGGTGTAGAATGAAGAAAAAAGCGGCAATTACCCTATCGGTTCTTGAAATTTAAGACTGTGCTTGTCTTAAGTAACGGCTCCCAGGGCAAATGCAATGTCGGCGACCTGAATGCCAGATAACGTAGGCTATCATTGGGGCCAGTCGGTAGAAGTCATACATTAGGTGGTTTGCTCTTGATAAGATAACTGGGTTCTGACCAAGAACGCAGATGAGGCTGGGATCCCTGCAACGCATGTTAAATCACGCCAATACGACAAATTGATGAGATGGGCTGACATTCACTTTGAACTAGCATGAATTAAACAAGAGGTTGAATAACTCATTTTCTTCGATGTATTACGGGCTTATAAATCTCAATTTCTTAATAATTATAACTTATCTTTTGCCTTAATTATTCTTAAGAATTAGTGAAGTATTTTCATATGGCAGGTCTACCATGCTGCAAAGAGAAAGTGTGAAACAGGAGACAAGTTTTACAGCATTCCTAACACAATAATCTAAACTATGACGATATCCCCAAGACTCAAACCTAAAACTTTATCTAACATCTAATTTACAAATAAAATTTAATGTATGCTTTCACTATGCATTAAATACTAAACAAACCAATTAATGCTAAGTTTTGCTGCTAAATGTCATATTGAAAATCCACATTGAATAATATGTTCTGAGAATTGATGATACTTAATGGCTAGCTACTTTTCTATTTTCAAATTTAAACAAGCGACGAGGCAATTTTGCTGAGATATAGGGTTTTCGGTCTCACTGTCTGCTGCTTATTTAACTCAACTAACTAATCAATAATCAAAAGCCATAGGATGTTTTAAACTTTGAAAAGAATTATGAAACTGAGTAGAGAAAAAAAGTAGATATATTTAATTTACTACTAAAGTTCCGTCCTGCACTAACATTGTAATCTATACTTATCAATATATAAGAAAACACTGGTAGATAAAAACCAATGTTTTCTTATATATTTATATATATATAATCTGCTCACTACTCTAAAACTAGAAGACACAGAAATACAAATAAGGTGTCAAATGTTAGATATAATATTGAGGATGGCTTCTGTATATTTGTCATCAATATGGGTCAATCAGAAATCACGTGACATAAGGTCAACTTCTAAACCATTCATTTTAGATGACCAAAATGAAAAACAAGTTGTTCCTCTCGTTGAGATGAACTTTTTAAAAGTAGCCCGGTCGCGATCAAAGGTCAAGTGACTGAGAAAATAACGTCAGAGAATCCAAGGTCACGTGATCACTAAAAAATTTACTTTACAGGCTTGCTAGTAAGATTTATTCTTAATTAATAATTTACAAGGCTATATTACTACCTATGTATATACAGAAAAACTTAATAAGAATCCAAATAAGATAAAATTTTCAAAAGAAAAAAATAATAATAAGTAAATGTTTTTTAAAACGGAATTCGAATTTAGTGTCGCAATAGTGTGATATTTAAAATATGTGATGGTAAAAAAAAGCAATAATTGAACAATACGTATTAATCTTAGTATCTGAGAAATAAATACTTAACCAAATGAATCTTCTTCTTGAGTAATTACAACATATAAAATTAAACTTAAAAAATAATATTTTAATATTTTTAAAAAATTTTGAGCCAAAATTGAGTGACCTTTTAGACATTTAAAGTTGTACTTCGAGACATGGATTTAATGACATTCCGGAAGATAGCTAAACGTATGGCTACCAGTTTGTTGTCAGTTGCTCGCAATCCACAATTAAATTAAATTATGCAATTTAAGATTGTAATTACATTCCCTTACAACAATTTTTTACATCATATCACTCTAAATATCAATTCGTCATACCAGGAAAATATTTCTTTAATCACTTGAAACCAATAACAATAGGTGGAAGACTATAGCCTTGAAAGTATCAATCTGACAATAAAACTTCATCTAAACTTTATTTCCTGTCAAAGTTAACAGTACTAAGCTTTTAATGCATCAATGAAAACTTTGATTAGTAATTAATTCAAAGAATTATTATTAAATATTATTAAATATGTGTAATGATTATCATATAAATATATAAAAAAATAACTAAATGTCCCAGTTGCATTTTTAACGAAAAGAAAAGAAAAGAATTCAGAATCATTCTTTAGCCTATTTAGGCTTATTTGATTTATTTTGGTTATTAAATATGAATTAAATTTGACTTAAGCTTATTATTTATTATTTAATATTTTATTAATTTTATTTATTATCTAATATTTGCACGTTTGATTTATTTTGGTTATTAAATGTGAATTAAATTTGACTTAGGCTTATTATTTATTATTTAATGTTTTATTATTATTTAATATCATTTATTATCTGATATTTACACTTATTTCATTTTTGTTGTTATTAAATATGAATTAATTTGACTTAGACTTATTATTTATTATTTAATATTTTATTAATTTTTATTTACTGTCTGATATTTAGACTTATTTGCTTTATTTTGGTTGTTAAATATAAATTAAAATTTGATTGTTAAAGTAACTTTCGTAGTTTCATCAGTCTTTTGATATTCCTAGAAAATGTCTTCAGGTCAACTTTTCAACAATTTATTTAATTTTCCAGCATTTTATAAGCTTTATTGGAAAGTAATCCTCTACCGATGCTGTGATATAATCGACTTGCTTCGAAGCAGAACAGGGAGCTACGTGGCAGTACTATTTTTTAAATTCTCAAGCATTCTTGTGAACAATATCGTATTGTTAATATATTTTTTGAATACACAGTAAAACCTCGTTAAGTCGTCACTCAAGGGACCAAACAATTTCGACGACTTAAGCGGAGTGACGACTTAGGCGGAGTGGGAATTTTTGAAAATAAAACAAAAAAACACTGAAATACATGAATTATTGTAGAATTCGGTGAGAAAAACAAGATTTTCAGAAATCAATACATGCAAATGAATGAGTGGAAAATAAAAAAAATAAAAACACTTTTTATAGTTACCACATTTTAATCGCTTTAAAAGAAAGGCAATGTCTGTCTTTGAAACGTTCCAGCCAACCATTGCCTGCCGCCGAAATCTTCAATGTTCAACTCCTTAGCAATTTCCATGGCTTTTTCTTTGAGAATCACGGTAGAAATCGGCAGATTTTGCGATCTGGCATGTTTTAGCCATCGAACTAAACCCTACTCGATATCGTCAAACTTCGATTTCCTCATTGTTTTTCTTTTGCCTTTGCAGTCAGCTTCTTCAATTACTTGTTTCGATGAAAGAATATCGTTTAATGTAGTCCTGGAAATATGGTGTTCTTTGGCAAAAGCTGTTTTCAAAACATTTGATTTTTCAAAAAGTGGAATTATGTCTTTTTTTCTTTAAAAGATAACGGGGTAAGTTTTCGTTTCCCTGACATGTTAAAAACGTAATCGAACCACTAAATTGCAAGAGAAAAAATAGCCTTTTTAGCGGGGTTTACTCGCCATGAAATGAAGTCACACTCCGGAGCGGCCAAGAAAACGTCTACTACAAGAAAACGGCCAAGAAAACGTCCAAGAAAGAGTCGTAGCGAGAAGTGTTCAATTTCCCAAGTGAATTTCCCACGTGAAAATTCCCCGTAAAGGCTTGGCTTTCTTAAAGTGAAGGGGCGGGGCTGTAAAGATAACACGATGGCATGCAAAATGGAGAAGAAAGATGCTTTTGGCCATTTTGAGGGTGACGAGTTATCCGGAGTAGAATTAAATTTGGTGATGGGTAAAGGAGGGTTATTTTACATTATTGTATATGAGACTTTGTCGGGACCAAAGGAAAACGACGACTTAAACGTAGTGACGACTTATCCGGGTGACGACTTAACGAGGTTTTACTGCAATTCAAATTTAAATCTAAGAGTCCAATTTGTTTACATACTCAACGCAGATGTCTGTAGATGGCTAAAAAGATACCATTAAAATTTCAGCTTGATAGCGTAAATAATTGTTGGCTAATTTTGATGATTAACATTATTCTACATTTTAATTCAAAATACTTATTTAATGTAATGTTAATTCTGAAGAGAAGTCAAAGACCAATTCCAAAGTAATTCCGATTTTTTTTAACACTATTGTTTCTAATGGATTAAAAAAATTAATATACAGTAACACTTATTTTTAGATAGACAATGCAGTAATGATAAAAGAAATAATTTTAGATATAATTTTAGATATAAAAATCAGAGGATATTTTTTTTTATAATTACTTCATCGCAATAAAAATATTTAATGTAATGATAAAATGAAAGCCGAGTCAGGCCAAGATAGAGTTAAGGTTAGAAAATGTTGCTAATAAATTTTAATTATTTCAGCACAAATAGCCGCTTAATCAGATGATGGTATTTTTTTTTACTTATTGTGAGTTCATGTAATTACATAAAAAAAATGAAACAACAAAAGAATAGTAACTTATTTTTATAATTTAAGATGATGATGATAATTCAACTTTGTTTTTACGAAATTATTATCAAAATATATTTATAACTTAAAATACAACAGTACAAATATATCTCAATCGGAAACTAGGACAACTGGCCTCAATGCTTTGGGCGTCAAAAAGATTCCCAAGATATATTCTTCATCATAAACATCACAAAACACACAACTACCTCCAATATTTCGGTTTTTTAATCAGAAACCTTCTTCAAGGAAATTTACATCAACCTAGAAGAGAATCTATCGTTCTCTTTCTAAATACAATCAACAATAAATTAAAAACAAATAAACACACATAACTTAAACAATCATTCACTTAAACGTGAAATTACATGAATGAAAAACAATCAAAAACGTATATAAACCAGAAATAAGAAACCAAAACAATAAAACAATCAAAACGTGAATTAATGTTTTGGTTAATTATTTCTACTTTATTTACGTTTTTGATTGTTTTTCATTCACGTTTTGATTGTCTTTCACGTTTAAGTGAATGATTGTTTAAGTTATGTGTGTTTATTTGTTTTTAATTTATTGTTGATTGTATTTAGAAAGAGAATGATAGATTCTCTTCTAAGTAGATGTAAATTTCCTTGAAGAAGGTTCTTGATTAAAAAATCGAAATATTGGAGGTAGTAGTGTGTTGTGTGATGTTTATGATGAAGAATATATTTGGATAATTCTTTTAGAAGTCTGGTGATCATCACCCAAGATGATTCTATCAACGTAATTCCGGCCAATAGGACTTATTCCAAGATTCTTACGGACATAGTTTTCTATGTGCATTTATAGTAAGCAACTCTATAATATAGCTTTGATTTAGGAATAATGATAATAACAATAATAATAATAATAATAATAATAATCCCCTTGCACACTTTTTTTACACTTAGGAACATGCGCTTTGGTCCTGTATCCGCCATGTTGTATTTGCTGGAGAAATCCAAGTATAGGGAACTATTTCATAATAATAATAATAATAATAATAATAATAATAATAATAATAATATTTTTTTATTATTTTCTAAATATAAAAGTTACAGTCCCTTTAGGAATAACAAATTCCTATATTCAGAACTTGTAGATTCAAACTAAGTGACTATAATTATGTCATTTAGTTTGAATACAAATACTTTTTATACAATGTTAAAAAGTAGTAAATGAATTTGCATCAATATATTGTTTTTCAACTGTGTTTTGTCAAAAGAGCGCTAAGTGCTAATTTTCCAAAATTTTGTAATAGGCAGTAACATAATTTAATTGTAAAACTTATTTTTTCATTTAATACTATGCATGTATATACGTTTATATTATAATAATAATAGTTGCATCATGGTTGCTCTACTTCAAGCTGGAATTTATTTAATGCAAACCTATAAAGTAAAATTTTTGGTGATCACGTGACCTTGAATTCTGAGGTCATTTTCTCAGTCACTTGATCTTTGATCGCCATCGGACTACTTTTAAAAAGTTTATCTCAATGATACTTTCACAACTTGTCTTTTATATTGGTCATCTAAAATGAACGGTTTAGAAGTAAACCTTACGTCACGTGACTTCCGGTTTAACCCAAGTCGATAAAAAATAAAACGTAGCTAATATTATATCTAACATTTGACACCTTATTTGTATTTCTGTAGCGGAGAAGTAGGAGAGGAGTAGCAGGCAAAAAAAAAAAACAAATGTTTTTCTTTAAATATATGTATTTCTAAAATTCTTTTATATATATAAATGGTATTCTGGCTTCTCAGAGCTTTTGAGAAACTTCTTTTTTTTGATAATTGAAAATGACAAAAAAAAAACAAAAACAAAATGTAATATTTTGTAAGATTTCAATCACAGAACAAACAGAAATTCAGGACTTAACATGCTGGACTGATTAAAACAGAACCAAGAAACTAAAGTTTAATGGCATGATAATTACCGGCGATCACAAGTATATTTACAAGATAACAAATCGAAATAATTCAAAGTTTAGGATGGTAATAGAAGATAGTAGGCTACAAGGATAAAAAGTATTCTTTACATAAATTTTAAAGAATTGCAAAATATTTTCGGCAATTAAACAATAATTAAATTTGGTTATTTTATTTGTTAAATAACAATATAAATTTTTTTGGACTACATCACTTTGCTAATAAATTTACAACTTATCACTATCTTTTGTTAAGTTAGGCGCTGCAATTGCGAACGGAAATCTAGGTACTTTCTGATACAATAATTTGTAGTGTAGGCTCAATGCATAGATGACACTTAAAAATAGTACAATAATTGGAAGTTAAAATGATTACATACTTCGGGTGTACTTACAATATCCATCATCAGACCAGGGCGAAAAGAACAAACTAATATTTGACACCAGGACGTTCTGATCTAATGATGTAGTGTAAGAACTACCCGAAACATGTAACTTTCCTAACTTTTAATTAATGTACTATTTTAAATATGTTGTAATAGATAAGTTTAACGTGGGTAGAAGACAATATGATAAAAAACGCACACAAGTTAAAGGTTCACTGAGCTATTTTTGGAAATTTTGTACCGGAACCCAAGACCAACCTTTTCGAGATTCCTATCTCTTCTCGGTTGGGTTCGCCCAGTACTCAATAGCTCAGTGGAACCAAAAGAAACATAAACAAAGGACAAATAAACAATGACCCCTTTAGTTAAGAAACATCAAAATGTAAATTAAAAATAAAAAGGATAATATAAATTAATCCCCGCTAGCTCAACGCTTAGCATATGAGGAATTAATTCTAAAGAAAACATACACATAATAGACAGGTTAGACAATACATAAGTACATTGTCATCTATGTATTGAGTTTAGCAATTCCACACACGTTAATTCATAGCATAATGTAGGCATTGTACAATCCAATTCAAATTTTTAGACCATTTTTAGATTACTAACAATTATATTGACACAAGTTTTTTTTTTCTATTAAGTCACCGCAATAATGAATTTAATACATTGCTATTAAATGGTTAAGTTGTCTTATTAAAACGAAATCTTATCTCAGTCATTGTCATTTAACACACTTTTGAAACACAGAAATAGCTTATAGAAATTGGAATGGCTATTGAACTCTTCTCAGTAAAAATTCTTGTCAATGGTTTTCAAGGACACTATTAGCTTATATTAAGACAGTGTAACAAAATGTTCTCATAGCTGCTACAGGGCTAACAATAATGGTATATGCTATCTTTCTATGAGGTACACTTAAAAATGAGAAATGTGAATGACAATTCTAATTAAATGTTAATTAAAATTACGATGCTCTTCAGAAGCACAGCATGCAGTCAGGACATCCCAATCTATCTCAGATTCCCCTATACTTAGAAAAATTACATTAACTGTTTTGAGATTCTCTCGTCAAGATCCATCTATCTATGTTATTCTCGACACCAGAGCTTCTCAACCGGTGTTCTGCGCGATAATTTTGAGAATACATTGTGAATTACATTCTGTTGCGTTGTAACAATTAAAGATAATAAAATAATAAATCACGTTCAAGTCAGCATAAAAGTATGTTTGAGATATCTTAAAATATTTCAAAAAGTACAACTTATATTCATGATATATTTATTAGTAAACCATGCATATCTTTTTAAAAGGATTCTATTTTAGCAATAAAAGCAAGGAAAAAGTTTGGTGTGCCGCGGGATTTTAAGAACAAGGTTTGATGTGAGATTTCTGATAAAACAAAAGTGCGCCATAAAGCAGTAAAGATTAAGAACCAGTGTTCTACACCTGGAAGTGCCATAGAACAAACAAGGTGGAACAACAGAATTTTTGCTTTTCGTAAAAGTCTAAAATACTTTAAATTGATAGTTGATTTTTGTGATAGACCCTGTAACTCAAATTGGTAACAACCTGTATGAGGGCTGGTGGAGCCAGGTTCTAAGCGACGATGGGATAGGATGTTTTTTTGTTCCTTCTCCTACAGATGGTTAACCCTGCTCAATATTTAATGGGAACCGAGATTCTTTCCTGAGGATTAAAGACGGGCGGACATCGAACTTACTATTCGATCCAGTCGTTTGCGGGACATCGCAGTCATTATTCGAAAGCATTACCTCCTAAATCTCAAGGGCTATTACTTAACCTCTAGTGGGATACTTTAACTTTTAGCAGATCTTTCGTAGATGTCAATCAAGCTCTGCGAATCTGCGGTTGTTAACATAACAGTAATATCAACAAAAATCATAGTATATTTTTTTCCAAATAATCATTACTATTATTTGTATTACTGTTTTAATAGCAACTATCTTTGTCAATTGATTTCCGCTTGAATTTACTCTGAGAAACAGTGTTTTTCTCCAAGGTTAAGAAATCGAAAGAAATTTTAAAGATTTGTAAATACTTGTATAGAAACAATACAGTTTAATTAAAAAGGATTAAAAGATATTTTTAAGCAATATTTTAAATCTAATTTAAAATACTAAATTAAAAAAAATCCATAATATTTGTTATTCAATTATTATTATTTTTTTATTATCAGGGTAACGATACAAAATGTGCAGAATTTTAATTGGAAGAAAAAATCTGTAGGAAAATCTATTAGAAAAAGCTTAGATTTTGATCTGAATGACAGAGTTATGAAGAAGTTTAAAGTTACCTTTATACTTAGATTAAAGTTATCATAAATGGAAAATAGGAAGAGTCTCATATCGATTTTCATGCTCACAAAGAGTCTGTCATCTAGGAACTCTGGCGGAATTTGCTGGAACTTCTCTGAATGCTTTCGATTCCATTTATGAAGTTCAGAAATACTGTGAAACACAACCAAATAATTTATAAAAAGCAGTTTGATTAGTTGTGATATTATAATAATTTGTAAATATAATAATTAAGTCTTTTCTGAGTGAATAAGTTCAATGCTATTTTTATTTTTATGATGTTTTAAAAAATATATTAAATAAGAAAATAATTCTTTCCAACATTCTTTATAGAAACCTATTTTCTTTTAGTCTAGATTACTTTTAAGTAATCTAAAACAATTCTTTATTTTCACAGTTACGATTTCATCAATTTCCCTTAGTTAATACCAAAATCAAAAGGATCTTGCATTTAAAAGCCTAATTCTAATTAAAAAAAATGACTTTCAGTTCCTAAGATCATAGGCATTTACGTCGAACTTTTTATTTGAATTTAAACTACATTCTAATGTATTCTTTCTTTCTTTTTTTTTCAGTTCACCAATGCATATTAAAGAGTATAATGAAGTTAGTCAATGTACATCGCTAAGACACTGGCCTCTCACCTCTGAGTACCGAAGTTCGGTTCTCATGTGGGTTTCGTTGATGGTGGCGATCCGCGCTGGGCAGGTTTTCCCGGGGTTCTCCCGTTTCCCCTGCATTTCTCACACCATCCTTTCTCAGTCTTTCTCTCCGTCTGTCCTTCTTTCCGTGGGATAGCACAATAGATCTTTCAGATCGCAGTGCTCGGCTGTAAAGCCACCCACGCTCACCACATTACATTACATTAGTCAATGTACAATTTCCTCAGGTTAACGTTGCTTAAGAAGTCGCAATAGAAAAACAAGTTTACATCGGAAATTGTCAATCAATGTAATCTGTTTTGGGAGTCATGACTCCAAACAATCTTAGATCACGAAGGGTAAAGAAGCCAAATCTGTGCAATTAATTAAGAACTCTTGAGAAATTTCGTGAATCCTTTCAATGTTGGCTCAATCCTTAAAGAGAACAATGACGTCTCAATTTTGGATCAAGTAATAAGGAAAATTCAATTTTTTTTTATTCCAAAGGATTTAAACTGAACTGCGGAACATCCTGAACTTTCTATTAAATTATCCTTATGATATCCTGCAGCTTTTTAGTTCTTCATGTCATGTTATTTCGCTGGCAATTATTGTAGTTTATTTGTAATATTTTAAAGGTATTATAATTCACGCCATTGAAACTTTCTTACCTACATTAAATTGATTAATGTCCTTCCAGAATATTTCACTTGGGGAAAAAAAACCTTTCATTTTATGGTTTCTGATTGGTATCTAAACTGCGAATGACGTTGTAATGGTCAAATAAAATTGTTTCAAGAATCGAAAATTTCATATATTTAATGATATAAAAGGGATTCTTCTCGTACTACATTATAGTGGTTTCATAAGTAATGTGCGTAATTCTTATGATGAACGTAATGACTTTAAGATTTCCTTCTTAATATTAACAACCTGAATGTTTTTATTCGAATATGCAATTCCCCGTATTATTGAATTTAATTTAAATTCCAAATTTCTATACTTTTGTAATTTAAATAGACAACTTTACTTGCAATTTTTATTGAATCTAAATTAAATTCAATATTATTCTAAATATATAAATTAAATTAAATTAAATTAAAATTATTATTATTATTATTATTTAAATTAAATCTAAAGTTTTTTTCAAATATGATTGATTTTAGGTTTAAAAGGAAAGCACTATCTATTAAACCCTCGAGCAACTATAGACACATCTTTCCAATATCATTAACAAGGGAAGTGTGTGACCTCGAACGCCGAGAACCGCCCGAAAATAAGCTTAGAATATAAATCGCTCATGCCAAAAACAGTGGTATGAGTCATTCTCATGAAAAACTGCACGTCTTAACTCGAGAGACATTTGAATGATCACCTTTTGAAGGTCCAAGAAAGGAACTTTGGTAACGCGAAGAAACAAAATATCGATATAATAGGACCAAAAACATACATATTTTAATGTCGTGACTATATTGCTATATTTCCCTCTGCTTAAAATACTTACGCTATCTGAACAACAAACTTTTCCTACTGACCTGATAGTGTAGCACAGCTATTCAGTCTTCAAAGTGCAGGTGTGATTTCAATGATGTGGTCAAAGCAAAGTGGAACAGAACAATATGCACATCTGACTAAAGCCACTTTTTATCATTCACGAATTTTTGGATTTTGAATTGAATTGTTGAATTTTGACAACATTTATGGGAGTAATTCATGATACCGATGTACACTGTTTACACTGTAACCCACAACTGAACACTCCCAAAGACGGCCTCCTACTGCAGGTATACTATTCACACAACTAGATTAAGTACTTGTTAGTGCAGGTACAACGTGCCACCGTCAAATGGCGCTAGCAGACAAAAGCTGAGTTTTTCATGAGAATGACTCATACCACTGTTTTTGGGATGAGCGATTTATATTCTATGCACATTTTCGTGCGGTTCTCAGCGTTCGAGGTCCCGCACTTCCCTTATAAGGTCAATATCCAAATATTATAATTTGCAGGAATACGTCGGACTCAGAGAAAATGCTGACATCTGCCAATATTTTTCATTTTATTATTAAAGAAATTGTGGCATTAAATTCCATTCCAGTTAACGTTTGTTTTATTCTTCCAATAGTCTATTGTTAAATCCAATTTTGTTAAGTTTTCACTTTTTTGCTTGCTTTTTTTATAGAGATCCTTGTGAAAGTCCATGAAATGCATATTGTTAGTTCTTCAGTAATGAGTAAAAAATAAGTTAATAAAGATTTACCGATGTGAACAGGTAAATTCAAGCAAAAACCTGTAATTAGAATTACCTTAAAATTAATTGTCTTAGAGAGCTAACAAAAACATTGAAATGGAATGTATGTTCATTAAAATCAAATGTCAGCTGGGAAATTAAAAAGTTGCAGTAATTTAAAAGCAGAAATCAAATAAAGAAATATTAAGTCTAATACAAAGATAATATTATTTCATTACAACATACAAGCAACGGCATTTTTAATAATATAAAACAGAACACGCCAGACCCCCGTTCATATCAAGACAAAGTGCGTTTGGAAATTCTTGCATGTTATTTTCATCTACGGATATCAAAATTTTCATTTTTCTTTAATTTTTAGTTATTAGATTCCAACACCAATTGATGACAGTGTTTCTCTCGTTTATTTCCTTCTATTCAATTTATTAATATTTAAATTAATATATTTATAATAAACCATAAGTTTTTTACAAATCGTCTGGGAATAATTAAGGGAAATTAGTATCCTAAAAATATAAATGCAAAAGGTCTAGATTTGTCCAATATCTTCTAAACTTTTAACTTTCCAAAAGTCTTCGAAATATTGGAAATCATCCGCATGACTTAACTACAAAACATTAGGTAAATTTATATTTTATTTATTGTTAGTTCACATCAAACTTATTTCGTAATTATAGAAAATAATGCTGAAAATCACTGATTTCACATATTTACATTTCATCTTTCATTTTACTTAATATCTGAATTTATGTTCATTATTCTTTATTGGACACAGTGCAGATGACATGCTACAGCTGAATTTTCAGCTGATGCAACTTTACGCCAAAATCAACTTTATTCGGTCAAAGCAAAAAGGCATCCCTACACTAGTACGTAGCTACAAAGAGGATGAGTTATAAAAAACGCAAAGTTCATTTAAGAAAATATACATTGAAATGTATTCAATGCTGAAAGGAGTTTCCCTTATAAACTTCGAAAGCAGTGAAAATTATTTTAATTCCAATTTAAATCTAAGTTCATTGTTACAATCATTGTTTCACTATTCATTGTTATGGTGACATAGAAAAAAGGCATACATCAAAGTTACTATTAGGCATCTAGCAATGGTCCATAGAAATCTGAGATGGATTTTTATAAGAATTAAAAGTTTACTAAATACATTTCCAATAATGACTATGCAACAATTCAACTGATATACAGCAATCTTTCATTTTAAATTAAAGAACTAAGAGGCTCATTAAATACAGTACTAAGATAAGCAGAATAGTTGCAATTCTGCACTTTTTTGAACTTTTTAAAGGCAATGATGTAAATTATTTTCAAAATTTACTCAGTTCTATATTAAAGATTTAACAATCTTTTTCAGAATATTTGGAATATTTCGAAATAATTAAACATATAAGATCTTATTAAATCATGAAACGTCAAAGTAACATGAAGAAGTAAATATTAAAATAATGAAAAGGGGGAAATTAAGAGCTACATTATATTTTTTCACTCACAAACTACAACTTTAGTTTACAAATATGATGAGTTGGTTTTTTTCGTGGCTTTCGGAATAACCTCATGAAACCTTGGCTGCTGGTAAAGGATTTTGCATTTTGTTCATGAAATCATCCTTCATATGAATACTGTAATGTACAGATAAACAAGATACCATTGGTCTCCAAGTAAGTTTCCGAACTTATTAACGCATTTATTATATGTATATATAAAGTAAGATTTAGGGATTTTAAGCTTTAATTAGTTATAAGTATTTTAAAATTAATATCAAAATTGTTTTGGCATCGATAAAAAAGAAGATGTTATGATTTAGCTTGAATCTTTCATAACAAAAATTGCGAGTTCACTTTTCTATTCGTAGCTCGAACCGCAAAGCAAAGGTTGGATCAATTCCATTTATCTGTTCTGAGAATATGATGGATTCTGTTGAAGGATAAGTATTAAGTAATTCGGTTTCGAAAACAATAACGAGAATTGTAAAAGCTTCCATACTAGTGCGACATCTGGTGGAAAAGTTGCGAAACAGGTGCCAATCGATATCTGGGAATCTGACCAAAAAGAAGGGGAAAACGTGGCGTCCTCCATTAGTAAAACCCTACTGACTGGCTTCCTGCCATCCACGGGGTGGGCAGAATCAGAGATAGAATGGGTAGACCAGTTTTGGCCTTTGCTATAATCTTATTACGGCAATGCCCCTACTTTCTGACCCTTTTCTTTAGGTAATGGATCTTGCGGCGTTCCAGAATATATGGAAGGTCTCAAAGGGTTGTCGAGGGAACGATGGATTGAAGGACAAGTTGAGGTTTTCTCTGAATGACTAGTGGCGGCGACTGATGGTCAAAGGCCGAACTACTATAATGGCGCTGAGACGACGTCACAGAGTGACGTCACTGCAGAATAGCGACAGCGAATGCAGATCCGAATCGCAGACGAAAAAAAAATGAAGAAAAAAACCGTGAGGACAGTCTCGCATCCACCAAATATCGTATTAAAACCATTCACTTTTGAATTATCCTGATGGATTCATGTTTTTAAATTGAAATTGAAGTTTTTGTAATTATTTTAATGAAAAGATTTTCAGGAAATTAGCTGATACAGATTTTTTTTTAAATGTTCTGCGACATTCATATTGGATTTGGATTCTACCGCGAACCAGTGACATCTTGCGGAATGTTGAGGAACTAACTAAACTAGATATGGGTAACGACTAAATATTAATGCTATTAATTTCAGAATGTGAATGATTAAAAAACAATACTTAGAATACAGTGTATTTTTATTTTCCTTTTTTTTATAGTATTTTTCAATTTAAATATTATTACTCCATTAATTTAGTATTTTTCTTAAAAATAAATTAAGATATAAATAAAGGAGGTTACAAAAGTTTTAATAAAAAGATGAAAGTTTAAAATTTATATTGCTTAGAAAATGATTGAGAATGAAATTATTATTAGGTGTGATTCATACAAATTATTTAAATGATTTTCTAATTTTTATTTTCAAGAAAAATTTTCAAGAAAAATAAGAAAAAAATTCATGTATTTTATTCTGAACCAATGAATAATATTCTCTGAGAATATTTGACATAGGAAAAAAAAATCAAACCAAAGGACTACAAGAAAAATATAAGTAACAATAAATAAATAAATAAAAATCGAAACCATTAATTTTCACAGCTAATTTGCCTGTGTGTATTTTATATAAAAAAATTAGAGATAATATTATAAATTATAAGCTTATAAGTGTTTGTTACAAATAAATAATGATGTAGCAACAAATGATTCTATGGGTAATTTTGTTCATTAGCAGCATTACCAACGAAATAATTAGAAAGGGTGCTTGAAGGAATGGAGAGATATCTTAAAATAATCAAAAACCTCGAAGATCACTGCTTTCAGGCTCTTAATGTAAAAGAACATTTTACAGCTAAGAAGTGTGTAAACAAATTTTGAATAATATATTTAGAATGAAAAGCTATTATAGTTGTTTTATCGTTATTTAAAATAACGGGACAAAACTCTCAAATTCACTAGAAATAATAGGAATTGTAGAAATAGATGTTCCGTAAATATAAAGAGTATGAATAAATAAAACGTATGGCAGGAAATTATTGACTAGACTGAATTATCGTAAGAAGTTAAAAATAAATAAAAATATTTAGGAAACGAAGAATCATACAAAAATAAATAGAAAATGTCAAACAAAGTTAATAATAATAGCTTTTTTTAAAAAATAGGTTTGCTATAATCATTTAAAGCGAATGATGAAGATTTGTTTGTCATTATTGAAGGTCAATGTTGATTTTCTGAATTTAATTTTAGGAACTTACTTTCCTTAGCTTATACTGATTTAATGTTTTTAAATTATTTCTTAATTACTTATTTTGTAATAAGTAAATAATAAAAGAGGCTATAATATAAGAATACAGATAATTCTTAGAACTACAGATATTTTGTAATAACTTCATTTTATGATGTAAGTCGGGCTTGGTTAGTTTGTCATTATGACAAATACTAGGATAGACAACAAATCAGGAGATAAAAGAGTTTACCAAGAAAAAAAATTATAACTACATTCAGAATGTTATTTTTCATTTATGATGTTCGTGAATTTCTAAATGAAAAAAATTCAAAATGTGAAGAACTCTTTATCCTATTACGTTAAATGATGAAATAAGTTATAAAATTCACAATAAGTTTAAAATTGTAGATTAAATACGATACAATTATGAATAAATATTCCCTATGTTATAAGAATATGGAAAAAGAAATGATTTATTTTATTTGATTACATTGTTGGTGCTGTTCTAAAAAAAAAAAATCCCAAAATCAAAACAACAAAACTTTTATGTAAAACTTGCTTGTAATAAGACATTATCACCTTTAAGTTAATGAGATAATAATTCCGAGAACTTTGAAGTAGAATAAAAAAATCTTTAAAAAAATAATAATAAATATTCCGTGTTAACGTTTCAAATCAAATTTGTAGGGTTTGTTTTCCCACGTTATTTGTCGATGCAGTGTACTCATCTCAGCTCTCTCTCTCATTCGCTGTCATTTATTCATTACGATAAGCGATCAAAGGTACAGAAATTGGTGCTGCTGGGAAACTAGGCGAGCAGGTGATGAATGTACCTGTCAAACTTAACATTTCATGCTGTTTTCCTTTGGATATCCAGAGAAAACTTGAGTAGTTGTCTTGTGTCATCATCGAAAAAAAAAGAAAACATGTCAGCACAAGGGAAAAGTGGGGGCGGGGGATAGGAAAGCAATAACTATTAAGAGGTAACGGTGTGCAACAGACTGAGTCCAAAGATTCAATTACGGCTGACTTCATTGTCTCAATCCCTTAATCTACGTTAATCACGTCACATCGATAAATATCGTGAGGGGGCTTCCTTGTTGTCTCAACGATGCAATAACAACATCATCCATTAATATTCTGTAAGCAAATCGATATTTAATGAAAAATTACCTGATTTCTTTTCTTTATATTCAACAAAAGAAAAAATAATAAACTAGTATTATTTCAATACAAGCAATTTAATAAGAGAATTAAATTAAACAATTGCTAATAGAATAAGCTTCATTAATTTCTTGAACATCTAAGGTCTTTCAAAAATAACAGTAAAATGAATAAAAATAACATCATTCAATGATAGTTCGGGAAATTTAACCCTGGATTAGGAAAATAAAATATGTCAAATAATTTTTGCTTCAATTTCAATCTACGAATCTAAATATTATCACTGTATTCAATGTTACAAATGTAATATTTGGGATTTTTTTTTTAAATAATGAAGATTGAAATACGATTATATAGGTAATAACGTAGATATGATAAGATCATAGATAACATAGATAAGTAATAAGAATTCCATAATAAGAGATTAAAAAACAAATTTATTACATTCAGAACTAATTATTAAAAAAAAAATGATTTTTCTGACTGCTGTAGTAAATTGTGAATTTATACGAGGGGTGATCAGAAACTAAGGTTACAAGGCCAATATTCCTGGAGTTTCATCCGTTATAGAGAACTTAGTAGTGTGCTGTAATTCTAATACATGCGGTTGGCAACTGTGCAGAGTTTCAGCCACCCGCCACCTACAGCGCTAGTGGTAGATAAACACAAATGGCGAATCGTTTGGAAAACTGGTCTCGTGAAGAAATCCGCGCCGTTATTTGATTTCTGTGGGCGAAACATGTAACCGCGGCTCAAATTCGCCAGCAGGTAGAGGTTTACGGAGAGACAGTAATGTCTCGTCAGCATGTCGCAGAATGGTGTCGAAAGTAGTGGTGTCACCACGCTGTTGAAGCAGTTTCGCTGGGACATCATCAACCACCCTCCCTACAGCCCGGACCTCGCTCCCAGCGACTTTCACCTGTTTCCTCACTTTAAGGAGCACCTAGGAGGCCGACGATTCGCTTCAGACGAGGAGGTGAAACGCTTTATAACCTTAGTTTCTGAGCATTCCTCATATTTATATGGAAGAATTGGCAAGAAGCTTAATCTTTTAAATTAAAATATTGAACATGTTCATTAAAAATATGAAGCAAAACATTTTTGTTTTGAATTTCAAGTATTCACTAGTTCTGATGCTAAAGTTAATCTCTACTGCTTTTTACTTTCTATAAAGTGAAAGAGAACAAAAGCAATGATTGATAGGCCACATTAGGTCTCACACTTTTAGAAGATATAATCCAAGTAAGATGATATACATAAAATATAATGAATGAAATATGTAAATATTGCACTGAAGAATAACTTCAACTTTCAATTATTACTCACTTGTAAAGATATGGTAATTAAAATGCAAATATATTTTGATTTTTCTTAATTTCTCAATAAGGAATTTCTTATTTTTTAAATTTCATTTTTACTGAATTTTCAGACGAAATATATTGTCGAAAAAATTTGAACGGACTCATTAGATATAACTTCATTACTCTTTCATTAAGAAAACTTTCATTAAGAAAATCAATGAAAATTCGAAGATATTTTGTTGTAATAAGTGAAAACAGAGCATTGTTTTTCATTGTAAGTTGTGCTTGTAATTGATTTAAATGGCTGGACTTCGTTATCTAAAAAAATCGTCAGTTTACCTTAAAATCAAACTATATTACTTGTATTTATTAGGCTCTGGGATTACGGATGCTGTAAGGCATCACTCTGAAAGATGTTAATGTCGACTGAAGATTAGTTTTCCAATATAACTGCTTTTCAAACAGTAATTAAACAGTAATTAAATGCCAAGACATCAAATTCGTGCCAAATAGAGCCATTTAACGAAACGGACCCTTCAATTGCTAGATCCATAGTAACTGAATTATATCAGAGAAAGTTATAGCCTAGATAGTCAAAATTCAGATATGATTAGATTTTCACATAGATGCAGAGTTATCTTTAATATCGCATTGATACTTTATTAATCATTCGAACAGCCATTATAGAGATAGCTAATGGTCAATGTGAATACTATTAACAAATAGACGATGAATTGTAAAGATAGGTATAATTATAGCTGTACTTCAGGTAACGATTATTTGAAACTATTCAATGAAATAGACTTTAGCTCTCGAGATTCACACAAATTGTGTGTGATATTATGGAACAAAACTTGACTGCTTAGTTTTGTCGCAAAACTGGACAATAAAAAAGCAGATTTATCACATTTTAGTCATGTGTATGAGTTTTATTCGAATTATTATTGGAATTATTGGAAGGATTTGTGAAAAACCATGAGTGTAACCTAAAACCTCTAAGATTGCTAACACTTTTTTTTAAAGTCAAATTCACATTTTTTTTTATTGATAATATACATGAATCTACAACTCAGTCCCGTTAGGGAAGTTAATTTCCATGTCAACAGGTGCTTTGTTTTGAATTAAAATATACATATGTAAAAACTAATTAAAACTAACTAAAAACTAAAGATAAAACAAATTTTTAGCCAGATGAAAGAGTGATAATAATGAAAACAGCAGCAGCAATATAACAAGAGTAGCAAATACAAGAAGTTAAAATAAATATTTCCTATTTACGTTTACATAAGGATTTTCATTATTACATATCTACATTATATTTACATATTTAGTTACAGACTAACTGATATACATACATGTTACCTCACGATGCCAATTTTTTTTCTAAGATAATATATATATTTATAGAGATAAACACACAAACCAAAACCCTGCTCTTATATGTAGATATATATGCATACAAACACATATATATATACAAACATATATACACTCAGACATATAAAAATATACATGAACCTCAGGAAAATATAGACTATTACCAATATCGAATAAGCAAAATATCAATTATCAAATAAGCAAAACAGTGTTATTAATAAGTATTACTGTAAGTAACGGAGAATTTATCCATAAAATACAATATAAAATAAAACCAAAATTGAGTAGATAGATTCATAATTAAATGCAGCAAATTTTTCATTTCTTTTATTATTTGAGGAGCTTAGTTTCTAAACCCGCCATCTCCAAAAATAAATTTTCGGAAAATTGGGGTTTGTTAATGCATTACTATTAAACATGGCGGGCTTTGAAACAGCACTCGTATCGAAATCGTATCGCGATACATTGTTTTTGAAGTTAAACTGTATGCAAACGGCGGATTTTGATTTGAACTTAGCAAAAACTCAATTGGTTCGAAATTTGCAATTTTTGGAAATGGCGGGTTTTGAAACTAAGCTCCTTATTTATTACGTTTCCCAGAAATGTTTTTCAAAATGAACTTCGCATTAGAAATTAATAAACGAAATGACAAACTGTAGTATTTTAAATTAAAAAAATCGATGAGGAGTACGATTTTTTCTATTTGTTAGTATGTATATTGTCATAACCTCATATATATATTTTTTTATTATTAAAATAGAAAATTACATAAAAGTGGTGTCCTGTTTTTGTCATTGTAATTAGATGAGCCAGTTATTTTTATCTGTTTATTTAGTTTTTTCCTATTGCTTTTTTATTCGTATTGATGCAATCTAAATTCAATTACATTTAACATCCTCTCATTTTACTAAATTCCACCATTAAAATTTGTAATAGATTATTCTATAAGACGATAATAACCAGTACAATTGACATTATGTCATACATGTTTTATTTTCATAATTACATTTTATGTTTATTAATAATGTACATATGATTACACTACAGAAACTATTATTTGAAGCAAAAGAAAAGTAATTACATCATTTAAGTAATATCCCTTAACTACTTGCTTAATTAACTCAGAAATTATTTCAAAAGCCTATTATATTATCAAGGAAATATCATTTATAATGATAATGTATGTAGTTAATAACTCATTTCCTGTTGTTAGCCCATTTCCTCTACTAAGTTTATTATATGAGTCATAATGTAATTTACTTCTTGCAATATGCATTATATTATCATCAATTGTCAGAAGTGATAACTAATTCTTTCTCACTAATTCAGTCCACGTAATTCAGGATAAATCAATTTAGATTAGAATGATGGAGTATAATATCAAATGAAATTACTTAGTTAACAATAATTTTTAAAAAAAATAACATACTAAATGACAAAGATTACAGCTCCTTATCCTGAAAATTGTGTTATTCAGAGACCAATTAGATTACAAAAATTATATTCAAATTGCCGAAATTTAAGACAACTTTTATTGAGACTAATTATTTAAGTTAAGAAAACTTGTAGCCGAGCAAAGAAGACTATTTTTAGTTTCAGTAACTTACCTTCACATGTTAGATTACTGCATATCTTATACTGCTAGATTACATGTTTGATTACTGTAAGTAATTTACCAATAATTACAGAATAGACCTAATTAATTATCTAGTTAAATATTCTGAAAAGAAAATTTCACTAGTTATACTATTTCTAGTAACTGCAATAAATTATGATTAAAAGAGGCCAATTAACCGTGCTGGGAAAAAAAGGACACCTATCCCTCCCACACTTAATTCAGTGTAATTAACATTGCAACCAAATTGTAACTCGGTAAAAAAAAAAAAATCTTTTCAACTCAAAATTGAATTTCATATTTTTTTTAAATGGAAAGAAGTAAAACTCTGAATCATGGGAATTCAGATTCCCAGTATAGTGCAGGGAAACCGTCCCTGACTTCAGAGGTGAAAGAATGAGTGACGCTGTGGATTTGAATTTAGATGGGATGTTTGTTTGTTTGATAGTTGGTGACTACCAATCAAATGGAAAGCAGCTATTGTGCCAAGACCTAAATTATTCCACTGATTCTCACAACAGACAGCAGTTGTAAAACAAGTAGCAAACACGGATTTTTTTTTTCCGACTTGAATTAAACTCTTTCAGTAACTGACTTTCTTGTTGCCATTCAACTAAAAGAGACCCATAAAGGTATAAACATTACTTTACATAGAGCTAAATTTTCATTTTTTAAATTCAATTCAGCTAATCCAAGCACAATGGTTTTGTTACTTTTATTGCAATTTTGCATAATGCTAATTACGGAGATTCCAATGATTAAATAAAAGTCCAGATTACAGAATACTATCACGATACTACTAATTATCATTATTACTAATAATAATGCTGCTCAAAATAATTATTGAAATACCTTTACAGCCCAATAATTCGCACTGTTACCCCAATTGGAATGTTTTATAACCAGTTGCATATGAAACATTCATAAAGTTTATAGTGTTCTTTCAAGTAATGTTTCATATTTTGGATAATCATTTTAATGTTAATTATAATGGGCAGAAATTATTGTATTTTAATATTAAAAGAGGTATTTTTATTTATTTTTCCTGTTCTTAGTTGCTGCAAAATTACTAAGTTAACCTCTGAAATAGATCGAAAAGCCATTGTGGTTCTCCTTCTATGGATTTCAATCTTATTTATTTCACCACATGTTTCAATATTCATTAAGTTTATGATTTTAAAAAAGTGGGAACACACTCTGTAGTTACAATCGAAAATTAAAAGAAAAGACACAAAGAAATGCCTTTGTTGCAATAGTGTATACAAATGCCATTAGAGATCATATTTTAAGTAAACAATAAAAGAATGGTATTTAGTTATTAAAAATATGCAAATTAAAATAAAAGTGCGCCAATAGTAAATATTGAAATGATTCATAGAATTGCATTACTATAGTTCCATTATTTTTAAAAAAATTTTAAGAGTATTTATTATACTTACATACGAAATTATTTGCTATATTATTGAATCTCGATATCATCTTAAATTTTAATTACTGGAGGAATTTTTCTAAGAAGTTCTTTAGCTTCTCAAAATCTAGATAAAATTCTTTGGCCTTCAGCTTCTCATTAGGTTTCTGGATTGTTGCTTTCTTTGATCCTCTTGATCCCCTTTTCGACTTATTCATTTGTTGAATGTTAGGGGAAAAAAATTGGCGCAAATTATTTTCTCCACAAGCTGTTGAGAAATTTCGAAGCTGTGGATGACTTTAAGAAATTGTTATCATATACTTGCTTTAACAGGATTAGGTTACTATCGTAAAAAGCAGTTGTTCCCAAACACTAGGATGTCACGGCTTAATAAACTGCTACATTTTTTATTTAAAAATGAGTTATAGTAATATGTAATGTATAACAAAATTAAGTAGGACCAACATCTTAATAGTATTATAGACTTGTTTACTGGCTAGAACATTCGGGCCAATTCGCTGCCTGAAATCGGAAGTCTTTCTCTGATACCTTCTAATATCCCTTATCTATCAAACAGGTATGGGATGCTTTCGGGGAAGCAACGGCGGGCCAATATCAATTTGTCCATTCGATCTCCTCTATGTCTATTGTGTTTAGGCGTCAATATCCGAAAGTTTCCTAAAGGGCGCAGGTCAAGATAGGTTACCTTTTCTTAAGAGATTGTAATCTAGTTTTTCTTTATTCTATCATTCATGGTGAGCAGATTAAGACTTCGTCATAGAGATAACGGGCAGATAATTGGGAATCATTGGAATAAAAAGGAAATCATAATAACAGTTGTTCTTGCTTATCTTATATCGAAATCAGAATATTCAGAATCCATTTTACTAATTTGGTCAATGTTTTCAGTTACTAATTTTATTTCTGAAAGTTTACTTTTTTATTTCGAGTTACATTTGTTCTTATTTGCAAAATTGATTTTAATTTTCATGTTACTTTTCTTCTTTAACATCTTTAATCTTCAAGTTTGATGTAAAAAACTTTAATTTTTCAAATTTAATTTTTTTCATCAATTCACTTCAAATTTTAGAACTAAAAGGAGTCAACTTAAGTTTCAATCAAAGTTTTGTTTCAACCCGTTTTTGATTTTAACAAAATCTTAAGGATTCTAGAAAAATAATTCAATATTTTTCTTATAATATATTAAGATTTTCTTATCTAATCATTATCTCCATGTACAACCGTCAACATTGATTGCAGAAAAACGCATCTGAAGGAATGAAGGCATCTTTCATCAATGAGACACAAACAGGAATGAAAAAGAGAATGCCTCCTTTTTTTGGTGAAATTCGAAGTTAAATTACTTTAGCATTCCATTTAGCACAGTCTCCGGGGTTTGGGAGGGGGTGGATGTGTTGCTCCACCCTTCCTCAAGAGATAGAATAAAAGAGTGAACCTGTTCTACAAAATCGAGACTGACAACGCAGAATTAATGAAATTATCAACTGCAAATACATCATCTGAAATTAGGTCTCAATTAGTATCTCCTCTCAGTTTGCTACCAAATTTAATTGCCTTCTCTTCGCGTTTTTGTTTCTTTCTTCTTTTGGAACGGAACAGCGCTGCCTGCTTTATAATCACGTGAAGAAATTAAATTTTAAAACATTATTAAAAGCAATTCTCGATTAAGCAGAACAGCATTAACCAAAGGTTTTTTTTTTCTCTTTTCTTCGGAAGATAATAAAAGTTTTACTACAGGGAGGTGTGGAACAGGAAAAAAAATGTTTTTCTTTTCTGGTAGGAGATGCAAATAAAACTAATGAAAATTACAGCAAGGAAAAAAAAATTATGTTAAAGCTGTCGAAAATGCCAAAACATAATCGATATACTGCAGAAGGGTTGAAAACAGTTATTTTTCAACATTATCTTGTCATAAGATGTTTTCCATAGCAATTTGTAAGAAAAAGTAGCTTTAAAGTTCTGAGACATTGTTCTGAGACACATAAGAAACCTTATTGCGCTGAAGAAGAGATGTATTACAACAACATCAGTTCTAATTGTCAAAATTGAGTTGAAAATCGAAATAATGATTGATAAGGTATCCATAAGATTGATAATAAGATTGATAATATCTGTATGTCATCCATTCATAGCATAGATCGTTCTATTTTAAATACAGCGTTCTATTTTTAATATCTTTAAGCTGTGTAGTTTGTTTAATAGTTTTACTTGGTGTAAATGAAATCAGTCCTGAATTACCAGATCGTTAAAGAATGGGTGGCCCTTTTTTTTTAACTCCAACTTCCTTTTTTTCAAGAATTCAACATCTTGATTTGCATATATGAGGATGCACACATATCATATTCCATCATAACATATTCGAAACTGAAAAAGAGTGCAATCACTCCGTTTACGTTCCTGGATATCTTAATTATATGAGAGGATGGAGTGATAACCAGTAGACTACTGTTTACACAAAGTCAACATATTCGGGTATAACAATTAATTTTAATTTTTACACCAAAATATCTGTTCAAGATATCTCTTTAAAATGATGATTATGAAAGTTTTTCCCATTTGTTCTTCAAAACTGCTATTCAATCAAAAACATAAGAAGGTAAAGGAGATCCAACGACTATTCCTAGAAATTTATTGCATTAAAAACTCAATGTTTAGTATATATCCCTATAAATGTTTTAAAGTCAATAACACAAAGAATATCGTAGGATGTATTGCTCTATCTTTTCCAAAACTCACAAAGATTTTAAATGAATCAACATCAGGGCATTAGTTAAACTAACTAATTCTATCATAAAATGTTCCCCATAGTAAAATAAAGATTCATTGAATCAATGAAGTATTAAATATGACATAAAATGTAAAAATCAAGTGCGCATGTATATTGATGAAACGAAGAGAACCCTCAAATACCTGCTACGCGAACCCGCAAGGCCAATCCAAAAATGAGAACATACTTATCTAACAGGAGTACATCTCAAAAAACAGGACACAAAAAAACAGATCTAAGCAACTCTATGGTTTTGTATACAGAAGTTAACATGATTGCCAGCAGATGAAACTTTGCATTTTGGGGGGTCCAAAATAGCATACATCCACAACAGCCTTTAGTGCAGCCTCTCCGTTGTATGGCTTAACGAAACCACACGGGACAATACACATCTTTTTTGTTGTTGGGGGTTTGTTTTATTTTTTTTTTGTTTGTCTCGTTTTGGGTTTAAAGAAAAATAAAAACATATATTTTTTTTTTCAAGTTCATCCCTCATAGGCAGAATGAAGCTGAATGTGATGTCATTGACGGAGTTACAACTATCTCCGCTGATTGATGGATAAGATGACGTTTGTAGAAGTGTACAGAAGTTTTCATTGGTTCTTCCTCTGACGTCGTATGATGATCCTATATAGACATGAACCTCATGATTAGCGCCATTCCTAGATGAAAAATGCTTACTAGACATATTCATACGTAATTCATATATTACATAAATATTATTATATGTCGATTTATATGTAATTTTAATTATAATATAATTAGTTTTATTTACATTATATAAATAAGATGTTTATTTGATGCAGCAAGTCATAGAACAAAGCACACATGTTAAACTGTTACTTACATTGATATTCGTCATGTCATTATCCGACACTCATTTGATTGACTACACATATCTACTATCTCCACTATCCATTTAATGGTTTCAATAATATTTAGAGTATTTAAATTCTTTCATTACGAACAAATTTGGACAAGATTTATTACAAATAGAAAATTATTTCCTTGTTGTTTAGTTTCATGGAGTTCAACTTTAGGAATCAATTAAATATTAGCATGATGTTAATTTTTAAAAAGCAATAAGTAGAAAAATAGAGCAATATACATTTATTATTAATAAATATGGATGCAAAAATTCATCCTGTATAGTTAATTGAAGAATACGCAAGTTTCCGAAGTGATGATTGATCAAGAGTTCCAATGGCACCAAGAGAATATTCATAAAAATAACAATAATAAAAGAATTAAAAGATATAAGTACAAATAAAGGGGCAATTTTTTGTCAAGTTAGCAAAATAATACAATTGAATCAGGAAAGTCCTTCTGCTGTTGGGGGAAACCAGTAATGAAAAGGAGCAGCTCCTAATTTTAACGCTAGAATGATAGAAATAATTAAAGAGTTAAAGTTTTCATTAATTATAATGAATCAATTATTGTGTAAGAAGTTAATAATAGCTCAAAATAGAAATATTGAGGAAGCTAGAAATTGAACTAAAAAATACTTTAAGTTGCTTCTCTAGATTGTTGATTTAAAGAATTACAGATTAGTGCAATAAACGATAAAAGATTAATTTCTAACCCTATTCAAATAGAAATTCAAGATTAAAATGAGTCGGCAATACGCATTATTACAAAAACTGAGAAACAGAAATGTTTGTCTTAATATATAAAAACATAAAAATAATTTTCTGATTTACAGTTAGTAATTTTATACTGATTTTATCGAAAATTGAAATTTGTAATAGAAAAACATTAGTAATTCATAATTTCAAAATGAGAGGCAATAACATATGCTATCTAAATAGTAGTTTATAATTATTTAATATCTCCCCCCACCAAATAGTTTATAAATATTTAAATTTAAATGGAAACACTTTAACATTTTATAAATGCAATTCTAAATAAATAAATATAAATTTAAAAATTTGTGTAATAAGTAAATATAATAAATAAAAATAGACTTAAAAGTAATTCACAAAATTATTAATTATTAAAACTCTCAGTACGCTAAACAGATGGCTGTTACTGATGGATCTACTCTGATTAAAGAAAGTCTAAAAAAAAATCCAATAAAGCTGACTTTTAATATTAAAAATGAAAACTGTTTTTGAAATTACTGATTCAATTACCATCTGAGAATGCTTCAATATATGTCAGCTTTAAAAATAGCTTTCATGGCTGACATATCATATTGATTTGTGGAGTTAGAATTGTTTATGAATGGCTCAATAGTGCTGGATCATATAAAACCATATTTTTGTCCGAAATTGCCTCCCAGTTTTGAAGATTGCCAAAATTCTTCAGTGCCATAGAAGCTATCAGCTATCTTTAACCTAGAAAAGGTCTTTTTGACGAAAATTATAGGGGAATCAGATTTTAACTCATGGAACTGCTTCACTTTATCACCGAAGGAACTGGAAGATCTGAAGTAGCATGTGCCTTGAACTAAAAACATAAACACACTTTTAAATCTGTCAAAAACATCGAAATAGTAAAAGGTTAAATTCAAAAAATTATACTTCCACTTAAGAGAGAATTTATTTTTGAAATGACATATCCAGACAGTAAATACATACTTTGCTCAGATTGTAAAGAGAATGGCAAATACAATTGATTCTTTAACGTAGACATTACTAATAAAAATTAAAATAAAATGTTCTTGTCCTCCAATATGCAGTAGCATACATGCATCTTTGAATTTATTTAGGAAAATATTTTTTATTAATATATTCTTCAAAATAAGTAAAAGATAAGGTTTTGAATAAACATCCTAACATTTCTAAACGTTATCTATCTTGTTAGCAAATTATGAATGTTATTTAATACTGTAACATTATGAAATCATGGCTGATAACTGTTTTTTGATCAGTAGAAATATAGTTTTACATGCTTGAATTGAATTACTTATTACTAATAAAAATTTTTTAAAATTATGAATAATAAAAATTATTAATAAATCTAGATAGGATTTCTAAAAATTACTTCGAAATTACAATGTTGTGTTTATAATGTCTTTGCGGTACATATCTAATAAACATAAAATATCTATTCTTAAGATAACAAGCGACCCCTCAAAAACTAAAGACAACAAAATAAAGAAATGAAAGAAATAAAATGTGAAAATCAAATCCTTGGGCAGCTAATCTCTCACATTAAAAAGCATTTGATCAAAAAAATACAAAAACCCTTTAATGGGTGAAACAAAAGGAAACAACTCATAAAAAACTGGAAACAGTTGTCCGAGGGTATCAGCGTGACTCAAAAGACTTCCCATTATCATAGTGACTATTTACTTGTCAGCAATATTTAGGAATCAGGATTGAGAGAGAAAGAATGCTTCATTGAACTAGTCAGTTATTAGTTTTGAATGTTTAGGTACATAAGTTCTTTGTATATAAAATTTATTATCGACCGCAGCTATTGCACCAGTTTTATTTCTGAATCTTTTTTTTCCAAAATTTCGAAAATCATAATCTCGTTGTGTAAAGAAATCTATTCTATCAGTCAAATTTATGCTGTCAAAGTGGACATCGTCATTTTGGCCATGTTTCATTCTTTGTATTTTGCTGGATAGTGAAGTAGAGGAGAAAGCAATTGCTAAAACCTTAAAGGTAACTTAAAGGAATGAAGGTACAGAAAACTTAACAAGAAATAGTAAAACTAGAAAATTAAGGCTTTAGTATATCAGCAGTAAAACAAACACTGTTGTTGCTGACTGTACTAACTGAATTTAGAGATACTTAACATTATTTATTAAATATTTTATTCATATTTACATATATTATTTATATAAAGTGGTTCTTAAAATAGTAATTAAAGCTTGATTAGTATTACTTGTTCTTTTCTGTTTAGACAAATTGAATTAGAACATTTTGAATTCGATACTTTCAATTAGCATACAGTATCTGTTAACCTAATGGATTTTTGCTTATTAGAGATAAAACCAAACTATCGTAATTATCCTTCCAACACTTAGTTTTGTCTTCTTCCTTAATTATGTAGTTTTCGTAGACCATCTTTCACCAAACTAAAAACTGCAATGTAAAATACAACAAAAACATGTATTCTCGCATTATAAAGCTTTCTTATATTTTTTTCTCGAAAATAAGAACAACATTTTAGTAAAAAATTTAGTAAAAATTTTATTTTCATGTCAGTATCCTATCAATAAAATGAATAGGCATGTAGAGGGATTAGAACTTGTCAAAAAAAAGACAGAGAAGCATTTTTGTTTTACTATATTACGTACAGAGAGAAAGGAAAATGAGCGCTCTCTTCACTCTCATCTCCTCTTGCTTAATACGATATACTTTTTAATTATTTGCTTGGTTACGGGATAACAAGAATGCAAATATTATTTTTTTATTTCCAATGTAAGAAAGATATCTACAGACTTCCCTGGCTTTTATAATTACAAGCCCTTCTTCTAATATTTCGTCAGAAGAACTAAATAATTTCATAATTTCATCTCCAGAGTGATGGTTAAATCATTGATGTCATTCGTAAATTGTTTCCAAACTGTCGAATAAACATTTCGAAAAAGTACTGTACGATCATGAAAGTTATTAAATAAGGTGTTTAATATTCTATCAACTAGAAGTAAAGTATTTATGTTCCTAACTGTAAATCATTATTAGAGTTCAAAGTTCACTATTATCAAAAATGAATTTGTTAACTATTTTATCAGTAAATTACATCTTGGATCCTAATTAATAGTTACATGGATCCCATTAAATATTGCTCGTTCAATGAGAGATTCAATTAAATAATATTTAATGAAAATTCGCCTTAGAGGGGAAACTGAACGTAATAAATCAAGGAATCGATCCAGCATGGGTATATGTAGATTTCTAAAACTTAAAGGTTCTTTTTAAGCAACAAAGCAAAGTGAAGCATCTGAACACTCCTTCGACTAGAATAGCTCTCCAGAAGAAGGGTGACAAGAACATTGATCAAGACCAGACATGCATAAAATTGCACCTTTTGACTTTAATATATGTTCTCTACTTTTTCATTTAAAGGATTTTTCGGGTAAAGGGATTCTCTGAGAGACGACCTTTAAGATTTGTCTGGGTTAGTATCGATTTTTAGTTATTTCAATAACTGTTTGCGTTGAAAATTAAAAAATCAGAGCAATTAAGCAAACTGTTTATTCAGTTAGAGACATTTAAATACAGTTTGCTTCTAGATAGAATCAGATAGAATTTAATAAAAATTTTATTTTTAACTAAATAACTTTTTATATGTAAATAACTTTCTAACTTTTTAGTAAGGAAACGATTTTCATAATTTTTATCGATAACTTTTTGCTTTATTAATGTTTTTTTTAAAAGTTACTAATCAAATTTGTTAGATAGTGTATGTGCTTCTTATCAATGACGAAATAACAATGCAACGTTTACCGCAGAACATGGACATTCCCTAATTCTACAGTAAAAGACTTTGGAATATTTCAATAATTAAAAATAACAGGATTTTAACAGAAATTTACAAAACATAGCCTATTGACGTTTATTATTATACGTATTAAAAAGAAAAATTAAAACAATCACCAAATTTAATGATTCTATCGGCGATCCATCGAGATTTAAACCCCTATGTCCCGAATTGTCCAACGTTCAAGCATGATGTCCTGGAATTTTTCTATTTACTAAAGCTAAATAGAATTTGATGTTTTTAGTACTATTTCCTGCATTATATTTTTAAAGGCTATATATCAACAAAAATATATAAAAATATCAATAATGTAAATGAATAAAAAAGACTTATTAATCTAAATTTAGAATGAAGATAGAGTAAATATAAAACGAAAATATATTACTCTATATTTATATTTATTTATTCTTTATTATAAAGTTTTGTGAATATTGTTTCTCACTTTATCAGCAGCTTTTTTGTATTTAATTATATAAAGTAAGTTTTTAAAGTTAATATGTATATTGGAATATTTTTTTCTTTCAAAGAAACAATGGCAATCATATGATTTATGAAATAAATGTAAAAAATTTAGTAAAATGTAAAATAAAGCAAACTATTCAGGTTTTGAAATTGAAAACTTGTATTTGGTAAGACTTTGCCTTTTTTTGTACAGAATTTGATAGAAACATCATAAATTGTCTAAATAGATGTAAACTGAATTAAATAATACAGTTCATTAAAAGAAAAATTTAAAAAAAGTTCATAAACTCTATAAAACAAAATAATAAGTATATTTTTTAAAAGAAATGACACGAGGATATCAGCATAAGACAGATACATCTATCTTAATGTGAATGGTTCAGAGTGGGATTAAAATTTTAAATGTTAACTATATGTTAGCATATAACAATAAAAAGCTTCTAAAAATAACTTTTGATATATTTTATTATTTCCCATTCAGTTGATAAAGTTAAAAATAAATGAAAAAATTAGCATTTACTTTAAGAGGAAGATTTGATAAGTTAAGTTTAACAGAGTAACTGTCAACTCTTCAGCGGGTAATTCCTTTTCAATATTACATAAAATTTGGAATAATAAGAATTCGTACTATATACTTTGTAACATACTTACTTTCCATCGAAATACTGAATAATAGAAAAAAATTAAAATGTGTACGTTATGCAAATTAATAATGTAATCTGAAATTAGGAAAAAAAAACCCACTTGTATCATTGTTAATCAGAAAACATAAAGAAAATAGACAGATTCGTTAAGAAGTAACTATTTGTTGAGTAGATCAAATTTATGGAAGTGGGAAGTGAAACAAAAGGCTACTGCCATCTGGCGGAGAAAGACGAAATTACAACACATTTAAAATGAGGCAGACAAACATAGATAAAGTAACTAAATCTATTGTAAATGTAAATGCTTAAGTTCTTCGAAAATTAGTTTTTAATGTTGTTAATTTTAAATGGATGGAAATTACAACGAAGAAATTTAAAGATAATGTAGCTAAATATTAAGATATCTTAAGAACAAATTGTATCGTTGGTTTTAATATTTATTTGAAAAAGGCCAATAAAAAATATCCTCTATTGCTAATGGACGATTCTGTATAAAAAATTTTTTTTCGTTGACAACAGTAAGAAATCGTTCTTAACATCTTCATGCTTTGCAAAAAATGTACAATGCCAATACGTTGTACAACATTTTACTGAAAACAATTTAAAAGCAACCACGTCTTCTCTCCAATTGAGAAAAACTGAGACAGAGTTTTCGAAAATGAACAATCTTTCAAGTTTCGTTTTCGTTTTTCCAAGTCATTAAGTCCCTCTAAATAGTCCCTTTTTTATCAGACATTGATTGTCGACATAGATCTAACATAGGAAGCATTCACATACTGAAGCTACTGTATATCGTCTCTTGTCCTTAAATATGCATACTGAGTTTCAAGGAGAATCATCCAATGATTCAAAAGTAATTAGAGGACACACACAAAGAAAGATGAAAAAAGATTAGCAGAAAATGAAAAGTAGATATGTAATTTTTATCTTAAATTTCAATTTCGTTTGCTACTTTTTTTTTCGTTGCTTAAGATATTAAATTCAATGAATAAAGATTACAGTTAATATCCGATTAAGGCTTAAAAGAATGTTAGATTTTTAATGCCCAGTCTATTTCAAAGTCTTATTGCTGTTAAGACTAACATATATATAACTTTTTTTTTTTAATTTAATAGAAATGATCTTAGCAAATTACCATAAAATACTGAGCTCAGACAGCAAATGGCTGAATATATGTATATCGTTGTAAATTGCTTCGCTGTAAACTTTGAAGAATAAGTTTCACATTTCCTCGCTTAAAATAAGTAATTAAGTTTTCAGGTAAACATACTGTTAGGCAAAACTCAAATGTACTAAGGTAAAAGGATTTGCTTGTTACTTCAAAGCCCACTTTCCATTAGAATAACACAGTTTTCCAACGGATCCCACTGAAATCCTTTTATCATAATATATTTAACTTTTATCTAATAGCATGTGCCTAAAAATATCTTACTTATTGGATGCAAGTCCGGTTTCACTCGGACGAAATAAATCACAGTGAGTCTCCGAGAAGAAAAGTGATATAAGGGCTAAAATTTGATTTATTTCAACACATTGATTTCGTAGATTTAGACATGCTTCTATCGTGAAGCGATGCAATGTAACGTCTTTCTCCAGGTTAATCCGAAATTCAGATTTTCTATTTAGAAAAGTGTTGTATATAAAATTTTACATTTTCTGAATTCAGCTCACATCTCAGTTCACAAAGAACATATCGAATTCAAATGTATAATTATTCTCCAAACTACTTTTTTTCGAGTGAAAGTGAAGAGGAATAATATCATTTAGACTAATATTTCGTAATGAAAAAAAAATTTGAAATCTAAAAAAAAAAAAAAGGTAAAATAGTCATTTTTCTCAGATTTAGAAATTCACTCAAGAATAATCATATCAAACTAAGTAAAATCCGATCTCGATTTCAACACATTGAAGGTTGAGAGCAAGTGTTTACATGGTGATATCCCAGAACAGCTGTTTTTCGCTTATTTGGCGATCATCAGCTGGGACTGGTCACAAACTTAACAGAAAAGTCTCAAAACGGAGGTGAATGGAATTTGGGCGGAGGTGAATTATTATATCTTATTCTTATGGATATTTTCTATTCACTTCCGTATAGAGACCTTGCTTTTCACTGGTGACTACTCCCAGCTGATGATCGCTTTTCCAATTACAATAGTGAACTGGAAGCTAACATATCGTAAGTGAGGAGTCTGTCTGTGTATATCTTAACAAAATCGATGCAAAATGTTATTATCATTATTGTTAGGTATTTTTTTTAAGCAAAATAAGTTGAAATAGGACTTAAACTTATCATCACTTAACTGTAAAGAAAATAATATCTAAGGAAAAAAAAAGCTATATCTTTCTTTTTTATCTTTTTCTGAAAATTAAAAATCGTAATAATTAAGAATCGATAATGCTTTTAGAAATTGAAAAAAAAAAAAAACTGCCTTAATTTATTCTCCAATCTACTTTTTTTCTTGAGTGAAAGTGAAGAGGAATAATATCATTCAGACTAATGTTTTCGTAATGAAAAAAAAAAAAAAAAAGAATTAGAAATGTAAAAAAAAAGGTAAAATAGAGTCTTCTTTTTTTGAGATTTAGAAATTCGCTCAAGAATAATCATATCAAACTAAGTAAAATCCGATCTCGATTTCAAATGCATTGTGCTCAAATGAAGAGAACGGACCTTTTTTTTTCCTTTACTTTCTTTTTTCGATATTTCATTAAAAGAGATAAGTAGAAGACCCACAACAATAGTAACAAAGACGTCCGTTCTTTAAATCGATAGTAATTGCCATTCCATCTTAAGAATTTTCTTTCAACTGAAAAAGAAACAATCCCAAATCAATTCTATTCAGCACCTTACTCAGAAAAAAACCCGAAGATTATTATTAATCCGAGTTGGTGAAAGAAAAGCCGAAACCTGGTATTGCAGACAGTCTTCTAATGACCATGAGTTTCACATAAATTTATTCCCCTTTGTCACTTCCAAAGTACTGTCTACTGAAACTTGAGTTTCTTTTTTATATTTAGTATTAATAAGAGATAAAGAGAAAAAGAATAGTTCTGTTCAACAACACGATTACCTTAAGTTTTGCATTTGTTCAAAGAGATAGACAAAAATTATTATCAGCATATAAGACACTTTTTATTAACACTTTATTGATTGAGGATTCGAATATTACTGTTCATCATTCACACTTCTAGTCCATCTCTGTGTCTGCATCAAGCTGAATACACAAATTTTAATGTTGTCTTTTTTTAGTATTTGGCACGGTTCTATTTATAGACCAATTTCAAATTTGATTCCACCTTGACTATCCTTTCTTCATTCCCCTCCTCAAAATAAGTTGATGGTTTTCAAATCTTCAAATGTTTCAGCAATCCTAATTTTGAGATTCCTTTCGTTGAATTATAATATCACATAATAATTATCATACTGGTGTACTACTGCAATGGAGCTTGTTATATTTTCTCTAAATCTTCATTATGTGACAGGCACTGGACTGAACTGAATTAACTATTTAAAAAAAATAAATTCTGGAATATTATTTCAGAGAATAGAATTCTATCTATTACGTTACTATTACAATATAATTATAGAGATCTAAAGGTTCTGACCTTAACTCTGATTACACTGTTTTATTCTATCGTGCATTGATTGGTACACACAGAAGTCTTCAAAATGGTCGTTCGTTATCAGATTGCAGCTTTTGTAAATTCCGCTTGTGATTTTCGATTATTGTTGATGATTCAATTGATCTTAATATAAAGTTAAAGTGTCTACAGGCCTGGACAGGCCTTTGGGGCGCGGGAGGGAAGGCTCCCAGCGTTTCGTGACCAACGGGACGAAGTTGAGGTCGGGTGTAAATAACCTCTACTATTTACGAATCCAAAGATGAAACAGAACGGTATATGTTGGAATCTGGGTTTATTAATATGGAAAAGTGTACGAACAGAGATAGATCATTAAAAATGAATACAATTTCTTTTGGATTATTTGTAAAGGTTATTAACAATAATAAGAACATTAAGTTAAAACTAAATTTATCCTAAATTGTATTGTAACGTTATTGTGTATTTTATCGATATAATGAAAAGGTTCTATCATTGTCTTTAATAGTTAAAAGGATAAAATTATTATTTGTAAAGGTGTAATTTCATTTGCTTGATTATTTTCATTATCTATAATAATGAAAAGAAGGAATTTATTTGTAAGGTTGTTGCATTCTTTTGATTGATTGTTATATTTCATTTCTGTTAGAAATGGAAGAAAGGTGTTATTTTTCTCATTTGTAAATTTCCTGAAGAAAATTCTCGTTCTGAGAATTGAAATATTGAAGAGAAAAAGATGTTTATTTGATTGGTATATTAAGGATTGGTGTTTCGTTTTATTAACTTAATAGTAGAAGATTTAGGATGTTACGATTTAACATATTAAATTTTATGGAAATTGGTCCAGCTGTTAAAGCGTGATGTCAGTTAAAATACACCAGCAGGCAAACAGACAAACAAGCAAAGAAAAGGGCAAGTGGAGTAGACAGACTTCGCAAGATCATTGAAGTATTTATATTCGATAAAAGTACATGGCAACAAATAAGATATACGCCTAATGATATCTTCTTTCTTTATCTCGTTTTAGGAAATGTCACCCCGTGTTGTCCAAGCGAAAGAAAAAAAAAAGAAAAGGATAGGAATGTCCAGATTCTGTGCAGACAACGTCGTGATTTAGCGTGAAACAGAGAGCCAATTTTTTTTCTTTTTTTCAACTAAATTCAGACAATTATCATCTCACTGATTCAAACTATCAATAAATTTTGTACAAAGTTTTTTAAAGTCTCCTGATGTAGCCATGGATTTCGTAATATATCAGAGGACATTTTTTTTTAAATATACAGTATTAGAGATCTGCTTTTTTTTTTTTTTGAATATTCACCCAGCGAACGGACTGATAACTTCATACAGGATGTCATTTTTTTAAATCGGTATTGTTACTAGCTATTAAGAGATCTTTCAGATTTATCTACATTCTGTAGCCCTTATAAATTGAAATTCAAGAAATTTAAAAGTGTAAATAAATATAAACAGAAAATATGTTCATTGTATTTAATTGTTTATTTTTTGGTCTATCTTATTATTAATTTTGTTTCGACTTTCTCCCCGACACTTTAAGAGTCTGCTGAATGAATAAGCACACACATTACATTGAAACGCTTATTTTTTTACTTTTGATTTAACTATTTGGTTTTACTTTTTAATTATCAAAAGTTGGTACGACAACTATCTTTTCTTTTTTTTTTTCTTTTTCTTTTTTTAAAATTTTTTCTTCTTGAGAGTTCAACACCTGTAAAAGCTGTTGAATTTAATCTTCCAGTGCATCTGTTGGGTCAAAGCTCATATTGTTAGGGGTTCCAGATTGAGAAGAACTCTCTGCTCGAGAAAGGGACACCGAGATTGAAGAATTAGAAAGAGGAGAAAGGAATAGGAAGTAGAAAAGCGCGAAAGTGTGGAAGGCGGGGAAAAAAAACCTCCTACGAGTCCCTTTTTCGCTTCATATCGCTGCGAGCCAGTGCTCTCTATCGCTTCAATAATCCGACGAAAGAAAGCTCCCGAATACACCCAGATTGATCTTGGATGAACAGGTCCCCAACTCAGGTCGTTCTCCATAGTCTCCCTTTCTGCACACCTCTCTAGCGACCACGCACAGCCGTCTCTTCAAACTCCGCCACCCCTGGAGGAAAATGAAAGTCTGAATCTCGCCGCAGCCACTCCTACCAAATTTCATAAGCGCATTCCAGGCGCACTCCATCTATTCTCTCTAACGCACACCCACTTTCCCTCTCGCTCAGTGCTGTGCTGAGAAGAATGCAATATCGGTCAGACTGATGCCTTGCATATGTACAGAAAGGTATGTTCCACTTTTCGTTTCCTTTTCGAGTTCCATAACTGGTAGTCAAATTCCAAGGCAGGCAGAAGAGAGACCCATCCCCTCCCGTGTAAGCTGCCTCGAAGTCAATGTTTTCTCCGGGTCCGACTGCAAGACCCCCTCCCCCGACTGCTTTCACCAATCCCGACCATATCAAATGAAGGAAATGTGAACAATTTCGGACTGCTCACCAGAATGTACAGATATCTATATTGAATTCTGCAGTTTTGTTTGTTCTGTTCAATAAGGCTTAGAAAAGATGGCCAAAATGCTCTTCAAGAATGCGACACAGACTATAGTTTTAACTTTATAAGCAAAGCATAGTGGCAGCTGTTTGATGGGATTTCGAATTATCTAAAGTGGATGTTTGGAAAATACAAAGAAATAAAAATCAATACAAAGCAATTTCGAATTGCAGGCAACGTCATTACATTATTTGCTGATGCTTTTCATATTTCAAAATCCGAATACTTAAGTTAAAACTTATGTACATAAAATTTCCTGCATGTAAAATAAATGAATACATAATAATCAATACTACTACTATTAATAATAACAATAAGAAGAAGAAGACGAAGAATAAATACATAATTTGATTTTCAGAAATAAAATAAAAAATATTCAAGATTTTCATAACTTTTTAGCCAAAACATCAGTTTGTCTCTATCTTTTTGTATACCCTTTACTATAATTTTTGAACATAATTAACATTAATTTATTTAAAAATTATATTTAAGAGTGGATAGCTCTTCTTAAATTTGTATCTAAGAACAGGAGGAGGTCTGTCATTTCCATCTGAAATTTTCTCAGTGTAATTCCTGAGACGAAATCTGTCTTGAAGGTGACCAAAAAAAAAAAAAAAGCCTCTTAGAAAAAAGCAGCAAAAGCTACAGATTTCTTTAAAAAGGATTTGCAAGCAATTTTCAATATGGGATTACAACGTAAGTAGGAACGATAAGATCATTGAACGTATCGAAAAACATTGGGAAGGAAAGCCAAAATATTAATATATAATCATATTCCTGAGACAAAGTAGATTTCTCAACATGTTGCCGCTTCTGACCGCAAGGGGTCATTAATAAATCTCGTGGCCAACATCTAGTCATTAAATCAGATTTTTATTGATCAGGAATGTCTGACGAATTTACCCATTAGTAAATGACCCAAAACAACATTGAAATAAATAAAAAATTCTAAATAGAACAGCATTCGTTTGAAATGGTCTCAAAAGAGAGATTTTATTTAATACTGTTGATGCTTTATGAAATAAATTCTAGTTTTTACATAAGATTTCTTTCAATATTCATTATTTATCTTTTGCAGAATTTTTTTTTTACCAAAACAGCCTGCTTATCGGATTAAAGCCAGACAAAAACAAGGAAAGAGAAGTGATTCAGAACTTTAATATAAAAAGAAAAGACAGAAAATAACTGTGGGTTTATTTGAACATTTGATGGATTAAATCCATCGAAGATATACATACGTGTTCTGTGTTTATTTGTGATCCACTTTGATCTCGACTCGGCGCAGCGTACAGAACTGCAGTAGAAAGAGCTGTCTTCAGTCGAATTGAATTGCCATCGATCAGGGAAAGAGAAGAGAGGTGGGTGGCAACCGGCAGTTGATTGCATCACTCCGGGTACTTGAAAGCGAAGCTATTCTGTCACAATCGTTAGAAATAAAGAGGCGCAGAAACGAATGGATTGATTCTCTACGATTTGATAAAGTAATCTTCCAGGAATTTCAATAAATATTAGGTATTTTGCAGTTCTAAAGATGGAATTTTCAATGGAAAAATAATAAAGCAAAAATTCTAATATGCAGAGCTCAACATTGTATTGTGACACTCAATTTACTTCTGTTTACAGCATTTCCGAACTTTATTTCAACGGAAAAATATTTGTAAAAAGAAAATGAATAACATTTTAAAAATGCAGTTGCAGTCCAGTTGAGTCACTTTAAATGAAGTTAATATTAATATTTTATATAAATATTAATATTTCATATTTTAGGAAGCTATCGTAACTGCAGTCTAATTTAATGTAGAGATTCAATTGGTTTAAAGTGACTGGCAACTTGCAAAATGCAGGGAGTATATTAAGTTAGAGCATTTCAACTGATTTGGAGATGATCCTCATCCTAATTAAATTCCTTGTAACAATTTAACAATATTTTGTTTGGAAAACACTCCTTGTTTTTGTATAGAATTGTGCTTTATCATCTGCTGAATGTTCAAATAAGATTTAAAATAACATTCAGACTATAACATTCAGCCTGGAATCCATTGTTCATTGTTCTTTATTCACTAAAATATTCGTACATTGGTCATCTTTGAAGTTGAAGCTACTTAGTAAATTAGAGTAGAATAAAGAAAATAAGGAATATAAAATTAAGATTTAATGCTCACATGAATATTCATGCTGTAATAAAGAAATTAGTTTCTTGTTGTCGGTTATTTATTCAGTATCTATCTGTTCACACAGTAGAGAAGGAAGAAATGATATAAAATGCCGAAACTACCGTAATTTTTAAGAACTATCATTCGATTAACGAAAAAGAGCCTTTCTAATTTTATGACTCTTTATAGAATGTTAACATTGTGGCAGATTATTTACAAACATTAATTTTGGGGGTTATTGTTAAAACTTTTTATGTTCTGATCTCGTTTGATCATTTTTATTATTTTGAGGTAGTTTTTATCCTCTTTATATAAATTTCATGGAGAAAGTCAAAGTATTTAAGATCATTGGAGTTTTTGTTTTTTTTAATAACTTTAAGTAAAATCATTTTCACAACAAAATCCAAGTTTTTACTGTATTTTTGAATCAATAGTTCTTCGTTATACTGATATGGAAGAGTATTTTTGAATTAGTTAAGGAACTGGAATCGACCAAAATTACGTAAGTAAAAAGTAATCTTTTGCTATTATCTTAAAACGTAAAAAAAAGAAAGAAAGAATGGATATCTTGCTACGAATTTTTATCTTCATCTTTTATGTTCATTGCCATCTTTGTTATCTTCACCAAAAAAATTAAACGTTTGCAGTTGGTCATTGCCTACATTGTGTGATGATCTCAGCATCCCTTTCTAAAATTGAGGTTTTTTTAAGTGACCAAAGAGGAGCCTGAGGAGCAAGTCAAATTCACGGGTGTCTAATGTTCTACCAACTGTATGGTGCTGGTATCTTTCTTAATTTTCAGAATTCAGTTAGATCATTGTATGACTTAAGGTTTCAGTTCAGTATATTAATATTTTAAATATTAGTGGCTTTCAAGTGAAATCAGTTCTTTTTATTCAGCACTTCCACAATGTTAAATCTCAGCCTCAACAGGCTTAAAAATTTCAATTTCTGGATCTTTCCACAAAATTATATAATAAATAAGTCGGTGTTTAATATACTATAAACTCGCAGGATAAAAGATAATTTGGAAGATAATATAAGAAAACTTAGTGTTGTCTTTAACAGTTCGGTCGTAATTTAGAATTTATCGAGAGACCTTCTCAATGTTTTCCCAAGGGGGTTTCATTCCTTTTAAATGTTGGCATTTACTGTGTAATTCCATTGATGTGACGATCAACCGTTGATGGAATGGATTGAAAGTCTTTCAGATTGATCCCGATGGAAGACGGAATTGTTCCTGATTGAAGTCTTCTTTAATTTGTTCGGAGGTTGAGAAAATGAATGTGTTCAAGAAATCTTGGTCAATATTTGTTAATTCCATCAGAACAAGATACATTATTAGCTTAATTTTGATGTTGTAAATTGTAGTACATTTGAATTATATTAATATTGAGAGTAACTAAAGTAGACAATATTTGCCCTCCAAGTTTTGAGAATCATTTGAATTTACTATGTCCGAATTAAGTTTTATCTTTGTTTATTTAAATTAGAAATAAATAAACAGGTCAAAAATAATCCAGGAGTATAATTCTAAAGCTTTAGAAAGTAAAAGATAAATAATTCCATGTATCTTGTTAGATGGAATCGAAGGAAATACAAATCATTGTGGGGTATACTAATTATAAATTATTAATTTTTTAAAGGTTCTTTTTGTTTTTTACAGAATTAAGAACAAATATCGGCGCAGAATATTTTCAAATTCTTTTTCAATAATTTCAATTTTCAGATTTCGAATCAGGTTAGTACTTACTATATACTATTCATTATATCATTTTCATCAATATTAATATTAACATGCGATACTCTACTTTAAGGAGAATCAAAAAACAAATGAAGCTTAAGATACAGTTAATTTAACTATGAATAAAGCAGTCTAATAAATAACACTTGAGATGATTTATTGCTCTGTCTTATTCAGAATTTGTTATGAAATCTTATTATCAAATAAGTTTTATAAATCAAAGTTTTGTTATCAAATCTCATAATAGAATCTCGCAGACCTCAACTTTAAAATATTCAAAGCAGATACATTCAGCAGTATTGTAAAGTAAAGTTCTATAACAATTAGGAATAATTTTTAAAGAATATAATATTATCAATATAAATGAAATTACAATCCAGAACACAAAATTTAAAAGAAAAGGTTTCCAGCATTTTATTTTAATCAGAATTGAGGTTTGTTTAGACATTACAAAATACACATTCATAATTTTTTTTTTAAATTGCGATTTATCATTATAGTATAACAAAATGTACAAAACAAATTGGAAAAAAGCTGTAGTATAATATTTTACTATTTCTACTGCGCATATCTCTAGTTCTCTAGTTTTCATAAATTGTTTATCAGAATATCCAAAATTTGAATTCTCTAGTACTGAGCATCAATTGCAGATCTTTTTTACTTCTAGACAAACATTGTCTAAATATCAAAAAAGTACCGAAAACATGTTTGTATTTGCAACGGAATTTAGAAAAATTTCCCATGTAATCTCTTACATGGCTTAACTCTTACAAAAAGAATTCTCAATTTTTTTGGGGTTACGAGAATTAAGATAGGTTTACCAGGATGTTCTGTTTTTAATTCAGTTAATTGCGTTCTTACTAGTAACAAAATATATTTATTTGCATTAATCCTTTCAGTTAAGATTAATTAGTACAAGCGCACAAACAATACAAATCAACTATTTCTGTTTTATTACCGCATGATTCAATAGTGCAATAGAATAATTCAATAATATAGTAGAGGAAAAAGTTTAATTTTTGGGAAATCTAGAGAATTACCTAAATTTTCTCGATATTCCTTTGTAGATATATAGTTGCATAAGTAAATCGAGGCTAGTATTATTATTACAGTGTTAATCTGAAAGCAACTTAACGCATTATTAAGTGTTTTAAAAATCAATCAAGAAAATTATAAGTACCGCTCGAACTTTCGAGTATTACTTGGTGAGGCAGTGTATTCAACTATTCACTCGATAATCTAAATCCATTCTTAAAATTACAATTATCCAGATTAGAATAGGCGCGGTTTAATTGTGGTTTTTGCTATTACATTTTTAGTTTCAAGACAAAAACAAGAAAGGGCTCTAGCATTTAATAATCTAATTTTGTCAACTTAATTTCAGTTCTAAGATTAGTTAATGAGTTTAGGTAGACAGTTATCATCATTGTAAGCTTTAAAGTCAATATATATTTGCAGATTTGAAGGTGAAAATCATTACCTATCGACGTTATTTAATTAAATAAGAAATTTGCTTGTGACAGCAAAAACCTTCCATCAAGCCTTTCAGCTTCTAGAAAACACTGACTTTCAGTTACATTCATGAGAAAGGAATATTTGCATTACTTTACATTTAGAGGTTTCGTTTACAAATTGGTAATTAGTTTATGATTATAATTTAGACTACCACTTTGGTACATTTATGTAGTAATTTGTGCAGATCCTGTGATCTTCAAAAGGTCTACATTCTTCGTACCATGGATTCAACAAGACGCTGGGAGCATTGTGCAGGCATACATAATTGCATAACTCAGTTGCTGAAAATTCCATCTAGGCAGTCTTTCCAATCTTATCCCAAGATGTTGAATAAGGTTGAGATCATGGAACTGTGCAGGCCACTGAAGTCCTTGTAATGTTCCTGGAAGCTTTTTCAGGGTTATCAGAACCTTGTAAAAGGCGCCTAATTCTCTGGAAGTATCCTTCCAAGAGAGGCTAAACAGTTGCCATTAATGTGCTCAGTAATGATGTGACATTAAGATATGGTTCTATGAGTAGCACGGAATCACAATGCGTTTGCGAATCATTTTCCACAACTTTACTCCTCTACTATCAGCTATACTTTGGACATCAGACACAATGGGTCTATGGACGCATTTGTGTACGTCAAATGCAGCCTTCAGTCAGCATGATGTGAAAGAAAACTTGATTCATCAGACCAGAAAACGTTTTTCCAGTGCTGAAGTTCCCATACCCATAGGAAACTCGCTTTTCTATTCTTCGTCAGATCATCATTACTATTTAAGGTCGCTGGCTGTTATATGTCATTTGAGACAAGATATAATGCGTGGTGCGTTCCCAGCAGCCACGTAGCCAGAATTTTCTTTCCGGGAGGGCATATTCCTAGAAAAAGTACCATGTGAAGGTCGGCCAAAGTAAGAATAGCACCACTCCTTGTCTTCCCGTGGATGTCTTAATAGGCGACAATTTTACTTTGATATAACTGGTTCCTTTCATTTCATCTCTGACAAGTGAGAGAGATTTTCTTTTCGGGATTTTGGGAGGAGCTTTAGCCCCTCGAGCCTCCTCCCTGGTTACGTCCAAGATGATGTTCTGCATATCAAGACTGACGTAATTTGCCTTCTGAATTTGCAGATTCTCGCCATTCTTTTCTGAGTCCTGTGATCCAAAAACTGAGATCGGCAGATATCGCCGAAGAAAAGGATTTTTTTCCCGCACTACTCTCTCCCTTGGAACTAGTGCATGAAAACCCAGAACGCTATCTTTTGAGAAATACTCTTTTCAGAACAACTATAAGCTATAAAGTCCGAATCAACTACCACGCCATATTCAGTCGCTCTCCTGATTATGGCGATTATTCTGCAGCGAACTGATCTTAAAATGGATGTTCTGCACTTTTTATCTAAAAAAAACGGGCATCTGACATACTACCTATTGGAAAGAAATGATTATATGAGGAAATCTGATGTATCTAACAAAATGCTTATCCCAAAATCATTTCAGTGTGCGAAGTGAATATTATATCTCAATGCTTCAAGTTCTGATTCTTTTTTTCTTCGTTTAATACAGCAAACAGTATCTACACTGTAGAAGCGAAACAAATGGTCAATTAAATGTTACAAATGTTAAGACTATTTATTTAGAGTGTTCATTAACAAAAAGCAAATTTGTTGAAGTTGCCAAGTTAATCAACACTTTCGCGAAATGTCCTCTATTTCAAGAACAAAATTAAATCTTGAAACCCTTTGAGACAGACAGTCGACTTCGAATCTTGAAATTGACAGAATATGGTTATTAAATTACCTTTCAGGGAAAATGGTTTTCATATCATGAGTTTTATTCTGACAAGTTTGTTTTAAGTACAGATTCCCTTTATGTTTTCTATATTTATTATGAACTGGAAATTCGCCCCAAAGCAAACGGAGATATCTTTCATAAAAATGAATGTCATTTCATCATAATCGCTTTTTTTTAATAGGAGTTGCTACAAAATAGCTTCAGGGGAAAACAACGAATACACAATGTTTTGTTTTGTGGTACACAAGGAGAAATTTTTTACTAAATTGAATGGTTCAACAACAACATAAATTGTAAGCATTAATCGATGTATTATCTAAGTAAACAAGTTCTTAATAAAAAAAATAATTAAAGCAAACCACTTCGGTGTCGAAAGGAATTATACTAAATATACTGAGAACGAAATTGACCTGACGTGGTTTCTTAGAAGACAAGATAAAACTTTAATTACAGGATTGAAAATACAATTAAGCTGATTATATTCGGTCAATTAATAAGCAGGGTTCAGGTAAATAAAAAGCACAAAGTAAAAATAGGCGTCAATAAACAAATAAATGGACTAATTAAATATAAAATTGCTTTAACAATTTATTCGGAAGGCTTTTGTAAAAAAAACTCAACTTCTTTATTTCTATCATTTTTATTTATTTCAGAATAAATGTGTTCAAGCACAATAGTGATGATAGGAAGACTTATGGAATCTCCACAAATCTAAACTAAAGACAATAATATACATTAAAAATAAAGAAATTAAGATGTCAGTAATGAACATTGGTGTCAAATTTTTAATGTGTTTACACATAAGTGATGCTTTGAAATAAGCTCATGGAAACATTCCTCTACAACATTTTTACTTCGTGCTTTTTATTTACCTGATTCCTTCTTATCTTTTAGCCCAACTGTAACCTACTCAATTGTATTTTCTATCCTGTATTTAATGTTTCATCTTCTTGAATTATTAATGTTTAAGTTATGTTTACCTAATGACCTTATAAACTTTAATTTAAAATTTTATTTACAGACTTTTGTTCTAATTCTTTTATTTGATGGCATAATGGATGAATGAATCTAGAACAGCCTTAAATTTAATAAGGCTGTGTTCCCTAATATTATTAACGAAAACTAATGGTAATCTTATGCAGATTTTAAATTTATTTCTGGAAAAGCAAAATAGTTGTAAATAAGACTGATAAAAATATATATTTAACGAAATTTAACGAGATTTTTTTGGAGGGTTGTAAAAGAAATTAATTTCTGAAATTGGTACATAACAATTTTTATCTACGTCTTAACGCATCTATGTGGAACATATTTTCAACTAGAGTTATCAATCTTAGAATCATAGTTCATTGATTAAGACAGATTGGACTATTACGTATAAGAGGAACGAGATTATGTAAACCATGGTGAAAAAACAACTACAACAATTTCTCGGTTTTTACAATGCAACCATCTGTCATCAACTTACGAGTTAAATGTGAGTTAAATGTTTATTTTAGTTATTAAATAAAACCTCTTCGGTTGTATTCATATGGTTGTTGTTTCTAAAGTATGTAATGAGTAATCTTAGTTTGTCAGTTTTGAGAAAAGCATTTGTTTTCTACTTTTCGAGGATATTATATTTTGAATATTTAAATAATACTGCTTAGAAAATATTGCAAATGTGAGTGACTCAGTCCCCATCTCGACAAGCAGATAGGTTGGATTGTAATCCGACATGTGACATTGGTATTCCTTTCAATCCTTGTCCATCCAAGGGATTTGCCTGGGGTGGGATTCTTCTGTCCTCTTGGAATTCTATCTTCTTTTCGGCTGTTTATAGCCCTGTGAAAGATCCAATGAAAGCCTGTTACACTACGTTCCCACAGCGGCAGGGCAAGGGGTTAGTGATTCCTATTCATTCGAAAACAAATTCATCCATTTATTCAGCATTAAGTCAAGCAACGGAATATATTTATTATTTTAATTTTGAAATTAAGACAATCAATAAGAAAACATAACATCTTTCCTTTTATTCAGTTTCCTTTTTCGAGTTTAAATATATTATCTTGTAAAATTGAATTTCAACTCATCAAAGAATTACATTTGATCTAAAAATTCCTGTAAAGAACGGGAATATATGGTTTAATTGTTTAAGGCCTTTCTTTTTCAGAGCAATCTCATATCACAAGGACATGTTCTCAAGAGGAAACTCTGTTGGCAAGCTGAGATAAATCGTTTACCGAGATTTATGTCCGTCGCTCATAAAACGAAAATACTTATAAAGGACCAAATGAACACATAAAAACCTCAATATTAGAGAGAGAATGCTCAAATTATTACAGCGTGCTCTAGTTCATATATGTGCCATAGTAACCTATTGCGCTTATAAGTTCCAGGGCTTGTCTTTGGAGAATTCGGGAAGTTTTATCGAAAGACAAACAGACCAAACGAATCTTGCAAAAGGCACAGAGGAACATTTCCTTCGCAGTCTAAATCCTAATGCTTTCAGAATATTAGTTCTTCGTCGTTTCAAACCAAAGTTTTGCAATTGGGAAATCATAAAAACACTCGATTTCAAAGTATTAGTGCGGTAATACAATGATAAATGGAGAATAGAAAATATAACGACTTTTGGGAATTTTAATAAGGTATTAGCTTTACTTTTTTATTATTTTCAACTTTAGCATTTATGGTAGCGTATTCGGACTGGAAAGTCAAACTAAAATAATAAATTTACTTGTTTATTGCTTTAAATGGACGAGAAATATTAAAAAAGATTAAAATGCTATGGCAACTTTGCAATTCTAACATGTAATATTCTCATAATTAGATTATTCAAAACTTGTTTTCGTTTAGTTTATTTTGAGAATAGTTTGCTTAGCCATGGCATCAATCGGAATTTGTATTACATAATAGCTTACACATACCATTAAAATTTCATTTTCTTAAGATAGTTTTGAATTAAGTTGTTATAAATAAATCTGATTACTTCAATTACAAATTGCATTACAAATTTACAGTGGAAGCATAAGAATTCTGTAATCTAAGAAAAGACCAAAATATCTACAATATCTTTTGGGTATCTCTTTAAATATTGTTTAATCTTTTACAAGATTCAAAAATAAAGAAATGCTTTTTTTCTTCTTTTTTTCTTTAGAATGTTATTTCTGAACATTAATTCTTTCATCGAAATAACAGCTATTCGTTTACACCTGCGAGCAAGCCTTATAAAGAAGGACCCTAATCAAAGCTCTGGCATTTCATTTACATTAGAATACTGTAAAATCTGGGCGTTGGGTAATTTACTTGAAACTACCCGTTGGCCTTCTCATTTAACGAACTGAATGTGAGGCATTTTGGGCGCTCACGACTCCATTACTTCCCCACATTATGATCATTAAACTATGCTTAACTTCCAATAATACTCAACTGAGTATAATAGTTACTTTCAGGTACACATTAACTGCAATGTACAATGTCCAAAACAAATTTGATTATTTTTATTCGCTGGACATTCTTTAATTTGGATTAAAAGACGCAGTTTAAAGCAGGGATATCCACTTATGGGATTATCGACAAAATGTAATGAGAAAAATTAACGGAAACTTGGAATCCAGCTATTTAATAGTGAAAACAAAGATGTTGGCATCTAAAACAACTGATACTTTGTCTAATTCAATGATTTATCATAGAGGAAATGGGTAATTCCATAGCAAATATTTCAATTTGCTTTCGTTGAATCCATTATACAATACACTCACATCCACTTTTAGAAATCATATCAATATTTATTGCATAGAAGTAGGCCTTGGTTGGTTGGTTGGTTGGTGTTTTATGGCGCAAAAGAAGTAGGCCTACACTCAATTTTTACTTTATTATTTGTGAATGTATAGCATAGAAATAAAGTTCGCAGTTACATAAGAAAATGGTAATCACTCTTTCGCTCTCTTTTTTAAAATTGTATACTAAAATATTGGCAATTAGAGAATGATTGAAAGCGGAAGCCTTGGGATATCTGATGTCTTCAGAAAATTAAACAGCATTTAAGTAAATAACTAATTTAAAAACAAAATAATTATAAATATTATAGTGTTATAGGAAAAAAAAGAAAAGCAAACTTTGTTTTGAGAAAACGAAGAGTTTAGGTTACCGATTGATTTTTCGATAATTAAGTTCATTCATTGGATTTTATAATGAAAAGATTATTCAGAACTTCAATTATTACCCTCAGTCAAGGACTACATAATAAATGCTCTTTATAACTATAAACAAAAAATCAGCAGTACAGTGAGCTTTTGTTATATAAATCTGAACTGGAGGTAATAATTTAATTTCACATTACATTACTCACAGTGCATTGTTTAGCCTTTCACGATATAAATTTCTTGAATATGCAACAAATTGAAAAGACTTTTTAGGGTACACATTAGATTAATTAGATTTTTTTTTTATTAACTGTTTTACTCACAAGTTGATAAATTTGAAATTTCTTATATTTATATATTTACTATTGTTACAAAACATAGAAGTTACTATTTTTATTTTAGCAACACATCAATTGTTGTGAAGCTTTAATTTATCATTGAATCATTTCTGTTCTTTTGTCGTTCGAAAAAATTAGAATGTGAAGATCAACTTTGATCTTAGAAATGAGATCTTAATAGTAATTAGCATTAAGAATATATTAATAATCAATATCTTGTTAATATGGAAAATAACATACAATGAAAATAACATATCTCTGACATTATTTGATTCTCATTGACCAGCGTTGCAAATATTAATTGTGTTCATTACTAATAATTAAAGTACTGCAATGAAAACAGGATAAAATGTCTTTGAAAGCATATTTTTTGGAAGATTCCTAAATGTTTGTAGTTTTAGTTGTTAAATTATAACAATTTATTTACGAGATACTTTTTATCTGTTATTTTATTTAAGGCATTTTCCAAATTCATGGGTAAAGTTAAAAGAAGTAAAAGTAATATAATAGTGTAACTTTGAGTGAAGTTATTGACTGAAATATTATACTTCGACTGAATATCATATTTTTCAGAATCTTTTCCCAGATCCAGAATTCAAATTATAATGAAATCATCTGCGTTCGTATAATCAACGCATATCACCAAAGTAGATCTACAAGTTTAGTAAAAAAAAAAAGAGAAAGAAAGAAAGAAAGAAAGAAGGAAAGATGAGAGCAATATGAAGAATAAAACTTTTCCAGGCACGATCTGTAATGCAGGTAGAATATTGGATCGCTTCTGAAATTGCAATGCCATTAAATACTGCAGAAGTTATGATTTAATTTTTATATGCCCTTGATCCGGATGTTTGGATTCTTCTCACGGGCTGAATTAGATCTGTTGAAAGCTTTTGAAACGTGCAATTTGAGTGTACAGACAGATTTCACGCACCCTGGATCAATACTATGAGGAAAAAGTAGGAAGAGATCTACGAGGAGAAATTTCTTCTCCTATCCTTTGCAAAAGAGTCGACTACATCATTAAAGCAGACCGCCATCTTATTGCAAAACTCCGACGCTTCTGCTTTGGCTGTTGGTGATTCCGTCCAAATTGCGTCAATTTACCATTATCTATATCCAGGGAGCTTCCAAAAATCCCTTTTTCTTTTTTTTCTTTCTACCTTCATGACGGGAGGTGGAAATCCTGGTTGTCCAATTGCGTATAATCATCTCGACAATAAAGCTTATCCCAGTGCCTGGGATTAGACAGCTTTTTCTTTAATGCAAGCGAGAAGCATTTTCATCTGGGGCTAAAAGATAACGGGCTTAAATTATGGCTAAAGCTGATTTTCATAATTTGTCTTTCAAGTCAGGCGAATGTGAAGGATACAAGAAAACGGCAGTTTCTTCCGAAGACTCGCGACTCTTAGAGAGCTCATTTTTGTGTAAATGCGACCAAAGCAGTCGATAGTGTTAATTATATTTTAAAGTTAATGTTCTTTTCTGCTGCTGGAGCGAAGAGTAAAGCTGATGAGCTCATCGAGTGTTGAAAGCATCTTCACCAATCACAAATCACATCAAAATAAAGGATCCGGAAATTAGAAACTACAAACTTCCAATTGAATTTTGAAACCAAACTAAAACTCTTCTGCCTCCCTCATAACAAATGCTTTAAAACTCATCAATATTCCTCCAAAACAATCAAATATTGATTATGCTGTTAGAACAGAATCCAAAGGAAAAAGAATTCAGTTTTAACCAGAATTTTGCCTCGAATAGCAAAATAAAATAAAAAAAAAATTCTTTTTAGAAGCAAGCAGTTTTAAATATTAAGCAAAAAATAAAAAACATTAAATAAAGTTATACCTTATAAAAAAATAATAAACTAACAAGTAGCTTTAGTAAAGAGAAAGTATTACGAAAAGATTATTTCATATATTTATATATGAAAGTATATTTCAAGATTAAATCCTATTTAAATGTAATTAAAACTCTTTTCTATTTAAACGTAGATTTAGGAATTCTGAGAAATTAATTAAAGAACTAATACAAATGTCACGCAAATGCATATAGCAATTCTTCAAAAAATCATTATGTTAAGAATTATCATATGCTTTCATTAAGCAAATTATGATTTCATATAATGAAATTGTAAATTGAATTCTTTACTTAAATATTATTTAGTTCATGAATATTTTTAATTAATTTAATTAATGAACTTCTTCAGCTAATTATTTGCAAATTATGCAATTTTGCAAACAGAATTTCACCACATTAATGCTGTCTGTAGGAAATATAGATTTGAGAAAATAATTTTTATACAACACATAAAAAAAGAAGTTTATTATAAAATCAGAATGCTTTTATATTTTTAATATATAAAGGTCTAACTTAAATATAACTTGCTATTTTTGGGGGACAAATTTTCTGAAGTGCCGTAGATCAACATCTGTTCTATTAATGCAACTTAAGAAATAAAAGAAAAAAAAAAGAAACATTAGTTGATGCTAATTCAACAACAAAAAACATTTCATAATTAAGTCTTATTCCTAAGTCATGACAAACAAAAACTGACGAAATTTCAACTTTATTATTACATTACTTGCATTAAATCTATACTTTCCAAATTTGAATTAACTTTATGGGAGGGATTAGAACTTATCAATTGCCTTCTAAGGCCGTTGGTAAACTTCTCTCGGTCGAAATCTTCTCAATGGCTCGATGATATATCGACCTCATATTGCGCCAGCAGATGTCAGCAATGATACCTGTGTCCACATCACCTAACAGATGGCGCAGCACATGGCAACACTTGAGCCATCCTTTGGGCTACAAAAATCTAATATTCAGCAATTACCATATATTTGATATTTAAAGCAGCTATTGATAAACGATATATATCCAATGCTACCAAAAGATGTAGGACGTAAATAAAAGTCGATGTTTGACGAAACAAACTGATTATTATTAATTGATTAAATAAAACAAGTATACGAGGAACTTTTAATAAACTTCCTCTGTGATACAAGAATTATTGATGAAATAATTTTCTCACATATTTGAACATCTATGGGCTACCAGAAGGCTACATAATGTGATCTAAATCTCAAAATTATTGAAAATTCATGTTTAATCTTTTAGTTATTCCTTTTCCTTTTAGCGATTCAAGATCGGTATAAAGTAAAACAAATCAGAAAATTTAAAGATAATCCGAAAATAACAATATCAAAAATATTAAACTTATTTTTATTCTCAACTGTAAATTATAGAATTTATTTCTTTTTAGTGAAATCACTAGAGTATGAATATAATCAATATTATCAATTTTTTAAAGTGTTTTCGATAATTTATTAGTAGGCTAAAGCGCTATCTCTTTACAGTGTTGTAGAATTTTCTAAATATTAACATTCAAATAGGTAAACACAACATTCCTTGCTGTTTCGATAGTTCTTTGCCCCATTTTCAGGATCTTTGTCGAAAGAAAGATGTCCAATGTTCTAGAGTACCGGAAACAGGGAAAGACGCTTTAGATATATCCAGGTACTCTTTGTAGTCCACACCGAGATTCCCTCAAATCACAATAATATTTATTCAGTCTAAGGAACGAATGAATACTTTTGCGGCTCTAATGTAGTTAAAGATAGTCCCTTAGCTCCCTTCCAAACAGGTAGCCGTTCTTAAGCTCCTCAATAATTTTGGATTCGCCACTGATATCTTATCATTGATTTTTTTTTCTAATATCGATCTCACTTGCAAAATATCACCCTTTTCCTCCTTCTTTGATGTTCTAAAGAGAAAAGTTTTCGTTTCTGTTTCTCAATCGAACCGCATCTCTCATATCCTGAAGATGAAACAAATGTTTCAGCATTCGAGGACGAACCCAGAACCAATCAATCGTCTTCCAGACAAGGAAGCAGACACAAAGATCAAAAGAACCAGAAGAAATCCTTCGGTTCCAGTTAATTTCAGCAGAAAGACAATTTGGAAGGAGTATTGATCTCTTTAAACTTTCTGACAAGGAAACAAAGCAGATAAAAGAGCAGTGGGACTGGGGAGGGGAGGGATAATCAGACTCAAAGTTCGACTTTGTAGTTAACATTTTTCATCTAAGAAAAGACATCACCTGCGGATGACAAGAGCGACTAGTGGCTTCGCCCCAATTTGAATCTCGCTCCTGAATGAACAGCCCCACCACTGTTTTCGGAGACTATTTACAGACCCCGCGGCGACAGAGGATGCGCCGACAGCTGCCGTCAAAGGCAGTTGTGTGGGTGTGTTTTTTGAAACGAAATCTCCAGAGAGGTAAAAATATATGCAGGACCCCTTTTGATATAATCCATCATTCTGACGGGTTAACACGTTTTCTGATCTTGTGTCTCTCATTTCCCCGTCCGTGTCGCTCCAATAATGAAAATTCCATTATGCCCTCCTGCCAATCGATCAACCATCTCATAGATGCCTTGGCTCAAATCGTGTTCAACTGTGTTGTTGGACTTAGGTTAAGTGCTCTCAAAATATAGGACACAGCTAAAACTGGACCATTAAAAAAAATTATCGTTACAAAAAATAACGGTTTAAAAATGTATAGCTTTATTTCCTATCAAAAAAAAAAAACGAACTGACAAAAAAATCATATACAGTTTCTAGCGTAAACATATTATGATAAATATCAATTATATAAGCGTGATCAGTGCTTTTCAGTGTATTTCAATGTGCAGATGTTACAACAACTAAGTCTTTTCAGGCAATTCGTTTCAGGTGAGTAAATTCATTTAATTTCTTTTATTTGCAAAATGTCAAACATAAAAACTGCAAAAGAAAGTATCACTTAAAGATATTTTAATTAGGTTCGAAAAATATTGAGAATAGATACTAGTTGATCTTAATTAAACTTGTGCTATTCAGCTGTAGCTGTAACCAATAAGCTGATTGACACCAAAATTTGTATACAGACTATTCAAAAGATGCGGCAATGGATTATGCAAAACAAAAAAATTCAAAAAAAGTTCCCCTAGAAGGCGCTTTATAGCAAAATACAAGAAAAAAAAATAAACAACAAAATAAACAATAATAAACAAAAACACAATCAATCGTTCCGTAAAGTTTAACTATGCACTGACTATTTAATTATGTAAGGAATATTGCTCGATGAATAGTCCCATCGTGAAGTTGTAAAATTTGCAAGCGATAAATAGTACGTATATTCAACGGCTGACCGGAAGTGATCCCCCGTGATCGTAGCGTAATACGGTCCTTTAAGTCTTGCAAACATTTCCACGATAAACGATATTCATTAAATGATCTCACAAGAAATCAGATCGGGAGAAAGTGATGGCCAGGCAATAGGAAATGATCGACTAACACTCGGAATTCGGAATTATTGGCGCAAACAATGCTGTACGGTGAGTCCAATATGTGGGGACGCAACATCCTTCATAAAAGTTGTAGATCCAAGGCATTGTCGTTGTTGAAGTTGGGGTACGACAAAATTTTGAAGCATATCATGATATCTCTGGGTCGTCACAAAATTTGTAACATGGCTGAAAGGGGCAAGTTCTTCGAAGAAGAATCGTCCGATAATAAATATGGAAGTGAATCCTTACCAGACGATCACTTTAGGAGAGAGCAGGATAAGTTCCTGGAAAATATGTTGATTTTCCATGGCCCGAATGCCACAATTCTGGATGTTAACTGCTTCATTAAGATAAATATGGGCCTTGTCGCTATACAGGATGTTCCACGGAAGTTGATGTTCCATTCTGGTAAGAATGGTAAATGCAAAGTTTAATTACGACCACCTTGTATACATACAACGTGATTCAAAATTCAAGTACAAACCTCAAAGATAGGTCAGGAATACAAAACCAAATGTATTCATAATGGAATGTATATTCTCAAACGCCATCCGAATGTGCTAGAGGGCGCTGTTTAGCAGCACATTAGTTGGGCAATATGCGTTACCGTCATTTGATACGTTGACTTTCTACGAGTAGGATCCAACGCTTCACTAATGCTAAGAGATATGCACCTAGCCTATGGGACAGGGAACGGAAACGGACGAGCCGCTTTACATTTGTAAACAGTTCCCCACTGAACGTGTGCCCAATCATTAAACGTTTGCGCGTTTCCACCACAGATTGTTTGAAACTAGATCATTCGGCATGATCATAGGCATGATTGTGATATTTACTGTCACATTATAAACATGGGGCTAATAAACATGTTGTCTACCTTACTTGTCGTCTTCTATTTCTAAACCTTCTCGCACATTCGGCTGGCGTTTGCGGCAGTACATTCCACAATGAATACGGTTTGTTTTGTATTCCTGAGCTATCTTTAAAGTTTGCACAGAGAAGTTTGAATCATCCTGCATATATATTTATCAACTAAACTAACTGAATTTATTATTTTCTTGATTGAAATTGATTCTTTTTCTCATTTCACTTCGTTGCACCAATTTTTTTTCTATTTTCTCCCGGAAATTAAGATTCCTCTCTCTCTCTCTCTCTCTCTCTCTCTCATATAAAATTATGAAATTCTCTCACATTTTTTTAAGACTTGAAAACTCGCCCATAATTAAAGTTTAACAGATTTCTCTGGTAACGAACAAATTAAAAAAATAAAATATTTAACAATTTAACTTAAACAGTAACTGCGAAATTAAAAAAAAGCTGAAGGAAATATTAAGCTTGTTGCTATTTTTTTTATTTAATTTAGACTTATTTGTATTTTGAAAAAGATCTGTAGTAAGTTGACAAAAATAAAGGATTCAATTGAAAAAGTCCAAAGATACATTTTGAATACATTATCCTCATCATCATAATTTACAATTGAATTATCATTTTTTTTCTTTTATAGAAGATATTTTTGTAGAAGATATTTCTTTCTCTAACATTACTGAAAAGTGAAAAAAGGTGAATTGTTAGCCAATTATCAATCATCATAATAATATGACTTACAATAAGTTTCACATATTTACAATATGATTGTGAATTCTGAATTTCACCTCAACCATCAACAATGCCATATTACCAAAGATAACCTGTAACTGTCATTTGTATAGATCATGATTCAAATCTCCCATAAAACTTACATATTTTTACTGCTTTTTCTTTATTTTTCTCAGTCAATGGCGGTTAGTCTTTTATTCCAACCGACCTGAAAGATCTTTCGGAGGGTAACGGGAAACGCAATACAAAATATATGTTGAAAACGGATATGAAAAAATACTTGTATGTGCATGGTAAGCAATAAAAATAAGAAAGCATAAGAGTTCCTAATACTTTAATCGATTCTATAAGTAGACGTTTTAACGCAAATCAATATTTACAAAATAATTAATGCTGTTGATATTTCATATTTACTTTTAAAATTTATATTTTAAAGTAAGACTAAAATTTTCACGGTGCATTATAAAGTACTATTTTTTACTATTTTTCCTTTGTGTTTTGGGCTACCGCTAGAAAAAAATAAATAATTTGACTTTCTTTAATTTCTTCCTTTTAATAATACGAATATTTTTCTCTGCTACATTTAGGCACTCTTGAGTTCCTTGGAGAAAACGAACCCAAACATAAAGTAAGTGGTTCCAGAATCCTCTAGAATAATAAATCATAATGCTACAATTATTTTCAAAATTTATGACACTTTTTACACAACATATAAATTTTAGTGATTCTTATAATATTATTACAGTATGTATTATTCAACAAACTGCCATAAAATTTCCTACATGAATGTCTAAATGTTTACGTTCTGTTGAAAAATACTTTTATTGGAAATTCAAGTCGTCTTTTTCTTATTTTTATGGTCGTCGTGTAAGAAATAAAGTTAAATCCATCAATATTGCACATTACAGTGTTAAAAACATTCTGTTAAATACTAATTGGAATTGAAGATTTAATATAGTTAATAATGGAATAAGAGAAACATGTAATATACTTAGTAGGTATGCATGACTCTATTTGGAACAAATTACGAGTTCATGTTAAGAGGATGCATGAAAAAACGCTGTATTGACGTTACTGTGCTTTTTCCATAATAATCCATTACTTTTTACTCTTCTAATTATAGTCATATTCAGAATTCAAAGATTTTGAAAGATGATGGATAAATCTCTTTCGCATTAACGTCAAGAAAAATCCAGGTCACATTATTGTAGACTAATAGAGAGAACAGAAGACTAAGACAAGGAGTCAACAGCATGAGGTAAAGCCTATAATCTTTAATAATTTTTTGTTGACAAGAAGAATGAATGTAGCAGTTCCTTGCTATATAAGAAGGAATTTCGAAAATTAATTAAATGCTGAGTTAATTATTTTCTTAACTTCTATAATGCCAACTGTGAAGCAAATTGATGTAATTATAAAAAATTAATAATTCAACAACGGCAATACTAGATACATTAAAATTATTGTTGTAAAACAAGAACAAAATCGATTCCAATAAAGCTAAACTAAAAAAAAACAAATAACAAAAAAAGAAACTGTCAACTTATTATAAAAATCATGAAAATTACGACTAGTGTTTAGAGTTTAACGGCAAACTACGGCAGCAACAAGAGATTGAATAAATGTTCAATTTACAAGTTTCATCTAATTCTTCATTAGAGCACGTGCGCATTCGATTTGATTCTATTTACTTAACGTGAATACTATTTTGTAAATGTAAATGTTTTGTAAATTGTATTACATTCATCATAAAACTTCTTCTGGAGAAGTGTCCATTACTATTATCAGTATCATTGATATTTAGTTTTTTCATTTTTTTCCCTTTAATTTCCAAACGTCTTTTGTTTCGGAATCTAGACTGGAAGATTCTAGAGGATAATATAATTAAGTAGTATTGTAGCTGATATTTTCTTGAGGTCCTAGTCTACTTACCAGTAGCCGAGTGGTAAGGCCGTTTGGCTGCGGGTTATAGGTGACGGATTCTCAGCCTCGGGGAGTGCGGGGATTAGTACACGGTCCATTCTCCTCCAAACGGGTCCTAGGATCTACCTATCCCTCTGTAGAATGGGTATCTGTCCCGGGAGTTAATGGTGGGCGGGCGTCGGGCATACCACCCTATCTTATCTTCGTCCCGTTGACCAAGAAGCGCGGGGAGCCTTACCTCCCGAGACCCTAAGGGCCTGCATCGATCTATAGTGGGATAACTTAACTCACTTAGTCTACTTACGGCAGACTTCAATTGCTTCAAAAACTGCTAATTTGCTGGCTTTAGTAAGCATAATTAAAGGATGGAAGCATGAATGAATATGGAAATTTCTGGAATTACTTTAGAACAAATTATTTTGTTCACTTCGAAGTCAATCCTGACGATCACATGCTTGATATGAGACTTGCAATTGTAATTAAAATCAATATTTAAGATTAACAGTGATGAAAGTTTTATTTTTTAAGAACAACACGAGTACAAACAGATTGCCCGACTTAATTATTTTTATTACTAATCACAATTTGATGTTACCAAGTCTTGTCTTTCATTATTATCTATTACTTCTGTAGTTACAGTTTGTAGACAGAGATCTTCAATCCATAATAAATATATCAACTATGTTTGAACTTATAACGCAAGATTGATCTTGTATTGATTGATACATGATCGATCTTGTTCAGACGTACTTTATCTTGAAGAGAATCTTTTACATTAACAAAATATTGTTTGTTGCAACACATGCAAACCCCAAAAAAGTAATTAATTATGCTTCTGGCAAATTCTATCATGAAGTCAAGCTTCAATTATTAGAAGCTAAATAATGTTTTAAATTACCGGAAATGGCTTGTAATAAAGTTAATTGATTTTTAGTTCTAAACATATTTCATTACATAACATTTTTTGTATTATTTCTCAATGATAAACTTGCCAATGATAAACTACAGAAAATAAAATGTTTTGAATCCAGTTACTTTAGAAGCAAAGTGAAAGTAAATAATTAGTGTCTCTACTTTAGGAATTATTTTATTCTCGTTTATTTACCTGAGCGAAATTAGGCAGTGAAATATTAAAAATCAGAAGTTTGACCAATTAGTTAAATTTCCCGTTTTAACTTGGTAAATTTCTGCTTAAGCGTGAATTGATGTTGTTTACTCTAAATATGACTTCCTCATCGACAAACGTTGGATTATCCACAACAAGATTATATTGCATTAACGAAATTAAAATAATTGCTTTTTCCGTTGCTGCGGTCTATCTTCTATCATCCGTTTATTTAAACGAGAGCATTTTCAGCAAACGTCAGGGACTTCGCAGTGGGGGGCTCAGGTGATATTCATTAAACATCAGCCAAGTTGAGACAGGAAACATAATGGATCATGGAGTCACTTGCCACCAAACAAGGCAACTGAACTTTATACACTTAGCTAGAGGGGTAATACTAGCAAAACATTGCAGATTCATATAAGACTTCATCTCTTTGCCCTAGTTATTTTGGACACTAGAGATATCTGTTGCCCTAAAGGTGACCAATTATGTGCAAAACCTAGAAGCTCTGTCCATCGTATACTACTACAATCTTAATCATTATTACAGGTCTCGGATTAATGGAGATTTAATTTTATAACATTAATAATAGACTTAAGAAAGAAATTCAATCTGCTGTCAGCTAGATTAAACTACTCCCAGCGAAAGGTCGACCCTGGACACCAGATGGCGCAATAGTAGAATTTGAATCGATTGTATATGTCAGTGTTTATGGCGGGAAAGTGAGCATTTCGGGGAAGTTCGAAGATTACGGATAAAACGATATTCCTTTTATTGAACTATTCTGATTTCTCATGAAATATAATTTCAAAAATGTATTTATTTTCATTCATTTGATTCAATATAGAATGTAATTCTTAAAAAAAAATAATGGTAACTAAAAATTAAAATATAACTATAGTATATTACCAATTGTTTGTTTCCTTTTGAATATGAATTTAATTGAGACATATATTGTTCATTAGTATTGGTATTTTAATAAATTACATTAGAAATTCTAAAATTGTTTTATTTCTGAGAGGGTATTATCATTTAGATTAAGTTATTAGAGAATTCTAATGTGAAATTCATAACACATTGACATTTGAGAATTTAAATAAATTATTTACTTATTTTTTGTTAGGTGAAAATGCACTAATTTTATTTAGAAAATAATAGATGACAGAATTGGAAGCTCTTTCAGTGTTAATTGTTGGCCCTGAAAAGGGCCTTTTTTTGGTGTGTAGAATTTTTCTGTAATTTATATCTGATATAACTTTTATGATTCACACAGCAGTTATTAAGAATAAAATGAATTTATGTTCATTTTTTGAAGTTCATTTTAATCTATGGATTGAAATGAAGATTCAAAAGTGGAAATAGATTCATCAGATTCAGAAGAACTGCTGTGTGAATCATAAGAATTACTTACCGAGATAATTAATGGTTCAACTGCAGTTTTAATCAGACCGTCTTTAGTCCAATACTCATTATAATTTTCACTGACGTTAATCCAGTTCCTGTAAAAGCTGATGTACGCTCATTAACCTTTTCAAAAGAAATTAATGTTCCTTTCGCTGATTTCTCCTTTTCGAAATATGAAGTAACGTTAGCAATAATTTGTTTTGTTTGGCTTCTGATAGGTTTTCCTCGCTTGAGAGTCTCCACTGTGAATAGTTTCTCTCGACAAACTTCAGTCCTGGAATGATTAAGAGATCATGGGTGTAGTTCAAGGTCAGAGTCATTCTTTCGCTGGGCGGATAGTAGTTGTCATTTTTTTCTGAGTAATAATTCTTTTATCTCGAGAAGAAACTTTATGTACCCGTAATTCATTCACAATTTTTAGGATAATTAAGTATTGGGCTCAATTGCAGTCAGAAAGGCATAAGTCCAAACCTGTAAATACTATTACTGATTTTTTTTTTTACCTCCTCATCTATATATACACAGTGTAATTAATTTATTTACGTTTTTCGTGAATCTCCTTTAACCTGATGATGTAATCAGAAGATACTTCTTCGTATCTCATTAATACGATGCTGATATCCCAGTCCGAATAATAACCTGGATAACTTAAATTACATTCAGTCGCGTTTAAAAATTATCACTTATGTGACTATTATCCAACTTTAGTTTAAGAACAGTCTTCTTTTGCTTTTAACTATTTTTAAAAAGCAATTATCGATATTAAGAAAAAATCAAAAATATAACCTGAACATCGAGTCCATTCATAATTACTTTAAAATTTGGAAGTAATTCTTACCATCATTGTTCTGCTAAAAATTATTAACAAATTATATCATTTTTTCTCTTCCAACATATCTCGACTGCTAATCTCATGATTATCTCAGTCTTACTTCAAATACCACTAAATTCTTTTCGCCAAGAGAATCCTACAATGACATACAAAGTTCTTACCCTTTAAGTTTAGAGAAAGAAAGAGAATAATGAGGACAGAATTGATGTTGCTTTCGAAAATCAGTGAAATTTGAATCCATGCTACTAGTTGTAACTAATTATTTTTTATTTACTGCTTATTTACAGCTATATTAAAGAATATTTTTAAACGATTTAATATTCACTCTTTTACATTTCTACTGTAAAATAATATTTAATCTTGCAAAATGACAATACAATTTTTGTTTTTTAAGCTATTAGACTATTAACGTATCTCCCACCAATTTCTCCATGATTTTTTCTTCTTCTCTAGATTTCATTTCACTTTGTCTTCTCTTTGTAGGTTTCATTTTACAAATAAGTTCTTCTGAATTTTTAAATAACTAGTTAATTTGAACTAAATAGATGCTTTGAATTAGATTCATAAAATTCAAGTATCTGAATTTCAAAAGGAAGTATACGAATTTTCATTAATATGCACAACCTACGAAAGTACCATCTAAATTTATTACATTATTTTTCTTCATAATGATTTACTGTTACTGTATCTCTTTTTTGTATTTGGTTAAATTTTTTTATCTTTGACAATTTATTGAATTGAAAATATTTGAAGTTTCTGACTAGATTTTATAATCAAGTTTTTGTTACATTCAGTTTTACTGAAGGCTTGTTTTAAAGATAATGATAACACAATTAAATTTTCAGTATATTTTCAGTGAAAGATGTCATGCATCTTAATTTACTTTGTTTATGTTATGAATAAAATAGAGATTGATGCGATACTTTAAAAAGCGAGGGATAGTCGATGTATATATCAACTCTGCCCAATGCTGAAAACCAAAGGTCTGCTTTGTCGCCCTTTTCAGACATTCCTTATCCTCCCCACCTGCATACTTCTGAAAGGAAATCAACCACTGAGATATTAGGTGAACTTTTACAGTTTATTGAATATTCATCGCGAGCAGGCTGCCACTCATTACCTGTTTATGATGCAAATGGCTCCAAAGGATGAACTCCCCTTTCCACTCACCATCTCTGTCGGCAAAACGGCATTGAGCGGAGCACTTGAGCACAGCGGTCTCTTAGTATTTCACAGACACAGGACAGTCACTACCATCTGAAACCAATGCCAACGAACGGAAAAAATCTGGCCAAGGAATAAGGGAAGGAGAGAATAATTTAAAAAAAAAAACAGAATTCGTAAATTACTGCATAATCTTCTATAAAACCTTACTATTAAATTTCGAATTTTAATCAAAAGTAATTTACATTGTCACTAACTAATCTTCTAGGCTAGATAAAAGAATATATTCGAGATTCCAGTTTTTTGTCTTTTTTTTTGCATTAAACTCTTCTTCACCTTTTATTTATACATATTCTTTTGTATTTTGCCATTGATTTCAGATGGCGATCATTGTCCTTTGGGCAAAAAAAGTACTCTGCGTTGTTTTTAGTACCTTTTATACACTTTCCTTACATAAAAAAAGCTCAACGCTTTTTTTATAGAAAGAAATTATATGTATATATATATCACTGTTTTTCATTGTTTATTTACAAATATTTAAAAAAAATGTTTCATAGCAATTTAATATTCATTTTTATTATGTACATTTCTACATAATGTACATAATAATATACATATTCAATTTATGTTTATTACCAACATTCTGAACTACAAGCATTCCAATTAAATCCTAGTCGTATTTTCTATGTTAGTTTTTCTACTTTTTTCGCTAATTACAAATTAATTCAGAACCAAGTGAATTCAATTACAAGTGTAAGACGGTAAACTAATGCCCCTCCCGCCCCCACAAATAAAAACAAAAAAACAACAACAGTACACCAGGAAAGATTTCCAAAATGTACTCGTGAGCTATGGTTTCTTACTGAATATAACCAGTTAGTATAATATCAATCTAGGTATACAAATCTTCTGAAAGAAAATGGTCTTATAAAATATCACTGTTCAGATTGAAAGACAACGCCAAACTAAAAGAAGCATTATAGGAAATGGAGATTTTTACTTACCTTTTAGACTATCTCGAAGAATTAGTAATCTAAACAAATTAGTGCTAACAATACTAGTTAGTCACATATTCCTCTATCTTATCTTGATCATTTTTAGATCAAATACTATATCAGTTTCTTTACTTTATAATTATTATTAATAGTAAAAAATGTACAATCCCAACAACTTATCCCAAAGGCTAACGTCCATCTGTTTTTCAAATATCTTAGCGACTATTGTGATATTTATAACTTAAGGTACTACTCTCTTAAGTTTAAATTCGAAACTTGAAGAAAAGACTTGAAGAAAAACCCAGCTGATTTTAGGTCTCTGAATCTTTCTTACACATCTTCTGATCTCAATCCAGTTGATTACAACATAGACATTTTAGAACGTCACTGCCACATAAATTTGCTGACGGACCGCTATCTATATATCACAGGCAACTGTAAACATCTTGTGGAATTGAAACCCCAGCATGTTGCAGCCCTAATTGCCGCAAAGAACGACGCTACTGCTGTTAGAGGATCACTAATTTTTTACGAGGACCGTTATGTTGCAGCTCATGGGGAAAAGAGGTACTTTTAAAGTGAACATTAATGACATTACTATAATCTTTCGACAACCGAGCGGTCTAAGTTTCTGGAAAACCATCTCAAAACTTATTTGTCACTATTAATGCTTTACGTGAATTAAAAGGTAAGGAAATTAAAAAAAAAATATATATTTTTCAATCTTTAAATACAGATATGTATTGCGTTCTTAAAGCCAACAAAAACATTATAAATACGGAGCGTAAGTATAAAACAATATTCTTCGAATATAGATAATAATTGTGAAAATTTTACAGCGTAATTACTTTTAACAGGCCTTTTAACTTGGCCTTTAACTTTGATTTGTATTTTCTTTTTGCAGTCCACAACCAACATTCTCTAGCAGGTCAGCTCCGTGAAATTCAAGTTTATCAAAACACTTGTCTAACAAGAGAGGATTTCCTATTTATTGTTATTTCAACATAAAATAAATTAACCAAAAACCATTTCTTCCCATAAAAATTTAATCGCATGAAACATTGCCTTTCATTTTTATATTTAAAATTTCTACTTTGGAAAATTTTAAAAGATAATGATGTTTCTATCCAATTAATTAATATCATCAAAAGTCTAAACAGACAAACTAAAATTTCCATTAAATTTATAGATGGAAACATTCAGAACTTATTGACAAACTGTATGAGAGAAGAATATGGCCTTTCTCCAGTAGTCTTTAATAAAATACTAACAGAATGGCAAAAAATTATAACAGATGGAATACCTTTAGAAAACAATGTAATACTAAATACACTCCTATATGCAAATGATCAGGTGCTAATTGCTAAATCAGAAGACGAACTACAGATTGCTGCCCACACTTTAAATAAAATACCGAAAAAATATAAAATGAAAATCTCCACCAAATTAAAAGCTAAGGCTATGTGGGGAAACAACATCCGAAGGGTAAAATATTTTGAATAACGAAATAATAGAGCAAGTTTGAGACTTCAAAAATCTAGGAAAAATAATATTCCATTATAATAATGATGTCCAGCTAGAATCAAATTTAGACATAAAATAGAATGAATGCAATAATAAAAAGAAATTTTGGAAAGCAAATGTCCAAAGAAACACAATTAAGATTACGTAATGTAACATCATAGTCAGCTATCACATATGGAAGCGAATATTGGATTCTAAAACAAAGAAACAGAGACTGGAAGGAGCACAAATGAAATTCATATGATAACTGCTTAAAGATGAATCTCATGACATTCGAAAGACTCCATTGACGTAATTATGTTTTATTAATTGTCTGAATTAATATGTATGTTTTTTTTATGTAATTTTTAATTGTAATCACTTCTGGGACCAACACAACTGAACAAAAAAAAAACACCGGCATTCGATCACAATTAAATACTGGAAATATCGTTCAAGAAAATCAAAAATTTTCAGAAAAAAAATGGATCCGACATGTTGAAAGGACGTCAAATAATAGAATTCCAAAATCAGCATTTAGATACAACCCTTCAGGTAGAACCCTTCAGGTAGAGACCTCGAACGCCCCACGGCAAGATGGAAGGATCAGCTACATCTTCAGAGTTAGGAACAGGCTCTTTGAAACCTAATCCAGAAATGTTCAGACAAGACAAGAGTAATGTACTTACATAGAATGTTGATATACATAACTGAAAAGAATAATTGTCGTTTTTAGCTTAAAAAACGTGTAAAAACGTGATCTGGCTTGTAAAAAGAATGAAAGACTGAGATATTTCCCATCCTAGAAAATAAGTTTCCTATCTCTATAGGCTATGCCCTCTCAGATTAAAACCACTGCTGTAATGGAATACTAAGACTGGAATATAAACTTCTACATGCAAGAAATGACAATGAAGGTTAATTCAAGGGAGGAAAACTGCTAAATTAACTTTACAAATTTATTTTTGTTAAACAACTCGTTAAATAATCGTTAAATTATAAAAATGTGTATTAAAGTACTGAATAAATAGAATAAAGTAGATAAATAATGATGAAAAATTAAAGAATTTAAGCCTTTATTTGATGAATAAATCGTTCAGTGATATTAACCTTACAATAAACATTAACAATTATATTGTCTGGTTGATCTTGTCACAGTGATAACTGATTAGATTTGATCTTGATAAGCAGTTTATGGAGATCATGACTGGTAATGGGAAAGGTCATCAAAGCTAAATGTATTATCAATTGAGTAGCTGCATCCTGTATCGATCAACCTATTGATTTATTCATGTTTACGTTTACGTTTGATTTAAGATAACACTGATCAAATAAATTGAGAGTTAATTTCATTCTAAATCCCAAAAGAGAAATTAAGACTTCCAATTTTTATTTTCAGGAAATGTTGTCAACATTACACATTTTGACTGCATATTTTAAGATTTTTTTAAAATTGCTCTTCCGATATACATTTAAGTAGATTACTTACAAAATCCTAAAAATAAAAATAATAATAATTGCTAAATTACTCAATATATTCATCGTAATGAAACGCTTGAAGCTTGACTTTTTAAATCAGGATAAGCTATTCTGAAATTTTACTAAGTTAGCTTGAATGTAATTTTCAATATTTAATTCATTTTTTCATGATTATTATGATTTGTTTTCAAAAATATTTTTTTTTCAGTTGTGCTACTGAATTAAAAATATCCAAAAGTAATCTTACTATTAAAAATTGAAACTTAATGTTTAATTTTAAATGAAAACTATATCATAATGATTTTTTTTTTGCTTCAAAGAATAGGTTTGTTTAGGATTTTGTTTAGGTTGAACTAATTTGAGTATTATTACGTAATTACTTTCATCAAACATTTGAAATTTCAGTGTATGTTTTGGAGGAAAACCACATGATTAAGGGCAAAAATTAGAAAAAAAACAAATGCTGAAAAATTTAAATTGTAATGTGCAGAAATATCTACACTGATTAGCTTTAGGATGTTTGAATAATAAAACTGAAATAGTTCAACCAAAATCTCAGAAGAATTTAAAAAGTAAAATGTTCTGAAATCGGTTGAATTCGATCCTGAGAAGTGACTGTCTAAATTTCATTAATAAATGGAGAGAAATTGCCAACCGGACAATAAATATGCCTTCGCCC
>JAFIDM010009631.1:320941311-320961244 GCA_023159025.1 Thereuonema tuberculata | reverse complement strand
GGGCGAAGGCATATTTATTGTCCGGTTGGCAATTTCTCTCCATTTATGAATGATTACGGACGTTAAACTTGCTTTCTATTAAATTTCATTAAGTTTTTAATTAATCCAAACAAATTGTAAGAATTCTTAAAATTATACTGATATGCATTTTTTACCTTTCAGTCTGCTTCACGAGAAAAAACAACTGATTTTAATAAACTCAACTATCATGTATCCGAATCTGTATTCAGAATTTTTGTATCAGGTGTAATTTGCACATTAAACTCAAAAAAAAAAAAAAAAAAAAAAAGAAATTGGGCGAACTTCATAATTAAAATAAAAATAATCAATGGGATAATCAAGATAGTCAAGACAAGTGAAAAACCTTAACTAACTAGTATAAAAAATTTACATTGATTATACTGATATAAAATTGATTAGTTGTCTCTCGAAATCTTTCGCCGTTTTGATGCTCTGCAGTGACTCTCAGAAGACTCCCTTTTTATGTACCAACAATAATCTGCCAACATTGATTCATTCCACTTGCCCTGATATTTTGGTTCCAATGTTTTGATATCTTGATGAAACCTTTCACCCTGCTCCTCACTCATCGCACCAAGATTTTCAGCGAAATAATTGATGTGGCTGTGCAGAAAATGAAATTTAACACTCATTTTAGAACCCAGTGTTTTGAAATCAGTTAACATTTCATCAACAAGTTTTTCGTAATTTTCAGCTTTTTTGTTTCCTAGGAAGTTTTCAGTCACGCACTTGAAAGACAACCATGCAGATTTCTCTGTTTCATTCATGACGGTCGTGAATTTTGAATCTTTCATCAGATCGCGTATCTGTGGTCCTTCGAATATACCAGCTTTAATTTTTGCCTCGGTCTTTCTAGGAAATTTCCTTTTTAGATACGGAATTATGTTGCTTTCATTGCCAAGACTGATAAAAAAATTGCTTTATGATTCCAAGTTTAATATGAAATGGGGATAAAAGGACTTTTTAAAAGTAATAATGTCATTAATTAAAATATCGAAATAAAAATATCATTTTTACATGTTTTGTGTACTAAGTACAAAAAAAAGCACATGCAATTATATGAATTGTAAATTTTGTATTTTATTATAATATTTTATAGTTCCGTAATATCAGAAATTATAAGTATAGTTTAATTATGTAAGTATATATGTAGTGAATTTTGTCATCAATAAGCATTTCGAGAAATTCCGTAAAATCATAATTTCTCAAAAACTGGACCTGATGAAACAAAACTAAATATGACTTTTGTGTTTACCCAAAATGTGGAACTCAAAAATATAAATAGCTTCTCTGAAGTAAAATGGTTGCATATCAGTGTTATTTATTATGGGCAAGAAATAAACTTGAACTTTACAACAACGAAAATGAAGAAAGTTATACTGTTGATACTTTCTTAATATCAAACTAGATAGTTAAAAAAAAATTAAGTTTTTTTAGTCAAAATCTGAGACTGAGCAAATGAATAAAGTTTTCTTATTTGTTTATTATTCTTTAACATCAATCCATACAAATATCAGGTTTACAAATATCAGAAATCTTAACTGCTGACATTACTTGAAACTTTTTTTTAGTTTTTTTCTTTATTTTAAATATAGGTTTAGTAAAAAAATAAACAGAAAATAAAAACTGAAGTCAAAGGATGAACCCTTTTCTTTCACGATTGTCCAGCCCGGACAGGTCTTGAACTTCATCGTGTGCGGGTTCATTACGAATGATCCATGGGCCCATAACGATTGAAACATCGCCAGAGCTACGGCCAAGGAGATGGAGAGTGCTTTCGCGTCGGGAAGAAATATATGCAACCTGTAAAATCCGATAGACGTAGGAGAAAGAGGGCTGGGGAACAGTTTCTTCTGGCCGGAACGACTGCAAACTGCTGAGCCTATAACACGGATGATCAATCGCAAGCTGTATAAAAGGTTGTAAATTCACGAGAAAGAAAACGAACCTTAAAGAAGGCTATTTCCTCCTTTTTCTTTGCCAGAACTCTTCCATTTGCTGCAAACTTTCGTTGCAAGGATAAATAAAGGAGATTTGTTTATGGCAAGAAATCTCGAACTTGTTCTGTCCTTAATTAGAAAAAAAATACCACGATTTTTTTCAACAAAAAAAAGTCATTGGTAGATATACGGTAAAAAGATGTTGTAACTAAAGGGGATTTGATGATAATAGTCAAAGTGTACTTTTATATGGGTGAATCTACGGAAAACCTATAATTCGTGTCACAGAGCAATAAATTGAAAATGATTGAAAATATTTGTCATTTTTCAAAATCACACATTGAAGTACAAAATATACTATAGTTTAGTATAAGTTTTTTTTTAAATTTTATGCAATTTCCAATAAAAAAGTTGTCCACAGAAGGTGATTCGTCACTTCCGTGGACTGTCACAAGCTACAGTTGGATAGCTTCTAAAAATCCAAACTGCTTTATTTTTTAATATTTTTCAAATAATATATATATTGTGAAATCAGAAAATAAATAAATTTAACATAATATTGAGTGAAATCTTTTTTCGAATTATCAGTAAAATTTTTTTGCAACCTTAAGTCCTGTCACAAGGTTTAGCCATCGCTTTTGTGGACATTCCTAAACTTTCTAAAAAATCCATCCGAAGCGCTAGCTGTCTTCCATTTCACTTAAAAACAAAAGTTTACACGGCGATTTTGGATTGGGAAGTTATTTTATTCGTCTGAGTCGCACATTTGTCAGGAAAATATTACCTTTTTATTCATTTTTCGTAATTTGCACAGCTCATCCCGTCACTTCTGTGGTCTTGTTTAGAACCTAATTTTTCTATGGAAAAATGATTATTTCTAGGCATAATAATTGAAATATGGTAAACTTAATTTTCTGAATGACACGTGATCCTAACCTCAAAATGAAGAGCACATGGGCCAAGAAACATAAGTATTCGTCACTTCCGTGGACATCACTTCCGTGGACATTTGGGGTCCATGGAAGTGATGATCATCAACAATAGAATTACTATGTTTTTCACGAAGACTTGTCTTTCACTTCCAGTCTTTGTTAAATGGCAATAAGGTTATTTATAATTATAGAAATATATATAATATAATATATAATATATGTAATTATATATTTACATATTTATAGACGTTTAAGATTGACAATCTGATTCATTTTTATTGTACACGATTTCCTCTTTTGATAAAAAGTTCTTTTAATTCATAAATTATAGTCTTCTATTTATTTATTTGATAGTTTTTCCCACGTAAATTCACTATTTGGAATATAATTTATATTAAAATTCGACATCGTTATCAACACAAGTCACTTCTGTGGACATAGGCCTACCATCAGTTTTTTTAAAAAAAAATTTTTTAAAAATAACCAAAATGCGTTGACGTGAACCACATATATCATGGATGTAAGAACATCAAAAACAATCATCTCAATTTTTTTGAAAAGGAAATCTTGTAATTTAAAATCTCAAAAATTTTTGACTGAAATTGCAGGTTTTCTGTAGATTCACCCATATACTTTCATTTTTGAAACAGCTGCCTATCCATTAAACAGATAATTTCTTTATGCATTTATATGTCTGTTTCCGATAATGTAGGTCTCCTCACTAAGTGTCTAAAGTTTGAAAATTATTCCACAGTTCTGTTTATTTATCTTCTTTCTAAAAGCTATTTGAGGTATCTATGAATAAACATGCATTAATAAGTGATGAACTTATCTAATACAAATCCAATGACCGCTAAGTTTGATATAAGTAATTTTTTCAATATTATCTGTTTAATTTTCATGAATACATTGCGTAGTTTGTAAACAATGAATCCTAATATTTTTTATTATAATTATCAATACTTTAAATAGAAACATTAATGAATAATTAATGTGTAATCATTAAATCAAGGAGGTATTTAAGTTTTTTTTTTTAAAAAAAATCAAATTTAAAAATTGAAATTTATAAATGAGTGACATATCGATATATTTACATTGGTGATTTTCTAATATATAAGGTGTTTCAATAAATTACACGACTTTTATTCAATTTTAATATTAACCTCTGCTTATGATGTTATTATAATATACGTATATATTATATATATATTACGTATATATTATATTATAATATATGTATATTGTAAAACTATATATCTATATTCTATCTCACAGTGAAATTATTAATAACTTTTTTTTCTAATTTAAACAAAACAATTAAGTGCTCTTTTTTCTACAATCTGAAGTATCTTTGGAATACTGATAATAAAACAGGATTTCTATCAATCTATGTTGTACTATAATTAGAGTTTATCCGAAAAAAACAAAATTGCTTCCTTTTTTTCTCTTTGGCACAACGGTCCTCCTCATCTTTCTTTTCTTTTTCTTTTTCAGCAACCTAGAGACATCAATGTAACAATACTCTGAAAGAAGCGAAGCAAATAAAACCGACCTTCTTTTAAGCTGCAGGAAAAATTAGGTTCATTCCTCCTGCCTGAATCTCATCTTCAATCCGTTTTTCTCTTTATAGCATTGTTGTCATTGTTGAAGTTGTTTCAGACTCTTGTTATCTTCAGTCAGAATAACTCCATTACATTTAATGGACATGTCATTATTGTCATGATGGAAAAGCAAAGCTAGACTGCAAAGCGTTAGTAAACAGATGCTTCGTGACTGTCTCCTCCAGATCAGAGAACAGATCACATCTTGGTTTTTGCAGCTCCGTTTGACAGCTTCAGACAGCAGAGACCTAGTTTAATTATCTTGATATAAAAGAATTTTGTATCAACATAAAAAACTTTAAATGAAGACTGGAAAGACGTATGATAATATTTCTTTCTTATTTCTTTTTTAAAATTTCAAAACTACAAAAGATTAACATAAATAAATCTTGCAATAAAAAGTTTATTTTAATTTTTTTTTTGCATTTATTTCTGAATATAAATTCGTCACGCCATGCCTGCTGAAATAAAGTAAATAGAAAAGCAAACAAGGTTTATTTTCAATAAGGAACTAAACACAAAACAAATAGTTCAATGTATTTCCTATCCATAAATATTCAGATTTTTATAACAATAAAATGTTACTAATGAATAGCTCTGATGTAATGATGTTACTGATCTTATGAAGTGAAATTATCTTATAAGTTATTTTAACTCACGTTATTGTAGATACGTATAGTACAGATTAGGGACATTATGTATTTATGAAAAATAAGAACTAAAAGTTTAAAGAGGAGATATAAAAATATTTGCCTTAGAAAAATCACTGAAAGAGAAAATATCAAAAAGGGAGATAAATTATAATTAAAAATTTAAAATATTACATAATCAACGGAGATTCGTTAGGCTTCTTTCAAAAATATTTCTAATTCATGATAGTTATAATCCTCTTTGATATTACTCTAAATTGTAATCTTACGTTAATTCTGGAATACGTATCAATCTTTATTGTAAACTTGTTTTGTACTTTTCAAACATTTGAATTACCTCTATCTCTACTATTTGAGGCTTGAAATTTGATGCTTATAATGTTTAACGAAAAATTTCACATTCGTATGCATCGATTCTTTTCCAGCTGATTTGCCCCACTATTACACTAAAAAAACTAAAAAAAACAAAAAAAAAAAAAACAACAACATACAACTCCTTGTTTAGGAATTAGGATCGTAATATTTAGAAGAGCGTCATAAATACGTCAAGTCTTAAGAATATTTTTCCAACACATTCTGGGATAAAATTTATTTATTAAGGTAGATCTATATTTTCATTATCATGAATATTTGAGTTTCTTTCAATGGCAATGATAAACCTTTTAGAACTGCTTTGGTATAGCTGCTCTCTATACGATCATTAGAGGTTATTGTCGTATTTGTGCACTAAAAATAATAAAAAATAATAAAATAGAGATTAAATTAAGCAAGCTTAGGAATCTTATTAAAATTATTAAAAATGCAAAATGCGATTGCTATTTCAATTTATCAGCTACACTATTTGTATTTTGGTGTTTGTTTTGTTTATTGAAATGTTGTATTTGATTGCCAACTTGAATTCTTAATCTGGCATAGACACACCCAGGATTTTAAAATGGGAGGAGGCTATCATGGTCGTAGTCGTCCATTAAAAAAATAAAAAAAGAGTCCTTTGTGTTAGGGGAAGATGTATTTTCATTGGGATTATAGTATACAAGGTGGCCATAAAATGAATTTCCCTGGTTGGAGCCATCTGCAGCGAAAACTAATGAACGGAATGAAACCAAAATTCAGGTATTGTCTATTAAGGGCATGGGGAGAAGAATTCTGCAAAAAAAAAAAAAAAAATTAGTACCAAAACTCGCCGATAGGAGAAAATTTGGCACTGTCGGAACCAGTAAATTGGTGAATAATTACAGTGAACGCACGCAAAAAGGATTATGAAAGTTCATGAACATACAGTAATGAATGGAGTTTGAGACACACAGAAAACGTTCTGAAACAACACAACAATCTTTAAACAACAATCTTTAATCATCAATTGTTTGTTAACAATCTGTTATCAACATAACCGACATTAATCAATCATTACGGTCCTCTGGACCACGTGCAACATTTTCAATGTGCTGATCTTTCTTGTATACAACATATTGCATCCGGTGTACGACGTTCTCTACTGCTGCGCGTAAATTGTCAGTTTGGATGTTTGTAACAGCCCGTCGTATGTTATCTTTCAACGAATGCAGGTTTGTAACGCCACCAGTATACACAATGGATTTCACATGGGGTCATGTCCGGGAAACGGGGCAGCCATTCCATCGGAAAATATTGACTGATAACCCTCTCATTCCCGAAATACTGCACGAACAATATGTGGTCGTGCTCCATCTTGCATATAACATGTCGAGTGTGAGCATTGCCTTTGTTGCAATTCAGGAATGACAAATGTTTGCAGCATTTGCAGATATATCTCTCCATTAATGGTACAGGTAATAGGACCGGTAGGAGTCAAAGTCTCAAAAAAGTATGGTCTTAGTATGAACTCTGCCGTGAATCCACACCACACAATTGCTTTTGGAGAATGCAGTGGCACTTCATTGAGGGACAGATTCGGCAGTTTGGAGTGTTGACTGACCCATTCAGAAAAAAGTGAGCCTCATCTTCCCACAATATGTTGCAAGGCCAATCATTGTTGATATCCATTTGGGCAAGAAATGTTAGCGTGAAAGTCAGGTGCTTATCATAATCTGTAGGTTTTAGTTCATGCACACGACTGATCTTATATGGATAGAAATGCAGCATTTTCCGTAAGATTTTGCAGACAGTCCCATAAGGCATATCGGTTTGGCGAGCTATTGCACGAGCGCTTGGACCATTACTAGTCCCTGTGTCGTCGAACACTGCAGTGGCAACATCTGTTACTGTGTTGTCTGATACTGGTTTTCGTCCTCTGCCGGCTCTCACTCCTAGCGATCCAGTTTCCTCGAATTTATGAATCATAGCTCGCAGTGCTACAGCAGACATTGGACCTTTACGTAGGTTATGAAGCCTTCGAAAGTCCCTAAGAGCCGCCGCTGCATTGCACTGTTTAGTGTAAAACAGCTTTACAAGTAACGCACATTGAGGTAAGGTAGGCCGCATATTGAGTACAACTCAACAATCAATCTACGAACTGCTTGACTGAACGTTCGCTCTTCCCTTTTTAAAAGGACTTAGTAGCGCTGCTTTCACTTCTGCACAAGAAAATTTGCATAATCTACGTTTAGAGTGACAGCAGCGCCGAATTTTCTCCTATCGGCGACTTTTGGTACTAATTTTTTATTTCGCAGAATTCTTAACCCCATGCCCTCAATAGACTATACTTGAATTTTGGTTTCATTCCATTCATTAGTTTTCGCAGCATATGCCTCCAAACGGGGAAAGTTATTTTATGACCACCTTGTATTATTTAAATAAGTATATTACTGATTTTAATAAAAAAAAAATGTAACTTGACTTATAGCACTAAATCTTAAAGTCTCATCTTTAGTTCCATTGAAGTAATTCCCATTTTAAATATTTAAAAGTAACTCATTTTTAAATGCAATGAATTTATTTCATTATTTATTTCATTTTCTTCCAAATGATATTATCATATTCTCTTCTTTTTTTATCTTATTACACCAATTTCAAATTTAAACGCAGCAACAATTGCAGCAATTCGATTCAGCTAATGGTCTAAATTGAATTTTGACATTTTATTGCAATACTTCCTTAACTAAAATAACTGAATTTTGACATTATTTTATTATAATATTAAATATTTATTTATGGTAAAAAACTGAATCGTTCATGTAAGAACTTTTTACCATAAATAGTTTTTTAGTTATCTTGTCCAAAGATGAACGGCAACGTATCGTTAATGTATGATGCTTAGCTTCTATTAGTCAGATATATAATAAAATCATATGGATCTTCCTTGTAACATCTTCCAACTATTATACTGTATAGAATGTTAGTTCTTCAGTGATCCACAGAGAGATTGACTGACATACCAACTTCAATTTAACATTGCATTTTAATCCTTTTGCTCTCTCTTTTTTTTTTTTGTTAACTGGCATTATTTTGCTCAATTTTCAGTTATGAAACTCTTTGATGATCCAAAAGAGTCGTCCAGAAGAGTTTCTAATCAGTGACTTACCCTACTACGATCGAAGTGGCATTTAGGAGACAAATTGTCGAAATTTCTTTAGGAAACAGTGAAATTGAAGATTCATTGTACAGAAGACGTTGTAATATAAGGGAAACAATAACCATTTAGCTATTAACATTATCGTATGCATTACACTGACCAGGAAAGTTTATTTTCTTATTAATGTTGCAATTTTAGATTCAAGCTTAATACATTACTACTAAGCCATTATATTATTACATGACTTCAGGACGCAAGGCACAAAAATTGCTTCGTTTTTGATATCTGAAACTAAAAATATTAATAACTATTCTGCAAAATATATCTTATTATTAAAATACAAAAATTCGTACAGAAATTTTTACTACGTGTTACATATTACTTGGCGTTCCGGCATAGCCTTCTGGTCAAAGCGACGGTCTTCCATGAGACAGATTGTCAGAACCTGGGTTCGAATCCCACCATTGACATGGTTGTTTATTTCCTTTCTCGTGGTTGTCTGATTCTTCATCTTTCCCTTCAGTCTGAAGTCTTTCCCGTAATGACTTCCTGAGGAAGGTAATTGGGAAACCTTCTCAGTATCTTTTCCCACGAAGTTAAAGGAAGCAGATCAGACTCCTAACTGGTGCGTCCTCGGGTGGCGGTCGAGGGAAACCCCCAACTGGTTGCTCCTAATAAGGAGCCGTGCAGCAGAGGAATGGGAAACTGGCTGCACTGTTTCTGTCATAGACAATGTCGTCCCTGGAAGACTCAACCCGACAAGTACAAATGAGGATGAGTAAGTGAGTGACTGAGATATTGTTTATTAAATAATACAAAACACACAATAATTAAATTAATTACATTATAAGAAATGACGAACATATCGATGGCTGTTTTGATCTCTCCGCCTTCATCAGCTAGAATTTGCAATAATTGAAGTATACTTATGTAGAAACAGAAAATATTCTACAATTATAAACAGTTGAAGAAAAGAAAGATTGATTAGTCCTAAACTAATAACATCTTTTGGAGATAGTTGTTATTTATTATATAAATGTTTATAAAAATTTAATGTTATTTATGTGGGTTTTGTCTGTTTCATTTGTAGAAATTTTCTCGTTTTAGTGAAGTGGTTCTCGACTTTTTTTAACCTACATTGTTTTATTTCGACTCGTAAAACATCCAACAAAACAAGAAAACTGAAACGAATCATACTGTCCACGTCAAATGAAAAAAATAAATAAATAAATAAAAACGAAAACAACGCTAATTATAAATTCCTGCATCTCTTCGGAGCTCCCTGTACAGTATCTCTTTGACTGTGAGAATGAAAAAAGGTATTTTATTACTCTTTGAAATGTTTTGAGGTTATAAATAAAATTCAAAGAAAAAAAAACTAAATTCTTAATGGTTGGTATCTTTCTTTGCGAATTAAAAAAAAGGTTGCTTAAATGAAAATGTTTATACTTAAAGTCACACTGAGTTAAAAGTGCCATAATTCACTAAATCTGGCATAAAAACCATAAATTTAATGCACTCATCAACGTGCATCTGTTTATTCAATGTTTGTATCTACTCCATTATCTCCTTGCTACTTATCCTGGCAAGATTCGCTAACTAACCGAAATGAATTCTGTTTTAATGGAAAAGCTATAAAACACTGCAGAAAGAAGAACAAGAAAGAAAAATTAAGGACAACAAAGTTTACACACACACACACACGCATTCACAAACGAAGCACTTTTAGGAGAGTTCTCTGAATCAATAAACAACACTCTAAATCGAGTAATAAATAATTGCAAATGAGGGTAAAATAATGGCCCATATATTTTATGAATACGATCCATTAAACAGATTCTCGGGAATTTTCCCATCATTCTGGAAATGTGCCACGAGATGTTTTCTGTCCACTTCAATTAAAGTCAAACTCTTTCACGAACTCAGACCATCTGCCGGCGAAAATGATACTAAAACCCTGATTTCGTGGATCTCGATGACTGACAGAGGAGGGGAGAAAAGCTTTGTAAATATTTAAAAGCCACCGCAAGTTATTTACTGATTTTTTTTTTTTTTTTCATTCTTTTCCCTTCTCTTTCCTGACACAATTACAGGGTAAATTCAATTATTTTTTTTTATATTTAAACAAATTACAAAGTCCAATAAAAGTAAGAACATTAGTAAAGAAAGAAGTAAAATACATAAAAAATGTAAAGAAAGAAGAATTAATCAATTTGAATTTTGTTAGAAGAAATTTGCATAGATAACAGTTTTGATGTATTCAAAAATTTCTTGAAGCAGAATTTGAACCATGGTTTAAAATAAACTTCAATTTAAAAAATTAATAATAAGACTTATTTTCATGAATTGAGAAGTCTTGAAGCAAAAGTTAAATTTTTACCCCAAGATTTGTCAAAGTGTTTTATCATTGTTTTAAAAAATATGATAGTATTATTTTAGTATTCACTTAATATGATATTCAAATATCATTATTATATTCATTATTCAAACTTGTCAACGAATTATTTTAGTGGTTTGGATTAGATACGATTTATTCCATATTTAGTGTAAAAGGAAATGCTTTAGATTAAAATAATGCTATCGAGAAACAAATAATCAGGAGGTATCAAGACAGATAATTAGGATGGATTAAGTAGAGCAATCTTAAATTTGTTTTGGCCAGTTTTCTGGTTTTACTTTTTTATCAACATATCATAAATATAAAAAATTTATATAAATATCATAAATATAACAATATAAAGCATTGTTTAAATATATTGTCTTTACAATAGAATATAAAACTTGCTATGCAATAGAAATGATAAATAAAGATTAGAAAATAAATTTGAAAGTCAATAAAAATGATCTTATTTCAATTTCTGTTTCCATGCTTCTTTTTAATGTAAAATGATTTCTTTTCCTATTTTTATTGTTATTATGTAGATGATTTATTTGATTTTATTGTTAGTCACATTTGTATTTAGTTTATTTGTTGATTATAGAAAAGAAAGATGTTTTCTTTTTTCTTATGTACACCATGAGGAAGTTCTTTGAATAAAAGAACGAAATATTCGTGATGATTGGTGTTTGTATCTGATATGATTCTGATATGATCTGATATTTTTGAAGTAAAGTGATTTTTTTAATACTATTTGACGTTTTTATTATAAATTAAAGTAAGTTTCAATAAATAGTTACGAAATTAAAAAAGAATCAGCTACGTACTGTCCAGATATTGATATCGGAGTATAATTTCTCTTATAAAATTGAGTAACATAATGGAATAAACCAAGGAAGGAAACTTATCTTCAATAATTGCGAACCTTTTTACTTTTTTTGGAGATACTTTTTATCTTAAACACATTAAAAATGTTGGAGACTACAGAGCAAGAAAATATGTCTCAATATGTGGATATATTTTCTGAGTAATTGGATTTCTCGTTTTAAGTTCTTCTTATATTCCAAGTCAAGTTCTTCTATATGAATATTAACTATATTACTTCATTTCAAAAGTCGATATCATAAGTCATAATATTCCTAATTGGTACCAAGTTCAGTTTTTCAAAGATTGAGAATTCATTTCATATATCCTTAAAATACAAATTCCAATCTTCAGTTAAATGATCTAAGTATTTGTTCTTTTTTATATAAAATTAATAAATTTCCAACATCACAAATTTAAATGTAAAAAAACTACATTTAATACTAAAGCAAATTTTCAAAAAGATTACGTCTTTTCTTTTTCAAGCCTAAAAATAACAATAATAAGTTGAAGAACAATTAAATTCCTCGAGAAAATATTAACAATATCATTTACTTACAATCTTTGACATGACATAGCTTAACAATTTAGTTCCTTGATTGTAACCTTATTATTACATTTTGTGGATATTTTATCTACAAAACTTTTAGCTAATCTTATGAAATATTTCTCTATTTCAATACCATCATTCCTATTTATATTTTTTCGTTTTGTGAATGATGGTATTGAAATAGAGAAATATTTCATAAGATTAGCTAAAAGTTTTGTAGATAAAATATCCACAAAATGTAATAATAAGGTTACAATCAAGGAACTAAATTGTTAAGCTATATCATGTCAAAGATTGTAAGTAAATGATATTGTTAATATTTTCTCGAGGAATTTAATTGTTCTTCAACTTATTATTGTTATTTTTAGGCTTGAAAAAGAAAAGACGTAATCTTTTTGAAAATTTGCTTTAGTATTAAATGTAGTTTTTTTACATTTAAATTTGTGATGTTGGAAATATTTAATGGTAGAGGCTGTAGAAGGAGGGATCTACAAAAGAAATATGGGAACTTTACATATAAAATTAATAAATGTTTCAATTTATATTTCTAAGAAAAATGACATTTCAGAAATTTATTTCAGAACTTATTTATTAAATATAGCTATTTTATTTAGTTTTAGCCCTTTGAAGCATCCTAATGGAAGAAAAAGAGTTCTCTAATTTAACAACGTTAAACCTCGAAAGGACAATAAACATACATCATGCATAGCTTGAGCTATTTTTCTACCCTCAAATTGGAAGCCATGGAAGGCGGAGGGGTGAAGTCATTCTATTTTTCTTCCTTTTATTTCCTTCTTTTCGGAGTGATGAGAGCCACATCCGTTTCCTTCTCCTATCCTTCGGAAGATGTCACAAATTAAACCTCTCGTTTGCACTGCTGTTGATTCGGGTAGTAGTGGGCGGACGGAAAGGAGGTGAAAGAAACATAACGCGTGTGGAGGAAGAGGTGGCAACAAGGAGAAGAGAGGGTGGGGTACTGCGTTCCGGCTGCGGCGCCCAAATTCCCGGTACGGGTGCGAGGAAGCAATTTCTCGTGTAGCAGCCCATTACATTTCGTGGGCGACTTTCCCTCTCTCTTCGTTTCGCCAGAGAAAAGTTCGCGAGACAATTTCGGGGAGTATCTCGATATGACACGCAGTATTAAGCCAAAATAATGAAATTTCTGCACTACATTCTCGACTGTCACGTCTGGTTATCTTGCCTTGGGCAAAAGCCTATGACGTGCAGTCGATCCTACCAAGTTAATTTGCATATTGGAATAGCAGGCAATAAATTTCACTGGGTGTATGCACTAATCTACTTTTCTCATTTAAATTCAGATAGGCCCTGGAATCGTTATTATTTCTGCCCAAAAACAACCTTTTCCCTTATATTCTCATTTCATCGCTTTCCAGCTCTGTTCCCTTAGCAGGCTTTTTAAGAAACGGAAAGATAGGAAAGAGAAGGCTGCAAGAAGAAATTCAGGATCCTTCGAAGTCTGAGCAGATGGGAAATTTCTGGAAGGGCTGAATCATGTCTGAATACCGCAGTTCATCGGGGCGGCTCTTTCAACCTCTTCGACAATGAAGATGCAACATAAAGAGGAAGGCGCTGTCTATATGGAAATTTGCATTTTTATGAAATAGAAAATAGAACCTTAAAATCTCTACTCAATCCAAAGGCTGTAATTCACAGGATACAATAAAAGTAATAATCGATTTTTAGAAAATTTACATAAAAATGATTTTGATATTAAACTTATTTCTTTGATCGCCTTTTGTTTCCGAGATTTACCTTTGATAATTCCTAAACGCAATTTCGGCATCTAATGAAAAAATGATGAGAAGTTGAGATGAAATGGGATTTTTTTGAGCTCTTAAAGCTGTCGTAGTTAATGCATTCTACAGGCATTTTTCAATATTATTTTTTCCTATATAAGAACAAAGTATTGCTACATATCGATAAGTAGTTCATTAACAATAATCTAATTTTGAAGATTTCGAAAATATTATATTTCTCTTCAAGATCATTATCAGTACATCTTAATTATTATAACTCCTTAAGGGGCGTTTTAGATTGTTTGAGGATTTCCATAGAAATGAATACGTTTATAGTGAATTGTATAAACCTTTCTTTTCTCGACTTCTTGAATTGAGAAAAGGATCGACATCTTGAATATAACAGCGCTACAGTTTCCATAAAATCCAGTATTGAAGATCTTTAAGAAAATTATTGAACTTTGGAAGCGGCTTAGGGCTTCTAAAATTCAAAACGACTGTGCTATGAAATTTTTATTCCAATAAGGAATGTACGATGTCTAATTTAAACAATATTTCTATATATTACATAGACTATATACATTATAGTTTTGATCGAAAAAAATTAAAATGAATTTGCATAGAAGGGATACTTAGTTCATTTGAGTTACAATGAACTGTTGAATTCATCTAACTTTAATAAAAGTTTCTCTCATTAGCGATTAGTTTAGCTGCATTATTGGTTTCAACAAGTTTTTTTTTTAATTAACTTTTGTTTACAAATTATAAAGTATTTAAATGTTTTCACCTTAATGGAAAGCAGTTAATACAAGGTTAGGTCTAGAACGAGAAAAAGATTGCGAATCCAATGGAAAAAATTAACTCTTACCATGTTTATTAAAAAAAAAGACTTTTAGGGGATTTAAATCTTTATTCGAAAGATCAAAACAATCTAGGCAAGAATAAAGTTTCGTGGATACAATCAATTTTATATGAAATTTTCAATGAATTTATTTCTTAAAATTAACTCACAATTCTTTATAAATTTTGCAGCTGTAAAAAAGAAAAATTCTACATAATGTTTTGGGGAACAAAAACTAACGGAAAAGTTAATAAGAAGAATGCACTTTTAAAGAAACTTAATGAGAAGGAAATTACTGCAGAATTTTTGATCAAATAAACACGAAAAAGACAAGGTCTGATAAAAAGTTGCTTGTTTTCTTTCCATAAAATTCAAAATTTAATGACTGGTCTTAAAGATTGTGTAGGCTATAAAGTGATTGGGCAGCAACGAATGAGAAATATAGCCATCCTCAATGGACCACTTGAGGTTTACGCCCCTATCGACGTCACGTATGACGTGTATCCCACATGCGGCGAGAGCTAATGGGATAAACAAATATATAACTTTGTTTGAATTACTTGAAAAATCGTCGATATTTGGTATTTCATGACGATGGTTCAATACTGTGCAGATCCAGTACTGTAATAATTCTGTAAAAACGCTTGGAATATCCTTCTTTAATATAATATTTCTTCTGTATCTAAACCGGTTAAAACAAAGCACGTGGCTTTGTTTATCCCACATGCGAAGCAGTAGCGTGGTGGGATATTTTGTAACTACGAAGCTCCGCCTATCCTCAAGTGATCCATTAAATTATATCCTTCTTTGAAAATATATTGCTGTCGCCTTCTTCAATAGGCGATAATCAACTCTATATCCAATCTGAAGATTTTGGAAGGCTTACAATCGCTGCATCCAAATCAAATCTTTTAGTTCAGCCTCCCTATCTATTAGGGTTAAAATGAAGCACGTGGCTTTGTTTATCCCACATGCGAAGCAGTAGCGTGGTGGGATATTTTGGAACTACGAAGCCCCGCCTATCCTCAAGTGGTCCATTATTGTTGTAATTTTATTTTTCCATGAAATTTGAAATTAATCGAAATTGGAATGCCTCTTATTTCATCTTTCTAACATGGAATTCTGTTATCCCTTTCGATTTTTTTTTTTATTTTCATCTTCTATACAGTTTACCAATAAAGGATTACGGACTTTTCCTGTTGATTTCAAAATTATTAACATATATTAGACAAGAAAAATCTTGAACCTTAAGTAATTTTAGAAAAGATCGATTCCACTTTAAGGCGTAATTACCTTTGCTGTACGTAAGTCAAATTTATAATTACAACATGATTGTAACAAGAGTAATACTCAATCATCTAGATGGCCATGCAATTTCAAATTGTAAGTGAGAATCTAAGAAGAAAGAGATATGGCCACTGTAAGACATATGTTCCGTAGTATCAAAATAATATAATATAATATAATTATATGCTATATAAATATGTTATATGTAATATAATATAATATAGTAAAAATGAAAACCTACACCAGAATAAATGAATAATTAAATATTAAAATAAGAACGTAAAAATTGTGCATGCAATCTTATAATAGGAGTTAACAAGAGATTAAAACGCGGTATTATTATTAAAGATAATTCAATTCATACCGAATCATTATATCGCTTTCCAAACAGCATAGTTTTGAATTGTTGTGATGACTTTATTAAAGTTCGAACTTTCGCATTTAAAGTTAACATGTACATGCTATATTTTCCTAATTGCTTATTCATTAAATTCTATTATTCTATCAAAATGATGGAGTGAATTAACTAAATGTACTTCCATACTGAAACCATGTGAATTAAATCGATTCATGATATACATTTGACAAACCGCTTTTAAAAAATAGTATTGGAAATTTAAATATTTTGTAGAAATGATTAATTACGTTTCGGTACAGGAATTAACACTCTAAATATAGGAAAATTCGTTTATGGCTAGTTTTTAAGAAATAAAGCTCTTCATTTACCAAATTCCATTCTCTATTTTAATTTGTTATGAATACCAGATTACATTACTCTCCCTTTCTCCCACCAGCATTATGAAAGATAGATGGACTGTTGAATGGATACATTCAATAGTAATATATTTATATAATAATAACGTTTTTTCATCCCCTTGTATTTTTGAAACTGCAAAAAACGAAATAATGTTCAAAACCGATGACCATCCTAAATGAAGTGTCTATTATAGTTAACCCACGTTTTCTCTGTAATATTTTTAAGTTGATTCTGATTAAATCTCGAATAAGTTAAACAACTATCTTGGAAATTCATTTACTAAGGTGTAGTTAGTCAAGTTCCTAAGAACCTCCATCAATTCGAAATGCTTTTATGCTTTCAAAATGTGAACAATATGTTAAATCAATTAAACTTCGCAGTTTATTCAATATTAACATCAATGAATTTAGAATAAAAATCAGTATTAATTTCAGCCTTAGTTATTCTAATGTTATTACATTTTTAAAAGAATAGTTGTCTCTAAGGATTAGAAATTAACTAATTTCTTAAATTAAATGAAATCCTTAACTGTTTTTATTTCTTCTGTAACTGTAAATATAAAAGAATTCAAATAAACTTACTATTCAGACGTAGTAATATCTTCAGATGAATAAACTTAACGCTACTTACCTAAAAAAAAAAGAAAAAAAGTATAAATTTTTTAGATATAAATTCACAAAAACAACAATGTTTTTTTTTTCTTATATAAAATGAAAGTATCATACAAATAACATGACATTACAGTAAGACGGTATTATTGTGACTAATTCATTTAATTAAAACCAAAGTGAAATTCAAAAACGCCAAATTTTGAAAACCATTACTTTAATGGGATTTCTTCACTAAAGCAGTTCTTTATAATTTAGTTTCTATTTGATATTAGACTTGTGCTTCGATAGAGAACTGTTGTTAGTTTTTGTATAAATGTAGTAGTATAACCTCTTACATTCTTGTAAATTTGACGAAGTTGGAGTAAGAAGTAAGATATAATCTAATTTTATTTTAAAGGAATAATAAAGTTTTCATAAATTAAAGAATTTTTTATTAATATTGCTAGATATAGAAAAGAAATACCTGAATATTCCGTCAGATTATTATCCACAAAGATTGATTATGTTAAATACAGCAGAACATAAAAAATTGTCTATAAATCAAATTGTGTTCCATCTTAGCTAAAGAAAATGGTATAACAGATTTTTTTTTATCTAATAACTTTTTAATAACTTTTGTATAAAGATAAAAAGTTTAAAAATCACAAATATCACTATATTCTTATTATATCAATATATTTCATAAAATTTTGTTAAAAATTATCAAATCAATTTGGAGTGACACTTGATAAATCTGATATTCTAATTAATATAAAAGTATTCTTTGTAACTATTAACACTAATCTAGATAGCTTTAAAAAAAGAAAACATTATCTAAACACAGGATACAATTACAGAAATGGAAATACTTTCTCATCCTAGAAAAAGATGAGATGATGGACAAATTTTAACATAAACTTCATTTTTTGTCAAAGAAATTTTGGAAATTCCAGTAGCATTACCAAGTTCTTCGTGAACATAGATGCAAATTTCGAAGTAGATCCATTAGAATTTAATTGAAAACTTAAAACCTGTTGATTATAATTTTTAGTAGAACATTAAAAGTAAAGTAAGTTTTTTACAAGAAGTAAATCGCAATATCATTTATTTTATAGCTGAAGCATCTTTCTTTCAGTAGAAATTAATTTGAAACTTAGCGTTTCAATCCTCCAGAGCTTTAGGAAAAGTTGTAACATTTTTGATAACTTGATCAGTATGAATATCGTTTCTAATAGAACTAAATATTAAAATGTTTCCTAAAAATTGGTCGATCAAAGCAGTTGTTTAGAGATAAAAATGACAACTTTTAATAGACACTATATTTTCTGAAATTAATTAAAAGCACATCAGTAATTATATCTTGTTGGAGAGAGAGACGACACGCCCTCAATACTTATTAAAGCTCTGGATTAGATCTAATAGATGTAAATTAATGGATGACACAATGAAACGTCAAAATAAGCTGCCAAATATCAGCTGTGGACGAAACAGATTTACGAAATGAACAAACTTTCTAAAGCTGAAAACAAAAATGTCTGACTCACATACGCTCTGCACTTTCTATTTTAAATAACACTATCTTTTATTTTTGCACATAAAATAAGAATGAAAAATAACTACACTTCAGATCTTTGATGGAATTCTTAATTTATTTTTCTTAAAATTTACTAGATAATTTTTTTTTTTCGTTAGTTGAATGATACGTTTTTTTTCCAAGTGTTTTGTTAAATATCCAGCTGGCTATCCTGGCTCTGTTTAAATGATCTGCTTCGTCTGTACAGAAAATGATTTCTTTATATAAAAAACATCGAAATAAAATTATACAAAAATATGAAGTTGCATACAAGGCTTAGATTGGAGAAATTCAATATAATAATTCAATGATTAATAAAATAATGATTCAATTACAATTTAATGTATAATAACAGATTGGCAATTAAACAATATTGATTATATCTATTCACGATATAAATTGTAGTAAAAAATACTATATTTTGGATGTATCGCTTAAACAATAATTTAACCGACATCTCAAAGTTAAGCGAAACGCAGTTTATTCGTTTTATTACAATGCTTTCCGGGCTCATCCATATGCGGAATGCTTAAACCAAACTTCAGGTTACAGCGTAAGAGATTTTAACTTTCCCAATCGTATGAAGGCTAAGAATTCATGCGCAGAAGCAACAGCTTCCTATTTGCTACATGTATTAAAAAAAAGGTTCTGTTGATTTACGCCAGTGTTTCTCAACCTGTGGGTAAAACTAAAGGGGGGGGGG
>JAFIDM010009631.1:320921239-320940911 GCA_023159025.1 Thereuonema tuberculata | reverse complement strand
GGAGGTTTTTTTTTTTTTCGGGGGGCGCGATGAGAGTTGTGATTGAAAATTGGGTCGCAAGTACTAAAAGGTTGAGAAACACTGATTTACGCCATAGTTAACCAAATATAAACAAAAAAATACTTCATTCATAGATATATTACTTTTATATCATTTTTCTTCTTTTATTTTGCTTGTAACAAAAACATACTGTATTTTAAAAAAAGAAGAAAAATAATATAAAAGTAATATATTTATGAATGAAGTCTTTGCTTGTTTCCATTTGGGAAACTATATAAATCTCTGTCTCTATATATATCTATATTAATGTCTTGTCTCCAAGAAATTCAATGACTTTTAAATATTTGCAGAAAATTTAGTGTCTTTTAAAACTTGAAGTCATATCTCTAAGCTGTCAATCAATTTCAGGGAATGCAGAATACAATTTCATATTGCTGATATTATTGAAATGCAGCAGGGTTTTTTTCTTTATATCTGGAAACACATTATTATTATATAATGAGATTTTTATAACATACCCTCTTAGTTGAAAGTATAGAAATGGTTGGCATTCGATTATGAAACAGAACATCGTTCAATGACTTAAAATGGAAAGATTAAATTTCAAATTTAATTAAAACTAACTAACTTTATTTATCTTCTGAATTAACAATTTTTACTATTTATTAAATCGAACAATTTAATGTTTGTTCAAAGTAAAATTATGGCTTAAGAATTAATCAACTTTTGCGTAATAAGTTAAAATGTTGCTTTGCAATAATTTAAACTAACATTATTCTCTTCGATAGCCTATAACCTTGTATTGATGATAAATTCATGAAACATAAATATTTGGTTTACAGACTAATTTAAGACATTTTCAGAAAAGAAACCATATAGTTGTTACTTTTAATGGTTCAGAGACGCATATCTGCTTTATTATTAACGTATATGAAAATTAATAATTAAAATAAATAGTAAGTGATTTCATATTTCATCTATAAAGTTAGGAATCCCTCATAAGCACATCTCTTTTTTAATCAAAAAAGAAGGATCATCTACTAAGATCAATTTACGATATGCATTAAGCTCAAAATCTAATTGTTACATGCTACGGCTATATATCCAGGAATATTAAACGGCCAATTTCTTTAGTTTCAAATGATTTGAGACATTAAAAATGTCGTTTTCTAGAACTAATAGTTATATTCATGAATAATTTTAAAGTTAAATGATTTGATTAAAATATCGATATAAGTTAAATTCTGTCTGTCTCACGAAGTACTAATGCTGATCATTGATAGTTAGTTTGTGAAGAACACTTTATTTCACTGTAAAATAACTAATTTTGATAAATCCCGACAGGTTGAGTTATTTGTTTATTTTCTTTAATAGATTTTAAATAATTTCTTCAGAATAAAATAATAAACAAAGTAACCATAAAGGTCAGTCGGGTAAAAGTAAAGCAGTCAGTCAATAAATAGAAAGAAATAAGAATAAAATTCTAAATAATAATATCTAATTCAGTTAGTATCACTTACTTCATCTAAATCGTTTCAATATTCCAAAATCTTTATTTGGAATTGAAAAGATATCGTATTAATATTTTAGAATAACATTTTTCTTGACTACATGCTCATTTTCGACAATTAGAGCGGATATCTATAAATTGGAAAAGGGAATGATTTTGGGATTAGTTGAAAATGGATTAAAATTAATTATTAGAGAGATCCATTAAATTGAAACTGAAATCCATAAAAGGAATTAGTTAATCCATATCCGGATTTTACGTTAATATTTTGTGATGTTAATTACGATTGAGGAAGAAGTTCATATGATCATATGTTAAAGTAATTGCAATTTAACTGATCACAGAAAGTTATACATTATTTTCTTTATTACAATTTTGTTATCTTTGTAAATTAAGGGAGTTCAATTTTTTTGGATTTTTATTGATTATCTGTGTATTTTTCTATGGACATGATTTCACAGAAGCTTAAAAATTCTACATACCTTAATGCAAATGAATTTTTAATATTTATTTTTTAGTTTTACGTAAAGAATTCTCTGTATCTATGAATCTCTGTATCTATGAATCATGAATAGATTCCAGGCTTGAGCTTTTAAAAGAGTTCGTCCTTTTACACATTTTAGTGGACAAATCAAAGTAAAACGAAAAGTGATGTATCCTTATATATATCACAATTTAAATATGTTGGGTAGTTATGTTTCTTTGTTTAAAATCATCTCCATTTTTTATTTTTGGTATATGTTTCTCTTCCGTTAAAAAGTATTAGGGTTACTATTATAGGCCTAAAAAGACCTATTAGGGTGTACTAAAGATCTTTGCAAAATCTACAAAATCATTACTTTCCATAAATCCCAAACTGATAAAATATCAATATTTTTCAAAATTTTCTTATACAACTGAATTATTTATTCGTTAGCTTTCTTTCCATGAAATTCGGTTACAGTAAAACCTCTCAAATCCGGCCCTCGGTAATCCGGCTCTACGGTAATCCGGCGCCACATTAGGCCGGATTTGAGAGGTTTTACTGCATTGGTAGTTGTTGTAAGTAATAACGGAGTTAGAAATAATGCTGAAGCCTTTGAGGAAAATGAAATTTAAAGCTCTAGTTCTAATTTAGTTAATCATGTATGAAGGTTCATAGAAAAGATTTACCAAATGACAATAAATCAAAACACCGAGGATATTGAAATGTTGCAGATATATTCGACATAAAGCTACAGTGTCGAGTGCTATGCTGTTTGAATCAAAAATATTTTAGCAGTGTGGCAGGGTTTGAGGGTTTGTATGATAAGTCTACAAAAGGACGAAAGTACTTATGGGGTGCACCCACAGCTCTACTTAGAATGATATACTGCTTAGCCATACGAAAGAGACTGGTCACGTGATTTGGTGGTCGCTTCTACTTCTTTCTCGGCGTGAAAATAGGGGAGATGCGTGTGTGCCGACAAGAACAGACACAAACGCTGTATAAAGGAGAGATGCATGAAGTGAAAAATTACTGATATGACGATCGTACGACAGAAAGAACTAATTTAAACAGGCACAAAAGGGAGAAGCATATTCAAGCGTATTTTTCCGTCCCTCCAGAGCTTCCTTTCGTCCCTTCGGCGTGTTCCATTGTTTTGGCAGTGTGCCAAACAGTCTTTATCGCTTGGGCAAGCAGTAGGCTAGCTACTTGATGAAATGATTTCACTGTGCATTGTTATAATTTATCTTATAAAATATAGCCTTTATTTATTGAGTATTAGAAACATTTTAAGAATCTCTTATTTTAGTTAAAATAAGTTATTTTCATTTTTAAATTTAAACTAGAAATGAACTTATTTCTATTATTATCTACGGAATTTAATTAAACAATTTCAAGATTAAGTAAGATGAAGTAGGCCTAATCTTAACTTTTAGATCAAGGAAAATTTGAACTTGGGAAATTTTTGATTGCAAATTTATCTTTTTATATCCAGAAATTATATTAACAAAGTCTCGGTTGTATAATCTAAGCTTATTTTGTTTTGCATTCTATACATATATTTCTATTTCATAATGTCTAAATATTTACCTCCATAATGGTTTATTTCAGTTGGATTTCTATCTACTTTTTCACTTATAGTTAGATTTTTACAAAACGTTGATGCACTCTTATTTTATTCATAAATGTTAGTTTCTTCTGAATTTTCAATTTGCTGGGGGAAAAAGAAGAAAGATTCGGACGCAGCCTGAAGTATCTGAGTAAACTACAAAGCACATGCTTCATTTGAATGATACGTTTTTGTATAAAGAACAGAAACAATTTAAAGAAAGTTAAAAAATTTCCTCAAAGTTATTTGGATTTTAGAAATGCTATCAAATCTTTTCGCCATCATAGCTGCAGGAAATGAATTTTAAAGCATATTGCTATAAACATGCTTGTTCTCAGACAAGCTACAGGAACCGACGCATTTTCAAATTTCATTAAAAGGAATTCTGAATGTCTAGACAAAATTCAAGCCGTTCTTGCTTGTCATTGCGAACATGTAGAAGTATAATATATTGGTAAATTACAGTACTGTATAAATTAAATAAGTTATTTTTTGCTAGAAAATGGTATCCTATAGTTAAAATTATATTGCTTTATTTACTGTCTGATAAGTTATATTGCCCATTCTTATTGCATGGAAATAATAAGGCTTATAACGACAAAAATTTAAATCTTATTATATTTTCCTTAATAACGAAAGTTTCTTTACTTGCACTTCAATTACAACAGTTTATTTAATTTTATTACCTGTTTAACACCTTCATTTTACAATCCTTTCTGTTATGCATTATCAAATCCATAACTTTAATTGGTACTAAGGTTAACATTTACAATGAGCAAGTGCATTCATAGGACGAAACGTTCCCTTGAATTCATTTTTATTTTTCAGAAACTTTAATGATTCTCTATACGAATTATAAATGTTCAACTTCAGAAAAACTTGAAGCAATGCTTTCTCCTCCGAACTAAAACTTTATTTTTTTTTTTTTGAATTCAAATACTACGATAACTCAATATCTGACGATCTCAAATCGTTTACGGTTTAAGGAATCAAGCGAAAATCTCATCGTTCGTTTAGAAATTATAAGTACATTAAGTATTGCTTCTTTTTGATGGCTCTTTCCCTTTACTTCTGCTGAGATAATTGGATTTTCAATTGACATTCAGATATATACTGGTAATCTTGAAATTTTATGTTTTTGATAAAAATCTAATTATCTCAATATTGCACTCAAAAAATAAAACCACAATTAAACAATGTTTAAAATAAAGAAAAAAGAAAGAGAAAATAATGTGCCCGAAAAGAACCCAATTTGGATTCATTATTTTTCTTTCAATTAAAAATATCAATTAAAAGTCAATTAAAACGAATACTTTGAAACACAATCCTTCCTGTTTCTCCTTCTGTCCGTTCCTGCGGGTATCACTTGATGGCTCCTCTAGGCGTACCCAGGGCAACGATTCGTCGGTTAAAGGCATCATATCTCGCCCCTTGTTGTGGCCTAAAGAAAGACGATCAGTGTACGAGCCCGGGCATTTGTAAAAAAAAACAAAAAAAACTACTATATTTACTACATAGAACGTCAATAAAAAAGTAGCTACCATATTTAGCTTCAGTTAGCTTCAGTGTTCTAGTGTGTCTAGTTACTTTAGGTAACTTATTAAGCTTTTTGCCTTTTTAAATGAAAGCTTTCACCATCTATGGACGCCAATGATTTCAGGATAGAACACTGTTTCCACTCGTCAATTTCAATCTATAAAAATAATTCGAGAAGATCGAAATGAGGATGCAGACTGGTTATGGTTAGAACTAACTAAAATAAGGACATAGAAATACTTTAAAGATTGTGTCGTTAAAATATTTATTTTATGATTATTGTTCTGTTTTGTTTGATGAGTGTTATTGACTTTTTCAAGAAAGTTAGAAAAAGTAAAGAAGGAAGAAAAAAAATATCTTTGAAGCATTTATCGTATTTCTTTTTCGATCTCGAAAGTCCATTACTGGTCACTAAATTTCTTCTTTCGTTCAATTTTTTTTTTTTTTTTTTTTTTTTGGGGGGGGGGACCTTAACCTTAAGCTATCAGTTTGTGTCTTTAAGACATTTGTTATCAGCTTAGACACAAGGAAATGAAACAGCGATTTATTTTGAAGATAGAATCCCCTTAACAACGAGAAAATTACTTTTAAAGCTTACAGTATTACAAAAAATAATTTTGCTATTAAAAAAGTTTACGTTTATCAAGTTCTACTATTTTCATTTAATCAAAACTGAATGAAATCTAGCGATTGAGCTTTTCACAAATTATTTTAAGGTTAATTTCCAAATCTCATTTAGAATACTGAGTTTCATAAAATTAGTTGAAATTTTGGTTTAAAAAGGTATGCTCTGATAATACTCGATGTATAAATTGAAATTTCATTTTCAGATTAGTCTAAAAGCATTCTTCAAGTACGTTAAATACAATTTTCATAAATAATATATTATATTATACCTAAATCCCTTACTATTTTTTAAATAAATAAGTAAATTCTGAAATGTGCAACTGCTGTTTTATATATTATATATTTATTCCTTTGATAACAAAGATTAAAGAATGAAGATAAAATTAGATGTCCTGAAATATTACAATCTTTAAAATTTAGCAAGAGTTCTGAGAATTTTCACAAACTTATTTTGCTATGCTTAGTAATTTAGTAGTTGCAGAAAACTTCAATACTATGTTCTTTTATACATTTTGAATGAAGCGTAGGTTCTACTGATGTCATTAGACACAGCAGCAGCAGTTGGAGTTATAAAGAGAATCTCTTAAGATTTCTGTCGAATGTTTGCATTAATCAATCTGTACAACTGTCAGTACCACTCGGAGCACAGCCGCTGAGATAAATTTAAAGGAATGAACTCGGAATCTGAGGATCGAAGAAGTGATTTAATCGTCTTCAATGAGATTGAATTTTACCTATTTAAATTATCCCAAGAAAGTACTTGAAGAATTCATGAAATCAGTTCTATTTCATCCAAACAGGGATTCAATCCATCATTCTTCTTTTAAAAAATGATAGCGTTTTTTGCAGGAACCTTATGTAAAATAGCACATGTAAAATCACATGTATTTCGCAATGTTATCGATCAATTTGCAAATTTACAATGCCTTATCCAATTCGAAAAATACAAGCTCTTTTGTATAGCCAAAAGAGATATAAATAACAAAAAATTTACAAATATTTAGCAGTATAACTGACGCATTTAATACTAAAAAATATTAATCAAAAAACAATGAGCATTACAGTAGAGAAGAATTACCGTCGGTGAATAAGTTTTATAAAAAATATTAATATAAAAAATATTAAAGCTTTCTTAACAGAAACAGAAAATGCGGTATCAAATACTTAGTAAATATCTAACAGTATATATATATATATATATATATTTTGTGCTTATTGTGCAAGTGCAAACATTTGCACTTAAAACATTTGGTTGTACTACACAGTAAATTATTGTTTTTACTTTCCTCCTCATTCGAAATCAACTTTAATCCCATCCTAATTTTTATTAATATCCACGAAATTTTATATTTAAACCAATAAATATAATGGTTATTTAACCAAGATTCAACTCTCATTCAATTTATCTCAAAACCCACGTTGCAAATTCATTTCCAAACAGCAACATGAATATTAACGAAAATAAATAAATAAAGCTATAATCTAGAAAATGCATTAAAATTACAGAGGACAGAGAAATTTAACGGCTTAAAGCCGCAGACACTGTAGGTTCATAACAAACATTACGCAGATAATAAAATAAAGCTCTTTATTTAATTTTTGTGGATTTTGTAAATATGTTCTAGTAGGTATCCCTAAATACTTTTTTGAGTTTCCAAAAGGTTAGACAAGAAAAAAAAAGGCCAGAGCCACTAATTTATCATTGCTCGTTTATTCCTAAGGGATTTATGTAGGATTTTCGTGTTAATCTTGTTAAGCAGATAACCTACTGGCTTTTCCACAGCAGGAGACTTATCTGCATTGAAGAACTACCTGTTTTGCATATGATGGAAGCTCGTCCCTACGAATAGCAACGATAATATATTTACAGCGAAAGCGTCGGTCGTCAAGAAAGCTTGTCGTGTTTAACCAAATCCCTCGAATTGCCACCTGCCGAAATGGCAGTCAGGACCCACCCTGAGCCGTTTTTACGACTGATGTACTCGACGAGTGGAGAAAGCTTCCTTCGCTCTCAACTGGGCACACAAAACTGTGTCCTGCAAAGTTTTAAGCGAAGAGAGTCTACAAAAGGTAATTTCAACGCCTTCAGGAGACACTTTATCCTTGTACATAGCGACAATAGATGAGGGTCTACTTAGATTTTTTTCACTCTCCGTCTTCTTTTTCCTTCTTTTTATCGTGATCGGATGAGAAAAAGAAATCCAGTGAACATTCAGTCAAGGATAAACTTACTAGATACGACTTAAAATTGGATTTTCACAGGAAAAAGAATACAATCAATGGCAGCCTACGATTACTCAGGAACAACACGAGAGGAACCTAAGATAACTGCTTTAAATCTATTCCAAAGAGTTTCTTTTTCAAGCGCAGACTTTTGTAAAGGGTATCGTAACATTTCACCACACTACATATTAAGATTCTTTCGTTTAGTGGAACTTCAAAACATTTTTTACTTTTACATATTTGCTTGATTTTGGGTAGGAAATCGAACATTCATATTGAAAATGTTTGTCTCTAACAGCTCACTGTGGAAACCACTGCAAGCTTATTATTTAGCTTTTGGCAATACGAATGGCATACAATGGAGTCCTTTTCATAACAATCTGGCCAAATAAATGTATCAATTCAACTACCAATAGAATAAATGTAGTTCGAAAAATTCGAATTTATTATTATTTATCGATTTACTTTAATTTCATTATCTGTATTATTAAAAAACTCTGTGAGTGTGTGTGTTTGTGTGCGTGTACTTTCGCACAACAATAGAATTTCTCAAAACTCGCACGCGTGTTGACAGTCAATAGAAGTATTGCTGCATGTCCACTCTGTCGACAATAATGTAATGTCGTATGCGCATTGCCAGGGAACAGGAGTATTGTTACGTGGTCGATTCTGTTCGGAACATTGTAATTTCTACGCTTATCATCAGGCAGCAGGAGTGTTGGTCAACTCAACTGCGCCAATTTGCCACAAATAGATGTATTGCATATATGTTTTAGAATTTAAACTTTATGTTATCTTTCGTTTAGTTTTAAGATTTAGTTTACTTGATATAATTTGTTTCTTGAATAAATATAATGTTTGTTTCCGTTACGTATCCGGGGCTTCCAGAGCAAAGCGACGGGGAGCGGTCTTCTATCATTAAAAGTATTGTTATTACTTATTAGTATTAAAGATAAAGGCATTTGAAGTATGAGCAAATCAGTATTAAAAATCGTGTGCAAATTTAAATGAAAATACCTCATGTTGTAGAGATAGGCCCTTCCTCCGCCAACGATGCTGATCGATGTGCCGAACATGGTTACGGACAATAGCCCATCATGTAGGTTTCATTGAAGGAGGCCTCTGAATAGGTATTCCTGGGATATTATGTTCCACACATCAAAACAGGCCAGCCAATGTACTAGATACGAGTTGTACAATCCCAGATTTGAGAGGTTGAAACCACAGAAGTTTATTGGGGACTCATTAGGTGACTTAACGAATATGCACATAAAGGGTATGACATGGATCTCGGTCTCGCGCGCTTTCGCTCTTAGTACAGGACCGAGGAAAGCGCAGTATAGCTGAATGTGTTGTCCGTATGAATGTTCACCACTGGAGCGTGGTTGCCCATGAAGTTGTTGGACATTGAGTCCATCACATTTGGGAGTATGCAGCATTTGTCTTGGCATTAGTGGCCAATTTGGGAGAGCATTCCTGGATGTGCTGTTCGGTGAGTTTATGACCATGTGCTTTGTGAATCCTGTGCATGCCAAGGATTCCGATGACACGTCCCACGGTCCGTTGTGATGTTCCTAACTTGTTTGCCATGCAAGTTGGGTGGGTGGGTTCTCTCATGTGACCATTGCCCTCATCTGACGTATGGTAGCAGGCGGTCAGCTGATTTGTCTGCGACGTCGGGTTCCTGTTATGGCAGTATCTTTCGCCTGGAAGTCGAATTGATGGTTTCGGTAGATTATGTGGCTAATGATATCCTTACTGACTACCAAACCTTTGTCGCGGCGCTGGTTTGGAATCACGGCTATAGGACATTTACATCAGAAAGGTCACATGTATCCTTCACAGAAAGGCGTTATTTTCGCAGACATTATTCAGTCTATTCAACAATTGATATATCACCGTTATAGAATAACAATGGTTGCATATGCACTATATATGTGTGCGCGAGACATTGTATCACTCCTGGTATAGACCGATCTGAAATTGTTCAATTTTATCTGCCACAACCCTCTGGAAATATGTGTAAAGAGAAGACTGGTTGACAAGACACCTACACACGTTAGTTATCTTTCTTTTAAGCCTCAGATATTTTCTTTATGAACTTAAATGAAAGTATGCATCGAAAGTAAATATTCGTAAGCTTAATATTTTATTCATTCCAATGTTGTATAGATACAAGAAAGTTAATTTATATGGTCTGTTCCATTATTTGAAAGTAATTATTTGAAAGTAAATTTACTGTTGCATCAGAAGTAAAATAGTTTAAACTCATTTCCATTAAATTGAAAGTGATAATATTAGTGGTATTTTATTTCAATTAATATTTCTTCTTTTTTATATTGTTATTGTTGATGTTTGCATTTACTCTCAGCTTGTATGATTAAGAAACATTCTGTCTCTCGGCTTTCCTGTAAAAATCACTAGAGTAAATCCCGAATACATCAACGCAAATACATCCCGAATAAAACGGGGAAAATTGAGTTTTCTCGATCAAGTTCTAATTTTTTTTTCTCTTTACTATTAGCTAATTACAACGAAGATGTCAAAATTCCTGCATTACTAAAACTGAAACAAATGCTTTTCAGAATTATTTTTCAAATTTATTCCACTTAGAAATTTCATCTTTTCTTTTCTAAAACTTCATTAATATTGAAAAGACGAAAAATTTAATATTCATTCGTTATTCTAGAACGAAGGGAAAGGAAAATATTATTGATTTTTATGACTACAATTCATCGGAACAAATGAGAATTCTGAAATTAAACTAAGAACAAACGCAGTACGACCGCGACTTCCCAGAAGAGATTAATTTTGCAATGTTAAAGCTGATGAGGATTTATTCTCAAACAAGACATATTCTGCGATAAAAATGTGCTTTTCATTAACTCAATGGTCTCTCCTTAGCAACAAATTAAGATAGTCTGGAAAGTTCTATGTAATTTTCGGAGAAATAATAAACTATAGAGAAAATATGCTTGTTTTATCTTAAATTAGATATTTCAATTTATTTTTTAAAATTTCCTTTAAGCAGACAACTTACAGAGCTCAATAATACGTCACATGTATTTATATATTCGTCTTATAATTTCGTTCAATTAAAACAAGTGAATATAATTTTGTGCTAAAGAGATATTTAATGGCGACGGATAATAATAAAATAAAATTAAAAATAATAATAAAAAAAAGGAAGTACATTAACCTATGGAAAAATAAAAAAAAGTTACGAAAATAAGATATAAACAAAAAAAACAAAAAAAAAACACCCGGACATTGAAAAAAAAAGATTAAGACAGAGGAAAAAAAAATTGATATACATATTAGAACCAACAACCCCCAGCTTATGAGTCCGAGACCTTATCCATAAAGCTATTTCTCACAACTGTAATGAAATGGTTGCATTTCTAACATTTAAGCTAATAGCAGAAATCCATTGAAATTCCAAATATCTCGAACCTGGAAAATATCCCATTCCTACGGTGTTTGGACCTCTGAACACGATGGTGAATTCCGTTTGCCGATCCGATCATCCGTTCGGGAATTGTTAGGGGAGGACAGACACGGACATACGGACACGACAAACGCAATAGCTACCGATTTTGGTCGCTATCATAATAGCTCTCAATTGGGTCGCTAATAAAAATGGTTGTAGTTCACAAACTAATTCAGATTAGTTCTACATCATATTCATTTCATCTACAGTATTTTCATTTTTCTTATTCGAAATAAATGATAAGCCATGTTCTGTCATTCATTTAATTTCGATGAAACCATTAATGAAATAGAATGTACCAATAACTGGAACAACTGTTCGAGTGGGATAAGACGTTCTGAAAGTGTCTAATGTGATAGAATTATAATGTGAGCATCATAATTATTGAATGCTACCATCTCAATATTTAACTTTTACCAAGGCTAACGATGCCACATGCCAACTTTGATTTTCTAAAATTCAAGAAACTGTCTCGAAAGTAGGTATCTAAACAACTCAGAAAGAACAACCGGCCTCTATAGGGTCGTGCCATATAGGGTCATCTGACCCAATGGATGTCAGAAATATATTAAGTAGGTAAGAATAAGAAATAAAGTCAATGGGATCACATGTCCAGCTCTTACCATTGCCGAGTAATTGACCAAGTCAGTTGAAAACTTTGATTGCAAATTGCTCGGCCATCGTCGTAGGTTGAGCTCTGGTTTTTTGGACCCGCACAATAAATTATACTCTACGAGAGGATCATTTTTTTCTCTAGCACCCATATTCGGAAAAATTGTTTTCACCGTCAAAATCAACTTTAAAGTTAAAAATTTACTTTACGATATGACCAACTTAGGAAAACGATACGAACTTCAAACTTCGAATAGATATACCTATTAACATATATGATAATACCATGTATAGACCTAAGAGGTACGCACCCCAAAATCTCGACTTATGGGATCAAAACCAGTTGACCATGCTCAGGTCACGTGGTTCCAGGGTGGGCGGGGGGTCAACTGGCACATCAATAGAATAGTTATTCCAAGGCCTGATGATTGCGGCAAAAACCAGAGCTCAACCTACTACGATGGCCGAGCAATTTGCAATCAAAGTTTTCAAATGACTTGGTCAATTACTCGGCAATGGTAAGAGCTGGACATGTGATCCCATTGACATTATTTCTTATTCTGACCTACTTAATATATTTCTGACCTCCATTGGGTCAGCTGACCCTATACGGCACGACCCTATACAGGCGTCCTGTTGTTCTTAAAGTGCATATTCGTGAATAACTTCTGTAATTTATCGAGGGCTAACTTTAGATCATTGTATGAATAGAAATGAAATTGTCTTCCAGTGGTGTAACCAGGATTAAGATTTAGGCGGGGGGGGGAGTTAAGTCCATTCAGATATAGGTCTATTTAAAAATAAATAGTTTCAAAGTAAAATAAGATACAGATACGTCAGTCCTTTAATGAATGTTTTCTTCTATTTCTTTCTTTCTATTTTTTTTCTTTCTTTATTTTTGGGTTTGGAGGAGGCTTCAGCCCCCCTTGGCCTCCACTCCCCCCACCTTGGGTTTGCCACTAGTCTACTCACTACTGCTGTTCTGCAGTTTCAGGCAATCCTGATTTGTATTTTGCCCATGGCACAGTTGCAACATCCACGGATCTTCATTTCCTTAACTACATTCATCAGATCTACTGTCTATGATTATCGTATAATGCGGCAACTAAAAGATGGCTTAATAAAGATGTGAAGATGAAACCTACACATGCACATATAAAATAATACTTCTCTAAAGGATTGAAAACATTAGTGAAACGCTGAAGATATCAACTTGAATTACATTTCGAAGTACACTTACGGCAAACAGGTCTATTAATAATGAAAAAGTGGTTTTGCAAACTTTAAAATTGAATCGCTTTCGTCTAAGGAAAGTAAACAGTTTAAGTTGCCTCATAATATGTAGTATAAAATTGCCTATATTTCTTTTGTACTTTCTATATAATTTTGCTTCAATGAGAAATATCCAGAACTCTTCGACAGCTAAAAAATAAAAGATATAATTTGATTCTGATATACTGCTAATTAATATTGTGATGATTTTTATAATTATAATGATTTTTATATATATTCATATTTATCTTTGTATTATAGTTTTATTTATTTTTAGTGTTTTATATTAATCAGCATTTATTACATTGTATATTCTAAATTTTGCTATTAACCGTTTAATTGTGTTTATTTAATTCAAATTTTCCGTTGGCATGCTTCCCCCCATCTGATTTGTTGTAATTTAAAGATACAGTCAAAATTCAGTTAAAGACCATGTGTGATTTAAATCACCCAATCAATTGTAAAAGCACGCCAACCAATCACAGCCCCTGTAAATAAGTTTACAGCCCCTGATTCTATGAATAAAACAGTTCAGTTAGTGTTCTCAGTAGCTCCCAGTCTGATCCCTCATTCCACGAACCAGTGACCGAAAATACCATCACAATATCTTAGCACGTTTATTTAAGTGATGTCTCTGATGAATGATTACATTATTATATGAGGTGCATTCAAGTTATAACACCTCCGATTTTTTTTCTCAGCACTGGAAACAGATAGAAACATGCGGTTTGTTTTAAAATAAGCGGGCACTCTTTGTCATTGCGAGACAGAAATGGCAGCGCCGTATGGCACACAGAACCCTAGCGGCAGCGGCGAGAGTAAGCGACTGTTTGTGATACTTAAAATGGCAACGTTTTCATTACAAGATCAGCGTGTTATCATTCGTTTTCTCCATTTGCGTGGTGTGACATCGATTGAGTGTCAGATGAGTGAGATATGTGGTGAAGGTATCATGGATGTGTCTAATGTGCGTGCGTGGGTGCGACAGCTCAAAGAAGGCAGAACGTCGTCTGACAACAAACCACGACAATCGCGGCCTCTGACAAGCCGGTCTGGCGACATGATCGAGCGAGTGGAGAAAGTTTTTCTGGAGGATCGTCGAATGAGTGTGGAACAGATCGCCTCCGAAGTTGACATTTCCGTGGGATCTGCGCGCATAATCCTGCATGACGACCTGAAAATGCGGAAAGTGTCCTCCAGGTGGGTGCCGCGTATGCTGACGGACGACCACAAGGTTGCGCGCGTGGCATGTTGCCACGCAATGTTGACGCGTGATGATGGCTTGAATGGAACTTTCTTTTCATCGATTGTGACAATGGATGAGACATGGATGCCTCTTTTCAATCCTGAAACAAAGCGCCAGTCTGCTCAATGGAAGCACACAGGTTAACCGCCACCGAAGAAATTTCGGGTAACTGCCAGTGCTGAAAAAATGATGGTGGCCATGTTCTGGGACAGCGATGGAGTAATCCTTACTCATTGCGTTCTAAAGGGCACTACGGGGACAGGTGCATCCTACGAAGATGTTTTGAAGAAGAAGCTCCTTCCAGCATTGTGTGCAAAACGGCCGGAAAAAGCTGCACGTGTGCTCTTTCACCAAGACAACGCACCAGTGCATTGGGCAAACGTGACGCAGCAGTTTCTTCCTGAAAACAACTTTGAAGTGATATCTCATGCTCCCTACTCACCTGACCTGGCTCCTAGCGACTTTAGGCTGTTTCCAACGATGAAAGACAGTCTCCGTGGCCGGACATTCCCTAGCCGTGCCGCTCTTGCATCGGCGATTTTCCAGTGGTCAAAACAGACTCCTAAAGAAGCGTTCTCAGCGGCCATGGAATCATGGCGTCCACGTTGTGAAAAATTGTGGCGTCGACAGGGAGATTACGTCGAGAAGTGACACAAATTTCACAGTTCTCGTGTGATTCGTTAGTGAGTAAAAAATTCGGAGGTGTTATAACTTGAATGCACCTCGTATTAAGGAATTGCAATTCACATAATTATAATCGATATGTATCGGCCAATGATCAAAGACTCTAGTAGAAAAAAATCAGTTATGGTTCGAATTCATGAACTTTACAATAATTAAAGAATTTGAGTAATTTTTGTCTTTCAATTAAAAATAATAGTTTAAAAATTAATAAAAAACAAAAACGGATAAGAATTTATTACGAAGTTGGTTAATAAATAGTTTCATTTATAAGTCTGCTGTTCTTGTTAAAAACTTGCAGATTTTTTGTCTTCCTTTACTGTATTCAAAGGCTTAAGCACAAAACAGCTGTTGTGAGATGATAACAACACAGATTAGATTTCAAAATAAGTGGTGAGATTATTACTGCTTTTATTTGACTGTGAGCACCTAATGGCTGATACCACAGTTATGATTGATAGATAGCAACATTAATGACACCGTTCTGACAGTTAAAAAGAGCTAAAATAGCTTTAAATTTATGGTGTCTCTTAAATATTTAGTTGCAACGTTTCTGAGTAAGTCATTACACCTGCTCTAGGACAATTGGCTTTGAGCTTTAAAAGAAAGCAACAAAGATTTTTCGAATTTTGTACGCAGGAAGTTCAAAGGGAAAGCTAACAACTGGCTTATCACCGAACATTTCCTATCAAAAAGAAGTTGATCTTGGTGTTCAACGATCTCAGATGATGGAAAAAATGACTCTTCGTTTGCCTGTTTCGAATGAGATCCTTTCTTTATTGGGAGTTTTATGTTCTTCCTTTAATTTGCTTTCCGATTGGTTTTGCTAACTGAGACACTGACTTCGTAGGTAAAGGTTTCTTGACTGAGCTAGTAGATACAATGGTGATAAGGCATAGGATCGTTCAGAGTAAGATGTTTTAATGGAATCGACGAGAAATAAGGGAAAGTGGAATTTACGACACTTCGTGTTGAACGACATTTCGATTAGTGGAAAAAAAAGCTGAACCTTTCAGAATTTTTTATATGGATAAATAGAAATCGTGTCTTTCTTTAATAATAAACTTCCAGTGTTGTTTCAGCTAAAACAAAACAGCTTCTGAATACAGATAACTTTTAGAAAAGAATAAAAAAAACTATCAGTATTTGTCTTTTTTCCCCATTATTTCTCTTTTAGTTAATTCCACAATCTAATTAATCTACATTTTTTTTTAGAAGCATTCAATCTACTAGTGATGGTATAAAATGAATTAATAATTTAAATACTTTAAGTAATACTTAAGTAATAATTTAAATACTTTTAAATACTGCAATTTCAAACCATTGAGAATCTCTTTCATACGTTAATTATTATTGATTTTCAGAGTTGATTGCTATTGTTTTGACAAAGAATATCCAAAAGGCTATAAAAAGCCAATAATAAAAGCAATAGATGAAGAATACTTTTCAATCTCTTTTTAAAATGAAATTTTTACTTTATTAATCTTATTAGTTCTTTATAATATTCTTATCGAAATAAATTTTGTTCTTGATAACTTTTTTTAAAAATCATTATGAAAGTTCTATTATTTAACTTTTAATTTCTACAAAGCTTTTCTATTTCCCTTATCAATGGCTACACAATCTTAATTCCAATAAACTAAAAAAAGAGAATATGTAATTAATGTAAAATGAAATAACGAATTAAAAAAATCCATTAAATTAATAGTTTTCAAAATATTAATTACCATATTCAGGCTCGTAGAACCCAGTTACATTTGTAAGCAAGAAACTGAATAACATTTATTATCTACTCTTCGAAAAGATAATAAAATGGATTTAGAGAGCCGTATTTAATATTTTGTAAAATATTGATTTTACTGAATAAAATTGTAAGTTCACAGAAACTTTTATTCATTTACTTACTTATAAAAAATCTATATTCATAAACAGATCTTAACAAGTCTATTTGAGATTTTTGTAAATGATGTTGAACCACTACAAACATATATTATATAAATATAACGGCTGTGTTCGTCGATTTCAAGATCTTCGTTACGTCTTACGAGACTCAATTCTGGTGACCCTGAATACCTAACTATGTCACTAAAGCAATTACGTTACGGAAACATAACGGAAGACGGAGAAGTGCGTTTAGCCCTTTTAAGACTTCCAATGTTTCAATGTCCCGGGACTGAGATGAGGTCAATGGTCAGCCTATCGCTCGCTCCCGGAAAAGAAAGCCGATACCCATTCTACAGAGTGATGTATAGACCGAATTCTACAAGTCTGGAGGAGAATTCGACATGGAAATATCCCTCACTTCTGCCGTCTTCTTCAACCCGCAGCACAACAAACACCTTATCACTTGGCTACCGGACTCAGAATGAAAGTAATATGTAAAATAAATTAGAATCTTAAAGTATTTAAATATTATTTCAAAAATAAAAAAAAAATTGGTGTGCTTAACGTGTGTGGTAAAACTAAGAATTGAAAGAAATACTCAATAAACACACTAAAAAACATTTTCAGTTATATATTTAAGGAATAATAAAAGGGGATTACATTACATAATTAAAAGGGGATCCTTGAATAGTTTCAGATTCGTCAAGTCCTCCAAAGTCAGCAAGATTACAAAGAATTGGTACTTAATAGTTTAAAAAGGGGGACGAACAAATTTCAAAATATTGATTGTTCAATCATGTGGTGGTGCTTGGGAGCCGTGGCGGTCATTGGTGGTGTTGTCAGGACTTGACGCCTCTGAAACTGTTCAAGGATCCCCTTTTAATTATGTAATGTATGTTTTTTATTGTTTTATTAAATATATAACTTAAAATGTTTTTTAGTGTGTTTATTGAGTATTTCTTTCAAAAATAAAAAAAACTATGAAAATGAAAAATATCATCTTTCACTTAAGACACATTTTTGTTTTCTTAGAGGAACAAGATAGTCTTTAATCCTTTTGATTCATAATCTTTTAAGCTTTTGATTGAATTTTGATGAAAGTTTTGAAGTTTTATGAATTTTGATTTTTGTGAAGTTAATGTTCTAATTTTCATCTTATTTCTTACCAAAGCTTTTTTGGCTCCAAATTACTTTTTGGTCTTAGATGTGCTGACAGAAAATTCGCAATATCAAAAAAAAAAAAAATATTTTTATGTCAATTAGATCATCTCCTTGGAATGAAAGACAAAATTCGACAGAGTAAATAAGCAACGATGTCGAATTACTTTAACGTCATACTGAATTGCAAAATAATGTAGCGATCCATATCTTAAATAGCGCAGTTTAACTTATGGGTACGAAATAATACATTGATATTAAGAAATTGCTGAACTCGTTTTACAGTCACAAAATGCTGCCGTGGCTTGGAATCTGCTATCGTTATTTCTTCTTTTTAAATATATAAGTCCTAATGCTTCAGGTTTTGTTGTTGTTGTTGTTGTTGTTGTCTTGATAGAAATAAGCCTTTACAAAAGCAAACGCGTTGTCGATGCAGTTCAGACGTATTTGCAATATTTAAAATAATTAAATTATATTATTCTTTGATAATACATTGCTGTCATGTTCTTCAATAGGCTATAATCAACTCTGCATCCAATATGAAAAGTTTGGAAGGCTTATAATCGTTTCATCCAAATCAAATCTTTTAGTTCACCCTCTATATCTACACTGACTGGTTAAAACGAAGCACATATCCCAGAAGTCAAGCAGTAGCGTGGTGCGGTATTTTGTAACTATGAAGCCCCGCCTATCCTCAAGTTTTCAACAGAAAAGCATTAGAATCAATACAAAGGATTTATAGTTGATAAAGAAATATGTAGTATTTATAAAGTTCCTTCTATTTGAAGTTGATGGAATTCGGCCGAAAAGTTAGGGTGAACTGTCTTGCATGTGGATAGACAAAGAAAACGAATTTAAAAGATACTGTACATTCTTGCTTTGATTCTATTTATTTATTTTTTTGTAATTGCTATTTTTAATTCAAATACATTTTTTATTATTTACCTGTATGATATTATTTATCTTCGATTGTTACGAATAAAAGTTAACTTTAATATTCTTGTACTATATTAATTATACTTATTAATACCTTACTATATAATTCATCATAATGACATTTTAAATATTAAATATTAAAGTTACATATTAAATAATTTAAGTTAATTTAATTAGTTTTCATTTAATTACTAATGTTTAAACCTCAACTTCAATATTCTAATCAGTATAATCTAGTTTAATTTCAAATATTAATTTAATGATAGATCAATGAAAATGCAATATACTTGTGGAAATTTATGCTAAATATTAATATTTACATTTCAAAGACAAACTAAACGGCATTGATAATGAAGTGAAGCTACATTACATACAGGGTGACCGGGAATTTCCCATACCCCCTATTATGTTATTATTATATT
>JAFIDM010009631.1:320808756-320921229 GCA_023159025.1 Thereuonema tuberculata | reverse complement strand
TTTCGGCTGCGTGGAACTCAGTGCATGTCTTCGTTTTCATTACATAAGTATTTCATATCCTTAACAATCATAAAAGGCTTCGGTACCTTCATGGATAAATTCTTTATTTCCTGATTTTGAAGGTTTGTGTAATACAGTCCTCAAAAGTTTGTTAATTAAATCACTTTGGTACTTAAAAATAATAGATAAAGCTTCTGATAAACTCCTGAGCTTCATTGAAACTTCAACAGTGATCCTTATCTTCCATTAATTGGTTTATTATCTAACAAGAGCATTTGCAAGTTCATTATTTCAATCTCATAAATTTTAATGAAAATTTGCGATGTGATTTGTAATTGATGCTAATTACAAAAATTAATTACAAAATTTACCAAATACTAAGGGCATCTTTTGCTCTTATTAATTCTAATGTTTTTGTGATCACTATCGCATATTTTTATCATTTTTTTTTCGAATTAAGTCTATTATATCTTTTTTTTCATACGATAGTAATAAGGGAAGTAATCATGCAAGCGATATAAAAGTAATATTTTACTGTAAGTTATAAAATCATTTCCTCTTTTTAAAACTAATATGTAAGCAAGACATTACGTTTATAAAATCCCCATGTCCAGATTGTAACAGAACTTCAGGCCTAGAACAAAGTTAGATTTTTTTTTTGAATAATGCTCGTGTGTGTTCGGTTTGTTTACACCAAACTTCGTATTTCATATTTCATACTTTAGTGTAATTACCAAACTGATTAGAATTTGAAATATTTCAACCTATTTTAAAGACCACCTTTACATAAACCAAACACTGAAACATAAAGAAATGAAACAAAATGCACTTTTCAAACTTTCTATTCGAGAGTTAAATGTTATTGTCCATCTTTGACTATATTTTAGTACGTGTCTCTATGTACGGGTATTTCACAACAAGGACCATTTCAAATGTCCTAAAGTATGAAATTTCATATTTGGAAGTTTGCAATTCCTGTTTACATCTCAGTATATTTTGATGTATCCATGTTATGGGTCACTGTTAATTAGGATTAAAATAGGATGCCTTTAAGAATTCAACGAATAAAGTAGTGATTAAACATCAAAGTTCATGTTTAAGAGTTTAATATTTACTAAATTAGGTCTTTTGAATTTTGGTTACACCTATTTTAAGATCCACTTTTCTTATGGTCCCAGAAGTTTTCTCTTTTATAGCTCAATTAATAATGCTTTTGGTGCTTTTTGATTTTAAAGCATGTTTAGAATAAAAGGGTGGATAATTAGATTTTCGCTTGTAAGGGCCAAAACATTTTGAATATTTTATTTTCTGAATTTTTTACGTAATGTTTTTAAGTTTTTTCATAATGATAAAGTCTTGCAATAGCTCTATTTTTTTAATCTTAAGATGCGAATATTTTGTTATCATAAATTATTTTAGTATAAATTAATAATTATTAATTATTAGGTAGTAATCATTACGAAATTTATTAAATATTTATAAGTTTGTCCACAACAGAATAATTAGGTTTATAGAATTTCTATCTTATATAAAATTGCATTTATGAAGGTAAAAAAGTATAGGGAAATTAACAAAACATCCTTTTTTAATATATTATAAGGATGATTCCTTTAAATAAAAAGCAAAAAAGAAATGTAAGTATTTGTTATTCCTTTGTATTTGTAAAAATAAGCTTCATTGACGTAATTTAATAAAAACTTAATAACAAAAAAAAATGTCTAAAGTTGGAATATATATCTTTTTAATCCAAATTCAGAAGCTCAATTTGATATGAGTAATATTTGCTTAGATCTTTAATCTGTTTTGAATATTAGAATTGTTTTTTTTTTTATTTAATTAGATTAGACAACGCAAAAAACATTTTTCCCATCATTTCTCAAATTTTCGTTTAAATTTCTCAGTTTGATTCAAATGTTTCCTTGTAAGTTGAACAGGATTAAAATGTATAATTTATCATTTCATTTCATCAAAAACGATGATAGAGTAAGCTCTATTTTTAAATACCAAATGCATCAAATTTTCACGGAGTTGTCTCTTAAATATTTGCTTTTATTTTGAATGAATTTTTATTATAACTATGCTGGTTTTTGGGAGCAGTTCGGCTTCCATTTGGCTTATAAATATTGATTTTTAAGATATCTATTTTAATAAAATTCCGATTACAGAAATATCTTTCCACAGCAAGGTATGCAGTGCTTACTTATTTGCAAAGATTTCGATTAATTAAAGTTAATTTAATTAGGATTTCAAAATATTTTAAAATCAATTGGTGCCTAGAGATTTTGCTGATAATTTCTTTCGCGCCATTTGATGTCTTTCAACGACTTTTACAGGCATTTAATCTGATAGTTAAATTGCGACAAATTTTAAACTTTAGATCGTTTTTCCCTGTTCAACCTATCATTCATCGGTCACAAGGGTAAACTCACAAGGAATTGAAGATTTAGCCGCCCCACGAGAAGAATTAAATGCGACAAATAGTATTTTATGTTCGGTTTCAGAACATCTACAGAAAGATAAGGACTTTTTTTTCTCCTCCTTCTTCCATTTCCCTTCTTCGGCTTAGTTGTTGTCGGAAACAGAAAGAATTATGATTCCTTAACTGTTCGGTCCCTATTCTCACGTGTCTCCACCTAGGAAATCACAGGAGTCGAATATCAATGAGGAAATCTAAAGTACACGGAGTGGAAAGAAGTCACTAGATGACAGGAGTCTGTTTTTCACGTTGATTTTACTGATGAAAGTAAAGGAGTTTACCTATTGCTTTTTTTTTTTTTGGGGGGGGGGAGGTGAATAATCTCTTTGAAATACATGAGATCACTTTCCTGTGATCATAAAAACTATATTAAAAAGAGAACGAAGTCGAGAGAAGTATATTAAAGATCGAATCTTATTAAGATAGACTTAATGTCTTTTCACAGATATCTAAGCACTTACTAACTGAATCTTATCAATATAATGTGTTACTGTGTTTATTTGATTTTTTATCCTATTATAAGTAAATCATTTCTATCTAATCTAAATTTATAATATAATGTATAAAATAAATTGGAATAAATTTGTAACAGTACAAACAATGTTTTTCAGAAATTAAACGAAAAAAAGCCAATAACACTTTTAGAATTAAATAATGAACTTATATTACAAAAAGGCTTCTATTAATTTTCTATCTAAAAGTTTAATAAGACTAATTTTGAGGAACTTCCTTTACTAAGACCTTTGGTTTTATATCTACTAGTACTTTGTACATATTTTGTAATGCCATTACAAATGCTTCAACCAACCAAAGTTTTAACTAAAAGCAAGACTAGTATTCCACAAACTAGATTACTCAGTTAGAGAAATCTGTTGAAATGACAAAAAAAAAAAGTGGAATCGCTCCAGTACTTATATAAAAATCCTCCATCAATGATATTTAGAATAAGTTAGTTTCCATTTTACTCATAAAATAGAAGATTGGATACGAGTTATTTGAGAGAGTTGGAATTTTCGAGGAACCCTAACTGCTTTTATATAATGAAACTTCCCAGGCTGATATCAAACTTCTTTCAGAATGTTTTTCATTCAAATGGCGGTGTCTAAAATATTCTAAAGACGCAATTCAAGGACCAATAGATCTTAGAAATCCATTGGATGGATTTCAAGAATTGAAAAGCAATATGTATCTAAGGTAAGTCTAAGATTAAGTCTAAGGTTGTTTGAGTTACATTCATGTTATTCATGTTAATTCTTAGTCATACTACCCATTAGTGTCGGATACAGGCCAGTGTTGATAAGAACTCAAAAAACCAATTCAATCTGAATCTAATGATTTTTAATCGTACAGTCCCACTATTTTTGGATAGAGCTGATTAGATAAAGTGAATGATATATCCATCGATTGTACTTGAAGTATTATGACTTAAAGAAATCAGTTGTTTACTACATGTCTCTTGTTAGGGTGGTTTTTTTTGTTTATAAGATGTGAAGTCTTAAAGTATTCTCCTGAAGATGTATATTGAGACATTATCACATGGCATACATATATTTTTTCGTATAACACCTCTTAATAGAAAATTACCTTATGATCTTTGATTACAATTTTGGTCTCCACATCTTCATGGTAGGATCTGTTAACAGATGTTGCAAGACTCTTAGTTGAAATTTGGTAAGAATTCATAGAAATATAAATTTAACGGATCGACTGTTATCTCTGAGATATAATGCTTTCGTATGCAGGAAAAACCTTCTACAATTGAAAGTAAATGAATATGCAGAATGTTTCAGCGGGAAGTCCCACTTTTCAATAGGTCAGCAGTTCGACTTAATAACTAAACAGTAACAAAACTATATGTAATTGAGAGGATAATAATAGGAAAATGGTTTAGAATCATATCAAGGGCTGAAAGCGTTCCCCCCTCCCCCTCTTTTTCGGGACACATTTGCGCGCGTTTCAACATGTTTTCAGATATATGCCTCAAAATGTCTTTGTCGATATCGTTTATTGGACCAATTTTCTTTTTTCAATTGGACACTGGTCCACCGTGAACACTGATTTGTACAAGGACATTTTCATGGCCTTCTTGGAGCAAATAGACGACGTCGAGCTTACGCAGGGTTACTTCCAGTGGCATGTCACACCTCCAATGAGTCCATGGCGCTCATCAACAGCTTCTTCATGAACCCTGTTATCTCAAAAAAACTTTTCCCCCCAGGTCGCCAGACTTGACATCAGTGTATTGTTTTTGGGGCGTCTGTATTCAGGAGACTGAATAATTATGTTACTGTTTAGTTATTAAGTCGAACTACTGACCTATTTAAAAAGTGGGACTTCCCGCTGAAACATCCTGCTTATTTATTTACTTTCAACTGAATACAGACCGCTTATCATTTAGAATCTCCTTGAAAACATCAGGACTGAAATAAACAATATTGACACAGGTATGTTGAGGAGTGTAGCTGAAAACATGGTAAAATGTGCCATAAGCCTACAATTCAAAGTTTGAGATCGATGCATCTAATATTTATCAACTTATGGCGCTTCAAACACCTCACGTTATTTCTTGGACATCTGGTATGTCTCTGGATTACTTTTTTTAACATTTGGGGAAAAAAAAAACACTGTAAATAATTATAATTTCTTCCTTGCTTTAATTCTTATTATTAATTATAATATTTTTCAAATCTCTAAAGTTCTAGAGATACAGAATTGCTAGTCATTTTTCTAATATAAAAAGGACCGATTCCCGGGACGACGACAAAGTACCAAGAGCATCTACTTTTTTTCCTTCCTCCAGATATCATGACATCCAAAATATTTGTTTACCTTGAACAATCCCCTTTTCGGTCTCTTTCATACGTAATAAAATTACACGAGGTCAAGGTGATTAGAGTAAGAGATGCGCGTTGCCTCGCCTTAATCCGGGCAGTTTAATTAAATTTTAGTCCCATGTCTTGTTTCTCCGCTGAGATTTGTTGCATTTTCGATGATTTCAAGGGGGAAAAGGAGCCGGCAATAAATCATTGTCTGACAAGCCAAAATTATTTAAAGGATCCCTGGCTCGACAGAGCTGAGTGACTGAGCAAGAGCCTCGATCTCACACTCCTCTCATCAATCAAGAGGATGCCCTCTCCTCCCACGCCCTGCGACCTGTCATACGGCCTATATCTACTCACATAAGGCCCTACAGAGGTCCCGGTCTGCCTGTTTTCTGACCAGTAAAGTGGTTAGCAGAAGAGTCTCCATGGACTGGTTCTTTTTCTTTACTTTTTTTTGTTTTCTTTTTCAACGAAAAGAACTCGAGGAGAAAATTCTTTTATTTCATTTTCGGAAGAATAAACTGCATCTTCTTTTTTGTTCAGTTACCTGAATTTAATTACAAGAAATACAAGAGACACTCAACTCATACAATTTAATACCTTACACTCATTTTAGCTGTGTACCACTACAACTTTGTAAAAAGTAAAGTGCTACTTCAATGTTAACGATTTAATATAATAATATAAAATTACGCTCAACAGTGACAACAATATATTAATAATAACAGATAAATTGTGAGATGAAATATAGCTCGATGATCTCTAGGTGCAAAAATAACTTTTGAGAAATGAATATGGACATTAAATATTTACATTTTAGCAACTAAAAATAAAACTTTTGTTAATTTTAATGTAGAAGTAAGTTTCTCAGCTTCTAAATGTTTTATTTATTTTACATTTTGTTTTTCATTAAAATGTATTACTTTTCTGCTGACGTTTAATTTAAAACCTGTTATTAACCATGCCAAACATTTTTATCTTCCGCGATTAGAACATCTTTATTTTAAAACAAGAATAAGTTGAACGGGAAAGTCCTAAATACACAAGTATGCTACCTATATTACCAGTTACTCAAGCACAAATAATGCTTTTTAAAGTCTTGGAATGAATGTCAACTTAAAGTAATCAAACTTGATGCATCTTTCTGTTTTTTATCAGATAATATCACTAATGTAAATTTCATTACCTCTAATTCGAAGTCTCAATTAATATTTCTGACTGATAGTAAAGAATATGCTATAATGTCTTTGTGAACGATAACTGATTGTTATCACTGCCTTCTATGAAACATCTTCTTTATTGGATTTCAGCAATTTGTATGTAACTTATCTTTGCAGTTACGGTAACCAAAATTCCGATAAGGGTCATATTTCATTTCCAACAAAGTGAATATAATGTTTCTTCATTCAGAATTTCTAAAAGTTTGTTGACATACGACTCAAATTGCTTTCTTCGATCATTTGTTGGTAGCTAATAAATTCCATTTCTAATCTACTGTTCAGCCGCCCTTCCGTTTCTTCAGTCTTAGTTAGGCCTGACCTTACCGTACTAACTTATGCTGAAGTCATCATGGAAAATACAGAAACAGCATGAAATAATTTAAATATCTACATTACATAGTGAATAATCGATGATTTAACTATAACTGGTTTACTTTTCTTTGGAAAAAAAATATTATTTATAAGTTCATTGCCTGTTATTTACAGAAAATAGGATTTTAGAGAAAAATCACTTATATTTATGCTTCTAAAGACTGAACCTAATTGAAATTACAAAACAAAAGGTAAAGCTGATACTTTAAGTAAATGCGGCAAAAACATGGTAATTAACTGTTAAGTCTGACAAAGAGCCCTAAGCACCGATCAATTGTTTCGAAACAATTTACATAATGGTGTGAGTTTTGGAATAAGGTTAAATTTTTACTGGACTGCAACTTAGGAACTGAAAATTAACACTTTCCCAGAGTAAACTAATTTTGCATTCTAGATCGATAAGAATGTTTTGCTAATGCTTCAAGCAATCGATTAATAGTGAAAGTGTTTGGAATAAACGTACGGAAACCACTTTTAAATTTTTTAAAGGAATATCGAATTTGAATATTCCGAACACAATATTTTTTTTAATATTTATTTATGAAAACTAAGATTTAGTTTTAATAGAAATTACAATTTAAGAATTTCTTTTCTTAGACTAATTAGTTTTATGTTTAAACAGCCTCTATAAGAAGGTAATATCTTCATAATCTTTGAATGTTAATTATTCATTATTAGATTTGTTCTTTGTCTTTGTTCTGGGATATAAGTCTAGTATGAAGAATTAAATCTTTATACTATTTTTCCAAAGTTTCGTAAATCTTTAGAAAGTAATGAAGGAGTGTATTGGGTTTTGAAATAATTTAGATTGTAACATAACAATCACAATATAATGACAGCTAAACTGATCCTCTGAAGCTAATGTACAGCTTTACTTTCCTCTTGTAATCATCCATCTTTGGAAAAGGAATAATACACTGTATTTGCAATGTAGAAGTTTCTTTGTTGAACATTTATATCAATAATAAACAGATGAAGCAAATTTTTAGATCACATTTTATTCCTTATTTCTTATTTTAAACTATTCGTTTTATATTTACGTAACCATATTAAAAAAGAGTAGTGATAATATCAAACAATTAATCTAAAATTCTTATCAATTCATCAACTTCAACAACAAACAATTAATATTTGAAAATTATAAAGTTAAAGTTTATTACAATGTACAGCTTATTTTGTTATCTTATCTATTTTCGAAATAAAATTATTTCTAAACAAAATTTTCACCTAGTTTGCTTGACTATTTCAAGAAAATCGGCAGGAAAAAATGCATTGTTTTTGAATGTAGCGAACGTATTTATAAACGTATCCATGCACTCCGAAGGAATAGCGTTGGCACACAGAGCTTTTAACAACTAAGGCTTAATTGCTGGAAGACTCTAAAAAATGTTGGAACAAAAGATTTACATTGAACTTGTCACGCATAAAGAACGAAGAGGTAATTGGGACTGCAGATTATCCGAAAAAGATAACAAGAGGTTACAAGGAAAATCTTCAGGCATTTCAATGACGGTTTTCGCTATAATTACTGCATTCAGACTAGCAGTGAGGCGAGTCACAGACTCGTTAGGCCTGCTATTCGAAGGCAACCCATAGACGGTGATATTTTTCTTTCTTCCATCATATCCCTGCAGTCTTTCAGTAAGCAAAAGAACCACTGGTGCGTGCTATCAATTTAAGCTTTTATTTGGCAGCTAACATCCAATGCAAGGCTGCCAAATAGTAACTACATCTAAACGCACTTCAACGCTCTAGATTAAATCTAAAATAGAAGTCAGTAGTAAAAAACATTGCAAATTGTTCTGTGATGCTTTCAAATTGTTTATAAGAACATTTTCTGTCAAAAGCCACAATGTGCTCCTAAAGAAAACCCACTTCATTTCCTTATATGAAAAAAAGAAAAAAAAAAACTTGCAATATTAAAAATTACTCGCAACATGTAAAACTTAGAAAAATTTGAAAGGTTAAAGCAGACGAGGTACATATTTTCACTTCAAAGGAGAAATCTTCAATTAAAGGAAAAGTTTAAAGGTGCTTCATTTTCTTAACATAAGAAGCTTAACTACATTACTGGGATTTAACGCTATTCCTTGAAGCTGTCGAACATTAGAAATCTTTGTGGAAAAAAAATAAAATTATAATAACTCTCTCTAGATTCAAAGTAAGAGATAGAGTTATTTTTTTTGGTTTATATAATAATTATTGAGAATGTAAGATTTTAATTTCACTACTTATCTTGCTCAGAACGATTTTGCCAACAGATTTTGTTTATTATTCTTTAATTACAACAGATAAAGTTGCACTTCGTAAAATAATAAAAGAAAAACGTAAATTTTAAGACTAAGCTGATCATACGTATTTCAGCTGACTTCAAAAATAACAATGCTCAATTTACAATGCTCAATAGCATGTTCAATTACATCGAAAGTACTACTTTCCGAAGACTAAATTATGGGTACCTGTATAGTGCTGAACACAAATGAAACACAGCGGAAAATATTAACATGTCAGAAATGACGTTGGCTCATGATGGACATAGCTTTAATTCTCCTTGAACTTTCAAACGTAAGAGATCAAGGATATTCTCCAATATACATTATTATCGACTAGACGATGAGACAATACAAAAAAATGTGAGTTCGTCAATCATTTTAGATACAAAAACTCGTGAATTGTCAGTAGAGCTCCAGTGTAGGCGTCTCGTGGAGTAAGATGAAGTAAGTGAGATACACAAAGAAAATTATTTGAATGTGGCTTTTGAGACGTTTTCTGAAGTGTTGTCAAATCAGAATTATATGCTTGCTACTAAGTGGCGCCGTTCTGTTGAAATTACTGATCATATGCTTCTATTCTGGACATGATTTCAAAAAATGGAGCTAGTGACGATTTTTATTCAGTTCTTTTTTAAATATCGGTGTATTTGACGATGTAGAACACATACTGCATTTTAAAAACCACATCAGGTCATTCAGATCCTAGAATACATTTAGTGAATAATATTGAATATAAATGAAGATAGATACGTCTCTGTGTTAGACTGTAGTACGACATCACTACAATGACATCATTCGTGAAGCAAATAAAGATTGATCTCATGTAGGAATGAGATGTAATATACACTGCTCGTATATGCATATTTTATGAGATATTAAAGCAAGTTGAAGCTTATATCTCTCAGTCATAGAACTGATGTTCACTTTTCGATTCGTGAGTCTTTTATTTAAAATTTTAATTTATTTCATTTAATTGATTTCATTAAAGTAAACCAAAAAATTGGATATCCAATTTCAACTTTTACGAAGATGGAATTGCAGAGATGATCGAGCATGACAGTAAAATGACTAATTTTGGCGAAATAATCTGGCTAGAAATTAAGAAAATTATAAAACTAGCAAAGCAAATTAAAAGAAGATTTTTTTAGACTAGGTTTTAGACAACAGATAGATGGATATTCAGGATATTAAGAAAAACAAAGATAATTCAGAAAACTTATAACTTTATAAGAGAAAACAAAGAAAATATCAGGCACTAGGTTAAATATTGATTAAACAATCAATAGGAAACAGCGAATGTATGAAATGTAATTGAAATGAAAAGATAGAAGAAAGCATTAAAGCAGAATAACCAATTGAAATATTTATAACCTCAATATTTTTTTTTAATCTGAAATTTTGCAACTTCCGAAATGTCAAAAATAAAAAAAAGAAAGATGGTGGCAATGAAAGTAAGGCAATGTTATGAAGCTAATTTATATACTTTATCCAGCATCACAAATTCGGAGTTGATCTGAAAACTACAAGAACAATTTTTGTATTTCCTGCAGTTTACCGCTCTTTTACTGGTGATTACCAAAAACCCAACTCCAGCAGTTCTGTTTATTTCAAGATTAAAAAAATTTGAAGTTGATAAGACAAAGTACTACAATGGAAGCGACATAAAAATGGTACATTTCTTTCGCAAGGCTGTAAAATAGTTAAAGGGAAGTGATCACAACTTTATCTTAAAATCTCATTTTTTTGTTTACTGTCCTCTGCTAGAATAGATGAAAATGTAGTAATTTTAATATTTATTGTTAATTTTTATTTTACAAATTAATATCACTAAAGTCTATAACCAATCGCTTGTTTGATCTTGCCAATTCTTGATTCTAATTTTAATATTTATTGTTAATTTTTATTTTACAAATTAATATCACTAAAGTCTATAACCAATCGCTTGTTTGATCTTGCCAATTCTTGATTCTAACGCCGCTCTAGTGGGATAATCCGGAACCACTTCATGCAATTTAAAGTTCATCACTAGTACAACCGATGTGCACATACTATTAATAGCTTAATGCATATTTAGAGGCTAAAGTGAATCGATATTATATGTTAATTATGAATTAAATCTTTGTACTAAAATTTGTTTTCTTATTACAATTGTAACTATTGACAAATAATGAGACATATTTTTTAAAAAGTTGAATATTGCTGCAGAAAATAATTACAGCAAGTTTGTATTAATTTGTTAAACAGTGTAAACTTTACTATGGATGCTTTTAGATTTGAACACAAATATTACAAAATATTATAAATATTACAAAATGTTCGTAGTAAATCCAAGGATATGTAAGCACATATTAAAGAGTGATAGAATATAACTTTAATTTCATTACAGAAAAAAATGTACATTAAAAATAGTTAAGTAGAATAAAACCGTTTAATTATAAAAATAGCTAACCATTTAAATTTCATTCCAATTTACATAAATAGTAAGGGCTTTAGAAAGGGCTTTAATCTAACTTACATATTTCATAATGTTCATAAGATATCTTTTTCATAAGCTTCAGACTGATGGTAAAACCTGAAGTTTCCATTTTTCAGTCTTGCATTTTTCCTTAGTTTTTATTTAATCAAGAGTAGATATAAATGTTAACAGATGACATTGAGCATAATTTCCTGTTGCTGACAGATGTTTCTGTAGTTTTTGAAATTGAATTCAGTCTAACGTTCATTATAGAGGCTGATGTGTGATGACTGTCGAAAAGGAGAGCGAGAGAGTTAGCAGCAGGTAATTGTAATTTACACGTGACCTGATAATGAGCAGGACGGTAATAGATAAAATTCAGCGTCCATCACGCCTCGGCGGTGCATCTGAGTGGGTGGCTACGAAGCCACGGAATAGAGGTGGGGGCAACCGCTGACATGTCTCCACACTCATCTGGCGACCATGATTCCGAATCTGCGGTAAGTGGGAGCGGTCTGTTAGAGTTGGGAACTGAAAAGGAATTTCTATTTGTTATTAGTATCAGTTAATCCCCTACACGAAGTCGTTTTCGATCACTGACCACAAACAAACATAATTTAATTAGTCCTCGGAATAAATCTCAGAAGATATATCTAATTTGAATCGTGATTCATGGAAGTTTTAAAATTAGATTTTCCATTAAGAGCTTTACTGAATATCAATTGAAACTCACAAAAAGAAAGGAATCAAGTAAGATAGATGTACAAAAATAAATAACTCTATCGGCAACACACATGGATAAATTATTGTATTTAAACATTAAAAGTTACACCTTCAAAAACGACCGGTTTCTCGTACAAGTCTGTACGTTTCTTCGGGTAAAAAGTAATAAATTACAATAAAATGCCTCGTATAAATCATTACAGCAATCCAAAAATTAACATTCAGTCTACGTAATGAGACATCCCATCATGGATGTTAATTATTGGATTACTGTAATGATTTGTATGAGACATTTTATCGTAATTTATTACTTTTTACCCGAAGAAACTAAAACACTTGCACGAGAAACGTTTTTAAAGTGTAGTTTTTAATGTTTAATACTATAATTTATCCGTGTGTATTGGCGGTAGAGTTAGTTTTGACGATATTTTAACACACATTAAATGCTATTATAGTAAGGTAGATGTAATTTGAACTATGTACAAAAAGTTTTAAGAGGAAATTTACAACTATGAACAAAAAGTTTTAAGAGGAAATTTTTCTAAACATAATTTAGAAATTCTTGCTGTAGACATTCAGGAAGATATAATATGTAATTTATGGGTTGTACTAGACAGTAGCAAAATTCAGTAGCAAATAAAAATATTTCAAAAGAGTACAGGATAGATACAAAAATATTCCAATATCACTTTTTTTAAGGGAAAATCATAAAAATGCAGCAGATATGTTTGACTTTGATCTTTGCTGGCTGTAAACTATACTGAATGTATTAGGATATCAGGACAGGATAATAAAATATTAGGAAATCAGGATAATAAAATATAGGAAATCAGAATAATAAATAGTGGCAATGATTTCCTAATATTTTAAGATAAACTGTAAGTCTTATAATTCGTTTAAAGTCCATTTTGAATGTAGCCACCCAATACTTTAATTCATAAGAAAATCAATATGCTTTTATCCTTAACTTCTTATCAAAGTTTTAACCCTATATTTTATTTTATACGAAGTTTGTTATTTATAATTTCGCTTCCTTTCCTCTTTATTTAAGTACGAAATTTTCTCTTGTAGTTTCTGTTAAGAGAAATTTAACTGAAAACTAACTAAAATTTCTCACACGAATACTTCTCTGACTTAAGAGTTGTTTACTTTTGATTTTTTGCATCACTTCACATATGAAATTAATTAATAACTTAAAAAAATAAAACAAGGAAAAATATAAAACTTAATTTCTCACTAAACTTCTCACTTAACTTCATTGAAAAAAAAAATACAGCTCTCAGAAGAAATAAAACAAATTTAAATTCCATCCTCATGATATTCATCGAGTTATTAAATTAGTAAAAAGGATCAATATTAAACAATGCTAAAGATTTTCTCAATACAAAAGTTAAGAAAAAGAGTCTATTTTACTTCTCGTAACAAATAATTTTCCCTGTCATTTACTGTCGGAAAGAATGAAACATAATATATTTTTATATAGAATCTATTATATAGAATCTATAAATTAAATGCACTTATGAATAAAGTAAAAATCAGCATCGGTATAAGACTTGACAGAATTTAAACATTCAGAATAGCGGAGAGTGCTGTACCAACAACATAATGTTCCTTAGTCCAATTTGAATATCTGAGAAATACTGGGACCTAGTGATCTCTCGTAGAACTATGTTCTTCTTAGTAACATACTAATCACCAATTTGCGGTTGGACATGTTTGGGTAAGGATTACATGTACTGGAACAAAAAGTTGTTTTTATGAGTTAAAAGTAAGGTTTTTTTCCCCTAATTGAATGTGAGTTTATTTTCAACTCGGACACATGGATTGTTTACTGTATATTCATTGGAATGCCAGTTATTTGAAGCGTATAATGGTGATAAAACTTTGTTATTTGGTGGAATGATAGCGTGTAGGCAGTTACATTTGTTGAAGTACAGACACTTGTGTAGCTCGGGCCACAACTCCATATTGTACCTTGGGACAGTGGTTCATGATACGAGTACAAGCGGTTACCATTTTCAGTAAGTTAATACCAAAGACAAGAATACCTCCTAGCAAAACTGGGAAGAAAATGTATCCTGTGGACCCAAATGCACTAAAAAATGCTCTTGAGGCATATTTTGTTTTCTTACAATTAAATTTTCCTTTTTTTAGTGTGTTTCAAGACAGAGAATGATTGTTCCGAGGTACACTAGCATATTGTACCTTGATCCATTACGCAACATAAAGTTGTTGTTTTTTTATTTAAAACATTGTTGAGCTGAGTTAAGGGTTATTTCCAAAGTAAATATTTCAAAAGAAATCTAAGAATTGATTGATTTAAAAAAAAATCGCAAATATGCTATTAAGACTGAATTTATTACGGTAATTCGAAAAGGTGGATCAGGTACGACACTCTCCCCTGTATTTGGAAATTATAGTATTTAAAGAGTATCCTTCATTCTTATTTTTCTGAGCGCATTCCAAACATCTGTTTCATTTCATTATTAATTTTTTGTATTGCTTTGATTAAAAGCAAATTTACAGTCCTTAAGAAAATCAAATAATGAATTTACATTATATTAGGGATTAACATCTTTTTGCTTCCAAAGTACGAGTAAATAAATTTTGCTGTAGTTTCAAATACTTTTTTGTAAGTGATATTTATTTAGAACAATTAACCAATTATCATTTTAACGTATTATGCAATAAGATTCAAAAACTGAATGGTGTTTGTTGAGTGACAGAGTCAATATTAAATAAAAATCTAGGAAATTTATTTATTATTCCAGTTCATTTGAGGAAAATGTCAAAATATAATTCTGTTGAAATACGACATCCGTTTGCCAATTTAAGAAAGGGGAGATCTGTCAGCGTCCGTGACTTGACAATCAACCAGCGTTTGTCACTGGCGTTGCTGATCTTCTGCAATCGATGAGGAGTTTGAAAAGGCGAGTTATTTTTCCCCGGTGAAAACAAGGTCACTTCAGATTTCGCCCAGTGCTTCAAGTCCAGATGAGGTCTGTGTGCAATGACTATTAAAAAGGATGAAGACGAAAAGAGAGAAGGAATCAAAGAGGAAAGAAAAAGAACAGAAAATAGAGAGTTAAAGAAAAAAAGAAAAAAAAAAGACAGGGATGGATGGTGGAGAACAAAAGAAAGAAGATGAGGAGAACGGCGGAAATATGATAGAAGATGTAGCAGGCCAGAAGGACAAGAATAAAAGAATGTAAAAGAGGGGAGGACACTCAATTTAGAACCATCAAAAGTATGAAGACATAGAACTTCAATGGAGGTGACGATATATGGCCAAGACTATGGCCTCACTGACGACAGTTGGAATTGAAGGGTAATCCAACACTTGACTGATGACTGAAAGATGAAACTCAATGGGACAGACATAGTTCAGGTAACAGGAATTATTACCAGAAGAAGAAAGAATAAAAGAGGGATTTCCTTTAAGTCCTCTCATTATAAGAAAACCTATAGAAGATATTCTGTTGAATTTATGAAATGAGGACCCCTGGCCAGAGAACTCTGAACATAACAATAACATAAAAACGGATCACACTGAACTCGAATTTCTTTACAATGACGTTGTAGGATATTGTAGTTTTTTTCTAAAACATGGTTTATAAAAGTTTATTAGATCTTAAAAATACAAATTATTTATAGATAGACTTGAAACGTTATAGTGTGTTTATTGACATAAACGATAACTTTTGATCATTTACGACAATAATGATAATTTCATTAAACTAAACACTCCTCAACTAGAATGGAAATTTATCTCTCACCCTATCTAGTTTATAAGTTGTAGAAATAATTGATTGCTTTTCTGACCACATCGTTTATTTACTTTTATTGTGAAACTTTTATTAAGTTTTAAAAATTCGAGTAATATTATTTCATTTTAATGAAGTGCTTTCAATTGAATTGAAACTTTACTTTTTAATGTTGATGAAGTTAACCGTATGTACATCTTAAATGACATGAATAACTTCAGAGGAAATTAAATTTTATAATTAATAAATCAAGCTAACTTAGTCGAAGAAATAACAGACTCTAAGAAATAATGTTCCAGAAAAAATAGTTTGCTTACCTTATAGTTTGCTTCAAATTGTTTTTAATCGAAATATCTTCGAACTTTTTTAATCAATTCTTCATTTTAATTTTGCTTTATTTTTCAATTTTTATATTTGTTTGCATATTACTAGCAGTTTCCAGATGTTGTTAAAAAGCTCTTTTAAGAATGTAAATTTAGGATTGGAGTTTGTTATTCGAGTTTTTATCGATTTGCCTTGTAGATATTTGGATTTGTCGTGGAAGTGTTACACGAGAAAAAAATATCCGCGCTTTCAAATCATAGAGATTTTGTGTGGTATTAGCTGAAAAAAAAAATACTTCGTTTTGATTTAAAAGCCGTTTAATTTTTGTCATTGAAGTAACGGATTTCAATCGGCTTTGTTCTAATAAAGATCTATCTCTATTTTTGTTAATCCACCTGACCATGTGATGTCAAACACAGAACTACTAGAGGAGTTGTAATTTCTGTGTATGTTATTAACAACAATCTTAAATCTTTCCGTCTTGAAATCCTGAAGCAACAGGCTGACTGATTACTTCTAGTACTGAAACATTCCACATCCCCATGCGATAATAGGGCCTGTCCGAACGTCACGGTCTATTTGAATGTAAACTGTATAGTAACTGATATTAGGTTTAGATGCAACATTGATTCTGGGCACAGAAAAAAGGGTATTTTTAGTCGAAAATGAAAAGATGGGTACAGTCCTATTTTTGTGAAGGAGAGGTTCAGCTTACGTTTCGGAAGTACGTCCCAAGTGATAGTGATTCTTGGCCTCTTCCAAAAATTCCGACGGACAGGTAGAGGGTGCACGCGAAGACTACGAACGTTAACAAGAAGAGAGAATCCCGGCCCCCTCTTCCTGGGGTGCTTACCTGTTATACAGCAGAGACGTGCAGGCAGTTTCTTCATGCAAACTTTATTCGTTGACAAGGAACTCCTTGAGTTTCTGAATAGTGTTCGGTGGTTATGAATAGGGTTCGGGTGTTGATTAGTTCGAACCAACACCCCAATTGATACGTGTCAGATAACATTGGATAATGGGAAGGATATGGAAATTCTGTGAACCTTGAGATCACACGGCCATGAATATTTTCATGAAGAAATTGCATGCACTCCCCAGCTGTAAGACAAGTAAGTACTTTTCGCCCTAATCTGTATGAACTGTCGCCCTAACTTCACCCTAATTTCACCGTTATTTCGCCCTAATTGACTAAAAATAACTTTTTTTCTATGCTCAGAACCATTATTGCCTCGACTTATTCAAAACCTAATACCAGGTACTAAACAGTTTATATTCGAAAAGACCGTAACGTTCGGACAGCTCTATTATTACATGGGGAATATGGAATGTTTCAGTCCTGTTTATTTTGCCCAATACTTAACTTTCATTGTCATGAGATTTTTCGAGAAATTCGATTCTGAATATGAAAATATTCAAACGAAGAAAATAGAATACAAATTTTCCGTTTTAATAAATTAAAAACATCTCCTTGCATTTCCTGATATACTGAATATATCGTTCATTTTATTTTTTAGAAAAGAGATTACTGCAAATCTTATTTCAAGTCTGAAAGCTATCTGACGTAGAGTGACGTAAATCGTCAAGACGATTTAGATCGTGTTAATGTTAAGAATTACCTATTTTAAATATCGTTGCTATTGAAGGATATCAATCCGCTATAATAATACATTTTTTTAAAAATATTTTTGTATTTTAAATATTAACCAGTTCAATTAAACGAAATTTACCTACATAAACACATTTTGATTTCCTAGATTTAAATGAAATCAACAATATCCCTTAACAAGTCATATTTTGCCTTATAATCAAATGAAAATTCAGAAAACTTCTCTATATACTAAAGGAAAAAAATGTAACACCTGCAAGAAGCTATACAAATGTCTTGAAAAGTAGGAAGCGATAGTGTACGTAAAGGCATGCAAATGATTAGTTTTGCGGGCCATCGAAGCAATTGGACAGATTGAAAAGCAATTGAACTGACATCGCAGGTGAAGAACAAAGCAGAGCAATAAAGGCTACCACAACTCCCTGGTTGACCAAACATTATTAACATTACTCTAAACCTCTAAAGATATCCTTACGCAGACGTCCATAGCAGTTCCAACAGTGAACAGACTTTGATCGTGGAAATAGTACCGTTTTCATAAGCTGGTTTGTCTTACAAAGGTGTAGTCCTCCGTGCTAACCTCAATTCTAGGATCAGAGTACGGTATGTGGGTACAAGAAGGACCCAGCATACGCCGACCAGCGCCACCATTTGCGGTAGGTTTACCATGAAACCTGAAAGGTCTTTCCACTTTCTTGCTCTATTTTCTCATGATTGCGCTGTGAAATCCTTGGTAAAAGTCGCATCCTTTGTAAGAATTTTTGCTCTCTTAATCTTAAATCCCTAATAGCCTTATGCAATGCATTTAGACTATGTAGTTTTTGAATGGGACCCCCCTGGTTGATGTGAACATGCAGCATTTTATTCTGTTATGAGGGCGCACTATGGACCTTCTGCTGTCTAGGTGCTTAAGCAAACTTAGTTTTTTTTTTTCCTTTTCCTTATGAGAGCCACTATTTGCTATAGGTTCGCGATTGCAACTCACCTGTTGCAAGTTTTACCATTTTTACAATTTTTACAATTTTGATTGCGAACTTATCGTCCCGCACAGTTTACTCATCACATTTGCCCAAATGCAAGCACATCTTCAACGGTGTTGCCTTAAACAGAATTCAAACTCAGAAGAGAGGAGTATTTATGTGATGTACACGTGGCTTTTAGTGACAAATCTCGGTTTTGTTTTGTTTCACGACGTCAGAACACATGTTCGCAGTCATCCAGGGTAAAGGAATGCAACTCAGTGAGTACACAGGTCTAATATGCGTAATGGTTTGGGGTCTTATTAATCGGACAAATCGAACAATGCTTGTCATCCTAAGGGTATCTCTAACTACCCAACGATGTTACCGATATTTTGCAGTAGCTGTTTCATTCTTCACCAGAACGGAACCTTTTATTACAAGTCCCCACAGAACCAGCATTAAGCAGGGCGCACACGATGCGAAAAACCGTCGTTTTGGCTGACCAACACGTCGCAGGAGACCTTGTTTTACGTATTCCGCCCGACAAAAGCCTGCCAACATGTTGGTTGCTCATTTCTATTTCGGCATTTGGTCGGGCGAAAAATAACCAATTGCAGTGAAGCGTTGGAACACGTCAGAAGTCACAGTTGCAGACATAGCGTCCCGACAATTGTCCCTACTTCAGCTCGACGGAGAGCGATTACACAATGATTATCACAGTATTGACATTATCTTTCACCCAGAAATAAACTTATACAATATAAAAATGCATTATTTGAATGCTTCAGAATTCATCAGAGAGTTTGTAAAACCTCGAATTTTTCATAATTTCACAGCATCGGCTGTGTTCGCAAGGAATTACGGGATAGCCGATCGCTCGCTAGTGAAAGAAGTGACGACGTAGACGTGACGTCATTGTTGCAGGGGAGGATGGACTGTTATTGGCTGTTGGTCATTAGCTATTCGTGCATCGAATTATTAACATCAACTTCGACTACATAACGGCTACTAATTTTAAAACAATATTTATTATATGTTGAACATCACTAAATCAGATATTAGTTATGGAACTACATAATCGCTTGACGTCACAAGTGACGCATATCACGTCTGTGCGTTGCTTGGTTGGTTTTCTGAAAGACATGGGGTGACTGAAGTTTCGTGTTCACCTCGGACGCGCGGACGGTCTCATGCAACATGTTTCCGCCAGACAGGTCGGACCAACATGTTGGATGGTGTTCGCCTAGCTTTAGCTTACAATATCTACATGAGCAAAACGTTGTTATTGCCATGACCACCACTGTAGCCCGACCATTCACCTATTGAACATCTAGGACATAATGGGCGGACAACTACAACAATAACTAGGTATTGTCGCTCAACTGGAACAGCCATTTCGCGCCACTTGCCGTTCTTTCCATAAGGAGGACATTATTCAGTCGTACGCTATATTCTCTGTATTCATGCATTGTTGCACGGAACAGTATATCTTACTGATTAACAGAGTTAGTACAAAGGTGATTTTCCACATTCGTTCTTCGTAATGTAATCAATAGTATATCTCAATGTATGCTAAGAGCTGCTTAAATTTCAATAAAGCGGCACCAATCCTTTTAAGTTGTAATTTTTTTCCTTTTAGTGTAGAAGACTAAAATTACTATTCTAATTCTTCTATTAAGTACATCCTAACTAATTAAACGGTTTTAATTACGCTTTATCTATGAGTTTTTACTGTATTATTTTTTTGTAAAAATAATTTAAACATAAAATGTCATCAAAATCAAAACAGAAGGATTATAACTCACTCAGTACGAGCACAAAAGCTAACCTAAGGTAATAGGTACTTATCCTAACTGAAAGCCTAAAAACTGTTTAATAATCATTTTACCTCGAGACTAATATACAATGCCGAAGATATTATGGCCATAAATTTCCTAGTGAAGCCCCATCACTCAGCACTATTTAATTTCAGCAGTTCTTTGCATTCTGCGGTCGAATAACATGAAAGCAGGGACATGAGAGGCGATAGCCGAATATCGTAAAATCAAACAAGAAAACGAACGGGTACAGCATACCATTTAATGACAGCCATATACTTACAGCCAATAATTTATGCGCTATTAGATTAGTTTCATTCTCAATCTCCATCATGCGAAATAAAAATGGCGGTGAAATGTTCCATGCAGTAAATAACTTTCACTCATAGCATGTAAACACAAAACAAGATAAATGGGTTTTCAACTGCGTCGAGTGATTTTCAGGATTAGATATTGGAATTTCAGATGGAATTCCATAAGTTTCTGCATTTAACGATGTGATGGTTATTACGGTATTTAATTTGCTTTATTCCTTATTATGACAAGACAATTTTTTTAACATAAAAATAAGGTTAATGTTTGGAAAATTCAATTTTGACGATACTTAAAAGTTTGATTTATATTTACCTTAATTATTTCTACGAAACTGCGAACAATAGCTTTTCCAATCGGTTTCGAATGCTTTAGAAACAGCTTTCATTGTATTTCTAAATGCTTTTAACTATTAATGACGTTTTAATTAGAAAGTTATCTTAGATATGTTATCTCATCTTTTGAGATGGCATATTAACGTGGTTAATATTTAGATTGCTTTTGTAGTTATGCAAAAAACGGGGTTCGTCTCTTACGAAAACAAGAATTTTATTAAATCTTTGCAGATGGTCATGAAAATGACTTCATTATCTGTACAATGCCTAATTCCATTCTAATACAATCGGATTACTAAGTTCCCTATTGTTATCTTCGCAACACTGGCTCTTTCGTTTGACTTAAAGATAACTAGATAATCCAAAACAATTTGATAAGAATTATAATCTAACTTCATGAGTACTTAATGAAATAAACGAGAAGATTTATCTTTTCAATTTTAAAAAGTATGTTTTGAAATTTACTTATATCGTTAGATTACCTTATAACTTTATTAATCCTATAAAGTCATAAGACGAAGAAAATCAATTTTGTTATTTACAGAAAATTCATATTGTATATTCAGCTGTTTTATATCAAATATTGTTTGCTCTACGAACAAGATTTAACATTATTTGTTCCATATCTATTATTTTAAAGATCAGGATTATTGATAATACTACGTCAGTTGTAATTCAAAAATGTTCTTAATTAAGCTTTGTTAAATAGTTGTATAGTTGGTGGTATCTGATTGTTATTTCGCCATCCTGTCTAACTTTTTTTTTAAATTAAATAAAACACTGTCATTAACTTCATGTAAAATAAATGAAAAAAAATAATAATTGCAGGCATTAAATGCTATACTTCAGTTTCCTTTTCTTCTTGAAACTACATAAAGACTGGTAGCTTCCAACTGACATTTAAGCACACGAGATGACTGCCTTTAGCTTCATGTTGCGAAAAGGATTTTTTTCTTATTATATCATATCTTCTTATATCATATCACTAAATTTTTGGATTTGCTTTCACAAGATGTAATCTTTATCTTCGTGTTTGCCTTCTATCTTTATTTTCATGTTCTCTTTTATTCCATCAGAAAGAAAGTAAAAGGAAAGGATTTATGGAAACTACGACGGAAGTCAAAGTTTCGAGGCTTAGACGTTAAATATTGAAAATTACTTAAAGGTGTCTTTTCTGGTGGAAATACTTTAATAACAGATCTTCAAAAGTAGCATTAGATAAAATTTACTTTTTGCGATTTTTGTCAAAAATAAGATAAAATTATCAGTCAAGAATTAAGAGGTTGACTACAATTCAACGTAACCCCTTATATTTCACCAAAAGTACAGCGTAGAAAATCCTATCAGAGAAATCTCAAAATCTTTTACTTTAGGAAATATGATTATTTTAATATTCAGAAATATGTGGCGTCTTCAGAAATTAAAAAAGAGACAACAAATATATAATAAGAAGTTAATTGAGAAATTCATGTGCCAGCATTCCGCACCATTGTTTATTTATATAATTATTTTATTTTGAAGACAACATTTAAACCAAATGAGAAGAAAACAAAATAAAATTTAAACTTTTCCAATTGGGTCCTCGGATGGTGTAGCTAACTCCTTTTGTAATGGATTTAGTTCGGGTGGATTTCATCAGAATTATCTGTTCTCCTTTCACTAAAAAAATAAATCACGAACGTTAACCACTTCTGTGTATCTTAAAGTAGAGCATCAAGTGGATAAACTATTCATTTCAAATAGATGAAGAAATAACTTTGGATACTGATGTGATTGTTAGCAGAAGAACTAGAAACAGTTTTAATTAAATATTCTTCCGTAAATAGACTTATAGAAAGAATTCGTGCATAGATGTAGTTTAGATTTTTCTGTCTTCTCTTGTTTACTGTCTGTTCAATGTTGCTCTTATCTTATAACGTAAAACTGTTTCATTTATTTTATGTATTACAGATGTAGATTGAAGTATGAGCTTCTAATTCCTTTATTATTAATTACTGTAATTATTTTGATACATCAATATATCATTTCTAAAATGAATTATTTCAATTTGTGTACTTAAGAGTTGCTTCAAGAACTTTTAGATGAACTCACTTTAAAAATTACAGTAATGAGCCATTAACATGAATGATTTTGATACAGATGCAATTATCTCATTATCAAATAACGTCTTAAAGCAACCTTCGGGCCATTTAAATATTTGACTATGTTAGGGATCAGCCAATTAGCGCTATGATGCATTAAATTTTTAAAAATTGCTTTTCTAATGAATTTAGTCATCGAAAGACCAGGTTTGGTTATTTATACACTACAAATTGTATACTTCAAAACTTTGTTAATTATATTATTTTAAAATAATTAAAAATAAATTTTGAGTTTTGATCACAGACAATAATTTATAACAATAAATGTAGCAGAAGAAGTCCCCACGCCTATTATTAAACAATACAGTAAATATACTGCTGGCTACTAGAAGTGTAACACCAGAAAGGACACATCCGATCGACCGAAATTTGCATGATGCATAGATCATGGAAACACATGTAAATGTTTAGCAGCGCAGCACATATACAGATAATGTAAGCCAGTAACGCACCCTGGAAGCAGTATAAGAGAGGAGAAAAGAGAGCCACTGTGCAGTATTGGAATTGTATTAGCTCGCCGTTCTTGTTCAGAGATGGCTTCAATATAGCCTCGTCGAAGAATACGGCAGCCATACCAGCAGGTTTCCGACTTTAATCGCGGAGAATTGAAACATATGGAGACGAACTCACCGACATGAAGGATCCCAACGGCTCCATCACACCACCGAACGAGAGGACAGATATTGTGTGCGCATGGCTCTTACGGATCATACAGCCACATCACCCAACCCTAGGTCAAGGATTAGGGTGTGTTGCACAGCAACCAGCCTCCGCATGTGCGGTTCGACGTCGTCTGAAGCATCAGGGAATTTTGACAAGGCGATCATTGCTTTGGCTACCTTTGACTGAATATTACAGGCGTCTCAGGCTGCATCGGTGCCTAGAATGTTGCGCATGGAGGGACGACTGGCCTAACATCGTTTTTTTGACGAATCTCGCTTGTGTCTGCATGATGGCCGCATCCGTGTCTGGCGACACCGCGGCGAAAGAATTATTGAGTTATGAATTAGGCATCGCCATACCGGTCCGGCATCTGGCGTTATGGTATCGGGTGCTATTGGACTCCAATCCCGCTCCCGCCTAGTACGCATTCCTAATACGTTGAATAGCTACCGTTATTATCTCTGAGATGTTGGAGCCTGTTGTTGTGCCTTATCTTCAGGACCTGGCGCCATTTACCAATAGGACAACGCGCCACCGCATGTGGAATGCAACATCCAACGATTCCTGGATGGCCATCATGTTCAACTTCTTCCATGGCCCGCGCGTCGACCGGATCTATCGCCTATTGAACACGTCTGGTCCATGATCTCAGAACGACTGGCACACAACAGACCACCCGCGGCTACAGCAAATGAAATTTGGTACCGTCTCGAAACCTGACATACTCCAAACGCACATCCAATATCTTTTCTTCTCTATACCGGGCGTGTACCAGATGTTATTGCCACAAATGGTGGTTATACAAGATACTGATTTTTTTTACGTTCCCCAAGTCGCACCGAGCTGTAATTATAATCATTTCAACCTTCTACCGTTAGTTATCTGTAAAATAATTATGACTTTGATAGCTCTTGTCTTTTGTAGTGTTGGGCCAGCAGTAGAGTAGTTCACTATCATAGTTTCGATTAATTTCTAGGTTAGAACAACTAAGATTTGAAGACGAGCAATTAAAGAATATATTAAGTACATGTAATTCATCAAAAATGTTTAGACCCGCTCTGATGGTTAACGGTTATATAACGATATCTGAACCCAATGTCTCATTTTGTTTAGCGAAGGTATCATTGGTAGAAGTCGTAAAAATTAAAGATTTCATTATGATTATTCATTATAGTGATGCCGCTACATGTCTCTGGATGGTGGACCTTTGAATCAGTTCGTGACTGTCTGACGATGACACGATCCCCTTTAAGATACCTAGGTCTCTTAGTGACTTTCCTGCGAATGTGTGTGTCTTCCCTCACGTCTCCACTGCTCCCAAGACCGTCGCACAATACTGTCGGAGCGGTTCACTGGTCGGCCAATTTTACGGAACGACAGCCTGCTTTCTCAGTCCAACGATACGACCTCTCGAACTTTGTCAGTTGTTCAAAATTGCATGAAAGCGTCGTCGAGGCATGCCGTGGAATCAAAGATCTGCTTTCCACAACCACGCTGATTATAAAGCACACACCGGTCATTTGAGCACAGCCGTAGTGATAGTAATGGCCCTAGTGGAAGTTCTCAGCGGGCAATTGCAGCTCAACTGCAATCATAGGCAGAACTATCTGTGACGGTGCCTTGTATAGAGGTTCGTATTTCCTTGATCATTCTTTGATAATTTCGGTATGATCTGTATTGTGATGCTGAGAAGCAAATTTAACGCTTGTATACATTTATTTGTGCTTGATAATAATGGCTGTATATAGTGAAATTCACTATAGTGAATATTCACTTTCTCTACATCCATGAAAATCTTTAAATTAAAAAAATAAAAATACTAATTTGCAGAAAAAGAGTGATGAATCATATAATTAAGAAAGATATAAAAGCAAGCTCATGTAAATATGTGTAATCTAATCGAGAATCACAGGAAACTCCATTTTTCCTGATTAAAGTGATTTAAATGGCATTTATGATTCTTTATGGCTTCAAAAACTTCCTTACTTTTCTGTGAGGTAGATTCATTCAAATCGATGTGTAACTGATTTGATTTAATCTACTTGCCCTCGTCCCTTTCTGCTCTATTAGAATTCCTGTTATCATTCTCTGGTAACTCTTTCACTTCGCTTATCTTAACTGTAATTGAAGAGCTTAGTATCAAAACCCACCATCTCCAAAAATTGCAATTTCCAAGCCAATGGAGTTTTTACTAAGTTCAAATCAAAACCCGTCGTTTGCATTCAGTTTAACTTCAAAAACCGCCATAACAATGTATTGTGATACGATTTCGATATGAATTTTGTTTCAAAGCCCGCCATGTCCAATGCGAATGCATTATCAAGCCCCGCCATATCCAAAACTATTTTCCACGCATAGTGGCGTCACAGTAGTTTCAATATATATCAGCGTCTATGTGATGTCGATAGAAACAAAAGTCTTGCTGTTTTTATGAATATTGCTACCGGTGAAAGTGACAATGGGACGTTTATCCACTGAACTCCGGTGGCCGGGGGTTGGGGTTTGATCTAAGTTCGGTACTTGAGAGTAAATCTTCACCTGCGTGAATCTTTATTAAGCTAAGGATAATCTCTAAACTTTATTAGCTAATCGCTGAAGTGCAATAACTAAAAGTCCATGAATGCTGAGCTGCATTCACTCGGAATTTCACAGGAATCAACAGGGCTTCCATTGGTTGACGATGCTTCTCCGAAGTTTCTTCCCGGAGACGCTCTTTGATTATCGCACGTCTTTGACTTCTGCGGCAATAGGCTCGTCGGCAACGGCTTTAGGATGTCTTCTCCGAAGTCGTCCCGTACACAAACTGCTATCTCCCGGACTGGGAACTCTTCGTAGCTTATGGGCCACCAAACTAATTCAGCCGCCACTTCCGTGGGTCCTGCCGAAATACAATACCGATTGCACACAGTTCAGTTCGATTACGAAGAGGGGAAAGAAGCTACAGTCGATAACACCGAATCGTGTATCCCTTGGAGTTCAAATTAATCAGAACAAAATCCAGGATTTTCGCAAACTCCTCGTTACAAGGTACGGCGACGAATGAAAACCCATATCTGGAATTCTACAAGGGAATACTGGTGAATGATGAGGCAGAATATTCAGATTCCAGAACCGATAGTAAATGCGATTGCAGCGCTACGGATTAGGAAACTACTTAAAATAATTCCCTAGGTGCGAGTGAGATTATGTAAGACACATTTATTTCAATAAAAGAATGTTCAATTATGAATAGTGATAATACGAGTTAGTGTGAAAATTATTTAAAAAAATTATGGACATAAGGGTTAGCTAGGTGTTGTTATTAATCTTAAATCAGTAATTTTTACCAGATGGGACCAAATCCGGCTGCATTTGGACTTAATAGGAACAGCGGTGAGTAAGAATTGCCATGTTTCTAGTAAGAAATTGTATTTCCGAGATATACGGCGCAAAATCTTACTTCAAAAACCCCTAACTCCAATACTTTATATCAAACACCGCCCTCTCCGCATAAAAATGGAATATAACGTTAAATCTGCCAGGATCAGATTTTTTTGATTTGGGTCATTTTATTATTCTTTCTATAACCTACAATACAAAAAAAAGTTCATTTGTAAATTCGCAGTAATAACGTAGATACAATTTTTCCTATTTTCCCAAAATTTTTAATTTTGGAGATGGCGGGTTTTGAAACAAAGCTCCTCAATTGATGATTAACATTGATTCGCACCATTTTATATACTGAAATAAAAAAAATCATTCACTGCGATTGAAATCTAGTGTATTGATTAAAATATTATCAACTATACAAAACTGAAACATTACTATACTTTTGTTTTAAAGTACCATACTTGATTATTTTGAAGATATAAACGATAAATGAAGATAAGGATAACTAAACTTATACTGGTTGCTAATGGTTAGTTTTTAAACAATATGTGGACCGGACTCTTTCCTGTTTGGACACTTAAAAAATATTTGATTTGATCAGATTTTCAAATTACTAAAAACAAGTGGGTCGAGTAGCTCAAGACCTTTGTATTTGATGGGCCTTCTCTTTCCAAACAGCACAAAGTTCTCGAGATTAAAAAGTTTTATTTTTGTTATTAATTTTTTAAGTGAATTTCAGAGATTTTAAATAATCTAATATCTATTTCTTCGGAAATACTAAGTGTTTCTTATCTGTAGTAAGGGAAATTGTACCTATCTTATTGTTGTCATTTATCCTTAAAAACATCAATAGAATTTAGTAATTGATGATTATTAGAGCGCAAAAAAGTAAGACAGAAGTTAAAACATCAAGAGACATAATTCCTACTTAATTTTTATCTCTGGAGCAATAACTTAAACAAACATATTTCCTAAAAATTGGTCGAAGAACAAAATATTCTTTACGATTTTGAGATAGATTAAGGTATTTATTTTATTATAAATGATTAGATAGATTTGTGGTTCTCTTTTCTGATATGAAATTGAGTGTAGTTTTTATTATTAAAGCAAGCATTTTAACATAAATCAAGGATATCCTTCAGAATTTTAGTCTTACATTAATTCAATAACGATTCAAAGTTATCAAGATTTAAGATCGTTCTTTAGTTTTAATTTTGTTTAAATTTCAAACTTAACTTATATTCTTGACCTCACTAAAAAATAAAATAAAATAAACCTATGTAAATTTACATTATATATATATATATATATATATAAAACCTCTGCTTCCTAGCTGAATTTACAATGCTCAACTTGAATGGAAAGGTAAAATGTCATATTAAATCAGGCCTATACAAGTTAAAACACCTGAGGGTTATTGCTTTACCTCGTGTAAAATATCAATCCTTCAAGAGGAACTTAAAAAAAAATTCCCAAAGCAGCAAGGAAAAAAAAAAGGTAATTCTGTCTGTATCCTGTATAAAGTTGTTGGAGAGCTACAGGGGAAAATGCAGAGACCGGTGTAATGAATGCAAATTTAGACGCAGTGGGAACGGGTCCAATTAAAGACAGAATAGAAGTGGAGGGCACGAGACATAAGCTCATTAACCCTTTGCATACGGTGATTGCATGGAACTTTCAGGTGAGAGACTGGAGAACGAAAGATTTAAAGTTAAACGGCCAACGAAATACAATTTCCCTACAAGCAATGTTGCTTTAACAAGTTTGATTTAGGAAAGTTTGTTTATTTTCATTAAGTTTTTAGATAGAAATCTAATTTATCAACAAACTCATTTTTATTTTATTGTTTACTGAATTTATATTAGCTTTCTATTATTATCTAGATATTAACGGAATAACACCAACCGCTATTTTGATGTTAACTATTACTTATCAGGAGAACCTTATCATACAAGAAAAATAAAATCAAACGTATGCATTATGAGTGAGTACTTTAATCACTGTCCGGATATTTATTTAACGATACCTTTCTCATTTTTCCCATTGGAAAACGTTTATCAATATATTGTTACATTATATTGAAGTTTAAAATTATTAAAATTGAACTAGGAACAGTTCTCTATAAAAATACATTTAGTTCCTTTTGAAAGTAAAATTTATATTTACGCTTTTTAGAACATTGTAAACCTAATGTACAAAGTACGGTACGATCTCTGCTAAATTAACTCGCGTTTGTTTCTGCCTTAGCAATCTTCCATCTCAGTAAATCTTAAGAAAATAAAATAGCATGTAAAAACAGTAAAATTTAAATAACTGTTAAAAAAACCTCAGAAACAATCTTATGCTTTTGGGAATTAGAAAAAGCCTGCAATTAAAGAAGGTTATAAATTCACTTAAGTAAGAAATACAGATATCATCACAGGAATTTAGAAAAATCGATTTGAAAATCAAAGCCTAATATAAGCGAGTTACCAAATTTAAATACAATTGAATTTTGGAAATGAAATAAATAATAATTAATTTTTTGTTGAAATTTTAAATCGTACAGACGAGCATTGTAATACATAATAATGACTGAAATGAAAGAAGAATTAATTGGGAATTCGCAAGCAAGTGTTTGTCAAAAGTTTTACATTAGGCGTTTAATTTGTTTATCTTGTTATTTCTTCACCAATTTGTCTCAAAAGATTCGCCCAACCATCCCAGTTTACAAAGTTTGTTATCCTGGCGTTCAGGCTGATGAGTGTCGGACTACCTTTCGATCTCAACTCTTGTTTCTTTGTGCTATCTTACCTTAATAGAGGAACTCCTCAATATTCTTAATACGAAAATAGAGGTGAAACAAATGAATGAATCACCAACGAAAGTAAATACAAAATCTCTTTAAGGCCAAAAAAAAAAAAAAAAAAAAAACCAAGTTTTAACAGATATTAATTTAATGCACAATTGTGCATCAAACACAAAACAAAGTGATTCCGTACAATTTGCAATCTATCAAACTACCATTGATTGGCGCAGAAGTCATTATTCAAACCATATCAAGGGTTAAGTTCAACTTCAAGCGATACTCGAACTGAATTCATTTAGTATATTTAGACACCGATTACATATCATTTTGAGTAAGTGACCTTGGCAGGGAAGTGGCTAAATTGGATCAAGGTTCTTCATCACAATGGTTCTTAGCATAGTTGATTCAATATCGGTAGACTCGAATTTGTCCAACTACCTTTACATTCCTAACCATTTCGATGACCACTAGAAACAACGTAGACAGGAAGCCAAATTTTCCCAAAACTCCAGCTCATGGGGAGTTCAACTCCTGGAACTCGGACGCTCAGTTTCGGCTATGAAAAGGGTTTACCACACACACATGAACACTGATACGGGAAGGTAAAACTGAATCGATTAGCAGAGTTATCAAGCTACGATATTAAAATATTATTAAGAACACTTAAGAGAGACAATAATATATTAGTGTTTTAGATTGGATTCATAGAGGAGTAAAGCTTTTTTTTTGTTCTAGGTCAGAATATTCCGAATATAGTGGCATCTCCCCTAACCTGCTAAAATTAAGATTAGTGGATTACATTCCAGCAATCACGGTTTTATATTAGCTACACTCAGCTTCTCAACTACCACAGTCGTAATTACACAAACCCTTGACAGGTTTCACAGAATCACAGAACCCTATATTCATACGATATTTTTGATGCGTTATACCCTAAGGAAATAAGTTCTAATTTGATATTACACAACCTTTAATGTAATTAGGAATATTTGCTAATCCTAATTTCTTGTGGCCAATTGTTCTCGATAACATATAAACCAGCCACTCTTGTTGTAGTAATCTCAATGTTAAATCATTTTCATCAAATTTAGAATTGAATTCTCATATTTTTATGATTTGAATTAGAAATAAAATTTAAAGTATACTACGATTGTGCATTACAGGTTTGTAGAAAATATTATGCTTTATTTATGTATTATTTTTTAGCTTTATGCTAGTGTTATTTTAGAAAAATATGTCAATACCATTGATATACTTCAAAGACTGTACTTATAGATGACATTATTCTTTCGCTAAGGTACTTTTTATGACATATATTAAATGGCAATGGAATAAGAAGTAAGACTGAATAATTATTACAACACAGTAAGATTCATTATGTAGTGATTAACATTCTATATTTGATACTGAATTCTTATTTCTAATGAAATATCGCTTGCTCTAGTTCTTCTTTTAGTTTATTCGTCTTATGCTAATGGTTTACTGCTATAAAGAGCAACGTCCGCTTTTTGAAAAATGCATATTAAGCGGGAAAAGGCGCGTCCATTGATATATCGACAAGCAGTGCAGCAGGCAATGGATAGGACAGACCCTTATATGTAGCTTTCACATTTGGTCGGTTGTCTTTTGTGGGTGCTCTGAGCTGGAAAAGACTCCATTCTTCGTCGATTCGCCGCCGAAATTTACGACCCATGGCCGTTTCTGGTGAACGCCTAACTTATGGGCAGCCCCTTCCGCCGAAAACTCCGTTTGGTCCCGTGCACAATAGTTAAGCTTCGGCGGACGAAGCCCGGTTATCTCCGTCAGCTTTAACCGAAAAGTTCAGCGATTCTTCCGCGAGATTAATGTACCACGACCCTTCGGACACGGTCGAGAGAGAGAGATACAGGCCTGTGGGGATGGGTAAGAGACCGTGGGGCCGTGCAACAGCGGCGAAAAACCGTCTTCCTCACACCGTACATAGAAGGGTCCGCACCCAGTCCTATATTGAATCAACAGGGAACACGAAATAGATGGCAACATTAACAGACGGCATCGCCTGAAGACAGATGTCGCAAATAAATCACAATGAAAAGATAGCAGAAAAAGAAAGATAAAGATGAGAAAGATATCATACACTCAATGAACTGTTTGTTCTCATAACGAATGTTCCAGTACATGAAGGAAACCACGAGATAAAAAATGGTCTAAAATAACAGCAGACATTTCAAGCTAAATTCTAAGTCGTGGATTTTTAGTGGGAGGATTTTAAATGCCTTTAATTTTTTATTTCATAGGCCTACATTAAAATCATAATTGGTTAAAAGCTTAATTCACACACAGATGTGGCAAATGAATAAATTCATTCAAAATTGAAATTTTTTCTAAAAACTTAAATTTTTTATAATTGCATAATTAATAATTCTTAGAATGATATTGATAAAAAAATTGACTGAAACCAGCACATTTCATATTTGCCGTAGTAAGTGAATACCTAAACATTTTAAGTTTACATGTTTTTGAGTAATATACTTATTATTATAAATATGAAGTTTATTCTCCATTTCTCTCCATATTACAAAAATGTTTACCTTAAGACAATTAATTTTTAAACGAATTTTTCACAGATATTAAGTATTTTAATTTAAAATATGAAGTGTTATTAAAAAAAATTCTAATGAAGAAATTAAAGCTAAATTCTAATTTAACAAGTAAACATGTCTATTATTGATTGTTAAGCGTTATTTTATGTGTTGTAATTAAAATCATCCTTCCAAAAACTATTTAGGAAATTAGCAAAAGAGATATAAAAATAGAAGTTATACTTTGTCAGAAACAATGGAAATGGTAGAAGATACCAATTTAGTAAAAGAAAATGTTAAATTGGCTAGAATTTTTATACTGCGCATCTGCATCATTTTAATAGAAATGCATTAACATTTTAATAAAAAATGTTTAAGTGATTTTATTTGAAATAGTTTTTAACTATAATAATAAAAAGGTTGCGACAAAGTACATGATTATCATTTATCCTGTAAAAAGGAAGTCAGAGTTTAAGATTTTATAAATGAATATTTATGCATGTTACATGATATTCCAATTAAGGTCACTGCAGTCATATAGGCCTACGAGTAGGTCTGTGGTACAATGGTAAAGATACTGGTCTGCGAGCTAGAGGAGAGAAATTCGAGGTCGGAGGTCGGAGTTTTCTAGATGCTATTTCATCTCCTCAGAAGATAGTATTCAAAATGGGGAATAGGATTTTTCCAGGAGATTTAAAATTTGGAGCTCTTTGAATGGACCTTTCATTCTAAACAAATCACGATTAGCCAGAGAAACATCGGAGCCTAAATCTTCGGTGGACCAATGACCTGTAATAGCTTATAAATGGAAACACTTATACCTATAATTATGCTTGTGAAGAAAATTCACAAACGATTGCAGTAACATTCTGAACAAAATCGTACAAATTGTGAAATCCTGTAAGATAAATATCCAGCACAGTTCATTTCTACTAAAGATTTAAGCTGACACGAATAAAACTTATATAAGTTTATTGGTAATAATTATAATTTGAAAACTTGCTTGAATGTTGACTTTTAGGGTTTATTGTTAAGTTATTAATAATTAAAAAAATACTTAATTTTATCATAATAAGAATTTTTACTTCTCATTTATCTTGCTTTATATGCATTAAGTTTTTATTCCAAATTACATAAACTTTGCTGGATTAGAAAAAAAAGAGAAATAATAAGAAAGAATCCCGATCGTATGCGGATTGAACATGAATTTCTGCTATGGTACAGATCACAGGTCTCACGTTAGTAGCTAAATTGATCACTGTTAAAGAAGTAATGAATAATAAAATTATAAAATTGTGTTTCAGTTTTTGTATTAAAACAAAATTACTTACAATTTTTCGGAAACTTTATATTTGTTTTAAATCAAATGAGTTTAAAAAGTATGTTTTATTACAGTAATACAGGGTATGGCACTTACAATCGGCCCCAAAGGTTTCCAGATAAATATTTGGGTTCTGAAACAGGACACTCTTTAACGCTATTACTACTGTTCATGTTATCTGTACATTATTGCCGGTATATTATTGTCATATTCAGAGTATATTTTGGAAGTGGCCCCATCAGCCTATAGGTCTATAGATGCATTTCTTCGCCTGCCTTTTGGAATTGAATACGCCATTACACGCAGGCCGACGAACACTTAACAACCCTCATCAGCGCATGCGCGACTATAGCGAATAAAATCCGGAGCGGATATCATCCATGCGCATGATCATTAGCGTTGAATACTATCTATAGCGAACATACAACATATACCTTGAAACCTACTGGGGCCGGTTTTATGTGCACCACCCTGTAGTTTTTTTGCATTAGAGGACCTATATTAACTTCTACTAAGCAAATGTATCTGTTAATTAACGAACAAATCGTATATTCTGTTTGGCACCGAAAGCCTATTGAAATTAATTCTGCACTACTGAAGAAAAAACACATCCAACCGTTAAAAATTAAGGACTGTTGGGCATATTTGTTTGGTTTCGATAAGAAATTCTTAAGTTTCTAAGAATCACCGATCTCTTTATTATCAGTGAATTTATGACTAAACTTTAATTTGATTCCTCTAACTATAATTTCATTATTGAGTCTCATTCTTTTGCCTAATATAAATTTATAGAAAAAAGAAATATTCAACCAATTCGTGTAAAACTAAGTTCTAGAATATTTTTTTTAATACTGTTCTTAGGATGAATGGTATGCAATATCAGGGTGAAATGTGAAATAGCCGTTTCCAGTTGATGGAGCTTTTGACTGCTTCTCAGTATCCCAGATATTTATTTTCTTTGACTGACACTCTCAGAGTATATCAGTTTGCTACTTTAGAAGCTATTTCAGTGAAGTCCTTTAGAAAACGTTTGAATAGGAAAAACACAGAATTTCCACACAATTAATTTCGTAGCGAAATAATGAAAACTTTATGTTGAAGATATCTCTTGAGAATTGCATTTTTATTTTTATTTATGAATAAAAATATTTAGTTTCTTAATGGCAAGACAAGATTAATGGAGAGACAGCAGCGTTAATTATCCCATCATAAAGTAACTCTATGACTAATGATCCGAAAAATGGATCTAGGGAAAAGTCACAACAGAACAACAAGAACGACATGTCATGCTCTACTCTAAGAGATCATGTAGGTCCAGAAGTAATGAAGTAGTTATGCAACTAGAAAGGAGTCTGGAATGCAGAAAAAAATCTATGTTAGAATCAACTTCTAAAAATACAAAAAAAAAAATTACAGATTGTTGTAAAAGTATAAGTAACAATGCAAAAGTAATTTTGTTCTGCAGAAAAAAAGTAATGTAGTTTTGTAAAAGTATAACAATGTGTAACAATGAATAAATAGTAGAGAAATTGGAAAATATCAACATAATTTAGTAGAATAAAATGAAAGAACTGTATGGCTTCTTCCATTTTAAAAGTGAAAGGAGATAAAAACAAACAATTTCAACAATTTTAAAGGAAGAGATAAATAAGAGAAGAGAGAAAAGATTTAAGGAAAAATAAGAGCAGACTTATTTTCATTGTAATTTACTTAAATTTAATTGAATTTTTGTTAAACGCTCGACTTCGATTAATATTTTATAAATTTACAAATTCGAACATACAAAATTTTTGGTATAACGGTCAAGAAATAATGTATAATTATAATATTATAAAATTATATTTAAACGTAGAACACGAAGCAGTTGGAATGTTTGTAATTACTGTATATCAACTTTTTTAATGACACTTTTATTAACTAAACATAAAAATGAGAATTCCGATAAACATATTAGTCAAAATACAGATTTTTTTTGATCGCTTAAAACATGAATGGCATTGTTAAAAAGATTTTTTTTAAAAAATCAGCACACTAAGACATTTTAAAATTATATAAGCAATAATTTAAAGTTAAAAAAATATACTTAAAATGCCTGCATTCTTTCGTTTTTCCTTAAGCTGAGGATGATGATGCGATCCACACATTGAAACTTATTGAATTTTATGTATTATTTTTTTAAAATTTCTGATTGATTTTTGAACTTTAAATTATTCTTATACCAATTTAACATATAACTGTTTTTTTTTTAAATGATTTCAACAGTTAATTCAACTTTTTCACGCGTTAAACTCGAAATATTATGAATGACATTGTTAAAATTTCAGAATTGTGAAAATTTTAAATAAAAGCATTAACCGTAAAAGCGAAAAAAAAAAAAAATCCCTTTACTAAATATTTTTAACAGGATTCTCTGAATGTATTTTTTTAGTGTTGCTTCCAAACACACACAAAAAAAATGGTAAGAGTCTGCTTCTCCAAGAATGACAACAAATCTAGGCATAAATCAATCACGGCATTTTCTTTCATGTATCCAGTTCTTTATTTTAAACTTCAATTTCGTGTTTTCTTTTCTCCGTTTCCCTTGTTGACTGTCTGGCTCCGTTTCGTGTCCGTCACCTTCAGTTTACGATTCAACCCATCTGAACATTATACGCAACCATTCGACGATCCCACGTGACTACAAGGGAAAGAAAAAAAAAGACAAACACAGTCTCTTGATAAATCAAATTCATCGGGGCTTCGGAAACGGGTTCTGTGGTGAGGGAATCGCCGTCAAACCCTTATGTGATTCCTCTGCAACGAAGTCATTACCGCGCTTGTAACCTCCCCTCCATAATACACCCTCCTCCTTCTTTAGAGAGGGAAAAGAAAATGGGAGGTCTGATAAGCACTCAAAACAGAGACATATCCATCTTGATCGTGACAGAGAATAACATCTCCTGTTCTTTCTTTTTCTATTTGGGATAGAGCACAGATCCGGAACGACGAAAGCAAAGAAAAAAATAACAAAACACCACCACCATATCCATGAAATTTACGACTGATCAAATTCCGTTCGTCAACTGCTATTTGGATTGTGAGCTACCCATAAACCATGGTTTTAGTGCGACAATTAAGTAGGCTTTGTTTTTATGGGTATGTGTATGGCTGTCACCACTAAAACTATCACAGAATCTTACGAAAGATTTAGTGAAGTTCGATTTGCTTAGCTCTTCTTGAATTTTTTTAAACAATACATAAGACGAGAAACAAAAAATGACAACTGTACGTATTAAATTCCATTTTTTTTTTGTTCTTTGGCATATTTGAAGTCCATAAATTTGGAATCGATTTTATATTTCTCCTCTATTTTGATTGTAGGAGTGAAGTTTTTCGTTTTGCTTTAACTTTCTTTAAAAAAAAAAAAAAGACATCATGTCAATTTTTTGACAGAAACATTCGTTGGGACAAATTACTTCTAGTGAATGTTCCAATGAAAAAAAATCCCAATTCTGATTAAAGTTTTCAACAATTATACAGTAATAGAAAGGAAATGAAATTCTACTTCCAACTGTAATATCATACATACGGTATCATACGGTACAATACAATGTGAAATAGAGAGATCTGTTCCAATTGAAAGTTAGATTGATTTTTCTATTATGAAAAAACAATTTCTTTCAATATTTTGAAAAAACAAAAACTGCAATACAAATAGCAAGTTTCAGAACGTAAACATTCACTTTATTTTTCTGAAATAAAAAAGAAAGCTTTCATTGTTTTTCAGAAAGCCGAGAATACGAAACCATTTTGGCAGAAAGACATTAGATGAAGCAAGTCAAAGAAGTACAGTATAAAATAAAACATTGTAAAAAATTGAAAGTAACTGAACTTAAATTTTAATAATTTTTTTTTGTGTTTTTTAAATTTTTATTTCACTTATATATATATATATATATATATATATATAGAGAGAGAGAGAGAGAGAGAGTGCTTTCATATCTCGATATATGAGCACAGGTTCTGGATAATGATGAAGAAACAGCTTGGGAAAGAGGAATGGATAAAGAATGCTTCACAAGTCGAGGAGGAGGACCGTTGATCGTCGATCTTCACCATGCCACCCCTACAAGAAAGCGATGGGATGTCCCAATCTCATGCCTAAGGCCATAAGAACTTAACTTTGTTTTCTCTTTACTGATTTTACTTGTCATTTTAAATCGCATGACGGGAATCGTTCTTGGATTCCTGATAATATGTTGCAATTTTTAATTAATTATATATGTCATTTTTAAGTGTGTCTAGTCCCTACTTTAATGTCTTGACAGGTTCTATTTAAAAACTGTCCGGCATTCCATTCGTAGCATCAATCTAGCAGCAGCCTGGTGGCGAATTGAAGAACTACAATTTGTATCTGCTTATTCGAAATTACTGACTACAAAATTAATTTTCAGAGGTGATCCTTTCCCTATGATTTCATAGATGCTTCAAGAAAAATATACATGATTAACCAAAATCATCATAGAATTTCGGCCTGAATATCTGAAGCGGCAGACCGATTGAGTTTAACGAGAAATATCGAAACTGAAACCGAAGAAATACGAAAGATGAAAAAATGAAATACTTATTTACTGTTTTAATTAATTAAAATATTCTCTCGCCTCTCTGATGCATTGAATCATTGATTTTTATAAATCAATGTTTATTTTCGTAATAAAACGTAGGTGTGACATAATTGAGAAATATAAGTTTTCCTTCTGATGGAACTCGATATGAAACGTGTAAGATCGAGTTTTAAAGATCTTTATTCACTGGCAATACCTTTACATTGTCTACTGAAATGATACGTCTAAAGCAACCTTAAAACAGTTGTTATTAAGGTGAAAATCATAAATTAATGTGTATTACGTCTTGAACTTCCAGGCTCTTTCACAAACCAATTAACCTAACACATACTTAGAGAACTTTAAAAATATTTACAATCTTTAAATTGATTGAACTTCGTGTTTTTCAGTCCTATATAAAACTAATACTGTATTTCAGATTTCTTTATACCTCTTTTTCTTTTCCTTCTAAATTTAATTTAAAATCTACATTATGAGATTTCTCGTATTGCCCGATGAATAACCGATTATAAAACAAGATTACATTCTCGTGTTTTTATTATGATAATTGTCATTGTTACATTGTTGAACAATCGCGTTATTGAATCTTAAGAAGAAACCTTGAAGGACGATAATGTAATTTATTTTTAGCTCTGTCTTAGCTTTCTGCATTTACCATAGATACTTAATTTTTCAGTAATATAATCAGTAATTGATCAAATATATTTATTTCTTATCGTTTTTGCTTTTAACAATTGCCCAAGAAAGAGATGCTTCGGTAAATATTTTTTTGATTTCTTCCTCCGTTCTACAAAAATTTCTGTTGCTCCTTGCGAGGTCCTCCATAATTCACAAAGTTATTAAGAAAGGAAGCAAAGAACCATCTTTGTGATGCGGGTTCGCAGCATGTTTCCACAGTGAAGTTAAGGGTAGTAAACTGAGATTTGGGCCGTACTTTACTCTAAAGTCGGAAGCGCACTGACACGTCTTCGGTGCTGCAAGGGCATATTAGCAAATAACCTTCGCTAAGAACTTGCCGTTATGTTTTCACGGAGATACGGAAGCTAAATACGTTAAAGATGGGCTACCCGTAGACACGTTCTGTCTCAACGTGTATAAAACCCCTTCTCCTTTCTCTTTCCCTTCTTTTATGGGCACAAGTTAACTTGCCATAATTCCAAGTCATCTTTCTTAGTCGTATGCTCTACTTTTTTCTTCCGACATTTGTGTAGGCATCGCAAAACGAATAGCATCCTAATTAAGATAGAGAGAGCGAAAAAAATTACAAGAAATACAAATAGAGGTTCTCTTTTCCAATAACCTATTTCCAATATTCTTAATTTAACAATAAATATCCACAAAACCATACGGAAGTTTTAAATATTGGAAATCCCTTGATATTAATAATTCCTTGATGTTTGAAACCCCACATTCATAAGGTTTCAATCTAATTACAGAATGGGCATAAAAGAATGGTGGAGCTTCAAAGACTATATTTTCTGTATTGCTTAATGTATACAGTCATGACATCATCAATTGGAAGTGCAACTGTCCAAGTTTCATGTGTTGCACTCAAAGTCCCTCAATGCGCCAACCTTTCGCCAACCGACATACATTCCAACGGAAGTCTAATTTCTAACAGAGTCGATAAAGCATATCTGGCTTGATGACATCATTGGTGGTGTGTTCCTTGATATTACTGATGGATTTGGGCCACATCCACGTTGCGTATCACACATCCCCCAAAAGAAAAAGTTACGTGGTGTTAGATCCGGAAATCGTGGTAACCATAGCAGGAGGTGATTGTCCGCTTCTGTAGCTCGCCCAATCCAGCGCTCTGGAAGAACACCATTGAGGAGAACATATGCTACACATACGGACAACCACCTCCTGCGATGGCCACTATGATCCCCGGACCTAACACTGTACGACTTCTTCCTATGGAGGTACTTGAAAGATACTGTGAATATAAATCACTGTGGATCCACCAGTGATATTAAGGAATGGATTAAATGCTGTGGAGGCCATAACACAAGATACGCTTTATCGAGTCTGGCAATAATTAGACTAATTCATGGATGTGTGCCGGGTGACGAAAGGTGCGCACCTTGAACGACTTTGAGTGATGCACATCAAACTTGGGCAGTTTACTTCCAATTGAGAGATGTCGTGACTATATACGTTAAGCAATACAGAAAATACATGGCTTCGAAACCCCCACCATTCTTTTATGATCACCCTGAAAAGTATATTACAAAATATCTTTATGAATCCTGTATATTTTATGCCATTAATAAAGCCAATAAAAATCCTGTATATTTTATGCCAATTAATAAAGCTAATAAAAAATTTAACAATTGAAATTTCCATTGTTAAAATAGAGTGGAACTTGAGAAACGATTTCTTCTTAACTCATAAAATGAAAACAACAAAAAAGCCTGAAACGTAATTCCAAAGGAGTCCAGAGATTCTTCCATTACCTGACCATTCTATCATTCTTTCATAGCCGCTCATAATCATTTCACTGTAGTGATCTAATAGACTAAGAATAAATGAAGGCGGTAAAGTCTGAAACTTTCTTTTAAAGATTGATTAATAAATCGAATATTAATCAGTTATTTTTAACCCTGCTATTCTCGTCAGGTTTAAACGACCCGAAAATAAATCTAACTCTGCATAATATTATGTTTACTTGTTAACGCTCAAAATTTTACGATATTGTTTTTATACATATTTTGTCCTAAAAACTTCAAAATAAAATTATTTTTTTTCTTTTTCTTTTTAATAATAGAAGTTGTTACACTAAAATACTCTTGGCGTAAATACGACTCGGATGTGAAACACACATTGCAACATTTTAAATAATTTTACCTGCTGTCTGTGTTGGTCTGAGTTGTGACTAGCATATCCGATGGAGCTGCTTCGGTCAATGAGATTCGATGCGATAATGTGCAAATGTGCAAGTAGTTCAATTAAAAGACAAAAACATTTTGATTTTAGAACTCTTTTCACGAAATGGATGAGCATCCAGTGCAAACATAATCAAATTGACACCTGGTCCAATCAGATAAGTTAACTCCAGAGTAAAGGATAATCTTCTTTTGAAGTAATTTTGACCAATAGTCTTGAGAGTATTGTGAAAATGATTAGTATTGAGAGTCGAAGAGTTGAGAGTAACCTGACAACTGTTAAGAAGTCGATGAAATTATACTCGAGACATATCGTACATTGGTCTACTATAACTGACTCATATTTACAAATCGTATGGTAATCGACGAAGAGCTTGTGAGATCCAGATATAAGTAGATTCATTTTTCCTGTCACAGTGTCACTAAAACAGTTCTGTTGCACCTCATGTTTTAAGTTTTAACAGTAAGTCTGATCGACGGCGGAGAAAAAAATAAATGACAAAAGTACTTGTAAGAAATTTCTGGAACAGTGGTGGAAATTCTTTCAAAATTATATAATCCAATTGTAAATGTAACTGCTGATGAGTAACTGGTGGGTTTTAGAAGACTTTGTCCATCTAAACAATAAATCCCTAGTAAAGCAGTCAAATATGGGATAAAAATACGGACACAGTGCAATATTGTTCATATCTTTTGAAAACACAAGTGTATACAGGAGAACTATCTGGTGAAGCACTTGAGAAAATTCAGTGCATGCGTCTTGTGATGAATCCGACATACAAGCTAAGACGTAAAAACTTACACATGACATTTTTTTCACATTTTATATGTTGTGTCAAGCTCTTCTCAAAAGATATGCCACAATGTTAGGGACGATCAGAAACAATAAAAACTGAAAACACTAATATATCATCAAAAGAACACGTGTACAGTTCAAAATTATAAAAATAACCAAATAAATTTTTAAAGAATTTTTGACGAATTATAAGATTGCAAAGTGTTTCTGTTTGCATCAGTATATACATATATATATATATTTCCATAAGTAAACAACTTGCTATCGGTAACATCTTACTAATGGATGAAAGTATATTGCATTTGTTTTGGTAGAATATTGGTTTCATTTGAGAATTTAAAAATGACGTGACGCACTTGTAACCTAAACCAACAGATGATACTATGAAATTAAACTTTTTCCAATTTGCTTCAATAAAACAAAGTTAATAGAATTCGATAAAGTTAATGATAATGACCACGTTGGTAATAAGTGATTTGTATTTCATTAATGGGAAATTTTCAGAGACGTGGAGTCCATAGTATTTCTTGTAAGCTTCTTGAAGTTTCCTTTAAAGAACTTTGTATTATTGTAATGACGAACTTCCAATAAGTAAAAAAAATATTTTAATGAAATAAAAGTGTGTTTAATAACCAAAGAAAAGTTGTCTATTATCGCAGTAAAGCAAGTATTATCTAGTATTTTTAGCAAGTATTAGCAAGTATTTTTAAGACTGAAAAAGCACGAATTTTCAGTCGTAAAAAAATCTATATTTTAATAGAACTACTTCCTCAGGTAGTTTTAATAATAATAATAATAATAATAATAATAATAATAATAATGACTTCAATTCACTTTCTGTATTTTAAACAATTAAAAGACATGCTGATCGAAGACGTAATACTACTTACACGTAGGTTGCTTACAAATGGCACATATTGCTTCATTACTGAGTTAAAACTAGAAACAGAATTATCAGTAGAAAAACGTTACGTTAATCGCCAATGACACGATTGCGAAGTCTCACAGTAATAGAAATAATACGTATGTGAAGGATTCTATGATTTCATATCATCTTAAGGAAAAAAAAGAGAATTCATCAATTTCAGCTATTTTCTTCACAAAATCTAAATTTATTGCCCAAAACATCAAGAAATTATGAATGATACTTAGATCGGATTGTTTTGCAAATTACTTAATTGAAACTATTGTGAAAACTGAAATTGTCATGTTTCCACATTCAGTAGAAAAATGAAAAGAAGAAAATGCTTGACTTACTTCGAAAAGCAGTATTAAAATCACCAATAATAAAATTAGGCGCCGTAAGTTTTTAATTGTACAACTACGTAATTCTAAAAAACAACGTTGATTTTTGTTGGTTTTTTTTTTTCATGCTTAGCTAAAAAAATGTGAAAGAATCAAATTCTTTATTTTCTGCAGAATTTACGATGGACAATAAATAAGCCTTCTTTTGCTTTTGGCTCCAGAAGATTGATAACCATTGGATAACCGCTAATTCATAAATTTTCCTGGGAAGTTTTTCTTTTTATTTTTTAAAGACTTTGAGAATGTTTTAAACAGCAATCTGTTATGTAATATTCGAGCAATAAATCTAGTAGTTCCACACAATCCATAACAATGACCTAGAGATGCAACCCTTGTTATACTCAGTCGTTAATCTACCAGGAGAAACTTCCCTAAATCTTCATGATATACTTTTCTTACTGGACTGTGATAAGAATTTAATCCATGCTGAATTTGTCGAATTAACTCACACTTTGCACCTCTTTCTGAGAAACTAATCCACAGGCTACCTTTTATTCACTGGAGCACTTCATATCCACTGAAGCATGAAAAACCTTAACACATGATTAATTATAGCCTCTCACCTAACCTTTCCAAATTAAATTCTGAGAAAGTAATCTTAATTAGTGAATATATACTAAATCTTTGAAGCTACGAATTGAATTATCTGTAATAGGCATTACATTTCTCTCAGTTTTCAAATACTAAGATGCATAATTGCAATGAAAACATTATAATATCATTTCATCCTTATAAAAATTATAGAAAGACTTCGCTGTAATTTGATTAATATGTTTTTTTCAAATTTCCTAGAATTAAATACATTATTATATAAATTACATATTTGTCAACAAACCTTTTTTTTAGAATTAATAACTTCATATTTATTAAATGATGATTTTATGATCAATCTTGATTTTTTTTAAGCTAATACCTAAAGTAAATAAAGATTTTTTTTAAAAGTTTGCTAATTTAAATGGAGGCAATATTTCAAAAATGTACTTTCAAACTTCGTTATATTCATTCAGAGTTACAATCCGCCGAACATCTCAACATTCGATGGTATGCGAAATCAAGTTGTGTTTCGAATGGACTATATATGCGCACAAATTCTAGAGGCATTCATCTTATTATATCGTAAAAGATCCAAATCCTTCGTAGCATTTATTTGCGTTACATCATATCTGAAATCTGAAACCTTTGAAGAAGTCAAAGAGGTTTATTATATTAAAAGCTTTCAAATGTACTATTATTCCATTTACAGTTCAACAGCATTTAGTATTCTTTAAAAGTATTTTTTTAGAATCCGACGTTAATGATCTGCCGAATACTGTTCTATTTGGCAAATGACTTGCTACTAAGGTATGAGGACATTACGAAACAACATAAAATAAACATATTACTAAATAAGTCTTAATTACGTTATGAATTTATAATTAGCTCACAGTGGTTATCATTTTTCTTCCTTCCAGTTTTAAGATTTATTTGTCTATTACGTTTTGATATTGCTTGCTATTTATTCTTATGAATGACGTAGGAGAAAATATATTCTTCACTCTAGAAAACAAAGCACTTCCAATGAATCTTCATTCTGCTTTAGTGTTTTTCCTCTTTTATCAAATGGTATAAATAGAGGAATTTACGTGTAAACACTAGCGCAAGCGATAAATCCTGTCAGAAAGGACTCTGTCACCAGTCACTCGAGGGGATCTGAGGTTCTCCTTCTAACTGTACTGATCGCTGAATGTCTTATACCGTCAAGTTTATCTTTTATTGATTGAGTGGTGCGAACCTGCGATCATACTCTAGGCTTTGTGCGGTGAGCTCTCTTTGGGAAGAAATGCTGACAAGATGGCTGAGACATGTCGACGAAACTCATAAGCAGAAAATCAAGTGAAGTCATGGAATACATCATTTCCCAAACTCCTCTTTTTCTCTTTTAGAAACTTAATTTTCCCGAATAATCTTTAAAATCCATTAAGAATTACTATACTTGAAGGAAATTTAAATTGTAATTTTAAAATTATTTTTTCAAATATTTATGAAAGGAATCTCGATCATAGATACCAGGGTGATATATGTACTGAACTTTATATCTATAAAATTTCATTATAGCTACAAATTATTTAAAACCACTTTTTCAAATACAAACTTTAAAAGTATTTATAATAATTTAAAAGTTGTTTCTATTCGGCCTTTGAATGTGTTCTCGAACGATAATGTTCACGAAGCTAATAATTTAGTGGCCTTTAATATTAGCAATGGGCAATCGATTAAAGTAAGCAGATTCATAACATTTAGCAGAACATAAGCAGTATAAATATACTCGATCAGTTTTACATCAAAAGGCACTTCGTTTCCATTCATTGAAGGTAGTTTAATCCTTGGGCTTTTCCACCTATTCTGAAAAAAAAAAATGCCTTTTTGCAGGAAACCAATCCAAGGATTTGTGCACGTTAGAAATTTAAATAAGAATGTTACGAAGAATAATTCTTTAAATCAGTTTAATCCAATTAGAAAAACCGCCAAAAAAAAAATGTCCTAACTATAATGTTGCAAGATTCAGCTAAAAACAAGCAAGTAGAAAAATCAAGAAGATTTCATTAAGGCTACGAATAAGATTAATATATTGGATACAAATACAAAAGCTTTTTATGAAATGAATGGAGCGAGTTTTTACCACCCCAGAATACAGTAAAAATCGAATGTCTTTAGGAATATTGTATCCAAGGTGATACTTGCCTTTCTGAGATACTTGAGATACTTGCCTTTCTGAATAGAAACTAACAACAAGATGAACAAGAAAGCCAAAAAAAGATCGACACTAACGCAGAGATACATAATAAAATATGCTGCTGCGTCGTAACGTTTCTGGTGACAACAGTCTCAATAAAAGGACGCCGTGGTAGGACACGTCAGTCATCAAAATCTTCTAATTGCCTTGATCTGTGGAAAGGATCAGTCTTAAACCGTACGTGAGCCTATGGATTTATTTGATTTTTATATGTTAATAGTGTCTTTATCTTTATTAATTTGTATAATATGATGTTGTTGTATTGTGTAATTGTAATGGGAAATTAGGAAGATAATCATTGGTAATATTAGTAAATATGAAAATAAATTTTAGTATTTTATTAGAACTAGATGAATTTTTATTGGTTTGAGATTATTAGGAAGTGTTTATGTTGGTTTAGTATGTTTACGACAATGAGATATTAAGTAATTAATTGCTTATTATCTGTGGCTCATATAAGAATAGTTTTAAGAGGTATTGTAACTTGTTCTATTTCAGGGTTTGTAGGAAAATTAATTAATCCATCTGCTTCTATGATACGTTCATCTTGAATATTTTGTTTATCAATATTATTTATGAATAATTGTAAAAAAGATTAACAGTAATTTTTTCTAATTTATCGTTGTGATTTCTTTTTGCTATGTGTAAGAGATGTAGGTTCTTCTCAAAAAAAAAATTTAATATGAGAAATTTTTCTTTAAAATAGAATAATTTTTTGATCAAAAAAATTTGTTCAGGATTACCTTTTTTATAAATTTTTAGTGTTGCATTTATATTATATTTTTCTCTTGAAATCAGTAACTGAATTGCTGCGATTTCTCACCACCTAAAATACCTCAGACCGAAGCTGCATTTAAAAAAAGACTTGACACACCACAACATCTTTCTTACCACCATTCTTAAACTGTCATATTTGCTTGTACTGCTCAAAGTAGGAGCTGCTACACATAAAGCTGATAAAGTAACATGAGTAGATTGTTACTGAGGAACCCTACGTAAAAGATTCTTGATTATCTCCTTTGGTAATCAAGAATCATCATACTTCTCAAGAGTATCTCCAAAATCTCTGAACTGTTCCTGTGTACTTCTTCTTTTAAGCATTTGGATTGTAAAAGCGTACTAACAAGTGCTTTTACAATCAGACCACAGTAGGAAAAGCCTTCCCTCCCCTGATTTCTTTAGAAAAAGCATTTATAGTTTTTAATGTTCTTGGTGAAGTTGAGCTGCTAAAATTCCTATATTCATTCACTTCTGAAGTATGCAGAATATTCTAATCTTTTAAAGTTTTACAAATTCCTTTTTTTCTTATTTCAAATTTTATAACGTAATAATCAGCTCACTCAAGTAATTCTTTCATAATCTGGAATACTAGACATCATGGGGCCTAAACGGATTTAATGATTAACGTATTTTTGAATTCGTATTGATAGCTAAAGCAAAGTTTTATACTTTAGGCATGAATTTGTTTTGTTTCTTTGGTGAATGATGAGAGATTCCTCTGTTTATTAACAAAGTTTTATATGTTTGAACAGATATTTGATCGACAGCTGTTTCTGCATATCTTTAAAGTAACTGTAACTGTAGCTTAATTGTAATCAAATTGAATTGCAACATAGTTTTTAACATTGTTTTGACTAAAAAAGAGCTTTTTTCTTTCAGAACACAAAGGTAATCAACAAATTACTTGTAGATGTATTTCAATAGCAAATTACTTTCATGAAACAAACAAAACAAAAATCCATCTGAAAAACATTGGAGATCCTGCAACTTCTATTTGTCTCGTTTTTGATTAGCATAGAAACAAATTGTCATCCATAAAATAAAAGGAGGCAGCTGTTTCTTGTTGCAAATGCAAACTTCTGTCTCCGTGGTCTCTTTCAAAGCTATTGGTATTTTAAATCTTTGCCTTTGGGAGGAGTCGCCGGGAAGATGATTCCAAGCCTCTACGGTCACCGATCAATTGCAAACACATGCATCCGTGTGCATCGTAAAAGACGACAAAGAAAAAGGACTAACTGAGATGTTACTTCCATCTATGGAATAAAGACATCTCTTTATATCCATTGAAAAGTGTGTTTGTATCCATTCAAACAGACAATACTGAAGAAATTACAAATAAAACGATATTTCAGATAATGAGATTGATAGATTAAAAGAGGTTTATGATAATTATTCATTATCATCATAAATAAGCTTCTTATAGATAGTCTAATTATTAATAATTATAGATAGTCTACATTTAGTATATAATTATTCTTTTCATTATAATTCACCAAAAATTTCCATTAATTTCTGCATAATCTATCTGCCGATATCTTCTGAAATTCTTACTTTTCATAGGAGAAGCCCCAGTTTCTAGAAAGCTCAAACTTTTAAGAGTAACATCTTAATTCAAAAGATGCTACTCAAATTTCAAATAATAAAAAAATATTCAAATGTAAATCTGAATTTTATCTTTTTTGTATTTTAAGTTATTAAATGAGATAAATATTTAGAGGTTTCTGAAATAGAAAACATAATAATCTTTAAATGGTTGATCAGGACAGTAGGACTTACTATCTGCAGGTATGTTCTTAAAATCGTGTAAGTGTTTTATTCTTTGTTGCTAAGCCTCTTCATATTCATTGGTAAAATGAAAAGGTGTTCCATATCTTCCGTGCAGGTCCCTTGTGTGCCTGGAAGATTTAGGTTCCAACGATACTTGACCAACGGACTAGTCGAGGTTGGATGGCCATTCAGACACCATTAATCCCCGTAATATCTTCCCCCCATGAGTAGGAAAACTCATTTGATAGAGGATTGGGTAAATCATAGAGTCCGTCTGCAGGAGAAATAATTGTGTAAAAAAATCCAAGATCACTATTGAGAATTGAATCCAGCTCCTCCAGTCCGCTTGCCGGCGCCTAAACCACAGGCTACCGGACCCAAATATATCCATTGAACAGTCTTAGAAATTTGATAAATGTCATTATGTATTACTACTCTTTATTAGCGCTGTTAGTGGTTATTACTGTTTATGGTGATAAATAAGTACTGTCAGTAGAATTAAGGGTTTTCAAATATATATTGTAATAAATAATATTTCGTTCTTTAACGATTAGCTCTTATTAGAACAAATCAAGAAAATAAAAGGAAGAATCCACTTTTGCTGCCATAGTAGTCATGTCCCTTTAAGTCTGTGGTTCCTTTTTATTCTCTTTCTTCCTTTCTTTAGGAAGCGCTTCTTACTCTTGACAATATCGATAGCTGCGTCTCCTAAGGGAGTGAATTTGAATGAAGACGTTCTCGAATCAGATCCACTAACAGCATCTTTGAAGACGTAGATAGATTCGCCTAGTTTACGACTCATAGAATGATTGCCAACTGGAATCCCAAACAGTGAGAACACATGAGCTAATCGCCTCGAGCAAAATTCAAGAATAAAAATGAAAAAAAAAATCTTTGAAACTTCTTAAGATAGGAAAGAAAAGAGAAGGAATACAAGGAAATGAGAAAAATGTCACCCTATAGGTCTACATATGACTTAGTAACTGCTTGGTTTATTATAATCGAGCATTCTAGTCGAATAAAAAAGAACAAATAATGAATTTTTTTCAAGCAAAATACCTTCCATGTTAGTATTATCTTAAACCCAAAGAAATTAATGTTATTATTCAAAAGAAGAAAATACAGCCAACAATATCTCAGTTTAACGAATTAGTCATTACATTGTTTTTTGAAAAGTTTTTTTTTTTTTTTAATATAAAGGCTATACTTCAATTTTGAATTTGTTTGACTTAGTATTTCGCATTACACGAACAGCTTTTTCGTTATATTAAGGATATTCTTGAGGTTACTAGAGAAATTAAAGATTTGTACGACTTACTTTGTTAAAGGTGAAAACAGCGCCCAATAAGAAATTCTACTAATATTTACGAATCTTCACGCAAACTATTCGTGAAAAGAGAATATTCCTCTTTTCTTTATTCTGACCAAGCAACGGAATTAAGATGAAAATGCATCTTAAATCAATGCTTTTTAAAAAACATTTAATTCAATTTTTTTTTTTAAAAATTGATACTAGTTTACTCATACTGTCAAAGTTAGTAATTCTATCAAATTATGTATGTAAAATAAATGTCTCCACTGGTGAGGTCTCACAGTACGTAGGTACTCCATATGGAGGGATTACAGTTTCAATAATATATATCGAAAGATGGATTTTTTTACCTTTACAGGCAGGTCGGAACTGATTCACGTTTTTATTTTTTATTTTTTTTTTATTTTTCCTGCTACCACATAATTTTTATGGGAAAGCTGAATATGTTTGTCTTATCTGTAACTAATTGATCTTGCTGTGATAAATTTAAAAGCCTAAGATGGAAAATATGAAAACAAATTCAATTCGATTCTTTGGATGTATGTTGTTGAATGTTGGATAGACAACAACATTTTTAGTTGCTGGATTTGAATTTTTAAGATTCAGGATCCACTTAAAATCTAATGGTATTTTTTTATGACGCAATTTTCATACACGCAATTTGTTCTGATTAATTATCAATAATTAATTATTTATTATTATAATTTTAAAAGATAATCTTTAAAATCATCTCTAGAATCTACAAAAAAGCGAATGAAATTAACATTCAAGCCGGATTAGATTCTCAGTATTTCAACCCTTACATATTTTTGTTAATGTTATGGTGTTTCAAACACAGACACCAAACGTTACTTGAACTTGCATCCAATTATGCTTTTGTCGTTAAATTAAATATTTTAAGCTTAATATCTCTAGGTTATTAAGGTTTTAGAACAGGATATAGTATATTCTGTAGTAGTTAACTATAGTTAACTGTAGATAGCTAGATTCTACGAAATAGCAATCGATGAATAGACACTACCTCATCAACACCATCACTTACAAATTTCAAAAGAAAATTAATTGCGGAAAACTTTTAATTGATTAAAACAAGTGATATTATTTGAAAAGCCTAAGGGAAAAAAATAGACTTTCAAATTCACAAGGAAAATTAGAAGTTAATTTAATAGTGTTAATATTAATTTTTTCGTTAAAATGTAAAATAATTGCGAAGAAAATGTTTTCCTTTCACAAATGAATGGAATAACGAATTTTTTAATTAGTTAATGAGTTTTACTCATTTCTTACTTTTGTGTGTTTAAGAAAAAAAAACTAAAGAAAGAAAAAGGAAGAATGCTTACAGTTTTGAATCTTGAATTATTAGAGATTTCAATTCATAAATCGTTATTTAATTATCACCCGAATGCTCAATTAAAATCTTTCCAAGCTTTGCTTATGCTGAAGTCAAGTTTCACAAAGACAAAGCCGTCTGTGTCATCCTGCTTGTTTAAATATTTGAAAAATTGCCTCTCTTCTCTCTTGAGATACCATCATTGAATCGGAGAACGTTTGCAAATGAAGGAATCCTAATGTACTCTTGTGAGCAAGCAGAGGACGACGAACGGAGGAAGCGGAGGAGGAAAGATGGCAAAAAACAGGGGATTCATGCAATAAAGCTTCTCGGTAAAGAAAGGCGGTAAGCAGCCGCTATTGCTCCCGCGTTAAAAACCCCGCGTTATTTATTGAAGTGATGGTCGCCACTGGTCCAAGAAGGGCTTCTGGTCCAGCGCACCACACGTCTCATTGACTTGCAAAAATATTGTGTGCATGGGAGAGGAGGTGGAGGACCGTAAATGCTCACAAATCACGCCGCCAAGAATGCTCAGATACCCATCAACGACGGTTAAATTAAAAGGACATGGATGGTAGCGATAGGGATGCGACCGTACTTCCCAGTAGGACCTGCCTTCCTCTGTTCCATCCAAAGTCTTGTAAGAGATCTCAAGGAAACTCAACAAACACTGTACTGGGAGGAAAATTCTTAATTTTTTATTTGATTTCCACGAAAATATGACTAACACAAAAAATGACCATCGCTCTGCTCTTGTGTTTGAAAGCACGAGGAAGAAGTCTCCGATTTTGCAAAGATGGTTTACAAAATAGCTGCAAAGCTAAAGAGCAAGACTATACTGTATAATAATAAATAGTTACATAATAATAAAATAGTTACATAATAGTTACATAAATAGCTTTTATACATTACATTTAGCTTCGTATTTTTGTATTCAAATCTTATTAAAGATTTATCTTTATCTTTAAATTTTCTTATCTAACTTAAATGGAGGTCCTGCTTTGAAGAATCCAATTTTCTCAGTGCTATTTCTACTTTTATTTTTACTATTTAAGCAAAATAACACTTTTTTCTTTTTTTCTTTTGCTTGAATTTTATTAACTACGGAAATAAAAATCAAATAGAAGTATTTAAAAAAAGAAGAGAACTTCAGAAGGTTACCCCATCTTATAAAATAGTCTTCAGGTATGAGAAACAGAGAAAGATCAAAATCCTAAACATTTCACATTTCATAGAGATCGATCATTTCACATTCCATAGAGTATTAAAAACAACTTCAACATTTAATCATAACCTAAGTTTCCTTTATGAAGCTTGTTCCGAAGAGAAGGGAATTGAGGTCAAATTGCGGATAGACTCCCCAAAAAAAGGTCTTCCTTTTTTTTTTCATTTCTCACAACTGTTTGAAAAAAAAAAAACCTCAATGCTGGAAGAATCACTTAAATGTAATTTTAATGTAAAAAATAAAGGTTTAGATAAAATGAATTGATAAGTTATTTTCAAAATAACTTTAATAGAAACTTGAATATGTTTCTATTAGAATTATAGAAATATATTTCATTGTTATAATTAATTTTAGTAAATTTGAACTTAAGTTTTATTTCTATTATCAGAGATGTTCTTCTTTATATTAATTCTGACACCTTCGCTTTTGCTGCTTTTGATGAATCTAACCTTTGTAGAATGAAGCTGCAACTTGGAAACATGCATGTATATATTTTTACATAAGTACAGAAGCATAGTGCTTATTTTTCTAGGAATATATTTTTTTAAATAATGTAATCTATTAAAGATAGGAGAATTTTCACCAGCCTATTCAGAATATTTATAGATATACTTGACACACATTTACTGTTTCATCAACACAGTAAATCCGTTTGTTGATTTACTGTGTTTTTATCCACTAAACTGTCATTCGTCATTTAAAAAACAACTAATCAATTGGATTTCCATTTAAAGTCCCAAATTCACAATAGATTGAGAATGAAGTAATTCTGAGCAAATTTTAGCAACAAATTAGAGTATTTATTGCTAAAATTTATTTAATCTTACAATGTGAATATTATTTGTTGAATAATTTTAAAAAAAGGGCTTTTTTGAACATGTTACAGTACTCCTAATAATTGAAAAGTTTCTAACAAAATAATAATTCAAAATTAAAGTATTTAAAAAAAAAGACTTTTTATAATAGCTACGCAAAGACCTATGAGTAACAACGTAATTTAGAAACATTATAATAGAATAAAGTTTTTCAGTTACTTTTCTTTCTGCTGGAGTATTCAATTTGAGGTAATACAATGATATTTGTCTCAAAACCAATTGTTTCCTTCTGCCACTGTTACATTCGCTATTCCATCCTGCTGGATATTAAATTAATGACAGAGTCATTCTTATTATTACTGGGAATAGAATTCACAATACAATATATTGAAATAGCATTATGTCGATGTCCAGGTTCATTTTATCGGCTTCGCTCATTTCTACATTCCACGGAGTATTGCGTAACTACATCTATGTTTTAGCCCGAGGTGTTATTCTGTGGAAACAAATCTGGAACTGTACCAAACAACAGCACATCGTTAAGTATTAGATTTACGGTTTTCTGTCTGCAGCCACTAAGCAGTTACTGTCATTAGCCAAAACTATTACGCTCATTAACATATAATAAACTTGTACATTTAAGTCAAAAACACTAGAAACTTAGAAACTTATAATAACAAGACAAAATAATTTGCATTACTAAGACTTGTTAGCTATTACAAAATAATAAAATTACAGTTCTAGGCTCTCAATGGTTGAAAATTTGAATTGTCAATGACATAATAGGCTTTCAAGAATGTTCTTAATTCCAGAACAACCATCAGAAATTCTTACAACTATGAAAGTAGCATAGTTTCATTTTTACTTGTAAAGAGTAAAGTGCCGACAAACTCGAAACTTCAAGAATTGTAAAAATTGTTTCATTTTTCATTGTAAAAAGTTAGAGTTATATTTTAAAGTTGGAGTTCACTTACTGAAACTCTTCCAAATATATTAGGAACCTTTAAAATATAAATTTAGTAATTTATTTTTTTAAACCTTAATTGTATTCATTTTAATTAGATTTGTATGAGTTTTACATTCTTAGTGTGATATATTTATTTTGAAATGCCTGAATTTGAAATCCTTAAATTGGATTTCCGTAACGAAATTGGGATTAGGTACAGAAATCTTTTGTTATGAGAGCTATTATAAAATAGTGTATTTAGTCTTACAAAGGAAGGCTTCCAACTTGAAACCGAATTTCTACTTGAAACTTCGTATTTTACCTATTTGCAAGGATGAGAAAAGCAACGAGCATAGTGAGAATTTACACGAATCAGAAAATTCAATATTTCGTAAATCAGTTTGGCAAGTAGGATATACGTGTTTTATAACAAACCTTAAACGTAAGAAAAACGATCAGAGCCAATGTACCTAATGCAGAGCCTTGTATGAGGGATAAAAATATTGGGCAGACTAATGTACAGCGTGAAAATGTGGATCATTTTCACCAGTAAATTGGTCAAGGCAACGTGTTTTATCACAATGATAACACAATAAAAAAGTAATTTCTTGACAATTTGGAACATTGCAGACAGTCGTTTTCGTTTTGAATGTTAGATCCAACACGTTCTCAAACGATTAGAAATCAACACCAATACGATAGCCTGTTTCCATCAGTAGAGTATCATGTTTTGAAATATATCAGAGCAAAATTAATTACAGACACACGAATTTCACTGTCATTTTGAAATGTCTGTCGTTAAGTTTTTCCGATCTATTGATATTTCGCAGAACTGTCTGCCTCTTATCTCCTCTTCGGTTCTTCTAATGACTGATTTGTATTGGCGAAAAAATAAACATCCAATGGCTGAATATACTTTCTTGCTTTTGGTGGCGTTATTGAGACAATAATACTTTTTTCCCTCATACAAGGCTGTGTGTTAGTTACATTGGCTCTGATCGTCTTTATTATGGTTAAGTTTTGTCATAAAACATGCATATCCAATCTGCAAAAGTGATTTGCTAAAGATTGCATTTTCTGATTCTTCGGCTTTTAACCCCCCCCCCCCCCCTTCCCCTTACGGTTGTCATGTCTATTTGCGTAAATTCTCACTATGCTCCATTTTTTTCTGAACCCTACAATAGGTAAAATACAAAGTTTCAAGTAGAAATTCGATTTGAAGTTGGAAGCCTTCCCTTGTTAGATTATCATGTGAAATGAAGATACATCAGGTGAATTTTCATTCTAAAGCAGTTTTACCTATAAAACCTATATTAAACTGTATTGATGTATAGCGAAATCTGTGTGGTCAATCTCAAAATTTCCAATATTCAATATACTGTCATTATTAACAATTATTTAAATATCATACCATTTAAAAATGTTCAACTTTTTATAGAATTTGCCATTTTATTTCCTTTAACGATTGTCGTTACTTTTATAAGAAATATAATTTCTCATGCTACCAATTAAAAATATGCCCGTTTGCAACGAACTATTAGTTACGTCTTTGATTGTCTCTGAGTCCAAAAAATTATTCAAATCTTATATAAATAGAACACAAAAAGTAAACAACACAGTAGCAACAATTTAAGTACAAAGTTTAACGTCTGTGAAATAAACACGTTAAACTGTTAAATTTAGTAGTTAAACTTAGTAACTAACCCAAAAATTAAAACAGCACAGAATCGAACAAATAAATTAATCGAAAACTTTTATCTGTGATATGAAATTGTTTCTACATTATTATTCTAGTGTAATCACTGGATGAAGTACTATATAATGTTTCTAATCCCTATTTGAGATGATACATATGTAAATTCTAACGTCGTTATACTGATTCTTTGTAACAGTATTGAGGTTAGGCGCTCAGAAGTGAGTAATATTTTTTAATTAAAGTTATTTTAATAACCTTCCGTTAAAAAGTTAGGATCATCTCAATAACTTCCTTTCCTTTCACAAAAAATAATAAAAAAAAACCACGGATGTTGTTTTCATCGAAAATTAATAAGCATTCAAATAACCTGAAAAATGAAAGAAAGAAAGAAATGTGTTTGTTTATGTGGGTAAATTAAAATTGATTTTTTTCCGTTGGTAATGTCTGTGCTTTTCCTAGCGGGAAAACCAAAGTTATCCGCTTCTTTCAGAAAGAATCGATCGGTTTCTAACATATTGCACTGAATCCTTCCTCAATGCTTGGCTGATCTCTCTAAGTGGGTCTCTTGCTTCGATTTTTGGTTACGGAAAGAAAAAAAAAACTCATCTTGATTGACTCTTTCCACTTGCCTGCATTCAACTAGGACAGGGAAAATTTATAGCAATTGAGGTGACAATAAGACAGCCATATTACTTCCTTGTTTACCACTGAATCAGTAACAACTTTCAAGTAATTATCTTCTAGTACTGCTTTTCTCATCCTTTACCTTAGCGTAGAAGAAGAATGTTATCAATATATAAATTTATGCAATAAATTATTTAAATCATTACTTCAACCTGGAAAAATCAGTAAAGACGAAACTTTCTATAAACACGAATAGAAAGCATTTCGTATAGTAATGGTAATAAAAATACATAAGTAAGCAGGCGCTGTAATAGATTAGTGTTACAGAGACATACAGAGATTATAGATTAGGATTGACAGAGACTTATCAAGAACGTTATTATTGTTTAATAAATACTTAGGAAATAACAATAGACTGTAAAAAAAAATTCGTTTCCGAAGTAAAAGAAAAGTAATTTTCTGCACACCAAATTATTAAACAAGTCATTTAGTTTAACTAGGTGAAAATGTATTGATTAAAGAACGAAAGAGAAAATAATGATATTGAAACAATGGAAAGAAAGATAAAGTCAAACAAACAATCAAAACCAATTCATTATTACTTTTAAAAGTGCAAATGAATGAATTACAAAAAAACTTATTTATACAACAATAAATAAATACGAACATAAATACGAATAAATAAATACGCTTTGAACTAAAGGAGTTTTTTTTTTAAATGAAGAAAAAATACTTTTGCTATTCTTTATTATGTTTTTATTTAAACATATATTTAAATAAATACTTGCATTTTTTTATACAATATAATGTTTTATTTAATTATGGTTTTTCGAAATAATTATAGTTAAGTTATCTTTTAGAGAAAATTCTTGAGTTCCCAGCCTCAAGTAATGCGAATTTGCTATGATTGGTCTTTTTTGGAGGATCTACCCTGTTATCTATTTAATAAGAATTAATGATATGATTTCGTAGGAACGAGTGGTCGTACAATAAATATGTCGTGAATCCAGGACGATCTATTTCTAAATAAATAAATAAATAAATAAAATGAAATACTTTCATTAAAAAAGTTAAAATATTCATCGAGGGTCAAGATTCATAAAGCCTCTTGCGTTGCTTGACCTTTGTGATCAGATGTCCTCCCTGCCTTAACTGAAACGCGTGGTACATTTGACAAAGAGCTGGGTAACCTTAAAAACCGTCGGGACGAGAAATAATCTGGGAAAAATCCCCGCTTCCCTAGCCCCATTCACGTGCTTCATCTCTACAGCTACTGGGCTCACGAAGTATTTTAATTATTAATTAAATATATTTAAGTGTGAAAACTTTATATACTTGTTTCATTGAAGAATAATAAGGATTTCTGCAAAGGAAACAAAGCTTATCAAATTAAAAAAAAATAGAATAAAGCTATATCGTCTTATAATAATAATAATAATAATAATAATAATAATAATAATAATATACATTTACATAATAATGAATAATATAATTTACGTAATAATTTACATTGATATAATTTACAATAATTTGACTTAGCGCTGACCAGTATATTTTTTAAAATGGTTTCTTTGCCCTTTTTTGCACCACAGCCTCAGCACTCTAGGAGTTCATAAAAACACTTATGCACAGCTCCAGAAGGTTGTGGTACTCAACACAACTCGCATAGTTAGGAAATTTATGGACACAACCACACATCCTTAACCATTCTTCCAGACATTTTTTTTTACACTTGGCAATATATGCTTTGGTCCTTGACCCGCTATATTGTCTTTGCTGGGGAAACCCATGGTTTGAAACTTTTACGATATACCGGTAATAATAATAATAATCGATCATCCATCAAGACTTAGCGCACAAACACTCACTTATTAAGAACACGGTCCCATATTACAAGTTTACACCGCAAGTACACACCCTCACATAAGCTGTACAGGGACCGTCCCGTTCACACAGACAAAACCATAAATTATAACAGATCTGACATCACACTTGTTGATAAGTTCAACAAACAGACCTATCTCATTGATATTACAGTGCCTATCAGAAAGAACATGCAGAAAAGTCACGCAGACAAGATCAGTAAACATACAGACTTAGCATACGAACTCCAGAAGCAGTGGAGGCAGGACCAAGTACATGTTGTACCCATCGTCCTGTTCACTGGTCTGGTGCCTCACACACTGCACCACAGCCTCAGCAGACTAGGACTTCAGAAAAACACAACTCCAGAAGGCTGTGGTGTAGTTAGGTTGTGCGTAGTTTGAAAATTATGGACACAACCACATATCCCTAAATCTCGAAACATTTTTGCACTCTTTTTCTTAACTTGGCAAAATGTGCTTTTACACTTGATCCGCCATGTTGTCTTTGCTTGGGAAACCCAAGTTTTGAAACATTTACATAATAATAATAGCTAGAGACTTAGAGCTGACCAGTAATTTATAAAATGGTTTCTTTGCCCTTTTTGTGTCAAAATTTGTGTTTCCAAAATAAATTCAAAATTATATCATAAAAGCAATTTTTTACATTTAGCGATACCATTGAAATTATCTATATCTATATAAATCCGAAAGTCCTCACTGGCTCATCACTAATTCTCCTACGTCCCATATAACCAGGAATCTGAAATTGGCAGAATGCTTCCTTACGTTGTACTTGGAAAAAGTAAGCTATTGGGATTTTGAGAAATCACTCTTAAGGGGTTGAAAAGGGGTGAAATCCCAGGAATAGTGCTACTTATTCTGGTAGCAAAAACTAGAACTAAAATATTTTTGTGCATAATTCTCGTCCGCATCTTCTCCAGTTTTTTTTTGTCAAAATCGAAACAATACATATTAGACAAAGTTTCGATATTCGGATAGGTGCCAAGGGAGGGGGGGGAGGGCTTTCTTGGTTTGCGTAACTCCAAAACTGTTTTAGATGGAAACATGAAAGTTGTCATCAGTGCTCAAATTGAAAAGATGGCTTTTTCGATATCGATCCCTAGAGTGTAAACGGGGAGGGGGGGAGGAGCTGGACTAACATTGTTTAAGGATACTTCTACGGGGTTTTCGGGATAGATATAAATAATTAAAAGCGCTTTATTTGGAAAAACGAAATTTGACATGAGCGTTCTTTGTCAAAATTGAAAAGATGCTATTTGACCAAATTTTCGATATCGAGTCTAAGGCCTTATTAATGGGGGTGGAGGTGAGGGGATGAACAAAAATTGTTGTAGGATACTTCTACGGTGTTTTCGGGTTGCAAAATAAGAATATAACATTAATTTGTACTGATCACGCGATTGCTTACCAACTGGGGACGGTTCGATGTGATAGGGATGTAGAGAGGGGAGAAAGGGGTGGGATGTGTTGGAAAAGATTCGAAATAATCTCGCAATTTTAATTTCTTTCTCATCTACATCAGGACATCTTTCTTTTGTAACCTTTACGAAGAACGGGTATTTCAGCTAGTATCTCCCTCTAGCTATATATATCCCTCTAGAGCAGCGATTCCCATCCTAAGGTCGCGTTACAAATTAAGGGAAATTAAGGGAAGTAGGGCCAAAAAATATTACGAAAATTCGAAAAAAAATTAAAATTTTAAATAAAAAGTTATAAGCAACCTTTTCTCTAATCAGCACAAAAATGACGTTTTTTTTTCTAATTATATCGTAAAGATTTTACGATATTGTTGAGGAAGTAAAACTACACAATTTTTTTATGATTAGAGGTAAAGTTAGATCATATTAAAGGTTTTAAGAAAGTTTTAGTTACTTTTTTTTTTATCTTTATCATGGATCGCTGGTCACAAACATTAAATTTTTATTATTACTAGTACTATTACTACTACTAATATTAATAATCCTAAAACTCCTTTTATTTAAAAAAAAAATTATTTACCATTTCTGAAATACAGGCCACAAGCAATAATGAAAATAATGTTCCTTTGGACAAGAAAGACAACTATCTACAATATTTATAGCAACAATATTTATAGCAAATCAGTAATTGTCCTTTTAAATAAAGAAATTAAATGCATAAAAATTACTGATACATCCAATATTCAGACAAAATAAGGAGGAAAATAAAATAAACTGTACAATTCTTGCTATAGAATTCAATAACTGAGGCAACAACAACATATCAATTTATATTAAAAATAATACATCATCACTCGAATTTCAAATATTATTTAATGTTTCAAATTTTCGGAAAACAATGATGATGTATTCTTTTTAATATAATACGAAGAGAGAAGAGATAAGAAGAAAATACTACATCAAACTATATCAAAGGCAATGGGCACAATGTATGAAGTTGCCCCACCCTTATATAGTGATAAGATATATAACTACAGAAAGATCTCCTTAAATAGAACATATTTTATTATTTACCATAAGTCTTCTTAATTCTCCCTCTTCTAGACATTCTATCTATTGAAAAGTCTTCAAATCTTCCAAATAAAACAAAAATAAACGTATAAAACCATACATTTATTGAAATAAATGTATGGTTTTATACGTTTATTTTTGTTTTATTTGGAAGATTTGAAGACTTTTCAATATTTTATTATTACCACTCGACTCAATTATTAGTCCGTTCGGAGTTATATACTTTTAGATGTGACTATCTACTTGACATCGTAATTCTCAAATTTATTATTTAATTAACGTTTAATAAATATTATCCGTAATTAATAATTAATATTATCATTTATATCAAATAAATAATAATTATTTACATGTAATAAATGAAAATAATATTTGCTGTTAGTGAAAATAATTATTAAATGGTAATTAATAAATACATATGGAAATTAAGATGTTAACTAGATAAGTCATATCTAGAATTATATAACTCCGAACGGACTAATAATTGAGACAAGTCGTAATAATAAAAAATGTTCTATTTAAGGAGATCTTTCTATAGGTATATATCTTATCGCTATACAGTGGTGGGGCAGATCTCCCCATTCTCCTTTAGTTTAAGAGCGCTAATTACTTGAGAAAACTCAATCGGTTAAGTCGATTTATCCGAATTGTATAAAATTCAAAAAATATCGCGTTGCTTTTATATAGTAGAAGGTGTAACAGAAAATAAAAAACTCTGAAGTTTTTCTTAAGAAAAATTTTTGAAGAATTTAGGAAGTTGATAGTACATTATTAGAAATATAATTTTTTAAAAATCAACTTTAAATATTAGACATTAACGAATTTTATTAGATCTATCGTTCTTTAATGCCTTTAAGTGAAGCTTTCAAATCTACAGTTAAAGCTTTAATTAAACTACAAAGTACTTATGGTTAATGGCTTCTGGAAGACGGAACCAAGTATAAATTTCGCACGATAACATAACGTATTAAACAAACAATTCAAGGAACACTTGGAATTCTGTAAACGCAGAAGGCAAACAAAGAAATTATTTTCTGAAACAATCTTAGAACCTGAGGCTATAGAGATAAGTTGTCTTTCTTTCTTTTTCTCTTTTTTTCTTTTTTAATTCTTAGGACTAGTGTACATCCGATGTCCTTGCCTCTCGCCTCAAGGTAAATCGCCGTTGTTCCTATGTAGACACATGATGTTGCCCAAATTCTCCGGTAAATTTGCTGCCATTAAGCAAGTGGGCCGAGAGCAGACAATTGTTGTCCTTGGAGGAGAGGAAGTCAGGGGAAGGGAACGGCCATTGGGAGCACTGCGGGTCCTCCTTCGCCATCAACTCTAGGCCACTGAACACAAGCAACATGGAAGTCGAGATAAGTCCAAGGACCGAGCCTGCCTTATTGAACGCCAGCTTCAGACAAAAGCCTGGCTCGTCTCCACTCCTTTGTGTCAATTTACTGTGAAGATCGGATACACCCCGCTCGTCCCGGAGCTGCTTATTGTCAGAGAAGACGACACGCAAGTGGAGGGGGTGGTGGGTGAAGGAAGGAAACAAGTGATAGAACGATAGATGGAAAACCTCCATTACAGTTACTAAACATGGAAATATCTTTGGCCTCCACAGTAAACAAAATGGGCGGAAATACAAAAGGCAAAAAAGAGAAATGATTCTGAATTGATGCTAATGTAGATAAATAAGCCGCCAAAACTGAAACACTTGATCAATTGCGAAGAGATCATTGTAAATCAACTGAAATTTAACAATAAAAGAAAAAAAGGCAGACGGATGTGTAAGTTAACGATAATTCTTTCATTTTTCTTTTTTAAAGTCGTAAATTAACTTTAAAAAGTTATGTAGAAGTGAATCATGACTCCTAATTCATTAGGTATTAAAGCATCTTAGTCGAATCTGTTGACTATAAACTGTTCTTGTAATTGAAACTAATTTAATGATGTCTTGCAATTTCATAATAATCATTTTCGACGACTGTCGCAGTTACGAGCTACAATAACACTGTAATAAATCTCACAGTATAGATCATACATCCATTTTTATCAACAGAGTTGAAGTAATCAAGAAAAATGCTATTTTTGTAAGAAGAAGTTTTGTCTCAAAATTAAAAAGAAAGAATTAGCAGAATTTAAAAAAAATCCCTAATAAGATTTTTGTAACAATCAAGATTTCTGAAAATCCCCTATTTACAAATCTTCTTTGTCTTTAATAATGATCAAGGCAATCCTAAACAGCCATTCAAATAGACAACTGGCGGACTCTAGCGTCATTCGCTATGAACTACTGTGGTCGACGAAGCGACACTTGCAATAACTTGCAGAGGAAGAGGTGGAGGAGAGCCTTTGGAAATCGAAGAAGTTCATGCGCTTTTGTTTCAAATGTTTTCTCAGCTGGAATATCAAAGAGAAAAGAGCGAATAGTCAGATGTATAAACAAGGAAAGGGGTCAATATATGGGGCAAGTGGAAGGGCAGGAGTACGCCGTTTGGAAAGCCTTGCAAATCGTAACAGATGTCGCTTACAATTTCTCCCTACAACAAGAATGGTTCTTCGCTGCCGAACAGCGCTTCGATACATCAACAATATTTCTGTCGAATAAATTTATACGCAAATGTACAGAGGGAACAGAATTTCTTAGACACGATCAGCAGTCAGTTGGAACAGTCAGGAAAATCCTATTTTCTTTATTAATTTTTTTTAATATATCTCGCACTGAACTCATTTTTTTTAGGGGGGGTTGCTTGTTTGCGTTCTTGAGCAGGTTTTTGTTTCAAAATGATATCTCGTTTCGTGGACAGATTCGCGCATCTGTAAAGAAAACAACAACTCGAGAAAGGTCTGCTACAACCTATTCTTGGTGAGGTCTGTTTCCTCCAGATAAACGCGTGAATTCGTAATTCATTTAAAACGCGTCATACGAATGTCACCTCGCATCGACAAATGACATCACCGGCCATTTGCTCATCTCCACTCGCGAAACTTCGTGCTTGGCATTTAAATAAACATGTACACAATTATGGAAGCTCCGCCAACTGTTCGGCTTTTCCGTAAAACACTATTTATTGCCGACACATTCATAATAAATTCTATTTTTAATTCTGAATTCCGACAAAAAAAAATTAATTGTAACCAGAGGACGATGTCGCTATTAACAGATATTGTCATGATTTTTAAAATTTTTTCATTTAAAATAGACCACCAAATAAATACAAAAATTGATAATTTCTATCTCATTGAAATACAGTTTACACTAAAATGTTTCATATTGTACAATTGTGGGGGCTCGTTGAAATTAACGCTGAGGAAGAATGTAAAATTTAGAGATCTCTGACAAGACATTAATCAAATTTCTTTGGTTAAATTTCTAATACATAGCATTAAAATTAGAATTTTGTTTCCATCATTTGCATCATTATTTCGATCATTTCCCATCAACTGATTTTACAAAATTGATTTTCGTAGAATTTGTTTCAAGAATTAAAATTCCTTGAAATTTGGTTATACATTACGTAATTAACAAATGAAAATTTACAATGAAATTAAAACGAAACATTATCTTTACAGTTTCCAATTTTACTTAAAATGGTTCTGCAAAGGATTAAACAATATTCACAGTATTTGGAAAACTCATTGCGATTGACAAAGATCTTTCAAAAGAGTATTACAAAAGTAGTTGTATGCACAATTTAAAAATCTTAATTTGCAACAAATTGTTACTATCATAGTTCATCTTTTCGTTTAAAATAGATCGATAAAAACTTAAAAGAATTTCTTATTTGTTAATTGAAGGAATTTTTCTGAGAAAGGCTGTATTTTGATACATTTAAAGGATCAAACAGCAGCTTTCGAAGAATATGTGTAGTGATACATATTCTCAAACATAAAAAAGTAATATAATAGATTATTACGTATAATGAATCATTATTTGTGTTTATTGTTATTTTTCAAAATTTATTCAAATGTATTCATAACGAATTTAGAGAATGGAGAAAAGAATTTCTTCTCCTCCTGAAGAAGTCCCGAGGAAGTCTTTTGCAATAAAAAGATGAAATAAAGACGGAAAATAAAGGAGTGTTTAATTTTTACAGAAGATTGTGATGTAAGGTGACTGCACCAAATAAGGCCCACCTAACGTTTAAGGATTTTTTTTTATATCTACTGCAAGAGTGAAAATTCTGAAAACTGTCTTGAAAGATAGTTTAAGGTGTGCTGTTATGAAAAAGTGAATTTAGAATTAGTTGCATTTGAAATTCTTTCTGTAATAACAGTTTTGAATATATAATTGAAGGGCCTTATTTGGAGCCCCTCTTCAAATATCAAATTATTCTACATTATTCTGCTCATGAAATACTTTAAAATGACAAAAAACATGTCCATATATGTTAAGTTGCCAAAAAATGGCGACGATTTTTCAAATTAAGTTGAAATAGTAATGAGAAAAGCTTTGGATGACTTTTACTGTTGAACTGAAACAAATATGGCGAGGCTAGAAGCCAGGACCTGTCTGAAACATAACTAATCTTGGTAAATTGTCAACGTTCTATTAATAAAACGAAGGATGGGCCTTATTTGGAACCGGGCCTTATTTGGGCAACCTATCTTATAACAAATAGCAAATCAAGTCTTTCAAGAGTAGAAGCAAACGCAAAAACAACATACATTGACATATATTTTCATTAACATTTTTTACAGAGATATAATAAATTGGCAGAAACATTTCAGTTTCTCTTTCCAAAGCATTATGACAAAATCTTACTGTCTTTACAAACACACAAAATTTTGAGAGCAATGCATTCACGTATTTACTCCGTTAATAGTATTAATACTTACGTGAAATAAAAACTTTTCTTTTTTTAATCCATTTAACAATGAAGAGATTTTTTATCAAATTTATAATAGGTTTTTAATAGGATACACTAAAATTGCGTTATCTAATTTCATTAATTAAAATTTACCATGTTTTAAAAATATAATTGATAATGTATGACATCCCAGAATCTCTACCTTGTGAAAATAAAGAATATTTCTAAGTATGTAGATAGGTTTATCTGTTACAGAGGATGATGCATTCCGTTTTATAACATTCGTCCGATTCATGAAGTAGTTTTAAGAGTAAAGATGCTTCAATGTGAATACATTCAAATGTTTGGACTACAATTTATTTACCAGATTATTTTCTAGTAAATTCGCTATTCCTACTTCTAAATCCAATTTTATTTTGTCAGTTTGGATTTTACTTGTATTCTTTAAAAAATCTTTTTTATTAATTCGTAGAGAATACTTGATCGATAAGTAGCGTTGCATTTTCCTATATTTTTTCTTGATTGTTTGTACATTCATTCTAGTACATATTCTACCACTTTAGGTAATCTCTCCTGTATTACAGCTCAAAGCTAGTTAGAAACATTTTCGTAATTCCGATTTAGTTCATTAACAATATGCTTAGTGAAATAAAAACTAGAAAACTAAAATTTTGCTAGAAATTGAGAAGTATATAATTTGGAGTTTTAATATAAAAATAACTAAAAATAATCTCGAAATGGATGGACACAATATTCATATTTGAATAAAAGCAATTCATTATTTCACAAACATCTCTGAAAATGAAGAGTGTCTGGGATTTAACCCACAGGAACAAAGGTAAAAGAGACGAAGCCTTTTGTGATCCACTTCGGGAATCGTAATCAGGTCTCGGTTAAAAACCAGAAATTTTTCGTTTTCAGTAAATGCGCCCACAGTAACGTCAACATTACCTATCTTTTCTGTTTTTGTTAAGTTTTGATTAAATTTTTGAATTTGTAGTAAAAAAAAATTACTTATTATTTTTGTAAATGGAGTAATAATTAATGAAAGAGAACTAGAAATTTAGTATAACGTTTTCTAATGTGCCACCATTTTAGAATTGAAACGAAAAAATGAATAAAACAAAAGATTTTTACATTCAAATTTATAAGGAATATAAAGTCTGTCCATCTGATGTTTCAAGATAAGAATTTTTCTTCAAAGCTCAGACTAAGAAATTTTAAATATAGTCCTGTTTAAATAGGAATTTTTCATTTTAATTATTTCACAAACATCTCTGAAAATGAAGAGTGTCTGGGATTTAACCCACAGGAACAAAGGTAAAAGAGACGAAGCCTTTTGTGATCCACTTCGGGAATCGTAATCAGGTCTCGGTTAAAAACCAGAAATTTTTCGTTTTCAGTAAATGCGCCCACAGTAACGTCAACATTATTAACATAAAGAAATAGTCAAATTTTTCATTTTTAGACTATTTAAGCATCACAAGATAAATGAGTTTTAAAAATTGATTTTATCTTGTGACGCTTAAATAGCTTAAAACTGAAAATTTTCAATTTGAGGAGTTCAGGATTTAAATAAACCTTTAGGCATTAATAGACAATAAATTGTAATTTCTTCATTAACAATTAAACGACCCAGTAAGATTTTCTAGCATGAAGCTATTTAAAAAAATATTTTAGGAAATTTTGAATCGAAATTGAAAGCTCGGGCCAAAACGCCATTAAGCACCGTACTCATCTGTTTTATATAAAAATAAAAGACATAAAACATTCTTATCTTTGAAAGCTAAAGTTTTCAAATATGCTAAGGTTGCTAAGGTTCTTAGCAACATTGTGAAACTGGATTCAGATATGAGAATAGCTAGCCAAAAACATTTACTGAATTCCTCCACTAATTGTCCTCTGAAGTTTTGAAATCGTTCATATTCGACAATAAATTATCCTGATATAAATAAATTTAGAATTTTTATGATCTTCATAAAAAAAATAGCAAGCTGCTATTTAAAAATTGGCACCCAATCTTGTTTTTCTTACTGCTTTTTCTATTTTTAAGACAGCATTAATTTCTTTTTCTTGCCATACTTTCTCTTTTCTAAACTCTTCCTTCGGAAAATAAATTCTCCACAAAGCTCTTCGGTTTTCTTTGTTCTGTCAGATTTGAAGATTGACCAGCACGGAAGGGCTGTAGCTTTGCTAAATAAGAGCTCTTGACGCAACGATCGGCGATTCGTTGCGAAATGAGTATAAACTCTGTACAGAAATATCGGTTGGATCTGACATTTATTAGGCTTTTCATAATATACGCTCGTGTGAACATGCAGTTTTTCCATCATTAAATGAGAAAGGAACTTCTAATGGCTAAAGCAGAAACAATATTGGCCTTCGTTTGAAAACTTTCAAAATCTTAACTGAAGTCACTATCAGCAATTTTCTTCAATTGAGAATGGTTAAATTTCCACCAGCAATTCTCCTACAGATCTCGAGGATTCAAACATGTACAATTCAGATCTAATTTCCATTTAGATAAAACAAGAAACTTTGAGACTCAAATGTAAACTTGAAATCAGAAACTTTAATGGAATTAATCAAGTAGGCCTAATTACAATACTAATTAAACTCAGATATACGTCTTAATTATGCTTGTTTAGGTAACTTTAATTTCAATTTTAAAAGAAAAAAGCATTAAAATCATGCTGAATTTTTATATAAATTCGTTAACTTAAATCGTTAGCATAAGAAAATGAATATACTTAAGTAAAAAATGTTAAGTTTAATAAAGACACTATAAAAAAGGGTCTCTTTTTTATTGAGATTAATTCTCTTAAAGAGACAAAAAGGCTTGAAAAAGAGGAGACGGTTAATTTTTTTATCTCCTTGAAAATTCGTTTTTTCAGTTAATAAATGTAGTTTGACATTTATTTTCTGGTGTTATGATGTTTAATAATAAGATATTTATTTTATTTTTTTGGATTTATAATGGTGGTTTTTTTTTAGCCCATATTAAAAATTTAGTATAAACATGCTTTACATAACGAATTAAAACTTAACTTCATTTGAAGAATCATCCTGTAAATTTCGATTGTCAGAGAGCATGAATTAAGTTGTCTAAGTTAAAAAAAAATCAATGTCTTGTAATTGTGTGGGATATTGGCTGAAGGGTAAGCAGAAGTATTTTTATCAGTAGTTCCCAAAAGCTGTACTCTGCTTCTTGTGGCTTTTGTAGAATTGGCACAGCTTCCCGAATCGCTGAACCATACTCATCCCATCTTCCAATCAGGCGCTGTTGGAAGACGAGGAGAGGGGGAAGGTAAAATGGACCGGGTTAAAGTTGTTGAGAGTTGGGGTCCATTGGGCGCTTGTTACATGGAAATTTCCCATTGATTTCAATTAAGCAGGAAAGATAGAGCAATCTCATACATGACAGCTCGCAAATGGCGATTTTCTAAAAAGTTCCTGATGGTAAGAAAGAAACATGAAGAAGAAGAAAAAGGCTCCAGCGGCGGGTGGAGGGTAGCAGTGGAGAACGTTTTCTTCCTTTTCAGGGCAGCAATTAGCAATCTTTTCAACCGTTTTCCTTCACCACATGCTTACCAGGTCCAAACATGTCGAGGGTTATCAGAAGCTCATCTTGGTCAATTAACCTTCTTTCCCATTTCAATTTCCTCTTGTGCTGTTTCTCTTCCATTGTTGGTTGGAAATTGTAGAATCAGAAAATCGATGACACCATTAATAATAAACCTGTTATTGTTGATGTAGAAGTCGGTCAACCAAAAAGGTTGCATGATTCAGTTATTAAAATATTAAAATTGAAAGTGTAGGTTAAATAGAAGTTATTTCTTTTCTTTCTTCTTTACGAATTGGATTTTCGCTTGAACTTTAAGTAAGTACCTCTCTATTCCATAAAGATTTACCTTTCCTTTTTTTATTTTCCATTCCTTTTAGTGAAATACATTGAAACAAAATTGTTTATTTCTAAGATTACGAATAGATTTTTACGTTATAGAAATGTACTTTATTAATATTACCTCTCTTTTATTTTCTCAAAAGAAATAACTTCAAAGAACAAATATATTTTAATAACTTGAAAGTAATCTTAAAATTATCCTATGCTGTCCTTTCATGACTTAAATTTACTGTATTGCGTACAAAGATTCCACAAATGTATAAAAATTATAGGATTTTATCGGATCAAATTTTGCAATCTATGAACAATTGAAAATGACGTTACGATGGAATTTAAAAGCAACTCATAAAAACTAATTAAAAATTGCCGTTTATAAACTGTGCTAAATACAATATACGGCGTCTCGGATCTCTATGTCAATTTTTTTTAAGATTTATTATTAGGGTCATTCCACAAAAAACGTAACTTTTAAGAGACAAAAATGTTAAAAAAAAAATATTGTAACAGAGTATAAGATACAGTAATGAAATCTACCATATTTTAAAGGCATAACTCATAATTTAAGTAAAATTTCAATTTATTCTGAAACTGAGTGGTTAAACAGAACATTAACTTATCGCAAAATAGCAGAAAAGAAATTTACGGATAATAATAAACAAATATTCCAAAATCATAAATATTTTAAATTAATTATTGAGATAATGATAATAAACAATATAGTACATATACTAAATCAATTATTGAGACTCATAGTATTTAAATAAATGATTTTGTACCCTCTGTTACGAAATTAATATCCTCCATTCAATGTTAATGTAACGGAGGATACATCTACGGAGGATACATTTCTGCAAAATTTCCCTAGTTTGTCATGCTTATTGTGAGGTTAGCTCGTGAACATCCTTTAAAATGTAATTGAATCGTATTTAAGAATAACTTCAACAAGTTCTATGTATTTTCTCAATGTTATTTATTTGTCTAAGTTGAGAACGGAGGATACACAAAGATTAGAACCGTCTTGAGAATCCTGAAGAAACTGTTAGATAGAATATAGTTAAACCATACTATTTTACTCCAAACAAGATAGAGCTAAAACAAAGTGGCGTCTTTTCCTCCTTCATCCACTCTTTGTGAATACTATTGCCATCTAATGGGAATTTGTTCAAATATCTTCAGAACGGAGGATACAGGGAAAGTCTGTGACAAACTTTCAAACCTAATAACATATGTTCAAGCTAACATTTTCTCATTTTTTTTTTATGTCGAACTGCAGTTCACCTTTTAATGTAAGAAATACAATGTGACTCACTTATTCAATATTTCCTTAAATTCATGAAATAATTAACCACCCTTCTGACGAAGCACTTGTGACACGTAACGGAGGTATACATATCTTCACTGTTGTTTAAAAATTTAATAGAAATAAAATGAAAGAACAAAGAATACCAATGTTCATATCTTCCTTCGTTTGTATTGCTGTTTATAACCACTGAAAGAAGAACTTTGAATATTTCTTAAGTAAATAATTGCCTTGTACGTAAAAAGGTACGTTTTCTGTGGAATGACCCATTAATGCTTGTTGAACATGTTAACTTATTTGATTAATTCTTTTTTTAAATTTCTTCAGCAATTTAATTAGAAGCACGGTACAATAATTTCAAGAAATAAGACTACTTTCCAATTAAAGGAAAGCAGTTACGTAAAGAAAGAAAATGTTCTTTTGAATTACAAAAAGAGAAAGTAAAGTAACTGTTAAACTCGAAATAAGGATTCTGAGATGAGGATTTAATATGAATTCATATTGAAATATGTATTTGTAAATTGCTTATTAAGAGAAATGTGATAGTAAAATGAACAGATTTAAAGATTCTCTCTTTTAGCATGTTTAACCTAAACAAATTTATCGACCTAAAGAGAAGATTCAAAGATATTTTAAGTTACTTTCTTTATAATTTTGCTGCAAATGTCATTTAATCTATCGTTCAATGATTGTTATACTGATACGAAGTTGTAGACCGTTAAACGTTAACCGTTTTAACTGTTTATCCATTGAATCACCTAATAATTCATATTATAATGAGTAATTATAAGACTGAAATATCACAAAATTTATTTTTTAAAATTTCCTTTCTGGGAAGTACGAAAGTCGTTTATCGTCTTTTATTAACGATTTGTCATAATTATAGTAACAGCTGTGGATTTATAATTTTTAACAACTGAGTTATCGTGTAGAAAAAATTCATTAAAAATATTGCAATATTTCCAGATTTCTATTACTAACTTAGTATATGGATTGCAGTACAGCTTTACCTCAAACAGGAAGAGGAGGATTTTATAATTACTACCAGTAATCTGTTGCAGAAATAGATAATTTAAAAACGCCACATAAGTACACAAAGATTCCTTAAATTGAAAAAAAAAATAGGTAATAAGAAATTTGAACCAATTCTTTTATACTTAATTTTTGAGAGGTTAATTACTTAATTAGGTTTGTCCCAAGACGACTGGGCAGACTCTTGGACCCGTTTAGAGGGGGATGGAAAAATATCCGCCCTCCGTCGAGGTCAGGGATCGAACCCGCTCCTCCAACCCTCTACCATTTCGGCTACCGGGCCCACAAAGTACTTAGCAGATTCTTTATTTTTGAAGAAAAAATGGAAAGTGTAGGCTTTAATCGCTAATAAGCAGTACTATCTTTCCAAAACTTCATATTTTTTATTACAGCATTTATATATAGTTCAATAAATTTATTATTGGTAAAATTAGTAAAGGATATTTTCTGCAGTAAAGTACGATTGTCTATTGTTTATTAAAGGAATCGGTGCAGAACTTAATTACCTTCAATAATTTACTTGCAAATCGATAAACATTTTTTTTCCAAACGGAACAAATATATTGAAAAACAACTTAGAAAAAACAACTTAGCTGCCAATAGATGAATGTTTTCAGAAGAGGTTTTAAATCTTCTAGAAACATTTCTAATCTTTTTGAAAGTTATTAAAGGTATTTTAGTAGCCGGTGATGGGATTCTCTGTAATCTATACCAATGGTTCCAAACTACTAAATTTCACGGACTCAAAAGCAACATTGGGAGACAGATATGACATTTGTTTTATTAATTCGTAAGTGAAGTGTAATATATAATTATAAAAATAAAAAATTAATATATAAATACAAATGTAGTAAATAATTACAAAAATTGAACATAAACAATTAAATGAAAAATTGATTACAATTGTTTTCCTTATTAATGACCGATCGTGGAGCGGTCAAAACATCATTATGGACCAAATCTTTAGTTACTTATTAGTTTAGTTTACTTATTAATTTAAATTCAAAAAAACATCTTAAATACTTTCAAAAGTTCGGGCAGAAAATTGGTTTTACCCTGTATAAAATGCGGTCATTATATATAAAGATAATCGAAGTAATTTAGTAAACGATTCCACTATTTGAGTTAGTTTAATGAATTTCGGGGCTTTCGAAATGAAATGCCCTGAAGAAAACTTGATTTTTTTAACTTTATCTCTTTCTACTCTTCTTCACATTATACCAAGTTAATTTTCGCCTTCGTTAGATATTGGCTTCCTCATATCGACTGAGACACCCCCAAGTGATTGACGTGTGAATTAGAGGAAGTAAATGAAGAATTAGGAGGTATTAACGATGACACATTCTCGCAGATTCCAACCACGCAAAGGAACTGGGGAGGAGACTGCTCGGCATCGCCCCCAACGTTGGCAATTACGATGAGATTGAATTTACGTTAGCGTGCCATTGACGTCTTCCTGTTCCCTGACCAACATCATAAAGAACATTATTAGAGGAGGGAGGAGAAGGTGTAATCTAATCAGCATCCACCGTCATTACAGAAATAATATTTTATATTTTATCAACAATAGAATTACCTCCTCAACTTTGTGGTGAGATCGTTCTCAACAGCGATGTGTCAAACACGTTGCCACCTCATTTACAGAATGTTCAACTTTCGTTCTTGAGGGTTTGTGGCAATCACCATCTTTTTTTATCACACATTTATTTTAAAAATGACAGTTTTTATCAGATAAGAAAATATTTCTGTAAATAATACATCATAATGTATAATAATATATTATAGAACAAGAAATAAAACTTCAAGCAATAATTGTAGAAAATGCTACAAAAGAAGGAAGTAAAATATGTAGATGACAAAAAAAACAAAACAAAAAATACGTTAGGAGAAAAAAAAGCTTAAATGCTGAAACATAAGATTAGATTAAAGTCCACCATAATTTTATGTACAGCTGACCAAAAGAAAAATTCAAGAACAATGAACTATTTCAAAAAATTAAGTTTTTGAAAATTCAACTAAGGACATAAATTTACTGTATTTACATATTTAATATATTTTAAAATATTTCAAGTTCTGTTAATATTAGAAAAAAATAGCAATTGTTTAAATAGTTATATTACAGTGTCAAGTCAAATTAATTACGATTTACATTAAAAAGCTTCTGATTAATAATTTTGTTTAATCATTCAAATGGTTCTTTTATTAAAATAATTTTTATTGTGTTTTTAATATCAATTATTCATTACCTATAAGTTCTTAAAAATGAAGGCAATACACTAAATTATGAAATTACTGAGATTCACCATATTTTTTTTTTTGCTTATATGAATTTTACTCAAAACAATCAATAAAATTACTTTTGAATTTTGTTTTTCTTAAGATTCAAGACTCAAGAGAAGCAAAGAATCTGTATTCTAATGCAGTTTCTCCATATGCGCTTCAAATCATGTATATTTTACATTTTCAATATAACAATGCACATAAACATTCTTTGACCAAAAAATGGATGTACCCGAAAAAATAATCCGATAGTAATGAAACTTTACGTGCAAAAACCTTTCGACCGAATAATCGCATCCAATGAATATGATTAGCCGGAGCGCATTGGAACTGAGCATCATGATGGTGTATATAAAAAGCGAATTTCGCTTTCAGGAACAAAACTTCCAGTGGATTTTGATTGAGTTTTCCTACCTTGTCTGTAACAATGCCTCGCCGGTGAATTCGCGGCCACTACGACCATATGACGGAGTTTGAAAGAGGATATGCCATCGGACTAAATGAGGCTGGATGGACAAACCGACGAATCGCTTGGAATTTGGATCGGAGCGATGCGGAAATTAAACGATGCTGGCAGGAATGGGTCCTGAACGGCAGATTTCAGAGACAATAGGGAAGAGGACAGCCTAGGGAGACGACAGAAATAGGAATATAGAGCCATTGTCAGAGGAGCTGTTACAGCACCAGATTCGTCGCTATCAACCATCCAACCTATGACAATACTGAAGTGATCACCCGGACCATTAGTAGAAGACTACGGGAGCAGAATCTACGCTTTCGGCGTCCATTACGTTGCCTACCACTGACCAGTACGCACAGTCAGGAGCGATTGCAGTGGTACCTTGGATGATCAACGTGGAATTGTGCTGATTGGGTACGAATTGTCTTCAGTGGTGAGTACCGTTTTGAACTGAGCCCGACGACCAGAGCAGACGTAATTGTTGACGGTCCAGACATCGTCAGAATCCCGCTCTTATTGTCGTACGCCATAAACCCTTACAACAGAGTTATAGTCTTTAGATTGATCATATGACGTTAGATGGCCGGACCTCTTTGGCAGTTCCCGTGGCACCTTCGTGTCACCTTCACAGCACAGCGGTATGTTGATGAAATTCTATGACCCGTTGTGTTGCCGTTCCTTTCGCGACAACGAGGGCTTACTTTTCAGCAAGATAATAGCTCGGCTACACCCGGCACGCCTCTCTAATGTTTGTCTTCCTTAGCCAGCGACACACTTCCTTGGCCAGCCAAATCGCCATATCTCTCTCCTTTTGAGCATATTTGGGATGCGATGTGGCGTCGCCTGCGACCATCCTAAAATGTTGATAAATTAGCCCGCCGATAGGAGATCATTTGGCAAGAAATCTCGCAGAACACCATCCGCCAACTGTATCAATCAGATAACAGCTTGTATCCAGGCCAGAGGTAAACGAACGCCATACTAACCTGCTCACTTTATATAGCTCTTTCTGACCAATAAATCATCCAACTGTTCTGAAATTCTAATCATTTCGTTTTCTATACATGTACATTAAACCTACCAAAATTTATCTCAATTGGATAATTCCTTCTTGGTGCATCGATTTTTTTTGTCAAACATTATATAATATTTTCTTTAAAAAATTCGAAATATCAAGATGAAAAATTTATTTATTTTCTCCACATTGGCAGATGGACCTCGTCGCAATTATATTCTTTTGTTCGAGAAATTCTTCCTTTTCTACTCTATTCAGTCCTTTATGCATTTTATTATGCATTTTATTAGAAATAATCTGGGAACGCAGCTTATTGACATGTAATACAGGGACAGATTGAAATGTGAAGCTCATATATGAATTTCGATCTTTTCAGTCAATATAGCTTATTATTTTGCATGAACATAGAGTGAATATTTAATAAAACAAGTCTAACTGAATTAATCTGAAACTCACAAATTTTCTGGGCTGTGTTCAGTGATCTGTTTTCAATGTTATTCTCTTTTCAAGTAAATTACTTTCACTGATGTTATCTTTTGTGTTGTTCAAACGATCAGAGCATTAAAAATTAAATTGCAATCTGCCTTGGCATATCTTACCTGAACCGAAAAGCCAAAATTTTTAATTAAATTTACATTCTTAAGTGAACTTTTCTCGGTAGCTTTAACTTGGTACTTATTAAAATGAAAGATCACATTTCAAATTATTTCATTCTAAATGCTGATGTCTTTGAGATTTCTGTTTCTGTACAAACAAGAACAGTACAGGTTGTTTTCATGCAGATTCTATTATACTTCGGCCTATGAGACTCTGTAATTAATTTCAAATCATCATTTTATTAATAATTCAAGAAAAATCAATAATTTCAAGCAAAATGTTTGCTTAAAAGATGTTACCAAAAACTTTTTATTGACTATCATTAAAGATACAATTGTGAACATCTATAATAATAATAAAAATATTAATAAAGTCCAAAATCTGAATTTGTTATTTACTCATATTATCCTCAATTGGAAACTAGATTTAGACACATATAAGGACAGTAAACAGGATAGTTGTTTTAAGAGCTAATTAAACAAAATCAAATTCCATGGAAAAGTAGACAAAAAGAATAATGTAGTCTATGGTTAAACATGTAAAAATCACGACTGTATTTACATCGACCAAACTTCTCAGGTTATCTCTACGAAGATGAATGAGCACAGAATAGCTGTAAAAAACTCAACAATACTCAACAATATATCACAGCTAAACAAGTCTCGGACTTCCAATATAAACTTGATTTTGATAATTCTTTGATTTTAGCTATTGAAAACAATGATACCAAGCGATTAGCTATAGAAAGATATTTTATTTATTTTAACAATACTGCTTTTATTACATCCTATCTAACAAGAAGATCTCCTTTTATTTAAGTAATTAACCTTCAGTAAAACCTTTTGTTTGTTTTTCAATATTTTTTTTATTCCTGTTTAATTGATTGTTTTTATTTATTGTAATAAATTCCTTACAAGCCGTACCGATTAAAGGCATCATATCTCGCCCCTAGTTGTGGCCTAAAGAAAGCTGATCAAGCTACGAGCCCGAGCATTTGTAAAAAAATAAATAAATAAATAAATAAATAAATTCTTTACATCCAACTATATCTTTTTTTAATTCTTGTAACTCCCATTCATACCCTTCATAATGTACTCGATATTATTTGAATTTCAATTGCTTATTTCCGCCTGGTCTAATTATACTATTACTTTTTAATTATATCTTTTAAACCCAAAACAAGTAATTAAGTTTGTTATCTATTCTTTTTTAATGGTTACATTTTTTGTATTAAATTCCTTACACCATACTATATCCTTGTTATTATAAAGATTATTGAAAATCATTCTATATTGTTTTCTGACTCATATTTCATTTCCCTTTGCCCCCTATAGTCTGTCAAATGAGAGAAAAATAGACCACGCTCATTTTCAAAGGAAAATGGCTGACAAAATCGGTATTTTGCTTAGCGATTGCAGGTGTTTAGTTTATTATTCTATAGTTTTCCTGCTCTCCCGTAGAGGGCATCACGCTTCCGTTTTATTCTTCAAATTCCTTTATTTACTTTTTTTTATTCATTTTTGATTATTTATATTAATGAAACTGTTAATTTATTACTTAGGATGTTTTACGAGCTCAATGTTTTTCATATCTCAATATGAAAAGAACTGGTTATTTTAAACGAAATTTAAAATTACATTGCGGCCGACAGTTGAAATTCCTATGCCTGCTGCATCAGCAGTAGCTCTCCAGAGTTTTGTTTTATTTTCTGCACCTGCAGAAGTCTTGAAGTTCATGTACACGTTGTTTATAATCTGTCGTGCTTGATTATGGATTGTTTTGTGAGAAACTCCATGGGAAACTATTGTATGTTGACATTTAGTTTCGGAATCCAACCGAGTTCAGAGCTGACGCCATGTTCAACAAGTCTCAGGAGGGAGGGCGGGACTTAAGAACTGTGGCAGACACAATAACCGAGTAGTGCTTCTCTTTGGTTGGTGGTTATTCTTTCGTTTGCAGACTTAAGTACAGCATTCAACCTCAGATTTTTTGAATCTCAGATTGCTCAATTACATCTACTCTGTCTGTTATTACATCACTTGAAAATGGCAATTGCAACTATCATTGCCGAAACATTGTGGGAGTTTCTCAACTATATATCTAACTAAAATTCTAATTTGGCAAGTTTGCGTGATATTTATGTTGTCTGAAAGCATTTTACCTCTTACGCGTTAAATTTATTATACAATAATTAAATATTTAATTAAATTTATGTTATTCTTAATGTGAAAAGATATTCTTTTTTAAAACCTAGGATTATTTTTGCATATGAGTGCCACAATTCGAGCTGCTAATATACAAAAATTATTTCACTTCAAACTTGCGGTAATTCGATTTTTTTTGGATATAAAGTTCATATTTTCTTCTTTTTAACAATAAAAATTTTATTATTGAAAATAACTTCAAAAAACTTATTGTAAATATAAAAAGTATTTTAATATATTTTTTAATTTTTTTTTTAATTTTATGAAATTGTGTGCAGCAAATGAAATTTAACTTTTAATTTATACTTTAATACGATTTTCTATGTTTATAAATAATAATAATAATAATAATAATAATAATAATAATAATTATAAGAGACGATCGACCATATTGTGCATGAGACGATCGACCACATAATATCAGGCTGTCCCCTTCTCTCCCAAACAGACTACCTCCATCGACACAATCAATTAGCGTCGATCGTTCATCAGCAGCTAGCACACAAACACTCAGTTATTAAGAACACGGTCCCGTACTACAAGTAACACCACAAAGCGTATTAGCGTCACCCTCATCTAAGCTGTACTGGGACCGCCCCATTCACACAGGTGTTAATCGCCCGTAACACCGGTGCAGGGTTTGGACGCTCTCCTACCAGAGGAGGTATAGGCTAGATACCGCAAGGGGGCGCCAACCCCAAGGGAAGAAACGAACAACACAGAAGAAAGGAAAGTGAAACACCCATGCCACTGCCGGGATTCGAACCCAGATACTGGCGCATTGGACGCCACGGCTGGCCGCCGCCGAGACCGCACGACCACGCCAGCACGGCCATTCACACAGACAAAACCACACATCACAACAGACCTGAAATCACACTTGTTGATAAAGTCAACAAACAGACCTATCTCATTGATATTGCAGTACCTATCAACAAGAACATATAGAAAACTCACGCAGACAAGATCAGTAAATACACCGATCTAGCACACGAGCTCCAGAAGCAGTGGAGACAAGTCCGAGTACCCAACATCCTGTCCGCCACTGGTCTGGTGTCTCACACATTGCACCACACTAGGACTTCACAAAAACACCAATGCACAACCCCAGAAGGCTGTGATACTGAACACAACACGCATAGTTAGGAAATTTATGAACACAATCACCAATCCAAACCATTCTTGTACACTTTTTCTACACTTGGCAATAGGTGCTTTGGTCTTTCACTCATCATATTGTTTTTGCTGGGTTAAATCCAAGGTTTAAATCTTTTACATAAAAGTAATAATCAATTTATGGTCTTTATAAACTCAGTATTTAATTTTAGATCAATGTAGATTTGCAAAATTAACAAAATTCAGTAAAAAAAAATAATAATATAAAAACTTAAAAATTCCAAAAGAAAATAGAAATTAGGGAAGTCTTTGCTTACAAAAATTTTAAAATAATTAAAATATAGATACTGAGGAATAAACTGAAACACTGCACGTTATTCTTCATTTATGGCAAGAGATCAAAAGAATTTTCATCAGATTTTACTTCAGAAGTATCTCTTTTGTAATGTTGCATTACAACTTTTTTTAACTTTTAAACAAATTTAAACCAATTAATTTTAAGCTTTCAATCATTCTGTTCAATAGACAGCTTTTCACATTAAAACACAAACAAACTGTGTTTTACAATAAAAATTAACGTACCCGTTATCAAATAAACAAGAAACCAACAAGATACAAAAGGAAAACAAAAGATTTCACCTCTGAGCTATCGTTGGTGGGTGTTTGAGACGGCCGTTTCGTTCTCTTTATGGATTCTACAGCCAGACAAACCCCTCGATGATATCTCAATTCTCGAAATCAACCATTAGCCTTTGCTTTCTTCAAATTCTTCTTTTCCTGACGGATTTGCAGGCCAGGAATTGGAGGTTTTGCTCTTGTTTTGATTTTTTTGTTTGTGGATTTATTGTGTTGGCATCCCACAGGCGGGTGCGTGATTCGAGTAGCTATTCAGGTTTCGGGATATGAACTTTCATCGAGGGACTTGTCTGACTGATAAGTTTATAAAGAGGACGAAACGGCCGTCTCAGACTCCCACCGATGTAGCTCAGAGGCGAAATCTTTTATTTTCCTTTAGTGTTTTGTTGGTTTCTTGTTTAAACGGTATTTTAGTTTTGAAAAACAAAATATAAATTTTGATTACATTGAACAATTTTAGAGACTTAGTATAAGTAGACATGCAATTTTGTAAGTTAAAAAATTCGGTAAATCTATCAAGTTTATTTGAAAAATATTTACGTGTGCTGATATATGTAATTAAAGGTTCGGCCTACACACAAGCTTAAAAAACACCAAAAAACTGAGAACTAAAAGTTATTACATTTAAAAGTTTAAAAGTTTAAAAAACACTAAAAAACCGAGAGTTTTTAGTGTTTAAAAAACACTAAAAGTTAATACATTTAAACGTTTTAATTATTTTATAAGCTTTTTTAAACGTTTTAATTATTTTTCAACTTTTTTAAACTTTTAAATGTATTAACTTTTAGTTCTCAGTTTTTTAGTGTTTTTTTAAGCTTGTGTGTATGCCGAACCCTTAATTACTATCAAGTTTATTTTAAGAGATTTTGTTTTCTTAAATTTAGCAATTAAATAAATTTAATCCAATTTACAAATATTATTTGTTGATTCAAAAATTTTAGAAATTGAATTAATTTCAGTATATTTTATTTTTTCAAAAGATGTTGTCATTACTAATACAAGATAGAGGAAGGTGACCATATTTCGGATACCATTTTGTTTTTAATCTAAAGAATTTAAAATATTGAAGTTTTGGTTAAGAATTTTACTTTGTTTTCTTCTATAAATAACATAATTTTAGATCCCGAACTGATAAATATCCATTATAAAAAATAGATAGTTTAATTATATTTTTTGCAAAACATTGCTGTTTTTGTTGTGAAGCAAATGGGGTCTTAATTTCGGATACCTAAGAATTTCAGGTTAATAATTATGATAATGTAATTAAATGAAACATATAACGCAAATACAGTAACTTATTTATTTGAGTAATGACTTTATGACATTCTAATAAAATTAACGACATTATACATTAAAAATAATGAAACTGTTGCTGTAGGTCTACTGGGTTGGTTGAATATTGTGAGCTAGAGATAACATTTTCGGATACAAGAGGTTCTATGTTGCTGTCTACCGTTATTTCTTCTACACGAACTTCAGCCTTTGGGGGTGCTTTCTATAGCAAACGGATATCCGAAATTAGGCACCATTGACTATCCGAAATTAGGACGTTATGACAAATATTTTTGAATCAACATTTTAAACTAACCTTAAAATCATACACAACGATGCGACTTGCCACTTAAACTACATTTTATGAACTTCATTATACACTTTAAAACAAATTATTAGAACTTACCACTTCCGCTCCAGCTGTGTTCGAAGTTGACATCTTCAAAAAGTCACTTTTTGGAATATTTTTAAATTATTTATTGTTGCGTACATGCAGATCAAAGGCTCACGACGACAAGACAGATTACATATGGTGGCCAGAGCTTCCGCTCATGGTAGACACTAATGCAATCTGCTGACCTGTATGCGATTTATCACGCTATCCGAAATTAAGGCACCATCCGAAATATGGTCACTTTCCTCTATAGGTTGTTGTTTTTTTGCCAAAACTAACTTTGCTTGCTAAATTCTGTTTATTTTGCATTTATATTGTATCATTTTTTTTGGAAGAACTATTTACTTTAATTCAAAATGATTTTATTAATTGTTTCTGTTTGGGTTATTAGATGACTTCCTTGGTTTTCGGAAAAATTACATTGTTTTGTTATTAAATTTGAAAGTGCCATTGCGGATTGGCCGAGCGGTCTCGACAGCGGTCTGCCGTCTGGCCGGTGTGTCGGAACCTGGGTTCGAATCCCGGTGTTGGCATGGCTGTTTCCGTCTTCTTCTGTGTTTCGTCCGTTTCCCCCTGGGACTTACTCTCTCAGGGTTATCCTGGACGGGATGTGAATATTGGCTCTCCCTTCTTGAATATCATTAGCTTCGCCCTGAAGTTGTCAGATTGAGCTATTTCCATGGCCCCTAGTTGGCCAAAATCGATAAAGGAAGGAAGGAAATTTCGAAGTTCACGTTAAGAACTATCTAAACTAGAAATTTTGAAGAAAACTTTTATAGTTAAGTTTCTATTAGAAATTTTAAATAAAGAAATGTTAACAAATAGTTTATCCAAAGAGTTTTCAATTTTTATTACTATGCATTTCAAAACAGTTTACACATTGGCAGAGAATCAAGAAATAGTAGTAGAAGTAGTTGTTATTTTTTTTTCAACAAGTTGAAAATTTGAAAATGAAATCAAAATTTGTAAAATTCGAGTTACTGAGTTAAACAGACATTACTCAGATACTTCTAAACAGTTCTAAAGAATATCTTTTTTCCTTTGTGTTCTTGAATTATGGCAATTCGTAATTTTCAAATTTTCAGTTATAGTTCATGCGCTATGCACAGAATTTCTGCACAGGATTTATAGTGTACGTCATTACTAAGCTGTTTTCTGAAAAATCTTACATTTTTTTTAAACTATTTTTATTAAACTATTTTTCCATTTAAAATTAAGTGATATTAATTTTTATTTTTTTTAATAATAAAAAGTTTTAGTAAGTGGTAATATTGTAAATAAATGCAAATCTTCCTTTAAATCAAATTTAACAGCAAGCAGGTGACCTTTAAAGTTGACCTTTTTAAATTTAATATTTGATTAATATCAGTCGTCTATGTTTGTGCTAGAAATAGAAGGTCTTACAAACCTTACTCTTTTTATTCGAATATCAGATCATTCGATTGAAGTTTAATTTTCGACCAATCCCAAGAGTTGGTATCTTAATGGTTTGGCGCTCCACGAAAGCTGAAGTCAAATGGATAGACATTGGTAACTCTAAGATCCTGGCTTCGTCTATGCGGCTAACCACTTGAAACCACCAGTGGGCAGGATTGGCTCTTGGGAAACGGTTAATGTTAATATAGAAGATAGAGAAGCTGTTTCCAGTAGCTGGCTATAAAAATTTAATTGTTTACTGTCGATTGGATTTGATTCATCCCAATTTTGTTGCCAATTCGGGGAGATTTCATGCCATTCCCCAGCTGCTGCAGTACTTTGAAGGATTTAGACTCATAGAAGTTGCTGTCTAACTTTTTTTTTTTTAAGATCAGAAAATCTAACTTGTGTTTAATGTACAATAAGTTTTCACAAAATTAAAGTTCTGCCCTTCATTTTATGGCTTTAATAATCTATACCTATAAAAGAGGATTTCTCTCTGCTGAAGCAATACTTTCTTTGGGAAGAAGCTAAAAAAGAACTACAGTCGGACCTCTATTTAACGAAGTCGCTAAATCCCTAAAAAAATTCGTTATATGGAAAATTCGTTAAATAGATATTCACCTTTTAAAATTAAAAACAGATTTAAAATAATCAACAATAAATATTATTAAAAAAGTAATAATTTTAATGACAAAGCATACATTACCACATGCGTATTTAAATTTACAAATAAAGTCTGTTAATTTTGTCTGAGTTTTTGTTTTGAAAAAGTGTTTTCGCTCTTAATACGTCTCGCATCTACGAAGGTTTTTGGATTTCTGCATCATGATCATTTCCATTTTCATCATCTTTATCTTAATTCATAGCTGTATTGTTTTTATTTTTCACACTGTCCAAAATATCCGATTCAGTTAGTGTTTCCGAGGTCTCAACTTCAAAATCAAGTGAAAGATAATCATCAATCAGCACATCATCGTTAATTTCTTCTTTTTCCCTCAGCTGTATCCACATTTCTTTCATTTCCTCTAAGGAAATATTGATAATACAAACATTTCGGTGAAAAAAAAAATAGATACCACGAAAAAGTTCGTTAAATAGAAAATGCAGTTCGCTATTTGGAGGTTATTTTACGAAGAAATTAGCAAAATGTTCTTGGTTCCAAAGAAAAGTTCGGAAAATAGAGAAATTCGCAAAATAGAGCTTCGTTAAATAGAGGTCCGACTGTACATACAATTTTTCACGGATATCAAGTGGTTAGAGTTATGGCTTCCATAATACAATCATTTCTACTCAAAACGCTACTATAAAATAACATTACATTTATAATAACAATAAACCATTATAAATTTAAATGTCAGTTCATTGAAAACATTTCAAAAAGTATTAATTCTTTTATTCGCTTAAACCTTACATGATATATTACACTAAAATATATTTACTTTTTAATTAATTTGAGATCATATTTTAACTTTCAATTAGCTTTGTATTATTTAAGTTGGCTAAAACGAATGTTATCTTGTGATTCGATAAGCAATGCAAAAAAAAAACACAAGAAAAAAAACATGAGACGAAAATTTTTTGTATAAATAGTAAAGGACAGCCAGAGATATAACTTCTTAAGACAAAGAAAAGAAAAGAAACTATGAAAGGACCTGTACAGCTTTTGTAGGAAAAGAAGACTTTCTAAGACCAATGAAGGAAAGCAACAACATCTTTATTTGTTAAGAATAGATTTCTTTTTTTTTTTTACGTATTAAAAGTTTTTAAACTGTTATGAAAATGATAATGATTGAACTGAAATGTTTTTCAGAGTAATGGGAAGTTAGCTGATGCTGTAAATGCATTAAGGTGAAGAGAGAAGACGATGATTAAGATACAATGAGTAAAATTTATGAAGAGTTATATAACAAAGAGAATTAAAAAAAATGTAGCTATGTTCACATTAAAAAATTTGTAACATAATTGATAACGAAAACCATTAAAACACATTTCAAATTCGAGAAATGTTATAGATGCATTAATTAATTTATTATTTCAAAATGTGGGTTTAGCAAAATAAAATCATTTACAATTAACAATAATTCATCAATGATCGATGGATATACATAAATATGCCTTTATAAAAATGCTAAGTTTTGTTTAAAGATTCTTTGATGTTCTATATAATTTAACTAGATTTAATTAATTTTTTTGTAAATTCTTTTGTAAGTTACAAATTATAAATAAAATATAAATATTGCTTTGAGTGCATGAATAATCTTTAGGCAAGATTATATTTAGGTCACTTTAAAAACAATAAAAAATACTAAAAATATTTCACGAAGATCGATTCATTACAAAAAATTCAAACGAAATCTTTACAACTATAAAAATATAATGTAAACTTACTTCAAATTAATGTCAAAAAATTAATCTTTTCTATGTTGATAAAAAGAACTAATTCGGTTTTCTAATTTTATCTACACAATTAGTACTAAGATTAATTAATACTAATGTCTGCTACATTTCTGGAGTGTGAAAGTAGGCTAAAGATGCAAGAATAAATTGCTGATCTCAGCTCAGCTTAATCAGCCTAAAACAAGAAGTGTTGGTCAAATTCAAGAAAAGTAAACCATTTCTTTTTAGCGGACTGAACATATCTACGAAAATTTAATATCAAAATACAGGATTGCAAACCATATTTTTAATGTTTAAAGGATAATCTCTCGATATATCCCAAGGAATTCACAGTAAAAACAACTTTCAAAACTTTTCAAAGATGTTTCCAATTTTACGTAAAACAACAATCCTTTTCTCTCTATTAGTTCGTATTTGAAGGCTTTGCCATTTTTATTTTCAAAATAATTTATCAAAAAATTGAAATTTCTAGAATATTTAAGAAATTCCTAGTTTTCATTACAGTTTGATAGAGGAAAATTAAAACCGACACAGTGGCGCCATCTAAAAGAAATTTTCGGAATTAGCAGACTATGGTGACATCTATAAGATGTTTTAAGAATCATTTTTTTCCTCCATTCTAGTTTCCGGCTTGTATCTCATTTTGAGTTTTTAGGGGAAATTTTGAAAGCATGAAAATAAAAAGGTAGCAGCAATTCTAGAAATTAGCTGATAACTGAAAATGTATTGATATCATTTATTTAGAATTACAGTTATAGTTTTAGATGTTTTATGATTCAAATGAATAGTTGATCATAAACTCAATTTCAGAGTATCGTACCTTATTGTTTCCCAAATTCGGAATATGTAAGGAGCTTTTCATGTATTGGTAAATGTGGGAATCCTATTCACTTTGCGAAGATAGTTAGTATAGGGTATGGTCTACAACTTACGTTTCAATAAAAGCAACCAGAGATTAATTATCAAGTTAAATAAAGTTACTATTCTAAAATAAGAACGAGTTTATATCAGATTTATTAAATATTAGAAAAGAACTCTTGCTTAGGTGACGGAAATAAAAGTGTTCTGTAAAAGTTGTACGAAAATCTTTGAGCTACTGATGGAGAACAAATGATAGTTATTTGCGATGAAACAGTACACGGTTTTTTTTTCCTTCATTTCAATTGAATAATGTTTTACATCAATAATCTCCCTTAGAGTACATGAATATCGCTCCCTTTCGCCGAAAACTAAAATAAATGTTCATCTTTTTATACTCTGCTCTTCTTCAGCGACGTATTAATCCTTTCTGTTCAATGCATGCTCAATTTAATATTCTAAAAATTGTCGATGTGCTTATATAATAACAGAAAATATTATAAAATGTTTGAATTCTTAAATTTATCATAAAACACAGAACCACATTTTTTTTTTTTTTTTTTTTTTTGCTGAAAAAGATTCGGAAGAAATTCTTCTAATATTTCAAACGGAATCAATGTAAGGAAGAATTATCTTACATCGCAATTATTAGAAAATTTCAAAATATTCATCTAAAAATTAAAAATTAAAGTTTATAATTATAAAGTTTCTAAATTACTTTCATAAACATTAAGTCATTTATAACGCAAAGATAGTTAATATACATTGTGATGTTACAAGTTAGCATTTTTTTATGATAAAAACATATAATATGATGTTTCTCCTTATCCAAATGTATCGTTAAGATATAAACAGTCAATTATTTTGTGTAGTAAGGGAACCGATGCCCTGTAATTATATGAACACTATTTGATCGAGATACATTATTCCTAAAAGAAACGTTATTTATTTTAATGGCATGTCCAATGTATCATGTCAAATATGTTGACAAACAGACGTAAAATGTTTAAGTATACAACACTGAATAATTAGACTTTTGCCAATTAGCATATTCTTTCTCATTATGGTAATCCCGTTGGCTCGTAGCCATTATCTAAGTAATTAATTTGGTGTATTAACTAGTTACATCACTGTCAATACTGTTCTAGAATTCTGAAGATTAAGAAGCCTTAAATGGGTTTAAATAGTTTGTTTAGTTAGGAAAACTAATTTACTTTTTTATTTCTTTCCATTAAAACCTGAATGAAGAATTAATTTTTACTTGTGCTGTAGAGTTTTTTTGTGAAATCTTTCTAGTTTTGCTTCTAATAATGTAATGATAAGAAGTGAGATAAAATGTCTTTCAATCAAAATTTACTCAGAATTAGTCAAAAACAGTTTCAAAATTGAATGAATTTTAAAAATTTGCCAGAAAATTTATTAAATCATCGCATTGGTGTCATCACAAATCAAGCTGCTATAAGTAAGAATCATATGATAATCTATATGAATTTACGACTTGATTTTCCATAATGCAATATTTTGCTAAAACTTCTATGAGAGATTATTCATCAATGGTTCGATTGAGGATAAACAGCTAAAAGTCGTTACCTAGAGAGAAACTAATAATAACCCTGTTGCTACAATGGAATTTTTTGAGGATATCGGATATTAATTGTAGAATTTCGACTGTGAAATTCTGTTTATTGACATTCGCATTATTTATCTTCATGCAGCTTAAATGATCTGATCAAATGATCTAAACTAAGGTTGCAATATTAAACAAGGTAGGGATAGCGATTTGCGAATGATTGCTGCGAATGCCAAAAGCGCAATTGTTGCGATCATTATGATTGTTGTGATTGTTGCTGAGCTGTATTGTAGATGTGATTCTTGCGAATGCAAAAGGCACAATTGTTGCGATTGTTGTGCGTTGCATTGTCGGATACTTTCTACAGACAGACGGACAAACCTAGATTAGTAGGCTTCCTATCAGAAGCTTAAAAGTGCATTTATTTTTGAGATGGATATTGATAGGAAAGAAAAACTGAATAGTTACATCACTGCAATTTTGTATTTACAAAATACAAGTGAACGCTGCGAGGTTAAAGCTGACCATATATTTTTTCTACATCAGAAGCTGAATTTTGGAACCAATCAGGAGTTACCCTAATATTTTGGGTATTATAAAATTTGAACTTTTAACGACACCAAAGTTTTCTGATATCATGGAAGATAATTTGGACTACTTGTTATAATTTATCATCTTTTACTTCTTTTACTTCTTTTTCTCATCTTTTATCTTTGAGAGTGGCCTACTGTCTTTCGCTTTGTATTATTGTTAATATTTACTTGTTGTTCAAAAGTCAAAGTTGAAAAGATTCCGAATAATTCATCAGTCATCTTTCAAAATCAAAAAGGCATGAATTGCTAGGTTTAACTTGAAATTCTTGTTCAGATTTGTTCGTGTTTCTTAGTATGTTTCTTATTAAAATATAAAAAGCGCTTTTTTATATTTTTAAATTAACAATCTACATTAAATGTAATAAGATTCTTTTGAAATTTTGAAATAACAATCGGATGTATATGTTTTGAAAACAAAATGCTATCTACTAAAAATATACTAACTTACATATTTTTCAAGTTTTTGCGCATGAAACATTTTTATTGATACGATTTTGTAATCGGATTGATTTTACTCCTTGACAGAACAAAAATTTTCTAAACAATAAATTACGCTACGCCCCTACTAGGAACAAAATCATAAAAAGTATGAACGGACAAAGTAATTAAAAAATGTGTTGTTATTATAATTTTATGTCATTTTAAAAAAATAATCGTAACGTTTTCCATTAATTTTTGTAACTTAACAATATAACTATAAAAAAAAAAACTGTTAAAAATTTTTAAGAAATAAAGTGCTCATTACTTAAGAGGATAAAAGAAAAAAAAACTAATCCTAAAATTGCAAATCTAAATTTAGAACATTATCACTAATTTCCTGCCTTACTTTAAGTTGTTCCTAAATTTAAATTGTCTTTATGTATAAAATAATATTTTCAGAACCATTTTATTTCATTTACTTTTTTCATCTTATGATTAGAATTTCTTCCCGATCTTCTCAGTGATTCCTATCATGTTTCCTTCTTTATATTTAAATGAAATCCGAATTTTTCTATTTGACGATGAATATAATTAATGAAACGAAATTACCAAGTCAGAAGCTCCAATTTCCCCCTGAAACGAAAGAATGTTTGAGGGAACGACTTGGAATTCTTACGGATGAACAGAGAGAGAATACGAGGAGTTAATCATTCAATTAAAACTTTAATCGTATTAAAGTGAAATGATTTAAGAGAGAAGGAAAAAAAAAAAATAAGGAAAAAAATAAGGTAGAAGACGTAAGAAAGAAAGACGACGATATGTAAACGAACAAACAACTCATAGTTCAATTAGGGAGCTTGAAAAAAAGACGAAAGAAATGCATGTGAATGGCACAGTTTTCTAGGAGTTCGGTGGCCCATTTTTCCGCTGTAGGCACTTAACAGCCCATGGAGTAGGCATTAATTTGTTCAGGTGATGCAAAGAGACTCTACTTCTTATTCCCCAAATTAAGCTCCCCCCACGCACTATTAATTCCTGCAGCTACCCGCCGTTTCAGACGCATTAATCTTCCCCGAGATGAAGAAAATAAGAGGGGGAGATGGCAGAGCTGTAGACCCGAATCAGATCCTCGTTAGCGATAGAAGGAGGTCAGCAATCGGCATCGGAAACGTGTCATTAGGCCTATTCCGCTTCCCTCCGGTTTTCCCACTACTTCACTCCGCTAATGAAAGACGATAGAGAAGGGGCACGTTAGCTTAATTCGGCTTCCAGCAACGATTAATAGTTTGTTTCGGCTACGCTCAAGAACTCAATCTAAGTGAGGTGTTTACCTTATTTTTTTTTAATCTCTGTCTTTTCACTCCAAGCAAAATTATATCGTATTCCGGGTAAATTCGGAACATAAATTTAAAATTTTTACTTGATTCATTAAGAATTATCCTAATGGATATCAGTAATTTAAACAGAAATAAACAGCCTCAGAATATGATGCATTAGAATCTTTGTCCGATTATATCATCCAAATGCTCTTATTTAATAGTATTACGATATGACGACATTATTATTTCTAATTACTTTACTAATGAGTATGACAGTATATGTAGGTATTATAATTGCTGTTGTTATCACAATATTATATAAGTTTTATTATGTAGCACTATAATTTTAAGTAATCATAATTTAAGTTTAAATATTAAATATTTAAATATTTTTGACAAACTATTCAGAAACATTGAAGCCTTCAAAAGGAAAGTTAGTAGAAGTATCTTATAAATGAAGAATTATCTTGATCAACCAGCGTCTTAAAACACTGGAAAATATAATATAAAAAAGATGTAATGATATCATTTTTGCATCAAAATAGAAAATTTATAGAATCTTCTTAAAAAGATATAAACTTCCTTAAGTTCGATTTTTCTTATTTTTTGAAAACATTGAATAAGTAATACGAACTATAAAAGAATACTACTACTACTACTACTACTACTACTACTAATAATAATAATAATAAAAATAATAATAATTTGTTTTATATTTATTTAAAATCCCTTTACATTAAAATAACTACAAAAGATGCATTATTTTTAATCGTTTCATAGTCATTTCATACTATATATTTCATTTTTTTTAATCAAATTATTACTATTATAAAGCTGAAGAGTTTGTGTTTGAATGCGCTAATCTCAGGAACTACAAGTCCGATTTGAAAAAAAAAATTGCGTTAGATAGCCCTTTTATTGAAGAAGGTTATAGGCTATATAACATCACGCTACGACCAATAGGAGCGGAGCAGTAAATATAAACGTCTATCAACAGGTGAGGCGACGGCGGCGACGGGGTGGCTTGGCTGCACGACGAGAACCGAACCTTACCGAGAAGGGCCGAAATTCACGCGAGTGACACTGCGGGGCACAGCTCGTAATTTAATAAAAGCAAAACTCTTACAAATTACAAGACGTAAAACTGTGAAGAACTCTTTATATCCTCAAAATTCAAACTGATTTATTCTAATTGCGCAAGCTTGAGTAAATTCAATTGTCTTATAAAGTATCTTTAAGAAAAACATTACGTACATCATAACATAACATAAAATATAAATTTTTTTGGGGAAAAATAAGTTTCACTTTAATTCCGGAACCTTGATGTATGGAATCGAATCAAGTAATTATTTACAATTCATAAAAGATTTTATGCATATACAATTGATTCCGCTTCGAAAAGGATATGGACAATATCCATTGAAAATGTCAATAGACATCCTCAAAAATTTTCCATACGAAGCAACGATACGATATTGCATCCGTCAATAAAGAAGACTAATAATGATTTTATCAAAAATCAAGAAATACCAATGTTATTTTCACTTTTTGGTTGTCTCTGAATTTCATTTTATAAGTTCAGTTTCTTTAGAACAAAATTCTATTCTTTCTGATTGGATACCAATGTGTTCACGCATGAGCAGTTAATATATTTCGAAAAAAAAAATCTTTTTTATGTTATATTTACTTTTTGTTAAATCTTTAATGCACCATTTGCTCCAATTTTAAGAAATTGTTTCCTAAACTTTATTTCTCAAAGAATATAATTTCGTAAAAACAACAACATTTTATTTAAAGTTTTCTATATTGAAAACATTCTTTGCATATCACAAAATAAAAAAATCTAAGTACAAAAAGAATCGTTTTCTTTCGAAATATTCCGGATGGTAAACAGAAGACCTAAGACCGCTTTTCGTTCTTGTGGTGTCTTAACACATGTCCTTTAAGTCTAGATCGTCCTCATTCTATCTGCCATCAGAATCACATTACATTTCATTCTTTTTTCTCCTTCCTACTTATTCTTAGCGGACTTCATTTCAATTTTAGATGCAATATGATTCTTTCTTTGTCGCCTAAGGGTAAAGAAATTCTGCTACACTAGTCCATTACGATCCAATCTTAATAACAATGCATGATTGTAGAGTCTCTTCTAGCAAACAGGAAATTTATGATGAACGAAGCGAGAAATGAAAGCTTGAATTTCGGAGGTAGAAACATAATAAATACAGAAAAGGGAAGAAAAAAAATGCGGTTTCGTTTTCAATTTAAGTACGACTGAGATAGTTTCTTTTGAATAAAAAGATGTTTTGTGCAATTTCTTTTTTTTAAACATAACTTCTGGGTTGCAAAAATTGAGTTTTGAAATTATTTTAATTTCAGAGAATTGATTGACGGTCTATTTTTTTTTTCATGTTGTAACGAATTAAATTTTTAGTTATATAACAATATTGAAATACTAATTATTATTTAAATAGTAATAACAACTATTTTTCTTTTATAGTACAACAATATTTCATAAATTTTAATTATAGAGTTGTCGGAATGATATGTTTAATAGCGCGAATAACTTTTTTTTAGCACACATTTATTTTTATATTTTTATTACTTAGCACAATTTTTGGGAAGTTTCAATAGGCAGTCAACAAGCTAAATACAGTAGAACCCCGATTATCCGAGTTAATGTGGACCAAGCCTAACTCGGATAACCGAAAAACTCGGTTAAAGCGAAAATTGTAAATAAAATAAATCGTAAAGGTTTAAATGTATATTTTAACAAATACAAAAGTTATATAGATACACTACATATAATTAATATTGAAAGAGTTCTTTTACTTAAACCTTATCTTTTACTTTTCTGCACACCATTTTTCTAATTCGTTTCTCTTCCTTTTCCAGTCTCCAATAGTAATAGCTCCGACACCGAGATCTTCCGCTACTTTCTTTATTGATTCACCATTATCTATTCTTTGGATTGCTTCTAATTTTGTTTCTGTGGAAACAACAACTCGCTTTCTCTTATTGCTACTCATTTCAGTAGAATTGACTGAATGTACCACCGTACTTTTCAGATACACTGGACAATGTGACCAATCGAAACCATTCCCCGACTCCAGGGAGGTGATCAGTCGAAACCATTCCCCGATTCCAGGGAGGTGATCAGTCGAAACCATTTCGCGATTCCAGGGAGGGAATCATGTGATCAGTCGAAACCATTTCCCGATTCCAGGGAGGGAATCATGTGATCAGTCGAAACCATTTCCCGATTCCAGGGAGGGAATCATGTGATCAGTCGAAACCATTTCCCGATTCCAGGGAGGGAATCATGTGATCAGTCGAAACCATTTCCCGATTCCAGGGAGGGAATCATGTGATCAGTCGAAACCATTTCCCGATTCCAGGTAGGGAGTCATATGACTAGACGAACAAAGATTAATTGCGACCAATATTCTGCGAATTCTCTTTCGTTTTCCTGAGTGTTTGTGAGATCAAGTTCAGAATTTTTATCGGTAGCTTTAACAATGAATAATGTAGAATCAAAAAAAAAAAAATCTCTTAGAAGTAGCTCGGTTAAAGCGGAAACTCGGATAATCGGGACTCGGATAATCGGGGTTCTACTGTACAACAGAACACTCCTTTACGAAATTCTCTTGATTATAAATGCTAAATATGAGACAGCATGTCAGAATAAAGTTTTGCCTTGAAATAGCTTTGTGTGAACTGTAATGTAATTTAAAAATTATGGAATTATTTTTAAATAATTTAATGCAATTTAAAAAATTGTTTGAAATATTAGTACAATCTTATCAATTCGCATTGCAGTTAATGAAACGAGAGGGTAAAGTATTTAGCAGAAACATTTCTCAAAAATTACTAATAACTATTTGGCTGGCCTAAACGAACGATGAGACAGATTTCAACTCCAAATACATTAACATAGAAAAGATACAATTATTACATATATATTTATGTAGAAAGGAGTGTTTCCACTGCAAAGCGAGTTTTCGATTATTTTTTTTTTTTACTTGAAAATTCTAACACCCAATGAAAATGGTATATATAATGTCAGTTCAGTTTGCACTTTGCCACATTCTGCATTTTAGTGAACAATGAAGACGAAGAAGAAATGAATTTATTTCTTGTTACAATTTGTTTCAGTTCATTATGTTTATATGAGAATTCTTGTGTTAAAGTTTTCATATAATTTTCATTGCAGAAAAAATCTTTGTACGAATCTAGTTTAAAAAGGCTTTATCCATAGAAAAATGTTATTCTTAGAGAAAATTGACTGAACAGGCTGTGGAATATAACTTCAGTATAGTTGAATAGTTCGTTTTTTTTTTTTACAAACTTGTTCTTGTTCTTATTGGTATTAAAGTACGAATAAGTAGTGTTTCCTTTAAGTGCAGTCTGTTATAATTGCTTCGCACATTCTATCTGTCCTTCGGCATCTGCGAAGTTTCCATCCGAGGTTTCCAAGCTCTGGATATTTGGTCCATCAGGTTGTCGTCCTTGGGCGATGGACGAGATAATTTATTTATCGAGCACTCGACGCGGGCACAACCAAGGGTCCAGTTGCCGCAAGATGCGGCGAAAGCTTCACCGATTCAGATGGGATTGGGTAATGGAAGTTGCACTGAAAAGACCAACAGGGATTTTTACTCTTAAAAAAAAAAAAGAAGAAGATAGGGCGTTGATGAAACTCCACCCTTGCCATCAGCCCACTCTTTTCTCGAGCTCTACTCTGAAACCGATCCCTTTTGTCCCTTTTTAACACCGGGGCAACTCGAAAGACGTATGCCGTCTATCTGAAAAAGCTCCCCCTTCCCAATAGCTTGAAGGCCTAATCAATATCTCATAAAGCAAGAACCAGTAACCTGCCATCGGTTCTTTCCTTTCCTTAACAACGACTCGAGGGCTGTGGTCAGATGCCTTTCCCTTGCCTTTTGTACACTCAAATCCAAATAAACTGCTACGTTCCTTCTGAGAAAATCTCTTCCAAACGACGTGTCTCCTTCCCTCAAAACGATAGAAACTAATCCCAAAATAAAATCCCATCTTAAGACAAAGCGTGTTTCTAACGCTCTTTTTCCACTTTTTTTTTATCCTTTTATTTTTTTTCTTTCTTTTTCGTTGTGTTTTTCTTTATCTAATTATTGATTTTCTTTTGTCGTTTTTCAGTGTTTCCAGAACAAGCGCGATTTAAATTTTCTGTTTACACAAACCAAACACAAAGCTAGGCTTGCAAAACATCTGCATCGAAAAAATATCATCGCAGACTCAATCTTTTGTTATTGTTGAACAATAGACAAAACATAATTAATGTAAGTACTTGATTGTTAATTCAAATATTTGAAAAGTCGATATGAGAGCAAAAGACATCATCATCTTTTCCAAAATTACAGTAAACAACAAAGCTAATTAGAGAATATCTAACGGAAATACTATTGAAGTATTTTTATTAAGGGATTTTTAATTAAATTATTCAATAAATTTCTAGGGTTTTATGGGAATTGTATGGGCACTTCACAAATACAAATTTTCATTTTTATTTGATTCATTACTTTAAAATGAAATAATAATGCAATTTTTTTAAGTCATATCTATTTATGTAAAGATAGGTATGTCAGAAAATGATTAATTTTGATATTTATAAGTCTTCTAAAAACAAAGCATAATCAACAACAAGTTTTAACAGTACTGAAAATCTACTATAAACTATAAGAAAGCTTATCAAAAGTCTAGAACTGTTTTAAAATCTAAATAATTCTACAAAATTCCCATGTCTTTAAACAGATTGTACCTACAAATGACAAAATGGTAAGATTTGCTAAGATCAATCTGTCAATAATGATTGTATTCTTAATAACTAGCATAATTTACTGTATCCAGTTTCTCTCTATGATGTAAATTCTTTAACATAATATTATACAGGGTGTATCAAATAATATCTTTAATAAAATAGGTAATGAACCACTTGAGGTTCACGTCCCCACTGACATCATGTATGATGTGTTAACAACATGATGAGAGCTCTTGTGGGATAACCAACAACGATAGGACGAGTATATAATTGACAGTGTGAATTACTCAATAAATATCGTCGATTTTTGTTATTCCAAGACGGTCTGATTTCAGTACTGTGCAGTTCCTTAAAGTAGCAATTCTGTAAAAACGAAAAAATATGGGAAATAAAGATCCGGAAGGATATACGAAAATCACCTATTTCGTTTTGCATGCGAGTTGTTCAAAAAATTTTCACCATCTGATTAACCCGATGTTTCCTCAAACAGGAAATTTTTGAAGAAAATAGCTGTGCCAAATGTTTTTTTCTTCGCTTCATCCAGGAAAATGAAGTCACCAAGACTTTATTAACTACTTAAGAAAATAGCTTTGTAATTTGTAAATTTTTTCAAATATAATTTAAAATCTACAGAACACTAGAAAACTTTAGGGCTTGTTTTGAAGAATTCTTCAGAGATTTTTTTTCCTGAATAAACATTTTATTGAATTACTGCTTTTTTTATAATTTTAATTAAAAAATTTAATCAATTTTAAAGATTTTTTTTTATTTCTATTGAAATATACAATTACAATTTGCAATTAAATTATCGAATTTATTTAGTACATATTTTTACCCAGTTCTGAATTCGATAAGTTAGCAACTAACTAACTGAAAATATAGCGGATAACCAAAACTATAATACAAGTTGTAAGTGCATAAAAAATACATAATTTTCTCATATTTTTGATTAGTTTGTGCTTTTTGAAATTTTATTACAAAATCGACTTTTAGAGATTGTCGAGAAATTATGAATAGTATTAAGAGAGAAATGAATAAAACGATATTATTTATGTCGTAGTGTAAAATAAAATTACAGTAAGATAAAAAAATGTAAAGTCTATAAATTATTCCTTCGGATTGAAATTTCGACCGAGCACTGAACCACGCCGAATTACGACAGCGCCAAACTGAATTGCAGCTGGAGATAATCAAATCTGCGATCCATATCTTAAACAGCGCATTTTAACTTACAAGTATGAATTAATATATTAAAGCTAATACAACAAAATTGTTTATCGTGCTTTACTGCCACAAAAAGTTGCCATCACTTGGAATCTGCTATTTATATTTATATTTCTTTCTTTAATAGTCTTATGCTTCATTTTTCGTTGTCTTGAATACCAGTAAAAAAGCAAACAAATTGTCGATTGTCATCAAGGCATCTTTGTAATATCTAGAAATAAATAAATTATATCCTTCTTTAGTTATAGCCTTCTATTGCTGCTGTGTTCCTCAATGTAATCAATGTAATCCGATATAAAAGTTTTTAAGGCTGACAAAGTTTCGTCCACATCAAATCTTTTAGTTCAGCCCCATATCTATTAGGGCTAACACGAAACATGTGGCTTTAAATTGTCTCCACATGTTAATCAGTCATCTGATGGAGGCCGTGCTGGCGTGGTCGTGCGGTCTCGGCGGCGGCCAGCCGTGGCGTCCAATGCGCCAGTACCTGGGTTCGAATCCCGGTCGTGGCATGGTTGTTTCTTTCGTCTTCTTCTGTGTGTTGTGTCCGCTGGGGACCCGAAATCTGCTCTGTAGGTAGTGGTCCCCATTTGTCTTCTATATGTTACAGGCTATAGTCATCTGATGGAGTACTTTTTAACTATGAAGTGCCGCCTATCCTGAAGTGGTCCATTTTCATGAAATTATTTCTTTCAGACTGGTATTTATCATTACAGCTTTTGTTGTATTAATACATCTGGACTTCGAATTGTAAATTGACATCTATACAGATTTAACAATAGTATACAAGGTGTATCAAATTTCTTCCAACTTTAATGAGAGATAGGAGCACCGCGATAAATCTTTTTTTGTCTATAAATGTATGTACGCTGACGGCATCCTTCGATGCGAGAAGGCGCTGCAATCTGCTAGGAGGAGATGTAGAATAGTACGACAAACCTAAATGAATTGAAACAAGTGCGAACAAGATGTTTATTTAGAGAAGATGCTGAAAGGTGCGGAAGATCACAGCAAAGCATGCATGACCGTGTCGAAGCATAGATTGCCTCACATTTTTAAAGATTTTGAAAGTGGCGACAGCGATTCTTAGGTCATCATATGAGTCAATTAAGTCTCGAACACGAAGTTCTTCATATGTACCCAGAGGAAGAACAGATAAATGTTAAATCGGGCAATCTTGATGACCAGGTGATAGCGCCATCTAGCACCGAAGGTTACCGTCAGAGGATATACATTTATGGGTCGAAAAAGGTTTGTCTTGGTGCCCTCTATCTCCCATTAAAATTTGTATAGAGAATTTTGGTACACCCTATATTTATTATCAATAGTTAAATATTTTTATATGTTAAGTATCAGTAGTCATTATATTTATTTTCTTTATTTAAAGCAATTAGAAGAAAGTGTCAAACGAAATGAAGTTTTAAAACCACTATCATCACAAGAAAGTTAACTGTTTTTTGTAACATACCAATTTTATTACATTACATCAATTGAGTTTTTTAAAGTAAGATAAAAAAAGATCAGTAAGCTAATTGAATTCGCTAACTAAATAAAGCCCACAAAATAATATTTGATTCCCAGATGGAATCAGTTATGTACTTTGGTAATGTCCAATTCCACTTCCATCTCTGGAAACATTTCCAAGAAATAGATAATTGAAATGGAGCGGTGTTTCTTTTACTGAACCTTAATCATGTGATTGAGCAAATCGAAACAAGTGGATAGAAAAGACAGGCCTTTTTTCCCAGGAGTAAAGGAAACCGATAACGGAGGGCAATGATAGAGATAGCTACTTGGGAAAATTTTCTTGGCGAAGCTAATCTGAAAAAAGTGTTACAAAGAAAACCCTTAATCTGGAAAGCCTTTTTTCAACTTATTAGATACTGAATTAAAAAAAAAATCATCAAAATCAAATAAAAAAAATATATATTAAAAAAAATCAGTCGTTTTCAGTAACAGTTTTGATAAAAGGGAGGATGGATTAGCTTTTACTTTTGTTTGTCAAATGAAAGAAAAAGTACCAATAGAAGTAAAAGCAAATGTATTTCTCATGCATATCGCTATGCAATGAAACATTTGTAAAATTGTTCAAGAAGGGATAGTAAAATCATGTGAAAGAAGTTATATTACAAAAAATTAACTACTTGCATATTTGAAATATCTTAGTAACAATAAATAGCCCTTCATAAAAACTATTTTTTGTTCCTCAGATTTATTAAAAATGTTGAGGAATTCAAGGAGGAGAGTCATTACATTTTGGAATGTAAAAAGGAAGCTTCTAAACAGCAATTTTAAACAGTATTTAAATTTAGTTTCGATGATGAATGCTTAAGTAAGATATTTATTTTTCTTATTTTAGAAACGAAATCGGTCGTCTCAGATTAAGAAAGACAAACAAGATTTTATTACTTTTCAATGACTGAGCTAGTTCTCATGTAAACATTGCTCCACGTACGTAGCAATAGTTGCACCTGCAATTTCCTTAAGCCCCGCGAATACCATCCAACTTTCCACCAACTTAGTCGGCCGATTTTGACGTCACGAGTTAGTAGAGACAGTCTTGAGCCAGTTTTTCACAAACATGCCACCAACTTTAGTCCGCCGACTCCAGTTGGCTGTGCAGGGGCAACTCGGAAAGTTGGTGGGAAGTCGGTCGGAATTACCCAATCGCGGGGCAGCGTTGGAACACGTTACTCGTGACGTCACGCCCATGGAAAGAAATGGCGTTCACCGATTCGAGTCGAAGACAAGCGCGTGGACAATGAATATCAGAGTATTGCGAGTTTCTTTCATGCATACAATAAAGTTTATACTGAAATGCAGTAATTGTATGCGGCAGAATTTATCAGAGAGGTTTCAAAACCTCGATTTTTTTCGGATTTTCCACATCTGCTGGGGTAAACGCATTGCATTATGGGATTCCTTCTATCACGGCCAATTCATTTGCGAGTTGGATGGTGTGACGGCTGACAAAAAGTTGGCGGACTCGAAGTCGGCCGACGAAAGTTGGTAGAAAGTTGGATGATGTTCGCGGGGCTTTAGAATGAAAGAGAGCGTAGACTATATTTCTTCCCCGTTCAAAAAAAAAAAAAAAAAAAAAAAAAAAAAAAACACACCCCCCCCCCCCAAAAAAAAAAAAAAAAAGAACCTTGGCATAGGCGAGAAGAATCAAAACCACTCAGAATCGTTCTTCGAACATTTACGCAAATTGTTTTTTGAGATTCGGAACATTTCTAAAAAATATTTCTTAAGTAGTTGTAAGGCTATAAACCTAATTTACTAGTTATCAGATGTTTTAGTTTTTTTACTAAAAATACCTTTTTATTGTGTACTACGAAAGTGTTCGAGCTATTAATATCACTAATAAATATTATCGAAGTAATTTCAGTAAACTCTTAGTACATTTTTTTCCCTAAAATTATATTTTCCTTCTGCATTGCCTTCTTATTCACAGCAACTATATGTCAACTGTATAATCTATTCTCTGTCCAAAGGGCCGTGCGCCCTGAATGATTAGGGGACCCTCGCGATCCAGGGCGCACGGCCTTTTGGACAGAGAATAATGTGTTATATAAATAATTATGTTAACTTAGCATTTCTGGATAACAAATATAAACAACTTTAGAGAAAAGCTAAAACAATTGAAATGATTTTGTTGATAACATTAGATTAATTATTTTGAATTATTTACTCATAATCTTAATCTATCAGGAGCTTTATTTTTGAAATGTAGCAACATTAATTAATCTTCTTACATCTTTTGTGGTTATCTTGCTATTCAAAAACATAAAATAAAACAAGAAACACTCAATTAAAATAGAACCGAAATAGTTTCAAATTTAACTTAAAGCCTTACTGTTTGCAAAAGGATCAAAATTTTACGGGAAAAGAAACTTCAACTATTCAGTTACGTCCTTACTTTAAGAGCTTTTCTAAAGTATCTTTTCCTTTTATTGTTCTCCTATCTATTTAGAATCACAACGAATTTCAAATCTTTTAAGCATTTGAATAGCGTTTCTCAATAGACTTGAAATGCTCACTGTAGTGTCTTTTGTATTTATGTTAAAAGTCTACTTGATTTTAATTCTAGTATTTTTAGGAAATTAATGTCTCAACAACTTTCTTCATTACTTTTAATACAAATTTTAATTTTCAGTTCTCAATAATTGTCAAGAAGAAGTTTCAGATCTTCTAATCATTAATAAAGGAATATATAAATTAATATCTTAGCAGCTCTGGATAATTGTTATGTTTTGAAATTAAGAATAACATAGTAGATAATTTATGTGATATTAAATTTTTGTATAGCATGATTTATTTATCATGTTTTCGTGGTATTTTGTTATTTAAATATTTATTTTAAAATAGAATAGACTGAAACTTTTACAACTGTTAAAAAATACTTTGGATTATTCTAAATAATTGTAAGTCAAAAAAATTTAAACCTTTTACTGTCATTATTTAGATTTTACTTAAAATGGCCTCAAGTTTCATATATCAATGCAGTTACTGTCATTTATTTATGACCGTCATTTCAGACTGCATGGGAGTTTGCATTCGCCCTCATTTCGTTCGTGTTTTCGTGGAAAGAAAAACCGAAGTAAGCTGTTGTTCGCATGTCCTTTACCTCACAATCCAATACTTGATCTCGACAAACAACCAATTGCCTGCACCGATAGCTTTCAGTTTGATGCTTCTGTTAGCTAAATGATTACGCAGCAGCGTGTCTGAGGGAGGAGACGAAGGCATCGAAATGAGACCAATAAGAACATGAATCACGAACACTGGAATTAGCTCATTTCATGGATAACAAAGTATACGACAGAAAAAAAAAAGTCAAAACAAAACAAGAAAAAAACTGTCGTTTCATAACTTCATTTTGTAAGTTCTTCGATGGAAATTTTTTTTGGATTGTTTTAATGAAATGCAAGGCATACAGATACTCTAATGAGGTCGTGAAGAAAATTTTTCTAAATTGACCAATAAACCATTTGCGGCAAAAAGAAAAACATATTTAATTTCTATAATTAACCAATTTGAAATTGAAAGAACAAGCAATTTTACCGCAATTATAGATAAAAGGATAGAATAAAAAAAAAAAAAAGAACGGGACTAATTAAAATAATGGTTTAAATCCAAAATAGCATTTTATTTCAATTTTATTTACAGAACATTTTATTTACAGAAAGAGATTCTTTCTTAAAAACAAAAAGAAGAAAAAAAAAAATATCGAGGATGAATTAAGTTTCTAAATAGTAATTTTCTTTTTTTTTCCAAAAATTCTTTGCCTTTGAAATGAATGAAATAAGAGCAGAAATTAAATAGTCAAAACATGTTATTAAATTTTCAAATTAGTAGGAAATATAGTTGACCTATGCTGAAGTAAGGTAAAGTCGCCAAATACCGCATCCCACTTTATTTTTTCATCGTAATTTTTCTAAATTTTCATATAAAGCTTAAAAAAAAACACCATTTGATTACTTATTTATTAGTGTATTAATAAAAAGAACAATAATGCGCTTTTTAATCAAATAATTGTAACGATGAGCTCGAAACCTAAATAATAGTTTTCTCAAATTTATAATTGTGTGTTCCTAATGTCGCCCCCGGGTACGGTATTAGGAACACATAAGTAATGTACTAAGAACAAATTTTGTACTGCAAATGATTTTAATTATTTTCTATATTAAAGTTACAAAATCATGTTTTATCTCAAAGTAAAGTTTTAGACTTCTATATTAATTCTCCAAGCATGTAGCGCAAATGAACATAGGATTTTCGCCTTCTTCTGCACGGCATCAAGTAAAACATTTCGTGCATCTTATCCTATTTTCTCCACCTCGATCTTAAGAAAAGTTCTTCTCACAGACAGGGCTTGCTAACCTAGCATCGTTGTCATCACTGTATTCGTCGCCTGTGGAAACCAATGGAGGTTCCTCATCTGTCTCGTATTCCGACGAAGACTGTCTTTTCAAACATGTCTTTTATTTTGGAAGCTGAGCTTTTATCTTTACCATCAAGTTCGACTCTTAATTGCACTTTTTTGTTTTTGAGCTGTCTTATTTATTTTCTCTTGCTTCTTCTATTTGTTTTTTATGAGGAGATCTTTTAACAAGCATAGTACGTCCATGTCTAGTTGACGTTGAAGGCTCGATATTTGGGACTGGTCTTGATTGTGCTGCAGGATCAGTATCTCCCACAGTTGGGGAATCATCTATGGTCGATGGCTGATCTTCAGTAGTTTGTGCTTGTTGATCTTTTGCTAGGAAATCAGAATCCGTAATTTTTTTTTTCTTTTCGAATGGAAATATTCCAGTGGCTTTACAGCCATTAATGGCAGTTTCTCAGGTTCTCAGGTAAGCTTTACCCAAAAGTTCATTTCGCTTTTTTTAACATAGTCCTTTAAAAAGGATTTAGGCACATTGAATTTTTTACCGCCCTTTTTTAACCCATCTCCTTCTTTCTCTCTGCGTTCACTGCTTTAATCATAGCATCTGAATCCTATGTTATCTTCTTTTGCATCTCAAGTAGAAAAAATTAAAGAAATTAAAAAAAAAAAAATGTGTCATTGAAAACACATGAATCATTCCTAATGTTGTGCCTGATACCGCACCCGGGGCGATATTAGGGACACCACTGGATACGATATTAGGCTGTTTGACATTTTTCCTTGACCAACCAAAAAAAAAAGTTTACAAAATGTAACTTAAAATTTTGATGAATCCGTTTACATCTTTTGACAAAAACGTTCTAAAAATGTAGGTAACTATATTGTATTATAGAGAAACCCTTTCACTATACGTTACTGCAAAGATTTTGGAAAAAAATTACATTTTCGATATAATTTTATTTTTCTTCTGCTGGCGACAATTTCTGTAGCTCCTTCCTTCACAAGTTAAAATGGCCGAATCATGTGACCTGTTAATTGGTTTCGCAACTGGATTTCATAGGGCACTGCATGTTTTCAAGAAACCAAGGGGTACGGAAATAGGGCCGGGTGCGGTATTTGGCGACCTTACCTTACTTAAAAGATTTGCCACTCCTGATGATCAAAGATAAAGAAGGACGACAAGCTTCTAATTTACAGAAAGATATTGAAGTATAGAAATAAAGATGAATTCAAGAAGATATTATTGATTTATTGATATGAGACCCTTTTTAAGAGGTTTCCTGTAATTGTGAATTTTTGGGAAGCTTGTTAAATTTTTTCACTTTGAATTCATATTTATATCAAATTTTAATAAACAATTTGGTATTGGGTTCTCTGTTTTCAGCTCCCTAAAAACACCTTGGAGATACTGTGAATATAACCTTTAAGGAAATTTTTCGTTGTCGTGTGCTCCTCCATTGTTTCTTTAATTAGTTTGTAGCACTGGGGTTCGTCCTCTCTCAGAAATAAGAAACTTTTAATGGATTATCTATTTATAAGGAAACATAAATAGAAGTACACATACTGTGCGTTTTAGAAAGGCAGAGCCAAAACTACCGGACGATTTTACTCCGCAGAGGGGTGATACGGTAAGAGGGGTACTTTCCTAAGAAATTCTTTTGGACATTTTCGCTTTTAAGAAAAAAAAAAACGAGGAGCATTTTTGCAATAGTATTTGTTCTTTCCATAATTCTTTCCCGAAAAGCGCAAATAGAACGCAGCTACTAGTAAACTAACACTATAAAAAATAAACATCCCATCTTTGTTTCTCCTCGCCCCTATTTTGAAGAAATCGAAGGAGACCTGACGCATGCGCAAAAGCGTTGAAGGCTCTCGTAAACAAAACCGAACAATACATGAACACAAAATTCTTTATTCATTTAAAAAAACAACAACATATATTTAAATAGTTAAATGTAAAGCGTATGATGTCGGTTGGAAAGTTATTATTCGAAAATTTTCTTTGGTGATACTAAAATGAAGAAAAAAATTCCTATAAAAAAAAACAATTTTTTTTAGAAATTAATCGTATATGAATTGCAGATTTGTTTTATGCGAAGTAAATTTGCATTTTCAATTATAATAGTGTAATAAGTTAATAAAAAAATAGCTACCTTACTTTGGAATTTTATTAATGACTGAATTAAATTTTTACATGGATGTAAAAATATGAAAACATAAGGAACAGACATTCTGTGGTTACTAGAAAAAAGGCAATTAAACACTGTCTTAACAAGAATGAATGTCAATGACAGGAGAAAAAGAATCACGCTTTAGCTTGTTTTACACTCTTATCGGTATGAAAGCCTGCCGACGACACTCAACCTCTAAAACTTGAACTGCCTAACACTTTTCTTTGTGGAAAACTCTTATTCCTCTCTTCCCCATCTTCTCTCCCTGGTGAGAAGTGCTCCCAAATTTCCGTAGTCTTGTGGCAAAAAATCGGAGCTTGGGCGATCGTTATTGCAGCTTGTTGACTTTCAAAAAACGACAGAAAACAAGTGACCACCTACCCACTGACAGAGGGTCATGAACGTATTTCACCGAGATGAATGGAAGAGTCGACTGTTATAATGAGAAAGAAGTTCTTTAGAGACGGAAGCACAGTCGAGACCCAAATACGCTAGTCTTCCTCGAAACGACTAAAAGGACTGTCATCTTCCTGAATTCAAAAATAAACTGGTTTAATGTCTGACCGTACTTCATAAATTCTCTAGGAAAGCTAAATCTACGAACTCTGAACCACTGCAGCTATCCTATATTTACTTTAAGAGCACCACTTATCATTTGAACAGTTTTTACAAAAAATAACAATTTTGGTAAGAATTGAAATGTCTCTTAAGCTATTATTTCAGTACTGTTATTACTGTTAATTAAAAAAATCACTTTTCTTCGAAAGATAAATTTTGTCTTTGATTAATTATAGATTTCATCGTGAACTATAATTTGTTTAAGGTATACTCGTATGCAAAACTTAAGTTTTAGTGAAAGCAAATAGCTTTGAAAATCAAAAATCTCTTCTGTTTTCTGAAATAAGAGAATCCGGAAATCTGTATCTAACTTTTTCACAGATCAGCTTTGGAGTGAATGATGAAAGTTTTCCTAATTTGAAAGTTTTAAGAGATATTTTTATAATTTGTTACCTTATCGAGTTTCTGCACCATTGTATGATGCAGAAATTCGATTAAGCTCACAACCTTATGATTTTTTTCTTACAGCAATTGAATAGAGATGAAGTATCGATCTGTAATGCTAGTGTAAGGTATGGAGTGCGACCATCTAAAATTTTGAGTAAAACATTTCAAATTTTAAGATAAACTATAATTTTTTTTACAGTTTTCTTTTATAGGAGCTTGCAGTTGTTTCCAACAAATTAATACATAAATTAAGATAAACTATAATTATTTTCCAATATCTAGTGTTTGTGTATCTAGTGTTTGTGGTTGTCAGAAATAAGGTTTTTATACTGATCTAAACGCACTTCTTTCTTTTTTTCTGTATGAATGAATTTTTATCAAGTTGTAAGGATGTTTTGTAGATCTTTTTGTTCAGCCTCTTGGACATGTAGGCTTTGATGTTTCGGTGATCAATCGGTAATAGTTGAGGTTGAGAGATCAGTCTCTTCCTGGCATTTAAGCCCCTGGAAACAGACACGATCCACACTGTACAAGTAAACCTAGAACCCGTACGAATAAGAAGTAACTTGGAAAATCTAATCTGCTAGAGGTTGAACCCTGCTTCTCAGCCCGTAGACCCGTTCCTTTACCACTGGACAATCGGGCCATGCCAAATAATGAGGCCACTATCTATTTCGAATGTTGGGCATCTTTCCAAAACACAAAAGTTAACCGACTTGGATAAAAACATTTTTTTTTACATCTTCCAAACATAGAGTTTTGTTAATGGTAAAGTAAATAATGGAAAACAGAAAATAGATTTATTTGACAGCATACATTAATTAAAAACAATCACCTGGATAAAAAAAAATCCTACTTTAAGAAACTATAAGGAAAGAGACAGATCCTAACGTTATCTTTTAAACTTTTTATTTTATCTTCGTACCAAATTTAACAAGATAGTAAGATTCGTATATATATTTTCTCGCAGTCCTACTTCAAGGTAAGAAACTTTAATGCTTTAAAATAACGGAAGATGTAAAGTCCAGCCAAATACATATCTTGGAAAAAGATAGCAGCGAGTGCAAGGAGTACCTTGTCGCAGTTTGCAATAGTTGCAGCAGTTTCGCAACTGGTTACTTTTAGTCTCGTCTATCTCTGCCACCAACGTTGTCTTTTAACTCATTCATACACGCCCATGCAAGAGGCAGTGTCATAAAACTGCTTAATTTACATCTCTAAGCCATAACGTGTAGGGTCATAAACTTTGTGACACTAATTGCATTCCGGCGGTTTTAGATGAGCATGACTGTGGGTGGAGAGGAATCTTAGCAAACGCAAACTCAAGGAACGCAAGGTGAGTAGAAGAAATTTCAGCTCTTACACTGATAAAAGACCTATTTATTTACATCGATTTCTTAAATTTGTTATTAATTAATGTATCATTTTTTACCAAAGAAAAGCTGTGCACAAATATCAAAATAATCCAAAACTTGAACGTAAAGTTTTTCTTTAATTTTAAATGGGAATACGTAGAAGTATTAAAACTTTCACTTTAATGATAAAATACAAAATAATTATTATAATAAGAAGATCCACTATTTAAAAAAACAATGAAATTGATGAAACAAAGATTTTCTAAAATTCTAAAATTCTTAAATCAAAATTATAACTATTGATTTAAATGAACATCAGCTAACTGTGAACTTGAAAAAATATGATTGAAAAGTAATTAGAGAGCTGTCTTACCTACTAAATGCATTACATTTGAGCATAAGTGAATATTGAAAGTCAACTGGTAAACTCACCTAGAAAATGAAGAAAGAATAAATTATTAAAAGTGCAAACATGAATTATCGTTTATAAGAATTTGCACTACAAATTAATAAAAGCACTATTTAATAGGATTTTATCTAAAAAAAATTTTAAAGACACATCAAGGATATATTTAAACAGTTTGTATGATGCAACATAAGTGAACATTTCTGATATAACTATTCTATTTCACTTGATAATGAAAACACAACGTAAAAAAAATAAGTACTGTAATATTCTTAATTTCATAATTCTTCTCAAGTAATTTAATTATTTAAAAGCATCATAACCTATTCAAAAATTTTGGTTTTTGACAAGATTACTTTATTATTTCATAAATATTAAAGAAAAACTGCTTTATGTATCAATGTTAGTCATAATAATATTGATATAAATGCTATTTGTTTTTAGTTTTATAAGATTAAAGTAATGTTTTTAATGTAAATATAAAGGAATAAAAAAATATAATGCAGAGTTCATAATTGTTTACAAACAGGTTAGTTTACAAAGAACGATGAACCTTTCAGCAGATCCGAACTTTGACAGCATTAATCTATTATTTCGTCAAAAATTTGACAAGTGATTTTATTGTATCTGTCTGCTTTTGAAATTCCGCCAATTAACTTATGCTTTATTAAATTTCGATTCTAATCCCAACTGAGGGAACTGATATTAGTTTATCAAAAATAAATAAATGAATATAAATAATAAAAAAATAAAAAACAGTAGTATACTGAATCAAAAAGCTTGTTCCCATCTTCCCTTATTCAAGTGATCAGTTTAAGGAATTTAAATATTTATTCAGAAATTATTCTATGTCACTTTTTTTTTCAAGATGGTATATTATTTGATAAAAAAATATAAAACATTTAAAAGGAGATGGCCTTTTACAGTACAATTTTGCGATATAACGCAAGTTAATTCTGGAAAAAAAGAACACTGAATTTCAGAACATTGGTACATAAATCAGTTTGGGGGTTACTGTAGTATTTGGTTTTGAAAAATATTATCATATCCTGTGGAAAACTTTTAATTCTTCTTGAAGAATGACTGTGTTCAGGAAAGATATCAAGTGCAATGGCAGTGCAATGGCTTCCAGAACTGTCTAGTACTTACTCTGGTGATGTGGTAGATCAGAGAAGGTGTTAATGCTATGAGGCATTCCTCAGAGGTCTGAGGTGGCATGCGAACGGAGTTATGCTATTGAAAAATTGCCCCGGACGAAATTACATTCTGTTAAATACAATGGTTGACAGTTTCTGTTGGTGTATCAGCGCGCTGTAAGCCCCAGACATCTCTATCCAGAGGTCAACTAGAAGAGAAGATGACGCAATGTCATTACATAATTTAGTCTGGTAATAAGCCCACTGTATCCACAAACGACCAAAACCGTGGCGATCTACTGAACAATAAAAGGAAAATTGATCATTGAATACTACATACATTATTTGGAGACCATATGAATTGGTCGAAAACAACACTACTCTAGACGGAACAGATGGATTAAGGAACATATCTTAGAGAATGAAAGCAGTAGAGTCCTGCTTATTAAAGATACGAGCATTACCACAACAATACACTATCTTGGTTATTGCACCATTGCAAAACAGAATGGTTCATCGGATGACATTACTTTTCTGTAATGCAGAGATGCTGTTCGAACTATTTAAGCTTATAATACGATTCTGTTGTGCAGTTTAACCCCAATGCCTCGATTTCAAATGTCCTCACTCAACTACTACTACCAGCAGTTACTACTACTACTAATATATTGAATGTATGACGCCAGGCAGTGACAGCGATTTGTAAGTTCAATGATTACATCAATGACGACCTAATATAAAATTCCTTATTCTATCTAAAAATCACCATAACTAGCAACCGGCCAAAATGCTACTGTAAGGCCTCTGACAGCTCTTGTGAATCAAAAAGCTCCAAAGCTTTGATCATTTGGTTGGATTATTTTGAGTGTTGTATTTCTGTTTTTGAGCAAGATTGTATTTCATATGAGATCATCGTTTGAAAAAATTCAGTCCTTTCTCAATATGCAACATTACCATGTAAATGCAATGTCCATAATTCAATTAGAATTGCCTGTTGGATTAATACAAAAAATACAACACTCAAAGAGACTCAACTTTCAATGACAACTTTCAATTTCTATACCTATACTAGCTGGTATTGAGAGATGCAGAATAAAATTGCTTCAAATGAATTTCTAAGCTGATTAAATTACAAATAACCAATATATTTAACAATTTTTTAAGTGATTAATATTTAACATAAATTATTACACATCCAGATTTCGAAATAAATTTGTCTATACTTTTTTTAACATACTTCATTTAGAAAATTTTAGATTCATAAATTCATTGCCTTTAAATTTGTAGAGAATCAGAAATAGCAAATTCACTCCGTTCATTTCAACTTCTGGACGTGATGCAATAGATTTCGTTTCCCTTTGAACTGATGTTTTTGATTATGTTTTGTGTTTTGACAAAAGAAAAACAAAAGACACGCTGTGTTGATTATCTACTCAGCAAAAATTACTAGGAATATTAATTAGAAGGCAAAGGATTTTTAAAGATACATCTCTGAGGCCAAATGTAACTTCATCAAAAATCTAATATTGGAAAACAATCGATTGCATTTTGTTTCGCCTAAGATTCCTGTCGATAAAGGAATATCTTTTCAGATGCGCTGATTATTTCTTGAGATGACCAAGAAAATCTGCAATTTTATATGATGCTGGTATCACTTGCTACCATGTTACCTGTGAAACCATACTATAGGAATCGTATGTTAGTTTCTTAGCGTTATTTTTGCTTAAATTATATTAACTGCCCTTTTCTAAGATGGATTAAGAATTTTTAGAGATTTTGGATAAAAAGAAAATATTGTTCTTTTTTATCCAAAGTCTCTAAAAATTCTACTTTTTTTTAAGTATATAGTTTTAAGACACACTTCACTTACACTTTTATTAAAGAGTTGTTAGATCCTCAGCTAAGTTATTTCGCAATTTGCTACTATTTAGTAGCATGTAATATCTACATTTCAGAAGAAAAAGACTCTTCTTAAAACTCTATCCGTCTTCAATAAAAAACAGAAAGTTATTCTAAAATTAATGCACTCTTTATTATGTCTTACATCTTGGTTTCTTCTGAAAGGTCTTAAATTTCTTTTATTTGACTTGGAATAAATTTAATGATCTTTAGAGAAATCAATTCAAAGAACATAGAATATCCATAAAATATTATTGCTATCAAAGGAATTGACCCGTCGTCTAGTGATGTTACACTAATTCCTTTTTAATAGATCTATTATTAGCTTATGGGTAACAGAAAGGACAGTTCTAAAAGCCTTTCAACGTCAAGTAAAAGTTCATTTTGAAGTAGATTAGACTATTAAATACCTCATGCAGTAAGTAATTGCCTCTGTCAATTTAAAATTCTTATTAC
>JAFIDM010009631.1:320781650-320804965 GCA_023159025.1 Thereuonema tuberculata | reverse complement strand
AATAATAATAATAATAATAATAATAATAATAATAATAATAATAATAATAATTCAGTTTATAACTATATGTCAAGAAATTCTTTGTATCCGATTGAACAAAAGATTAGTTTTACGTTTTAAAATTATTATAATAAAGGAAATTTTAAAACTTCACGTAGAACTAAAGATCAGTTACTGATTGACAAAACGATTCTTCTAAATTAAAAAAAACGTAAAACTAATCTTTGTATGGCTTGGATTGATTACAATAAGGCTTTTGATTCCCTGCCACACAGTTGGATTCAAAAATCCTTAGAAATTTTTGGAATCAGTGAAAACATCAGAAATCTCTTAAAAGAAGCTATGAAATTTTGGAAAACAACCTTATTATCAAATGGACAAGAACTTGGTGAAGTGAACATAAGGCGGGGAATATTTCAAGGTGATGCATTATCACCATTATTATTTACTATTGCACTCATTCCCCTAACATCAATTTTGAAGAAAACATCCTTCGGATAAGAAGTCTCAAAAGAAACTGAAAAAATTTCTCATTTATTCTACATGGATGATCTGAAATTGCATGGGAAATCTGAGAAGGAAATTACATCCCTTGTCAACACAGTTCAGATTTTTAATAAAGATATCACAATGGAATTTGGACTAGACAAGTGTGCTACACTTAACATGAAACGAGGAAAACCTCAAAAATCTGATGGGATAATATCTGAAAATGGGAACATCATCAAGTCCCTTATCTTGGAATACTGGAATCAAATGAAATACTAAATGCTCAAGTTAAAAAGAAAACAAGTTGTGAATACACAAAACGAGTACACAAAGTTTTAAAATCAAAGCTAAATGGTGGTAATACTATAAAAGCTATTAACACCTGGGCAGTTCCTGTTATTAGATACACTGCAGGAATCATTGATTGAACACAAGCTGACCTGGATACTTTAGACAGGAGAACTCGAAAATTAATGACCATGCATCATGCACTACACTCTCGAAGTGATGTTGATCGTTTATATCTTCCAATGAAGGAAGGAGGCAGAGGACTTCTTCAAGTTAAGCAAACTGTGGAAGAGGAAAAACGAGGATTAAATGATTATATAAAAAAAAGCAAGGAAAAACTGCTGATTGAAGCCTGTAAAGAAAACATCTTGAAAGTTATCGGGACTAAATTGGATTATAAAAGAGAAACCATAAGACAACGATTTGAAAGTTGGAAAAACAAGCCTCTACATGGACAATATATAAAACAAATTTTAGAAAAAAATTGACAATTCCAGAAACTGGCAATGGCTTCAAAATGGTTACATCAAGAAAGAAACAGAAGGGTTAATATTTGCTGCCCAAGAACAAGCTTTATTAACTAACGTGATGAAAACCAAAATACAACACGTGAGCAACGATAGTAAATGCAGATTATGCAAAGTGAAGGATGAAACTATTGACCATCTTATCAGTGGTTGTAGTAAAATTGCTCAGTCTGAGTATAAAAGACGCCATGATAGAGTAGCCAGTATTATTCACTGGAATTTATGCAAAAATATCAATTCCCAGTTTCCAAAAACTGGTGGGAACATTCTATTGAAAAGGTGCTAGAAAATGATGAGGCCAAAATCCTCTGGGACTTCAGAATTCAAACCGACCATCATTTGAAACACAACACTTCAGACATAACAATTGTAGAGAGGAAAGATGTTTTTCTAATAGATGTGGCAATACCTGGAGATGCACGAATTGTTGAGAAAGAACTGGAAAAGATCACAAAATATAGGGATCTGACAATTGAAATTTCTCGTTTGTGGAACAAACGTGCCACTGTAACACCTATAGTTATTGATGCCCTCGGTGCTTTATCTAAGGAATTTGTTAAACACTTTAATAGCTTGGAACTTCATGAGATTTCAATAACAGACCTGCAAAAAACATCATTACTAGGAACTGCTTACATTTTGCGAAGATACTTGGACAATTCTTAGGTCTCTGGGTGAGACTTGAATTGCTCAATTAATCCAGTCAAAGATGTTGTCTTTGTACTGTGTCATATGTTATATAATTATAATAATAATAAAAAACTACTGATAATTTCTACTTCAAATTTGTTTCTATGAATTAAATTTTTGTCAACAAAATAAAAAAATAATCAATCAGCAATTTTTAATAAAGGACTGTGGAATATTTTCAAAAGTATGTCTTTAAGCTTTCGTGGGACATTAATACAAACTCTTCTTTTAATTAAATTGAAATTTTTGTTTCAATATTAAATATTACACAACAGAACCGACCTTGTATTCATAGATATTAATGATACAGTTTTTCATTAAATGAAGGAACATTTATTCGTAATTAATGGTACATAAAATCGCATAATTTCATTCTCTGTTACACAAAATATTAGCTTTTTCCGCTATTTGAAACCTAACTTAAACACAAAAGAAAATGAAAGCAGAGAGAGAGTGAAATAGAGAGTGAGAGAAAGACATAGTAAGCACTATTATCGACCCTTTTCTCAATGAACCCATCTGAAATTTCGCTTGCTTCGTCGACTGCTTCCCGAGCTGTGCACCACTACCCACCTTAGCGTGGGCTCTACATTTCTCCACTCCATTGCGCTGCTATTCAAAGCCGTATTTCTTTATGCAAACCATTTTCTCCATGTTGCTGCTTAAGTTCGGACTAACGTTCAGTGGCTCCTTAATTGTTGGCAAAGCCAGAAAACTCACACTAAGCTAATGGCCCGACGACGCTAAATTGTTATTTCTTTGGCCAGGCAGCAGTTCCAACACAGCAATCTTTCTTTTTTTTTCTTCTCAATGTCCTTCTTTTTCATGATACTTTAGTGTAAGCAATTTGCATCAACTATCGATAAAAGCTGCCAGAACCGTTTATTCTACCTATAAGAATAACGACATGGAAGAAAGCTAAAGCGCTCTGTGACAATCTCACCACCCTCTTTTCTCTCAACCCTCCGCCCACCCTCTGTCAAGCGTCCGAAACAGCTGCCAAGATATTCTTTTTATTTTGGAGTAAACAATGCCACATTGAAATCAATGAACTTCAATAGAAGGAAATGAACGACGCTGAAAATAAATTAAGACCTTTGAGAATTCAATCAAAAGAAATAATTAATTATCATTTTGTTAAGTAATAAAATTGCCTTATTTATTTTCAGTAATCCAACGTAATACTATATGTTTTTAACCATTTTAAAACAAATTTTGGAAGTCGTAGTCTCTCATAGTAATATCCTATATAAACATTACTATTATTTGTTATAAGTAAGGTAGTACAGTACTTTGAAGAACTAAAAGCGCTTTCGTCATTCACAGATCGTTTTAAATTGCTTTAAATCATCTAATTTTCATCAATTAAATGACGTAAAATATAGTATTCAAGTAGATAAAAAATTTTTTTAATTTATTCTAATAATTTTATTTATTTAATTTTTGTGTAATTTTTAAGTAATCTTTTAAATATCTGTGTTCCAATTTTCTGAATGATCTAAAGAATAATTTTCAATGTGTCAGTTTATATTATAAATTTTAGAGTGGGCTTTCCAAGGTAACAAACAAAGTTACTGAGGAAATATATTCAAATTTTTTTGTAATATTGAATTATTAGACTTTATTATTAAATTGATTGAAATCGGTTTTCTTTGTTTTCTTTATTTTTTAAGATATTATATTTTAAGTTGCTTGTCTTTTTATGTTCTTAACTTATATCTGCATTCATGTATATCTTCATATACAGTGTAAACACTATATATATTTTGTAGTTTTCTTGGCTTTCTTTGCAAAACTGCTGACCCTTCGATAATTTTAGACTAGGAATAACAGAAGAATGGTCTAAGATAACAATTTCAGTATATTCTTAACAATCGTAACAGATTAAATTAAATACTAAATTAAATAATATTAAGCTTTGAAGCTCAGAACCTATAACAGAAAGACAACGGAATTATTGTGTGAGTGGAACTTCTCAAGACTAGATGACCGCCAATTATAGAATGGTTTTACAGAATGGAATCCATACACTTCCTTATTTCGTTTATACTTAATTAGAACATAAATTGATAACAAAAGCTTAGGTAATGATTGACAAGAGTTGTGGTCAAGGTTAGTAGCATTCAAATATCTGTAATGTTTTCCATGCAGTTGGTACTTTAATTCTTCGGAGAGAATTAGAAGACATTTTCATTCATCAGATAAGGAAAGCAAAACTGAGTTCAAATGTTAAAAATAAGCAAAAAAGTTGAAACTATCGATCATTGCTAACATCATGGATTAAATAACAGCGTACTAAAAAATAATTACACGTAAATAATTTAATTGTGAACTGTTATATTCTAAACAATGCATTAGAAAATTATTATTTTTTACAGTTGATTTTTATTGTGCCTAAAATTTCTTATTAACTGGTTCGTGAAGAAAAAGAAGAGAGATATAGTAGAAATTTTTCATGCGAACTATAGTGAAAACCTTCCATTTTTTCTTAACTTGTAGCTTTACGTAGAAGTAACTTTAAAATATGAGCTACTTTAAAAAAAAAATCAGCGAACTGCTTATAAATCATTAAAGGACAATTTGGAACGAAGGCAATTTAAAAGGAAAAAAAAATCCAGAGATACCGCAGAAAATAATCAAAATAAGTTTATGGAGAAAAGAAATATATTTTTTCTTAAACAACTTAAAAATTTATTAAGCATACCTTCTGTAGCTGCTTCCGTTTTATTATGTTAAACAACGAAAAAGAAACAGGGAGTGGTTGAGTATAGTTTCAAAGTTCTTTTTATATTCTGTACATTTAAAAAAATAAGATTTGAAATGTTGTGGAACAAGGTCAGAATCGATCTTTCCTTAGGGCCTCTTAAAACAGCGACACGGTTGCTTGCTAAAATAAATCTCCGCCTTTTTTATTAAGAAGTTTCACTTGTCTTAGAATATCCGAGAGGTCGGTTTAATTTTTGGTTAGTTTATGCTCGACATTTCCAGCTGCGGTTTTGCGAAAGGCTCTACAACGTTGATTTTAATGAAGTAAATTCTGCTCTAAGGATTCAGAAGAGTTGGGGCTGAAATGGCCTCCAGTGAAGCTGATAACTTTATTGATTGACAGGGATAGTGTGAACTTAAGATGGTGGTACTGTCTTAAAACTAATAAAACTCTTAAAGCTGAGAGCAGTAAAAACTTTTAATGGTAAAAGCTACCTAATAAGAGATATTCGCTATTACTCAAAAGAGTGCAATGAATATTAAGAAACATTAAAATTTTTTTAGGAATATTCTATGACTTAAAAAGCATAAAGAAAAACTAACTAATGTATTTTTTGGTTCGGGCTACATAAATCTACAAACACAATTTAAACTGCCTTTAAAAAAAAATATACGTTTCAGAATGATTTCGTGAATAAGTTAGCTTTTTGTTCGTCTAACACAAATAAAAATCACTTCTAAGTGAAATATTAGCAAATTACTGCAATAAAAAAAACAGTAATGTTTCAGTGTAGTTTTGCTAACTTTCTTTTACTTTCTTCTTCACTTAAATGCAACTACTCTTTCAGAAATTAATTTTTGCTTCTTGCACATCTTTGAATTTTGAAACATAGGATAGCTCTGGCTGAATAGTTCGGAAAGCTGAAAAGCCTAAAATTCTTAACAAAGTCTTTATATTCTAATTTTAGTTATCGTGTTTTGCATATTACTTTCTTGTTTTACTTTCTGTTTTTTTTAATTTATTGAAAAAATTCCTGCAATGATTAGAACAAAGTAATCTGAGAATTTGTGATTCATTTGCTATTATATTTCCGTTTTTTTGTAAGAAAATAAATTTTTGCATAATAATATTTAATATAAAATATAAGATTGGAAATGCACTATGTAAAAGCATTTGAAATTTATAATCACTTTTCTACTAACATAAAAGCATGAACACCTAACTATCAAAGATATGGAAATCTCTGAACAAAAGGTTCATGTTTATAATACTTTTCTCATAAAGAGGATTTAAAAACATTCAAAGTTTCTATTTTTTTCAATTTTCAATATAGTGTAGCTCTCCTCTTATTAAGAGAGGAAAAGATAGTGAAAGTCTTCCTATCTAATAAGACAATGGAAACAATGGTATTAAATGTGCACTTTCTGCTACTCAGAGGAACAATAACTAAAGTGAAATCATGCTTAAGCATTCTAGCATATGAAGTATACCAAAATCAAAAAATATATTTCCGTCTGTTCTAGTTTCATTATTGGTTTAGGCGGTATTGTCTTCAACAATAATTCAATAAAAATCCAAAATATGATAATTACTTACAAAGCTAAATGTACTAGAGATATATAAATCTGAATAAGTAACTTCTTAATAAAAAACAAAGTATATTAAAAGGAACAAAATTCATTAATTAATTGTGAAATTTTGAATGAATATCAATCATAAACCTAATGCATTTATTTGTAATCATCTTTACTTTTATAGCATGACTAGCAGGAAAGCCTGTCGGACGACAGGCCTAAAAAAATCTGAAAAATCATTTTATTATCAACTATCAAATATAAAGTAAATGTAATCTAAATACTGCGCTAACTTGTGCACGGAGCTTCTACGGCAAACATGGTTTTGAGTTTCGAAATCAGCGTAAACAACTGAGTAAGTATGCCAAATTTCATTAAAATGGATGCAGTGGTAACAAAATTATTTGGTTTTGAGCGTATGTTTTGTTAGAATTTCAGTTGTCGAGGGCAGTTCCCAAGAATAAAATTTCATGGAAACAACATGGAATGACACAATGAACTAATATTTTCATCCAATTTGAGTACCCTAGATTCAATGGTATCATTGAGAACCGTTGGATCTATCTTAATAGCTTAATTATTCGAGTTACAGACAGCTTATTGTGCTTTAATTCTCTGACAATTTGTAGATTTTTTAATTATCTTTCTTCAAGTAATTTAATAATAATGCATTGTTCCATTACAATATAATGATTGTAGCAACCAAACTCACCTTTGTATAATCTAAATACTGCGCTAACTTGTGAACGAAGCTTCTACGGCAAAAAAGGTTTTAAGTTTCAAAATCAGCGTAAAAAACTGAGTAAGTATGCCAAATTTCATTAAAATCAGTGCAGTGGTAACAAAATTATATCGAGTTACGGACAGACAGACAGACAGACGAACTTAGCCAATTATGTAAGTTGAAGTTACAAATAGCGTTTCTTTCTTTTGTTGTTTTTTGTTGTTTTTTTTTAGTTTTTATATGAATCAAAACTGAATACTAGGCTATATTCCTAATGTTAAAAGTTACAAAAAAAAATCACATGTATTTGCTTTGTAATATTTTAGTTATTATTTTTGACGAATGTAATTTGGTTGCTTCTTAGCTGCAATAAGTGCAACTTAATGTGCGCAAACGTATAATAGTCAAATTATTTTAAATTATAAAAGAATTTAACGTGCATAGTGTAATCAATATTTAATCCTCAGGCCACCGCATATTGAAAATTAACACATTTAAAAAGAACAAACACAATTTAAAACGTTAAAAACTAGAGCTTTCAAGCCGATCAACAAATCGGACTTTGACAATGATTCGTTGATCGCATTCCAATCTCTTGTTTTTAATGTTTTAAATTGTGTTTGTTCATTTTAAATGTGTTAATTTTCAATGTGCGGTGGCCTGAGCATTAAATATTTATTTTAAATTACTTTTCTTAATTACGAATGTAAAATTGTGCGAAATTATTACGTTTGTTACGAATATATGAATTCAATGAAATAATTCAATAAAAATATTTTCCTGAATGGCAGCTACTGAAATATAATTCCCGAGAAATCCATAAAATTCGAATAAGACTTAATGTTCCTAATATATTTAGTAAAGGTATGTGTAATGATTATAGTCAGTCAATGTCTTACCTGTTATAGTTTTACAAATCCTAAGTTTTCCTAAAATATTTTTAAAATTAGGTGAGCAGGAATTTTCCTATCCCTATAAATCCAACTGACACTGATTTGAGATTCTACTAGACCGCGTATGACATGGAAAATTTGTTTTTCTCAAAGGCGATAGTAGTTGACTTTTCCCATCTTCAGTCAATCCTGCGATAATCGTTCGCCATTCCTCTGGACCCACAGATGTACCATGAGATGGTTTGCAGTCATCAGCAAAGTTCTAAAAATCTGAAACCATTTACTTTAAGGTGGAGGAATCTTTTTCCACACGATCTCGGCTCCTCGACCCTGCATGGAACCTCCTATGTGTATTGAAAGGCTGCTAGCGGAAGCACTTCTAAGAAAGAACAAGCGTAAAAGTCAAGAATCATTCTACTTTAATTGCAGAAATATGTGCTTTTGATTTTTCAGCGTTCAAGACTGCATAAGTAGATTTTTTTTGATAATCATTGATTGCAATATGGCAGTTGTAGATGAATAGAATTTTATTTCATCTCTTAGTTTCCTTATCTATCTTCTCTTTAGATTCTAATATTTTTTAATGTTAATGAAGCTGAGAAAACAGATTATAACAACATTTTGAAAATATTTTGGCATGATTAACTTAGAAAACACATTCTGACATTTAAAAGCTAGAATGATTCTATGATAGAACAAAAAGACAATTTTTCTGAAAGCAGGTACTGAAAGAAATCGGATGTCCGAAGCTTAATTGTTGTTTATAATTATTGTAAATATGCAAATTAATTCCATCAACTTCCTCGGGAAAAATCAGTCATGCAACTGTGTTTGTGTGCCGCCAACGCGTTTATTAATATACATGAAAGTTTCTGCATAAATATGCAAATTGTATGATCATCTTGCCTCACGGTATTGTGCATCTGTAGCCAATCGGAGGAAATCTCACGCAGCAGATAAGACAGACTATGAACAATTAATAATGTTCCTGGTTTCATAAACTAAACACAATTGAAAACATTTGTCTAATTTAAATTAAAGAAATTTAATCTGAGATAAAGTTTTTAATTGATTATTCTTCAAATTTGATTTCCAAGAATGGTACATATAAATCCTAAATTTCAAATTTTAATGAAAGATGCCACTAAAGCTCTTTGTATTATCGAAAACAGCTGAAAAAGGTAAATTAAGGAGAGAAAGCAAGAAAAAAAACAAAACAATTATAAAACAATATCTATAACTATAAATTTATAGTCATCTATAAACAATTATAAAACTGAACATTACCTTTCTGTAAATGACCTTTCTAAATTATAAATAGAGTTCCTAATAATTTTTCTTATTTTTAACATTCTAAAAATTTTGTTCATCAAATGGATAGGGAATTTTTTTATTTTCAATCTATTATTAAATCTAACTAAATACAACTAATATTTTGCATTTTATAAAAGAATAAACGTGCATTCATTGTTTATTTGCTTGTTTACTTATTTGTTATGATATCTTTACAACGCTTAACAAAAAAAAAAGTTTTAAGAAATTAGTTTTGTTTGCATCAGCTGTTTATTTTTTAATATTATTAATTTAATATATTAGTCATGTAGAGAGCAAATACCAACATATCATCCATGTTTACTTTTGGCATTAGCTTTTCCAGTGAGAAGTTAACATCACATAATACAAAATTGTAATGATTAATTTTGTATTATGCTATATTAATTTTTCATTAGAAGAGCTAATTCACGAGTAAACAAAGAATTTATTTTACTGTTGGAAATTTGAATAATCAATTTATTCTACTGTGTTAGAACCCTTATGCATAATTCAATACATTCTAAATTAGATTTATATTATTAAAAAAAATACATAAATTACTGGCGGTTTTGATAACTGTTTCAAAACATTATTATTCTTAATAAAAAGTATTAGCATTGTTAATCTAACATCTAGTATTACGTAATTAATCAGAAGGAAAAGAAGGATTAGAAAACAAAAACGTGAGAGAAGAATAACAATTCAGAGCACGAACTGCAAGATACTGAAGTCATTTCAATTGAAGACTAGTGAAACCACGAAATAGCAGCCATCTTCACTGTTTCAAAAGACTTAATCCCAAATCCATTCTCAGCAATTAATTACAGAAATTATTAAGAATAATGCTTGGCGTGACTAGTTTCGAGTTTAAGTCAATTTCGGACTTTTGGATAAATTCTGATATTAAAAAAATCTGTTTTTCTTTGTGCAACTGCTATTAAATGAGAAATTAAGAAATGGAAGAAATTGCAAAAAATGGTTATGATAATGAAAATTATATTAACCAATTCAATTACTAAACATTTTAACTTCTATTTTATCTAAACTTAATTGTTAGAAAGACATATAAACAGGGAAAACTCGATAGTAAGCTAAAAACAACAAATTGCATAAGAGTGAAAGAGAATTATTCATTAATGCAATTCTGAAGTATGAATGCGCCAATTAACCAATTCCTAAATCTTCTCCGATTTTCTGAGTAGTTACAGATCCCACTGCAGCCATGAAAGACTGCATTAAAGGGTCAAAAAAATAGTCCAGTAAGACGTCTTATGAAATATCGTGATGCTGTTGACAGAGATAAACGATGCTGGAGTGGGCTCATCTATTTTCTACCTGTCAAACCATCAAACTTCCTGATAAACTTCGGTTAATAAAGAACCAACGTAGGCAAAGTTTATAATAAATAATAGAGCATGGGTAAGCAAAGAAGGTCCAGAAGAGAAAAAAAAAATGACAGATTGATATGCTGAGCAGACTTCTTTCCATATATTACTAAACACTAGAGATCTTCAATCTTCATATTTAATACCAGAGGACTATTCTAATTTAGGAACCAAGAACCAAAATAAAAATGCATCTATTTTTTATCTATAAAATTAGAAACAACACTTTATCAGTTTACTTTTTCCATAAAAGACGAATCTTTGTCTACTATTGTCACAGGATAAGTCATTCAAACTTAGCATAGTTCGAATATTAGTTTTACGTGGAGTTGGAAAGCATGAAGATTTTGTGGGCAGATGTAACGAGATTGCAAGCCAGCTAAATATGTCAAGGGAGATTTATGACCCAATATAAATACAGTATTTGGTATCTTTATTTTTATGTCCAAACAGCTAAGGAACCACTGCTTTTGTCATCACCAAAATTCCTTCTTTTCTTCCCGTTTTGTCTGTTCCTATAAACGTGATCTACAGTTCTGACTGAAGAAATCAACTGATTTTTATGCATCCGTTTTTACTGCTCTATTTTTTTCTCCTTTTTTATTTTTTTTACTTGAGTCTCCCATGCCATCTCTGGGTAGAGAAAAATCATCCCCAAGTCTCTCCTTCTGTCTCTTTTCGGCTTCCTTTTCTATCGGGAAATTTCTAGAAAGATTGTGCAAGAACTGTCGTCTCTTGGTTTACGACGTGTTGCAGATCATTACGCCAACAAAGGCAGCTGAAATGTGATCGATCCTTCTAGCTGCAACATCGTAAGTTCCGGGGTTTTGCTCAGTACTAAAAAAGAAACGAAGGATGATGAAATAGTTGGTTGGGAGGATGTCGTGGGAAGAAGGGAGCAGGAGCTTTTCCTTTTGTATTTTTAACTTCCGCGTCGTAATGTCTTTATTTTCATCATCTACGTCTCTTTTGCATTTGCCCTTGAGGAAATAACACGCAAATGAATATGATGTTGGTATCTTAATAATATCATCGACAATTCTTTCTTATGAATATCAAGGTCACGAAAATTATCGTGAAGCAGTTATGGTCAAGTTGACCACTGATGTCCTCTTATTTGAGGATGTGAGCACTCTCTTCTTCACATATTAGTCACGCATTTTCATGCTGATATGTTATTCTTCGGCGTATGCACTCAGGAAAGGAAGCTTTGGTGATTTTAAGGATTATGATCTTTTAATGTTATATAACATACAGATTCGCTTGCTAGCCAGAATATTGGCTATTTCAACAAAACTATGTTGATAGCATGTCTAACTGAAGGAGATCACATTAGCACAATGCTGATAAAAACTATTTCCGTCTTCCGTAGTGTACTTTCAAGGAAAAATTGCTGTTGAACATGAAATAATTACAACAAAAAATAGAGATTTTAATAATTAATTTTTGGAAAGTTCAATAATTTCTCATCTTTTTCTTAAAACAATCTTCAAGTTCAAGTTTTAACTTCATTTGCTCAGGGCTTGTTGCATTTTTTTATAGTCACAATTTTAAATGCAACTCGTATATTGTGTTTGTCAACGCTGATACGTTATCATCTCATTAATCTAATGACAGATAATAAGTATTACTGTTTACAGTCGAATCAGTACTGTTTTAACAACTAATTTAGATGTCACCAATTAAACTGAATTTTTGATTTAATAATGAAAAAGAGTAATGTTTCATTATATTTTCAAAAGCAACTGAGATAAGACAAAAAACAAAAGATGGAAAATGATATAAGCTTATAAAAAAAATTATTGCCCAAACCAAATGATTATTATTCGTATAGTGATAGAAATATCAGCTTATGTATAAAGATGCATCTTGCGTGGACTGTAATATACAGAGTGTATCAAAACTCTGTACAAATTTTAATGAGAGATAGGGAGCACCAAGACAAATCTTTTTTTATCTATAAATGCATTTCCGCTGACGGCAAGCCTTGGTGCTAGAAGGCGCTATTTATCAGCGCTGCAATCGGCTAGAGGGACATATGGAACACCAAAACAATCCTAAATGAATGGAAACAAGAGTTAACAATATGCTTATTCAAAGAAGATGCTCAAAATGGTTAAAAAAACATCTTGTTCATATTTGTTTCCATTCATTTAGGTTTGTCTTGGTATTCCACATCTCCTCTCTAGGCGATTGTAGCGCTGCTAAATAGTCCCCCTCTGCACCGAAGGTTGCCGTTAGCGTAAATACTTTTATAAATAAAAAAAAAGTTTGCTTTGGTGCTCCTATCTGCCATTAGCGGATTGACTAAATATCCGATATTATTTTATTTTTCACGTGAAAGTTAACTTTTATGTTTATGTTAACTTTCTATCTTCGATTACAAAAACTACAACATTACAATCATAATAAATTGCCAACATTATAACCCATCGAAATTAAAGCGTAATTACCAGTTCAGTGATAAAATTCTATAACCTTTTTCTATACCACAATGTGACAGCATTAACGATCATTACTGACCATTTTGGAAACATATTATCATGAAAGTAACAAATCAGTTTTCTGAATGAAACCGGTAGATATATCTTTCAGAAATTCAGACAATATAGATCTATCTTTATTTCTGAAGTATTTTTATTTCTTAGGTATTTAAATCCTAAGAAACCATAAAAATATTCATGATTATTTAAAGTAATTATCAGCAAACAAAAAACTTATCCTCTACAGATGGAATTTTAGTTCCGGCAATCTACGATCATACAAATGTTTTAAACCACCTTATATCACGAAAAATCAGGCATTATAGAACATACAAGTTAATGACATGATGATCGAAAATATAAAAGACGGAATTGCAACTTCGGATCGTGGAATTACAAATAGGGATGAATGTCAATTTTTCAATGATATTCTCCAAGTCATGCAATACATAACCATTGGAAGATCACGCCTTTGGATTGTTCTTCGAAATAGCTGACCACGTTCCATTTCAGGGGGTTAAAGAATATCTTCCAAGAAGAAACGAACAGAATTTTTCATCGGTATGCTTCGCAAAAACCAATGAAATGGATATCGTGATGCAGAATGATAACTGCAATCCATGGCTACATAATTGAGCATATTTACCGATGATCACCGATGGTACGCCAAAGCTTACTGAAAAGCTCATTGGTAAGGGTCTACTTTTCGAAAGAAAGTTTTTAATGAATAGAAAACTTTATTTGCAATAAAATTTCAAATATTTTGAAGAAGAAGTTTACTTATTTGTTAAAGATGTTAATAATTAATTAGTTCATTATCTTAAAAACGTTTTCAAGTACTTTAAATTTTGATTTTTTTTTTTTACATAGCTTTAAAAAATTAAATCATACCATGATTATGTTGATTACTATGAATATATTTATCAAATTAACAATAGATACACAAAGAAAGTTTCGAAACTTTACTATTAGTTACAGTAAATTACAGAAAATTAAATTATAAATTATAGAAAATTAAATTATAAATTATAGAAAATATCTTAGTAACTGTATAATTGAATTATAAATGAATTTGTGGTAAAACTTCCAAGTTCAATGGCAATAAAAGGCAAAGAGAGAAGCGCTATTCTAAGTTTTGTTCTCTTTGATGATATTATACATTTGTTACAGACCAGCTTATACGCCCGTCAACAATGACGGGAGAACAATACGATAATTTTATTTTAAATAGATTATTTGCCCGTCATATATACGACAATAAAATCAATGATTGCGAGTGAAAATTCGAGCATCATTTAGATAATGACCTTGACCATTGGTAATTTTGATGAGTACTTTAATGTAGTCTCTGTTTCGTGAACGCGATAATGCAACATGCAGCTGGGCATGTGATAATATCGGCTCTCTCTCCAAAAAACTCCCACGTGCTCGAAGGCTTATTCTTGCGACTTAGTAATAGTCATTGCGAATTGCGAGCAATACTGGGAACTGACGGCGCTTCAACTTGAATGGCAAATCGTCATCACTCTATTGAAAATTGATTCTGGGAATAGTCACGATATCACCTTTGTTGCGTTCCGAAAGAACTTCTGCCGTGATTAAATTGCGATAACACTCAATCGTGGCCATTACAGAGTCCTTTTTTTTTAGATTAGATTTAGAACCTTTCCTGAGGTTCATTTGATGAGGTGGCATGCCGGAAAATGTGAAAGTGGGAAGAAACTCAGTAGGATAGTTGCGTTCATCATTTGGATCATCCGACACATATCTCTGCGCTGTAGTAATGTGAGACCTGTAGGGCAGTTTTCTTGCTTTACACATAGAAGAATATACAGAAGTGGAAAACAATATAAGAGATGACGTCCTCTGGTCAGGCCATGCATAGAATATTGAAATGCAGGTTTTCTGTATTGAAAGAAACCCGGTACCGATTCGACAAAGAGCTGCTTGGACCTTTGATCTTATCTAGAAAAAAATTCAAAGTGGAAAAATCCTCCGCTGGTGTCATGGATGGTATCCGGTTCTTCCAACCTACTGTCAAGTGCCATACCCCTTGGGTACCTAGCCCACTCGAAATTGTAATAAAACATAGTCGCCAGAAAAGATGTAAAGTAACTTATTAGATATCAAAATAAATCAGGCAATATGAAGATCTATTTCCAATATCTGAATTCTCTAATCTATTAGATGGCTCTACAGGTATGTCTTCATGAATAATTTCAGGCATTAAATAATAATTAGGACAATTCAACTTTACTTTAATGCTCCACTTTATTGAATGAGAATGCGAAGTATTCAACTTAAAAGTTTTCGCCTGTAGTCACTAGGTTTATGGTCATTTATCCATTATTTAGTGGGGATGGAACATGAAGATCTAAGATCCATTTTGAAGACAGTGGAGTGGAAGAACAATACAGTGCAACTTGGATAATTCGAACGTCTTTATTTCGAAATCGTGGTTAATTCGAAGATTTCTCTTGGTCCCTTGAATTTCTTATTAAATCAATGTTAAAAAATCGTGGATAATTCGAAGTTCAACTTCCTTAATTCGAAGTTTCTTATAAAAAATTTCGAACCATAACGACTTTTCGGCGTTTCATCGTTAGGGACACGTGACAACTGAAATTCCCTTCCCGCCACCGTTCGACACCTGACGCCATTTGACACGTGACGCTTCAGACGCCATTCGAGCTTCCTGCTATCAGTGTCACCATGTCTTTCAGTAAACCACGCGGGTACAAGAATTTAACGTTCGCTGAAAAGGTCGCCGTCATTCGCGAGGTGGAAAAGGGTGTGAAGAAGAAATGCCAAATCGCCAACGAGTACGGGATAGCGCCGAATTTCGTCGGTACATTGAAGGACAAACCAACGTAAGTGAAGCTGTTTTCCGTTCACTAAACATGCTTGATGATTTTGCTAACCTTAAGCGACTGAATTCTACAAAACAATCAGACATTGCACAATTTTGTGAAAAACTATAATTTTCTGTATTGAATGTAATATGTACTTTAGCTTACTTAATATAAATCTTATTTTGTTTACATACATATAGTGTTTAAGTCTTTCATACCATGATGTTTCTGAATAAATATTTACCTATTGACAGAATGATCTTTTCAAGCATTCAGTGGACCTGAAATTAAAGTTAAAAGATGTAACTTGTTTAATTCGAAGTCTTGGATAATTCGAAGTTTTGTAGCGGTCCCTTCAGCTTCGAATTATCCAAGTTGCACTGTATAATGGGGCTCTCAGTTGCACCACAAAAAAAAAGCATTGTATCCAATTTCAAAGAAATCAGTCTAGCTAATTTTATCAAGGGATTTCTGGGTCATTTTTGACGGATGGTAAGGGTGGAGTCAACAATAAATGTGCCTAATATTTATGTTGGATCAGTAGTAAAAGCATTTCGCAGCATTATTTAACCCTCATAACTTATAACAGCTCTTAATGTGACTTTGAGATGAAAATTTTGCTTTAGATGCAAAGCACACCTAAGGAAAACGGTATTTTTTTGATAATTTCTTCCATAACTTTTTCCAAAGATAAGAAAGAAGCAAATAGCAATAAGTAGATTTCTCCTTTTAAGAAATTTGTCTTTTTATTGCCCTGTCTTAATTTTTAAAACTTTAGTATTATTGTAGGTTTAGTATTATTTTAAGTAAACATTTTTACTAAATTTGCACGAGATTTGTCTTCAAATGTTCCTATAAATTAAAATGATTAAATATTGTAATAAAATTTAAATCTCTGAAATAAAGGAAAGGAAGAATAGTTTTCTTTAATTTGAAAAAGTAAAAATAAAAAATATTTTTTTCTAGAAATCTTGCGGGTTCTCAGCCTACTACATCATTCTTTGAGAAGTTATAGTTTTATTCTAAATGTGATGGATAGAACTAAACAGGCGTGGCCGAAATCACTGCTCAAGAATATGCAAGAGCATTAACTTCTCTATAAATGTCAGAAAAAGCAAGGAAACTTTTGATTTAGATGGCGCCCAGCTTGGCGATGATGTCGGCGTGGTTGGCTGACTTTTTATATATTTTCTTAGACCCTTTTTTCCTTTTTTTTCCGCCTCTACTACAGGAGACAGTGTGTGCTCAGTTTGTGGTTCCTCCAATGAGGAATAATAAAGTTTTATTCCTGTAAAGTATGCAGTTATAAAACATGCTCCACTAGTCTTGTATATCATATAAGGGTGGAATTGCTTCCGTGTAAAGCAACTACAAAAAGCCATTTAAAAGCGATTTGCTTACCAGTAAAACTGACATTGGTTTCATGTATACCAAAAAGCTAATTTTGAAACAATTGGTCAATTTTATGTTTATTTAGATATTAAATAATTAAGTTTAAAATCACACAGTCAATTTATATGTTAATCGGCTTTGTTTGTTAAAATTTTCATTTCAACATTTAAACATTTTCATAATTGCAAATTTAACTTATGATAAATCGTGCTTTTAATAAATACTGCTTTTGTTTTGACTCAACGTTAAATACATCTTCATATAATGAACTTCTAAAGATATCCACAATTTCAGTAGTTCATTGATTTTTGAGGAAGATTACATTATAGAATGATAATAACACTGCCCAATAATATTTGTATGTAATGATTTGTGATTATGAATCTACAGGAATGTTTCGATTTGAACCTAATGAAACCACTTTTGTCCTCGGAAGTCATCTATATTCCCAATTGGCAAGTGTTATGACGAAGTGTTATAAAAAGCAAAGTAGATTACAAAGGTGCAATTTAGGTGACTGAAGAATGTTTCTAGTAGCCAATGGAAGATGAATGGAAATCTTAGTTTGAAGCTGATCAGTATCCACTTAAGTCTTCAAAAGATAATGCATTAAAGGACTGGAGAATACTTAATTTAAGTTCAATTGATAACTTTTTTCTCTAAAATATTGGATCTTCGTAATACCTCTTAATAAGCGTTGGAGAGAAAAAAAAGATTTTAAAAAAAGCTTTAAAATGTAAATTTAAGTCGAAATATATATTTTCCACAATCCATCTGTCTTTGATCGATAATTCGAAGACATTACATCCGATTCTAAAAAGCTAAAATTTCAAGGTAACTGTAAGGTTGCTCGAAGAAAAATCTCTCATGAGTTTAATGAGAATCTGACCAGCAAGTAACTGAAGCTATGGATCAAAAACCTCGAAAGTAATCGAAACTTTTATTTTGAATGAATAACTTTTTTTTTTGACAATTTTTATTTGTTCTGACTAGAAAAGCTGAATAGCACATTAGCACATCAACTAGATCTTACGTAATTTTCAATATTATTACTTAAAAATTATAGATTTTTTATTTAAGGACAAAAAGAACTTTCTTTTTATTTTTATGACTAGATTTCAAAAATATCCTTAAAAAATTCAAACTACTATCGTGAAATCAAAAACATAATATCGCCATTTGGAAAGTTTAGAGTCAACATTCAAAATTTTCCTCTCCTTTAAAAAATACGTAGTAAAGTAATTATGCCAGCTAAATTATAAGTTTTAATAAAAAATTAAAATTATAATAAATTCTGACGAGAACTTCTCACAATATAACAACTTACTAAATGCCCCCTTCAATTTAAAAAAAGTCTTTAAGCTATGAAATTTGATGGTTAATCTGATGCCATATTTGTTATTTTAATTCCAGATCTTACTATCTTCGAAATATTAACCGATGCTCTTTTTTTTTTCTTCTTTTGGTCTACCTCAGGGCCAGAAAAAAAAAAGAGAGAAAGAGAAAGACACGGAGTATTTTCATTCGTCGGTAGCAACCGGGCAATTGCTGGGACCCGAATCGCGCTTTTATGTAAATCTCGGGTGACTCCCTATTGGGCGATTCCTGCTTTCCCATGCTTCCCACGCATGACCGTTCGAAATTAACCCTTTTACAATTTCATAACTCCGTTCTCCTCCTCCACACGGGTAAAGACGCTGCGATCTCCCTCGCTCTGCTTTTTTTTTTTTTGGCCGCACATCTGAATAATAATGGTTATCAGGCGGCTACAGCTTAGGTTTGGCGCCGGGTGCACAGCGGACTTTAGAGACTACGAAACCAGGCTGAACACGTTCTCCCATTTACATGAAATGTCCCGATAACTCGCACTGTCGCCAATCTTTCTCTCTCTTCTTTTTTCCTGCTTTCTTCTCTGCTCTTCTTCTTCGACGGGCGGGAGACAGAAAAAATGAATGAAGAGAAAAGAAAAAGATACGATAGCTCACAAATGCAGATGCGTCTTGTTTTCCGAGACAAAAGTCGCCGAAAAAAACGAATGTATAAGACCAGTATTTTTTTTCTTCTTCAATAAATCCTCAGCAAATTTCTTTTATCTAAGAAGGGCTGCTGTACATAACCTTGAGCCTAACGGCTTGGGACTCGCTGCAATTTTCCAATATATTTGTGCCTCATTAAGATTAGAAATTAAGCTCTTAACCTCGGAAACGTCTTAATGAAAGTTTAAAGGGAATATGTTAGCATGTTCGTTAAATTAATTCAAATTGCCTTCTGAAAAGAAGCAGATGGAATAAGTTTAAAAAAGGGGGAGAGGGAACAAAGCTGAGGGTCACGCATTATCCTTCCAAGCACAAATCATTTCGAACACGGGCTAACTCCTCTCCTATATTAACAGGTCTAAGACCCCTATTCATCAAGCTTTTAAGGCAAGTGAAATTAAAAATTGCAAGAGTCTTAATGAGAGATTCAAGAGAATTTCCTTTTATAATATTTGCTTTAATAACTTGTCCTCTCTTTTTTTTTTATGGTAACTGCAGTCACACGGCAATGAGTCGGGCAACGTCTTTTATAAAAGCAGTACTTGCAAAAACATCAGAGAAATTCAGCACGACGAAGGAAATGAATGCCTGCTGCGCTGAGCCGATTACCAACGAAAATTGGGTTTAGCAAATAAGAGGCCCACAGATCACTAAGATAAATTATTCCATAAACATAAATTTCTGGAAGGTAATAAAGAGAAGAAGACACGCTTGATTGCAAAACATCAGAAGAATAAATAACAGCAAACGATAGATTGCATGTTATGACAGAAATTGGACTATTGGCAATTTTAACAACAGAAGATGATAGGCAATTATCTGGGATCCCACAATTACAATTATCGCAATTATAATTATACCCCACAATTATATCCCGCAATTATAATTATAATTATATTTACTTCTTAAATTCTAAATAAGGTAATTTTACAATCATGAATTAATATTTATCAAGATAAGTTAAAGGGAAATATATAATAAGCAAAATAATAAATTAAAAAACGAAAACTTCAATTTTGAAGCCGTTATATGTGCAGCTCTACAATTATGAATCTTAGCAATCTTCTAAAACAAAACATAATTGTATATGATTCTTTAGAAAATGTAGTCGAGGGAGTTTTAATTTGATTCATTTTTGTAAATTAAGTAAAGTATTGCATATGCCAAACCTCAAGTCTAATTTTGACATGGTTCACAGCCACTTCTTATTCATTATGAAAGCGTGTACATGTCTTTGCTGATATTCTAACTATGCTAATGGCTTTGGCTATTTTTAGTTTTAATCAAGAATCGATAGGCCAGTATTCATCCAGGGATCTTTCCTTTAAATACACTAATCTAAAATTAATAATAATAATAATAATAATAATAATATTTTTTCTTTAATTATTTTAAATTACATTTCAGACCCGTTAGGAATAAGAATCCCTATCAAACGGGTTCTGGGATTAAGTAGTTTTACAAAACTAACACAATATATATATATATATATATATATATATATATATATATATATATATAAAAAGAGTACACAATAAAAAAGTGTAGTTAATAGATAATGTTAGTGTATATTATATAATGAAATCTTTAAAAGGTTTTAACTATATAAATTTATATAAATTTAAATTATAAAATTTAATTATATCATTAAAAGTTATATAAAGAAAAGAAAATTAATCTCAAAAGTAAATACAATTGTATATGTAATTATACCTTATATATAAAAAACAAAAAATAACATTTAGTACAAAATGCAATTGAAACCTTATATATTTTTTTTTTTTTTTTTTTTTTTAGAAATTTTCAATTAACCATTTTAAAAAAAAAAAAATTACTAGAAAGATGTGATTACTGTTTTCAAATTAATTTACATTTAAATTATTAATAAAGTTTTCAATTTTATAATTAACATTTCTTAATCCATAACTGTTATTTATGTAGGGATATGTTAATTTTATATGGCTTTCAGATCGTAAGTTATAGTTTTGTATAATGTTCTCCTTTATTTTCAATATGTGATAGTAATTTTTCAATATAATATTATAGTATAATTTTTGTTTGGAAATAAAACACCATATTTATTCAACATAAAGTATCTTTTTGTTTTGTCCTTCAAAATTTTTTTAGTGAATATAAGTTTTAGAACCTTAATTTGAAGAATTTTTAAGCTCTCAAGATGTGTGTCATTTGTATTTGCCCATATATTAATACTATAATTTAAGAAGGATTCAAACAAAGCATAGTAAAAAAGTATATTGTTGAGTTTAATTTTTTATGTAAAATAGATATTTGAGAATTCCAAGTAAAAAGATTGTTTATAATAATACCTAAATATTTAAATTCATTTAAATTCAATAATAATAATAATAATAATCATTCTTACACACGTCTTTACACTTGGCAATATGTGCTTTGGTCCTTGACCCGCCATATTGTTTTTGCTGGGGAAACCCAAGGTTTGAAACATGCAATAATAATAATAATAATAATAACAAAGGATAATTCAGTACAGTCTCGTTAGGGATAAAATCCCTATCAAACGGGTTCCGAAAAGTATATATGTACAATATTATATTAATTTCAAAAATAAAACAGTAATAATAACACTGGTCTACAAAAAAAACACTTTTTTTCTTTCACAAGGACTAAATAAACGGAATCTAACTATCTTTTCCATGCTGAGTTCAAATATGTTCTCAGATTTTTTCCATCAGGCAGGGTTTTTTTGTGACTCGTGTTTAAAGTTTTAAAATAATTAGTACTCACGAAACACAAAATAATATATATACGGCTAATTTTGGCTTACCTAAAAAGTTGTATATGATGATTTTCGGTTATATTTTGCCTTCGGGATGTCTCTCTTCATGGTCCAGCAGTAGTCGGCCAGCATACTGGGACTCTATTTGCCTTGGTACCTCTTTTCCATAATAGAAATCTGCTGATGAAAACGCTCACCATGCTCATCAGAGACAGACCCAAGATTTTCAGGGAAGAAATCTAGGTGGATCATCTCGCTGGTGTTGATGTCCAAGCGTCTCCATTACTGAACAACCATTATTATAAAAACTACATGGCCTTCTTTAGAGAAGTAGCCACTTAAATCACTATTGCGACTACGACAAACGCGTATCCGTGTAGATTTAAGATGTTTGGGATAGATTCCAACCTTAGAGTCTGGAACATAAAAGCTCAGCCGACTGTTTAGACAAATTTAAATCCCATATAAGATCATTAAGATCTTCTTGCGATAAAAAGTGAGGTTCTGATGAACTACTTGCTTCAAATGCAGGGTCACTTCCCTCCTTTCTTTCGTCTTTAGTATGAGCTGGGTCAGAGTCGGAGTTATCACTTAAGGTCATGAAATCTGGACACTTTGGTAAAGGATACTCTTCACTATGTGGCACAAGTCTCATTGCAGATGCCAAATTGGGATACCTAATTGTATATTTTGTTTTGGACGTAATTCCTTTAATGTTAGTTAAGCAGAAATAACAGATGGTTGAATGGTCCTTCTGTTCCCTCCAAATTATAGGGACTGAAAACGGTATATGAAGAGTACCATTTTTCCATCCAGTGAGAAGCCTAACCACGATACACAGCATACATTTGGAGCCCAGTCTTTATCGAAATCACCAGCTTTACACCCAAAATAAAGCTCGTAATATTTTTTCACAAGTGGTGTGAAATTTCGACTCTGAGATTTGAAAGTCAGTTCTCCACAGACATAGCAGAAATTGTTTTGCTGATTTAAACACTTTCTTGGCATATTGAAACGTTTATAAAACTCATAAAACTAACAAATGAAAACAATATACAGCAGAAAACCACTACATGAGTTGCCAGGCTAACTACAATTTCAATACTAGCTACTGGCCATCTGCTTACTAAAACAATGCTATATTTGAACATGTTTGAACATGAATAAACCTGTACAGAGTTAGAACATGTTTCAACATGAATA
>JAFIDM010009631.1:320736845-320781640 GCA_023159025.1 Thereuonema tuberculata | reverse complement strand
AACATGAATAAACCTGTACAGAGTTAGAACATGTTTCAACATGAATAAACCTGTACAGAGTTAGAACATGTTTCAACATGAATAAGTCTGCATGGAGCCAAATTATTCTGAATAAAATTACCACTTTTATAATTTAGAAGAATTATAATAGAAAAAACCTAATATGGAAAAATTCTGATTACATATTTGAATTCAGTGTAAAAAACTACACTAGAATCACTATTTAGTTTTCTTGTGAAAAAAATCATGTTGATCAGTGTAATTAATACAAATTATCATAACTATAATGATAACAAAAGTTATAACATAATCATTAGTAATAATGATAATAATTAATAATCACTATAATAATATTTTATGAAATTTATATAAATAAATTTCAAACTAAATTAATCGAATGTAAATAATAATAATAACAGTATTAATAATGATAATTATAATATTTTGCGAAAGAAAGATGTTGAAAGTCATGAAATATACTTTTCTTTGGCCTCAATTATTTTCAGTATAATTTGCAATTCCTGATGATAGTCAATAGATTTACATTGACACAAAATAAGAGACCGAACTAATAATCTATCAAATCAGATAAATTATTAATGATTAAAATGCATATTTCTGTAGAAAAAATTAATGACATTATAATCAAGTACAAATGATTGTACAAAGTGAGCTATGATTTTTCAACCGTAAAAGTTAAGGCCAGTAAAGCTTTTTTTATTGTATTCTATTTTCTGTCGATTTCACGGAAAACGTCAGTAAAAATCAGAATGGAACTGTTTCTATTTCCTACTGCTTCCACTGTTTTTAGTTATAACAGGACTAATAACACTTTCCACTTCACAATTTCATTTTAAAGCTTTCATTAAATCTTACTACAATTGTAGTTGTGATGATCACAATTTCCTATCCTTTTCTTTTTCTCAGTTAATCTTTGCATTGAATCATCAGAGAATTTAGAGAATTTCTCTTCTAGATCGTTAGGCATGATTTAAAGATCATGTAGTTAAAACATAGTTAATTGTACATACTCATACTTATTTTTAACTGTGTATTGGCGTCAATGTAATTTATGTAGTAATAATTATCTGCTTAATTATTTCTACTGCTGTTTGTGTTACTTAAAAATTTAGTTAACTTTTATGTGCATTTTTTCATGTGTGTTGGTGTCAATGTAATTTATGTAGTTCACGTTAAATTAAGTTTTCATTAATTAAGCAGACTTCACAACTTAAAAAAAATACATTCAGTTATATTTTGCTATTTATTTTTTCGGAAAAGCTTCGTATTTAACTGCTTGTGATATCTTTGCAATCTTTAATAATGATTCTAGAAACTGTAGACATCGAAACCATTAGTATATTTTAGTCAACAATTACATCTTTATGATTTTTCATGACTATTTCACTTTTCACTTTAATTTTGAATATTTTATATGCAAATAAGCAAAACAAGATCAAGCCTTGAATAGATGTAGTATTGTCTCTAATGGACCTTAAAAATGACCATCTGCAAACCGCACTAATTAACTATTAAACAAAAGAACCTCATCGATGTAGCAGAATTTACTTATGGACTTTATTTAAACAATGATAACCAAGAGGTAGTATTTAACTCCAGCTTTTCGTATTATTCCTTTGGAAATTCTTTATCTTAAAGTAATTAAAATGGGATATCTCTTGGTCTCGTAAAAATCAACATTTACTTTTTACTTCAGTTTATCTTAAAAGTTCATGTTTTTTTTTCTTAATTTTCTTTAACTACTTCATTTAAGTTTGAATTCAATGTGATAAAAATATCTAATCAGAGAAATAATTCTGATCTTTTTGTAATCCTTCCCAATGAAAGAAATTGTACGGAAAGTAAATTCTTCATTCTAGATTATTTTTGGGGGGATCAGTTCATTTACTTGTCGGTTGGATAAAGTGTCTTTCGAATAGGGATTAAGGGGTAAGCGGGGAAACAAAGAGGAAGGGAAAAAAAAAATCGAAATTACTCGTCTCTAAGTTCCGTTGTTGGCGCTCGAGTATTTACACTTGGAGTAAGGCGATGAACGCCTTCCTTAATCTTTTTGAAGTTTTCCTTGCAACTGATAAGGCCACCATCCGCCATTTCGCAATTTATTCTTTCACTGATCTTTGGGTTAGATTGAAAATCGGTTATCAACCATGCTTTTCTCCAAGTAAGGCACAAATGCCGCGAAAGATTACTTTAACAAGGAATAGCTCCCGAGAGAAGAAAAGAAGCAGAAAAAAAAGAAATCTATTAAAAAGTTTTCTTGCAACGATCTTAACAATATTTTCTGTCTCAATGGATGGGATTTATGAAATGATTAACGAAAGTCTCTGATTTAGTTTAATCATGGAAGAAAATCCCCCCATTCTGTTTATAATTAAATTTTGAGAATTTAATTAATAATCCAGAATTAAGTAGAGTTTAATGAAGAATTTCATTAGAGATTATTGTTACCAAAACAGAACAAAAAAAAAGTAATTCATCTTCAGAATTTCTTTTTTCGAACTTCAGTTGTTAAAAAAAAAAAAATCAGAAAAATCTCTTACTTAACATTTACATTTACTTTCCAATTTATTTACTTATGTACCAATATTAATCACATTAATAATTGGTTTTAGATATGGTAATACTTTTGTAGTTGTTTTTGACGTTGTCTAGTAATTTTTTCATGAGAGTAAATACCCAGATTAGCATTCATTACTATTCATCCTCTGGTGAGCTGTCTAATTTTAGAAAGAAGTACAAGACTTATGTTATTTGAGACAATTTATGAATATTATTTGACATTATGAAGGAGAGCACTCTTGCAATTCATAATACTGTAAACATAACCTAATATACAAGTAATAAATAAAGAACTTTCGTAAGCAACATGTAATTAATACAGGAAATACTTGTATGAAGAAATTTTGCATAGCAGCATATTGTGTAAATCGAACGATTCTTTCTACGAGGAAAACCTTTGACAAAATAATGTTTTAAACTACTGTCAATCCCATTGTTAAGTTTAATTATTGCTTTGAAAATCCTTCTGAAAAGCCGAAAGTCTTTTCTCTGGAAAAATATTTCAATTAATGTAAACGTGTTTATTAATTTATAGACAAGAAAACATTAGTTTTCTGAAATGTTAATTAAAGTAATTCTAAAAGAATTGCTTTCTATTTCTTCATCTATTAGTGTATTACGTCATTTAATCTATAGTATTATAATTACTTCATTAATGATTATTATCATTCGTAGCATTTAGAATAAAATTCATAAATACTGATCATGGAAGAACGAAATGACGTAGGACCTGAAAGAAATCACAATTCTTAATATTTATGCTTAAATAATAATAATAATAATAATAATAATAATAGTATAATATATTTTCTTTCAAATTTAAAACACACACACACACACACACACACATACACTCATACACATATTTCATAAATAAAGTCCATAAATATGTCAAACATTTTCTTGATAATGAACAATAAAATTATCGGATTGATGTGGCGCTCCTCTATGAAATGTAACACGATTCCAGACCAGAAGTGAATCCCTACTGTTAGAAGCTATTCTGCCAACTGAACCAGACGAAATATGTAGTTTTTGAGATTCGTATTGCAGAACATCTACTACCAGCTTTCCCCTAAATGTTCCGAGCACCAACAAGCAATAAATTATTGATATATTACTGCGCTGAGAGGCCCAACAAACAACTTAAAGTCGTATCACCAAGACGTAAACAGTATGACTCTCCTAATGAAAGCGGAGACGCGTCATCCATCTAATTAATGACTCAATTTGGCAAGAATCCTTTCAGAAAATGTTCTTCTTCTGTCGCATTTTCTGGAGTTTCTTTTTCATAAAACGATGTGAATTTTTTCAAAAAAAAAACCCAAGCAGTCATTCATTTACCAAATAAAAAGTTACTGTATTACCCTTAATTTTAGTACCTCTAAAATACTACAGACATTGAATTAATTCTGCTCAGAACTAATTGTTTTTATTGTTCATGATTTCGACGAGTTCTTGCAGTTTTTATTTCTCATTTCGAATAAACGGGAAAAAGTGATGAGAAGCAAGGATAACAAAAACAAACAAATTGCTGATTGGTGATTTGTTTGCTTTATCCTTAAAACTAAATACTTAATTTCATTTGCATTTATAATTTTATATATATATATATATATATTCTTTTATATAATTTTTTTTTTAAATTTTTTATTTCAGTTCCTTGGTTTTAGTTTTCGATTACATTACAAAATGTAATTATGGATAACTGGTAGGAAGTTGATGGTGTTTGTTTAGCAAATTTAAAACTTTGTAGGTAATTTGGGAATTGAAATCATTCAGTCTGCGTCAATCAAAAGTAAAATATCTAAGAGAAATGAACCGGACATTTCTTTTAAATTTCTAAATGTTTAAGGAATTTTATTAAACTCGTAACTAACAAAATATTTAACATCCAAAACAAATACATAATCTAAACAAGGTAGGGATAGTGATTAGTAAACCAATTATAGTGCTTCGCAATGGCTTCTGAGTTACCTTTACTTTAGAATAGACTGCGCCGGGGTGGCCTAGAAAATGAGCAGGCGATTCTGTTTGCGACCTCATGCTATCCTACCCACCCCTATTTTTATCGAATAATCGTCATTCTTAACTCAAACTATGTTAATACACTGAATTCCTAATAATGATTTAAAAAAAAAAAAACTTAAGTTGAGAAACTATGAAAAGATTTAAATGGGGAGAAAAAAATGAAGAAGAAGAATTGCTTATGAGGGAATCGAACCCACGACCTTCGCGTTATTAGCACGACGCTCTAACCAACTGAGCTAACAGGCCACCTACAACATTCAACATTCAGGCCATCTACAACTGCGCTAACAGAAGCCGTTGCGAAGCATTGTGGGATATGTGTCCACAGACAGACAAACCGGGGATATAAGACTCTTTCAGAAGCCTAAAATCAGAGAATTTTCGGGATCTCTTTAACACCAACTGTATCCTTTTTCAAGCTTGTCTTCCAAATGACAACAATTTCAGCAAGAATACAATGAGAATAAATAAAACGACACACATTAGATATTATTACTAAATAAATAAATGATTACTTAGAATTCATGATAAAACAAAATATAGGAAAGTCCTAAGTCACCCAAATAACTTTTGAACGAAGATAGCTAATTTTAGGAAAGTTACGTTTGTATAGGAAAGCGACTATGCGGTATGAGATGCGACTGATGGCAGCGCCTATAGTGGCAAAATGTGGAAGTTAGTAACCCTATCTCGAAACTATGAGAGATATGGAAAAAAAATAAAAGAGAAAGTTATAGAGCATCACCGAATAAATAGGAAATGACATTTTACAGAAAAGAATCGTGCAAATAGAAGGCGGTAGACATCGCAGAATTCACCTCTGTATGTCGTATGCAAATGAATAATGCCATATTCTTTCGTTTACAAGATACTACGTAGTGATTAACGGGATATTCGATAGTCAATGATTCTTTGTAGACTTTGTAGTAGGATTTTTATCTGCAGGAGTGGCGCTACGTTACAGCCATCATTTGCATACGGCACATAAAGACGTATGCTGGCGCCTTCTATTTGCAAGATTGTTTTCTTTAAAATGTCATTTCCTATTAATTTGGTGATGCTCTATAACTTTCTTATTTATTTATTTTTCCGTATCTCTCAGTTTCCGAGATTGCGTTACTAGCTGCCACGTTTTGCCGCTAGGGGCGCTTCCGTCATTCTCATCTGATACTGCAATGATCATCATCCTTATCTGAAATGATAAGGATATTACAAAAATCCGAACTCTTATTTTAAGAACTGGAATCATTATTGGCTCTTAAGTGTTATTCTTAAATATAAACATTTAAAATAGGCCTTGGAACTGAGACTAAAGTTTAACAGTCTCTAATGAAACAAAAATTTTAGTTTACGTCTTTATGAAGATGACTTTAAATAGTTTGACTTTAAATGACTGAATAATGATTATTTAATTATTAAATATTGAGTCTCTGATTGTGATTAGTTATTATTTCAATTTTTTTATTGTTTTTAGATACGACTTGCATAACCAGATTTCAAGGACTTTACTTTTTCATTTTTTTTTGTATAGTTTTGTTTATTTTATTTTTTTTATTTATTAAGGATATCAAAAGCTTGCAAAAATCAGTCTTGCAAAATCCATTAGGCCTACAATATAAAAGCTTCCTAAACAATATCAGTCTATGTCAGGCTTTGGCAAAACTTACCGACTTAATTTTAGTGGTTGACTCTGAAACAGGCAAATCAGACCAATATATATATAATGCAATGCCTCTGATTCATCACTATTCGAAATAATCTTTAATTTACTTACGTTCTTTACTTATACAGAAATCACTGTAACTAACTGCCTATCTATAGACGACTGGTAGGATGAGAAATTTTGTATTGATAAACTTTATTTCTTGCTTACATTTCTATCGACTTAGGAAAGCAAATTAAATTGATCTGTAGCAAATTAAGAAATTATTGTTTTTTAGCAAATTAACAACGCTCGTAATCATAATATTCATGATATGTAAATATACGGAAAAGTAAAATAAAATCAATTGAATAAACTTTTTAATTTTTCCTAAAAAGTCTCTTTCCTGTATTGGGTAAATCAAGTTGCTTTGGACATCTGTTAACTGCCAGCCTCTCCTCATAACTTCTGCATTCAGCAATATCTTCCTGCTTGTACAAGATAGTAATAATGAACAGAGAATATTTCATTCTTCTGAAATGTAGAATTTCTTCTTTACTACTTGCCTGAAATTCATTGTTCTATATTTTCTTTGAAGTTTGCCAATCTCTTAATATCGGTTTTCTTTATCATTTTCATAATTTTAATTAATACCAAATTAAATGTTTAACATTCAAGTACATAAAAGCTACGGAAATAAATTGTCATAAAACCTTATTCTTTAAAGTCAAAAATTCAACACTCTACGCCATTTAGTGAGCAGATTTAGTATTTAAATTTAGATTATTTAAATTTACGTTTAAGCTATCGTTCAATGAAAGTAATAATTTAAATTGTCTTAGTCGATTGAAAGCCCCTACAAATTTAAAACCTCACAGAAATACAAAGGATGAGCAACGGAAACTCATTAAGCTGTTTGAGGAAAAGAAGAGAAAGTACGAAAAAAAAAAAAAAGAAACAGAAAAGATGAGAAGAAATGTGTGAAGAGAATAAAAAGAATGAATTTCTGGAAGGGAAATGATTATAATAATAAAGAAAAAAAGATTATGCACGACTCCTCGCGGTCATTTCCACCTAAATCTTTATTCTGGGAGTTGGGAGCACGTTTGGATAACGAGGTTTTTACTGCTGAAGTGTGATAGCCCTTCAAAATCCGATAACGCCACGATCTCCCTCGGAATGTTTGCGAGGCAGTCCTTATTACCTCTTCGTTTGGTCTGGCGTCCTTTGGAGCCTAGAGCAACCCCAGTTTAAACAACTTCCTTTTCTCGGGTTCCCGTCGAGGCTGAGACTGCTCGTCTTTTCAAGGACAATCTATCAGTGGAAGATTTCACTTCAACAAAATCATGTTTCAGGAGAAAAGTTCTCTTTGGTTGATAGAGATCTTACTTTTGAAATAGCATTCAATAATTAAAAAGAAAAAAAAAGTGTATATTCTTCTACAGTAGAACACTATTAAAAAAAATTATAGCCGAATCTAGATTAAACTTACAAGAAAACATAAATTAAAATATTTCCGAAAATTATTTAATAAAACAATTATTCGTTACAAAAGTTGCTTTCGCATTAATCATGTTAGGAAATGCCAAAAAAAAATTGTGGAACATACAGGGTGGCCGGTAAGTTCCCGTTCCCCCTGTTACGTTATTATTATATTAAGGGTACGGGAACTTTCCGGCCACTACATATTTAGATTATGATGTTTCTCTTTATATAGTACATAACTTAAATATATCTTTATGGGAAAGTTTGAATCTTGGTAGGGTGCATCCAATACATATACGAACCACTTTTTCTTCCAAGAAATCGCTTCCCGTAGTTTCTTTACTTTAAATCTTAAAAATTTTTAATTCCTTAAATATTTATGTTTAAAGATCGAAAGCTAACAGAATACAAGTTATCATCGTGGCATTCTTAAAGCATTTGTAACATAGGCTATCATCATCAGGAAGTGCGTCTGGACTCAACAAGAGATAAATTCATCTGTTTACAACTGGCTTCTGTTTTAGTCTCAATCTAAATGTCATTCGTGATAAGAATAAAGCAGTTTCAGGAGATTCAATATCAACAGTTACTTACTGATAATATTTGTAATAAGTGGGTGGCCGGGAAGTTCCCGTACCCCTTAATACAATAATAGCATAATAAGGGTTACGGGAACTTCCCGGGCACCCTGTGTTTAATAGGCAGTAGTTGCAAAGATTACTATTTTTAAAGTCGACGTTATTTTAAACTTAGTCGAATAGTAAATTTATTATAAACTTCATAGCTAAATAATTACTACATAATGACAAAGAGAAGATTGAGATGTGTCTAATTACCAAGATAATAATTTACTTATCAAATCGAAAGCTTGTGATCAACAAAAGCTTTTATTCCAAACATCTGAAACCAGATCCCATAAGAGGAGGGAATAGTTGGTCGCGTGGAACTGGGGGCTGACCCCGAGGGGGCCCGGACTTAGGCTTTAACCGAAAAAAAAATTATATGAATTACCCTATCTCTTCTAGACATTTTTATAATTATATTTTACATTTTATACAAATTAATTAATTTACTCTAAAAATAACGTTAATAACTGTGTTTGGCATGCTTAAAAGAGAGAAATATGAAATCATATTTGGTGTTTGCGTGATATTTTTGGCTAAGAATCTATGATTTCGACCATAACAATGAGGCGGGGGTACTGAATTCGATACCTGAATTTGGTACCTGAGCCCTGAATTCGATGTGGCCGACCTAGCTGAAACTACAAATGCAATGGTTTCAGTTGTGAATAAGCTAAATCATAATTCTTTTAAAATGAATTGCCATAATTATGATTGATAATAAGATAGATATCATTTAATGTGAGCGACTTATTCATTTTTAAGACATTGCTATTTTTGCAATACACACCACGAAACACAAATTTTAACAAAACACCACTATCTTAAAATTGAAATGTCTAATTACTGCAAGTATCAGACATACCAATAGAACAGTGCTAACTGGGTACAGATTAAGATTTTTTTCCCATAAATAATTGCTTCATAATTAATTTAAATTTAGTTGAAATTTTGACAAGGATCCTTAATTTTAAATCGGAAACTTTGGAACTCTTTCGAATTGTTTTCATACTTAAATTAGAAAAATAGATTTTAATTTTTAATTTTAATTTTTAGAGATAACTTGAATTATATCGAAACCTAAAGTTGTCTGATATTTCCTAGATGCATACGTGATGTTCAGAGATTTAGAAAATAATCATAGCAGAAAAGAAACGGTTTGAGGTTTTTCTAAGTTAATTTTCCAACTTTGCCATTCTTCATTACAAAATACAGGGTTAAATCATAGGATTTCAGCATGTTAATCAAATCCCTAAATTATAAGAAGTGGAGGATAAATTTTAAATGCCGAAATATCTTTTAATATTTCAAAATTACTTCCAAGAGCAAATCCTCATAGTTGTGATTGAAAAAAAAAATCTGGACAGTTCAAGAAACACTGTTATTAATATCTTGACGAGCGAATTAAAGTATATCAATGGCAAAATCTAGTTTTTACAGAAATTCTAATTAAATATTAAGTATCTTTACTTAATTAATTTTCAGAAACGATAGCCTTCGTTAAAAGCTTTTTTTTTTCTTAATGGAATAATATTGAAGAGGCTGGATGGACCAAGCAAAAACAAAACGACACTACTACATCCACAGTAAAAGAGAAAGGGACGACATTATTGATAAATGGATAACATTAATCTTCATTCGAATGGATCCAGGGACGGTTGGACCAAATCGGATTTGAGCTGCTAATCACTGTACCAAGAGAGTACACGGAAGAATCTTAGAAGGTGTGGAAAACGGAGAGAGGGACAGATGGGCAATGATCAAATGCATGTGGGCGGATGGAACCATGAAAAAAGAAAAAAATATCAGGAAAAGAATCCTCAAGGCGGTAGAAAGAGAGGTGGGAAACCGAAGGAGAATGCCAATGATCTCGGATGTTTTGATTTGAGATCGTCTCCGATGCGTTCCTTCCATCTAGGGACGAAAGAGAAAAAAAACTGGAGGATGTGCTTTGAAGCCTAACCTGATTATTAGATAAATATTTACCTTTATCCGCACTCTTGACTAGGACACGGCTAATTAAAACGACCCTCGGAATGAAAATTGGCAAAATACTTCATCGCTTTCCCTTTATTTCTTCCTCTCTTTTTTTTCTCTTTCCTATTACACTTCTCTTTCCGATCACCCACCCCATTCCATTCCACAAAACTGCTGAGTAAGAATGCTATGCAAACATCCCGCTGACATCATTATCACGAGACTATGGACAGAAGGGAAAAAAAAGAGACCACGGAGTGATGAGAAGTGAAACTCGACCTGATGGTGCGTGGAGCGAAGGGTATGATTTGTACAAATAAAAAGAGAAGTGTATTAGACTAATTGAAATGAAATGAATAGGATGAAAAGAGGAAGGGAAAATAGTAAAAAAATAGCTTTTACACACAAGTCTAGAAATTAATTGGGTTTATTGAATTTTGTTTAACTATTATCAAGATAATGGAAAAACTTTTATCAAAAATTAAAAAAAGAGAATAAATATAAAGATATCGTTACTTTATATATCTTTAACGAAAGTTATGTTTTTTTTAATTCAGTTAAAATTTGTATTTAATTTATTCAAATAAAAAAATTGTAAATTAAAAATTGAAATTCAAAACACAGTTAAAAATAGTCTAATTAAAAGAACTTAATGCGTCAGAACATGCAATATACACAATATAGTTACGCTGGTTAGCCTTCCTCAGTTTAACAAATTTGGCTACGTTAGTTAGTTAAATATACAATTATATTTGGATATGAGAGTTCACTGTTCACTGTGAGGGTGGTGGCCATTAGGTATGATTCCTTGATGAAAGCGCCATCTGGTTCATAGATAAGAAAAATTTGGACAAAAATTTCAGAAAACAAAAATTTGTTTATTCTCCATTTTTTTAGTCTGTTTGGAGGACATCTTTAACTACTACGATTAACTATCTTATCAGTTAAGGATAGTTTTTATTTCAAATTTTTATTTGAACAACTAAATGCAGTTTATAAATTAGAACAGTTATTATTTAAGAATAATAAATGAATATTGTAAGGATATTCCCAAGTTGTCAACTGCTTCATAAAATTCTTTTATTGAGGTGAATCAAAGGGCATAATAAACAAACAAAAATCTACTGTTAAATAAACATAATTTTAATTAACTGAAGATTTGAAAATTATGTAAACTAATCAGTAATTGGAAGCTCAATTCTCTTTGATGTAGCCAAATATGAGTGACATAATTGAATTATTAATAAATTGTATATTTAAAGATAAAATTCTGTATTAGTAGAAGTAAAGAAATCGCGCCTAAGCAATTTGCTGCTATCCTTAATTAATAATTATTATTAAAATTTAACTGCTGTATTAAAATTTGCGTTTTTTTCTTATACAAAGACATTTATTTGTAAAAAAAGAAAAATACAGAAGTTAACGAAGGATTTGAAATCTTATAATCCAAGAAGCATTTTCATTCGAATGCAGTATTTAAAAGGCACGTGGTAGTTTCTAAAAAGGTAAAACCTAAGGCATTTTCTTGAAATTTCAGTGTTAATCTTTAGAACTATGTTTCATTAAGTTCTGATTGGTTTATGAGTGAAAACAAAGTGATACTGTTCAAAAGGGTCTTGTTACATGAAATGTCGTCCTTTGTAGATTATGAAATTATGAAATTGAAAGATTTTATTGAAAATGATTCAAAAACAAAATGGCTCTCCAAATAACCTATCCTGCATTTTTCGAAATTAGTCAGCAAACCAGAAAGAATAACTTACAGTCAAACCAGTTTCTATTGCACACACCATAAAGATAAATGTAGTCATTTTTTTTTTTCTTTAAAAAAAAGAAAAAAAGAAAGATTGGAATTTTCTGTTTCAATTAATTGTCTAATAAGAATTGCCAAAGAATATCACAAGTGAAAGAAAAAAAGAAAAAAGAAATCTCCAAAATTGATGAATAGAATAGATAATATGAAATAAAAATTTTATGTATATGATATGTTTGAGAACTAAAGGTAAAATTGGAGAGAGAAATTATTGTTTCTATGAGCGGACATATTGTGGATGCAGCAAAACTCCGGCAATGGATTCTGACATTTGTTTTGACCGGAAATATATAGATCCATCCACCTATAAAAAAGTATATTTAATGTGGTTTATTCGGCATCTACTATTTGCCAAAATGAATTTCATAAAATACTGCATTGATGTTACATCATGTTCAATTAAATCTGTACATTTACCGAAACTTACAGATCTAAAGTAAATATATTTGTTTAACGAATTCATTACTTGGGAAATGCTGATGAAGCATCGTGATCAATTTTTGTATTGAGCCAAAGAATATACTAAAGAACGCCTGCCTTGATGTATATTTTGAGTTCAAGATTTTCTTGAAAGCTAAAAACAGGTAACTGCTATTTGCGTAATGATGAGCCTTTAGTTCGATCCGGTAATCCAGTAATCTCCTTATGAATATGGTTTGAAGCAATGCACGGAACTATGCTGTGAAAGTTGCTTGTTCTTCTTGAAAAGTAGTTACTCTTTTGAACTCTGTTTTCTTTCAAAGGGGACGTCCATTAATTACGTGAGGTGTTTTTTAAGAAATTTGGACCCCCCCCCCCTCCCCCTTGGTGAGATTTCAAAAATTTTAACAAAAAAAAAACGGGAATCTTGATTTAATAACCCGAAAAAAACCGAAATCTTCCTATGATACAGTCGGACCTCTATTTAACGAAGTCGCTAAATCCCGAAAAAAAGTTCGTTATACGGAAAATTCGTTAAATAGAGATTCACCTTTTAAAATTACTTTAAACTACATAAAACAGATTTAAAATACATAAACAATAAATATTATTAAAAAAAGTAATAATTTTAATGACATAAAGCATACATTACCACATGCGTACTTAAATTTTACTAATAAAGTCTGTTAATTTTGTCTTGATTTTTTTTTTTTTTTGAAAAAGTATTTTCGCTCATAGTACGCCTTGCATCTTTGCAATGCACTAAAAAAAACCTTCAGTATTTTCTTTAAATTGTAATCCGCGTCGGATTGTTTCAAATGATTTTAGCATTTCATCATAAGAAGGTTTTTTTTTTTTATTATTTCTGCATCATGATCATTTCCATTTTCATCATCTTCATCTTCATCACAATTCATAGCTGTATTGTTTTTATTTTCACACTGTTCAAAATATCCGATTCAGTTAATGATTCCGAGGTCTCAGCTTCAAAATCAAGTGAAAGATAATCATCAATCAGCACATCATCGTTAATTTCTTCTTTTTCCCACAGCTGTATCCAAATTTCATTCATTTCCTCTAAGGGAATGTTGATAATAAAAACATTTCAAGGAGGAAAAGAAAAATAGATACTGTACCACGAAAAAATTCGTTGAATAGAAAATTCACTTCGTTATTTGGAGGTTATTTTACAAAGAAATTAGCAAAATGTTCTTGGTTCCAGAGAAAAGTTCGCAAAATAGAGGTTCGTTAAATAGAGGTCCGACTGTATATATTTTCTCTGCATGAAAAAGTTTATGTGAGATTTTCGTTGACCCCTCCTCCCCCTTGGTGAGATTTGGTGAGATTTTGCCGGACCCCCCCCCTCCCCCTTTTGACCTCACGTAATTAATGGACGTCCCCAAACCAGAGCAGTAAGAAAGATGCACGTAAAGCATTTCTAGAGATCATCACTCTGCAGTACAAAACAGTGTACTGGAAAAAGAAACATTCTTATTTCCATCAACGGTTTTTTTATGAATTCTTCAAAAAAATATTGATTTTAATGTGTGATATTTCAATTAAAATTTGAACTATCGTTAATTTCATGCTTATTGGTTTTGAAATACTTAAAATTCTTAGTGTTTGTGGCTTAGTCAGTGCTTGCAAGTTTGTCTCCAACGCAAACTTTTCATTCCCCATCAGTTTTACCTTCATTTGGAATTCACGGCTCCACCACGTAAAATCAGCAGGCTATTCCGGCGGTCGCTGTAAACCTGAAACATTAATGTTTATCTCACACTGTAACAGATAACTTTTGTAAAAACAAAAAAAAAGGATAGTAAACAAACTTTTTATACTGCCAACCATTGCATCTGTAATTTATAACATATAGATCTTTTTTATTTTTTATAAAGGAATCTTGATTTAGGACAAAGAAAAAGTATAGACGACTAAGTTTGGCATCCCATCTTCCGTTCATTGATTTAAGTTTCATTTTCAGATTTTAATTTTTTTTTAATTATCTGGAAAACTTCAGAATATCATTGGAAATCATTCTTAATAGTTGATAATTTTTTCCTTTTCTATCATATGGAATTTTGAATGATAATTTTCACTGATTTCAATTTCTGCTATATATACCTAATCTAATGAAATTGAAGATAGCAAATTAGTAGCGACTCCGTCGTTCTATATCTACTGTGATTGATTAAAAATTAATCACAGTACGTTCCAAGAACACAGAACATTCATGAATGGTTACAAATCAACAAGAATCCATTATCAACATATTCCAAAGATGTATAAAATTTTCTACTAATCTATCGTAATATTATCTTATAAACTGGCAGTTGTGAAATTTAAATTCATGAGAATAATTTAGCCACCAGTAAGTATTACTTTTGAATGATAAAATATTTAATTTGAGTTCTGTTGTAACTCATCATGTCATTAAACAACTTTCCCTCCTGAAACAATAAAATATGAAGATTTTACCTATAGGTTTATTACAGAAAGTCGTTTTTAGTATTGTGACTGGATTACAATTGAAATCTGGTGGACTATTAAAGACAGGTTTATTTTTCTAGCAAGATTAAAGGTGAATGTACTTTATAATAAGAGAGTTCGTATAGTTGTATATTGTTGTTTTTATTGCTGATTTTTTTAAATTATACATTAATAATTTACAGATTGTGGTTAACATTTCAAATCTTGGTAAGTAAGTAATCTACTGTCTGAAATTATACCATAGACTTACTGTTCTTCATATTCTTGGAGGAGAAATAATACAGGAAAATGATATAAGCGACAGAAAAAATTAAAATCGTGGCCTCCCACAAGTGCTTTGCCGGCATTTCGAAGTCTGAAATTGAATGCATAGGCATCCAACTATTGATCTGCCTATGTCATCCAACAAATTGCAGTTTATACTTTGCTGTTTACTTTTCGATGACGTTCGCAATAGATTAGAACGAAAATAGATCGATAAACAGGCAGCAATGCATGAGGTTTCTGAAACTTTTATGCAAGATTTTGAGTGAACTTTGCTACCCTGTGAATTTTTGATCATTCACATGCAACTGGTTGCATTTTGAGAACGCTGTAGCTTTTATCTTGAACTATGCGTTCAAGACATCCATATGTGGAGAGCATCATAAAATCGTTATGTTGATTGAAAAACCTTTCTACTCTTAAGCGAAAACCTAGAAGCTTAATAGAAAACTCAATATCCAGAGTTGCATCAAAGAACAAACTCTGCCTTTGCTGCTGCGAAGATATTTCTAATAAAATTAACACAATATGCCAGTCGACAACTAGTTTCGCACGCACCGCTGAATTTATTAACAAACATTGAGAAGCTTAAAACATTCTACAAAAAATTACAGGAAAATTCAATTCTCCAAATTTATATGTTAAAACTAAATGAATAGCACTATAAATATGGTTCCGATGAGGACTTATTGATGTTATCTTATGTTGCCTAAAAAATATAAATTACATTTGAAACCGAAGGTCTGGACATTGAGTGATTATGTTTCTTCAAGTTTGATTCCATATTCAACTGTTTGTTACAAAAAAAGGCTTGAAAAATTCGCATTCTGGAATTAGGAACATGTTCTAATTTAAAAAATATTCATGCTGTTGTTGAATATTTTTGCAGTTAAAGTTATAAGAACGTTAACAGTTAAGTTAATGAAGCTTCGATCTCCAAATGAATTACTAACCATTCAACTTCTATCCAAATCAAAACGACGAATCAAGTTATTTACTGAAATTGAAAATGTGTTATCAAAAGAATCTGCCAGTAACTGTTGAACATATCAACTTGTCGAAGAGCAAAAAACATTAAGCAGATGAAGCTCTGAAAAGGATTTGCCATAAATATTCGTTGAGTAGCATTAATACTTGAGTCTCGTTAATTAAATGAGATGCAGACCTAAAATCTTTTACTTTATTTTACTTAAAGTATTTTTTTTTTAATTACAGTGATTTTTTGAAAAAAATGATACTCAAATTTAATATGAAAATAATGCAAGGATCTTCAGGCAAAGGTGAAGATTGGAAATTGTCGATTTTTAAATTTGATATATTAGACAGGCAGCAATCAGATCCAATAGCACAAACGGGAATGCACTGGACTACGGATTGGAAATACTGTACTATTGCTAACTCTATCCTTGGCGCTTGCTGGGGTTTATCGTTGGTTCTTTCTCATTCAAGTGAATTCAATAGTCCTATGGTCAGAACATTAGAACAAGACTGAAGGAAGCAATTCAGTCTTCGGTCGAGGTCGGGATTTATTCTCAGGTTATTGCTCCTTCCTAGGATATACAATTTTCGTAGACATATGTAAAATAGGATTCACCCCAAACCCTTGTAAAATGAAAAACGGAATTCTTTCCAGGTGGCTTGAAGGCGGGGGAGCTGTGGGCTGACACTGATTCAAAGAGTGATGTCCGAACCTTCGACTTACTCTTTACAATGTAAGGTAGAAGAGGGAAGAAAAACATCAAGTCAAGGCTTTATGCTCCAGGCTGCTCCAGACGGGTTATGGGATTCACTAACTATATTATAATGGAACCTGGTATTCTTTTATCAAATTAAAGGCGTTGAACTGATTACCCGACTTCAACTTAGACCCTTTGGATGAGAAAGACCTGTAGCCTTACCTCCAACGAACCAACGAAGCACGTAAGCATGTTGTGGGATTCTATAACTTTTTTAATTAGTTATGAATTTTATTTTCAGTTTTCAATGATCAGCACAATAAATTAACCGTGGGAATTCCATCATCTATGGTGTCATTGTATCTGACACTAATATTATTACTTTTAGCTAAAGATTTTAATTTAGTAATTAATCATTTGAGTCTGAAAACTTTTATTCTTGTCAGCTCATTGCAGCGATGAAGAAAATTTGCCGAAAAAAATGATAATTAATCCAAGAATATAATTAGACATTGATCCTTTTATCTTTAAAAAAAAGCGTTCTAGTAATAAATCTTTCGTATTTTTTTACCGTTTTCGTTCAATATAACTTCAAAGAAGTAAGTGCAATAGAAAATATTTAATTGATTAATTCGCAAAACAGTCCAGTACATAATTAATTGCGACAAATAGCCAAAACACTTCCGAATAACACAAAAGCCGGCAACTGATATCTACCAGTTATTCTAACGAAATCTACCAGTTATTTTAACGAAATAAGATGAGATTAAAACTTAAGATTACAATCGATATTTCTTTTGTCAAATTTATTATTCTAATAAAGTGTTTTGTTGTTTTTTTTTGTTTTTGTTTTGCTCACTTAAACTTTGAGTACTAAACTTTTAAGTTCAACTCCATTTTAAATTTTCTAGAGATCTTCAGAAAATTGTTTAGAATTGTTCAGGTAACAATGACGATTTTCTTTTTAAACTGCTGAGAGATCCGTTAGAAATGTAATTCTTCAACAATAGAAGTAACATCAGCATATAAGCCATTTCTTTAATGATAGGAAGTAAGCATATTGAGAAAAGTTTATTTATTACTTTTTATTCCTTTTTTACTGAGTAAAGATTTATTATTAAATTTTAAATAAAGATAAAAGCAAATGAAAGACTTTCTCTATACTAAGAACAATAAACAGTTTCAGAAAATGTTCCGTTTTAGTCAGAAAGTTTTGGCCCTAAATAAAATAGCTCTTACCTGTAGCATAGATAAGATAAAATTCCATCACACATTCCTAAGTTATAAACCTGTTATAATATCAAAAATGAATTTATATCATAGCATTCCAAGTTCTGCTACAACAAGATATACTTCTGGACCCCTAAGAAAAATGGATCTTGAAATAGGTGTGTACCAACCAAAATTTACGGAGATCTAGGCAGTAAGATTATATATGAAATTTTATGTAAATTAATACATTATTCTTTGAATTGCTTAGAGGCATCGTACTGCGGCCTTTAAATAAAAGTAACCGATATGATGGGTTTATATATACCAAAATTTAATAACATGTGCGCAATATTTCTAAAGTTTCAAATAGGAAATTTCATGGAAATTATTGAGTTACTTAAGGACCAAGTGCATGACTCTGATTTTCGTATTTTTAGTTCGTGGGCATAAACAGGACCTAAAAACATCAAAATTTAATCATGGCTGAATATCAATATTTAACTCTCAAATTTAAAATTTTGTTTCAGTATTTTGACCCCTACTTAAAGTTGTCCTGATTATGAGTCGATCTATTCCAAAATCGCATCATCATTAAAAAAGAATTGTTGGAGATTGATTAATAATTTTTTTGACGTATCGTGTCCACAAAATTTTCAATAACAAATCAAACACAATCACTGATACACACAGTCAGAAACACAATCATCAGTTAAAAAAATTGTATAAATTTGTTCTATGGAAGAAAAGGCGTGATTTTTTTTTTTTTAATCGCGACATGGATTTTTAGTGCGATGAATATATATACAAGTTTTAAAAAACATAAAATGATTAGAAATATTAGAAAAAAATATTTTTTAATAGATTTCGCTTCCATGATTACTATACTTTCCCACTGCTGTCGTATGCATAAAGTAATAACACAATTTTAGCATTGATTTTATGATCTTAAATTCCATTCTTTTCGTGGCATATTGAACTATCACTACACAGTATACGTGACAGTGATTGAATACTACCTATCATGTATTTAAGATAAATTTGTGGAAAATTCAATAAAAATATTTGTATTGATTGTTTGAAAATAAATAATGTAAAAACACTTTATTTATTAAAAATACAATTAGCTAAAAATCTAACCATAAATGAAAAAATCTATAAAATGGAGTAGAAATTTTAAGCTTACACAACAGTTTTTCATAACAAAATATTAGTATGCAAGTTAAAAATAAATGAAAAGAAAAAATTAACAAACAAAATTATTGTAATTTAGGAATTTAGTTCCTAAATCAAATAAGATTTCATTAAAATTGTTTTTTTTTTATGATTCGATGTTATTTCGTTAACTTTCTAGTCCTGTTCTAATCGACTGTAACCCAGGATTTTAGCATCTCATCTAGATAAGAAAGATAGCCTGTCCGTATGGTCATAGAAAGCATCTTAGCTTCATTAATGACTATGGACTAAGCGAAAATTTTATTTGCAGTGCAGATTATTGATGTTATATAATTACAGTATTTTGTGGAACATTGTGCTTCCTTGCTAATTTATGGAAAGTAAGTGGAAATTATTATTGGCTTATGTTATGGTTTAATGTTGTTGGACGAATAGCCTTGTCATCGAAATTAAAATACTAAATAAATACCACTAGCAGGTCATCGAAAATTTCTAAGGATCTAATTACAATAGGAAATGAAACTCTATATAACGTTACATAACGTTGATCGACATGAAACTTTCAATAATCTGTCGAATAGTTAGATAATATTTTATTGCACAGTTCGAATTTTTAAATCTGTCGAATTTAACGTTTTATTTGGGATTTGAAAACTATTCCATCTCTTCTTCAATTTAGCATTCAAAGCAGACCTTGAATGCATTTGTTCAGGTGTTCGCCGTAACTGGAAATATATGGCTTCTCAGAAGTCTGGAAGAAGAAGATACCAGTTGTTATGGAGATAATTTCTGCTCTGTTGTCATGGCATGATTGATCTCATTAGGGGAAATTGCCCACGACATAAGTTAGCAGACCTTCTATCTGCACAGAAAGCAAATTCATTTTGAAACAATTCAGGAATAAGACTATGATAATAGCTTCAGTAATTGGTCGGTTATTTATTTTTTACTTGTGTCTTAAAATAACTTTGCCTGTATCATCGAGCTTATCAAATTGCAAGTGAAAATTTCAGCTTACAGATAAATTAGTTTTGTTTTAATTTGGTAATTATCCTTTCTATGGACAAAACTACAAATCCCTGAACCTGAGTTAAAATATTTAAATGCGAACAATTTTGTAATGAATAGTATTTATTAAGGCACTGTCAAGTAAGGAACAATTTTTCCGTCATTTCTATAAAGTAGGTTTAGAACCACTAACATTATCAAGAATTCATAATAGTACCTCGAACTCAAACAATAATCTTTGTCTGAAAGAACATGCCTTCAAAAATCTTCCACGAAGAATTGGATACTAGAAAAATTGGATTCCACAGACAAATCCATTCTATCAAGAATCAAAATTAAAAATAGTCAAATAGTCCACTTTCATTCCTTTTACAGTATCTGCACATCAGAGTAGTATGAAGAAGGTAAAAATAAACATGAGAAGGCCCTGATCCTTTCTTGAGTGAACTGTTGCATAAAACAACATTATCTCGTTGGAGCACTTAAAAGTATACTCCAGGTGGTGTGACCACTTCCAAATGGTCTCACGCCCATTAACCGTTAATGGATTTCGGTCCAAATTGCACTGGAAGAGATCATAGTGCTTTTGGATTCGAAGTTTGATATAAATAGCTTCTTCCAAGAGACGTTTCAAATTTCAGGAGAAAAAAAATCCACTGAAAGTTTGATCTATTTAATGCTTCAGTTAGGATTTTGTGATTTTCAACTAAGCATATTTGACACTTGATCTGGTTTATTAATTAAATCAGGGAGATTTTGCTTCCTACTAGCAACTCATTAATCTCGTGAGAAGCTCTTCAGCATTTCTGGAAAATACCTGGGGAAATTTAATTTTTGAAAACAAAAAGAAATCTTCTTGGAACTCAAGAGCTAATGCATCATGTAATTACATTTTAATGATGTCATAAAAACATCTCGTTAAAATTTGAAGGCACAGTTTAATGAAAAGAAAAAAGCCTCAACTTCCCACTCTTAATTAACAACGACATTACTGTCAAAATTGTTTACAAACCAAGGCTCTTTAGCTCCCTATTGTATAGTTTGATTAAAATTACTGTAATTAATATATGTAATGTAGTATTAATGTTGATCTCTCTTATGTTATTTTAGTAAGTTATAATACTTTGAATTTTACTGTCTAGTAAAACATCTAGAAACTGTAACGTTACAATAAAAACTAATGAAGCTTGAAATCTAAGATATATGTTGTAATTATGACTACCTATATAGTACAAAAATAGGTAATTAATATTTGATTTAAATTTGTAAGTATAATTATAACTATAACAGAAGCCTTACTATAAGGCATTCAGAATATAAAGTTTCAAAATTCTGAAATTTACTTATATTTTGAGACATCCTTAGGTTATCATAGAACATAGATATAGTAGATTTTGCAACCACGTTATATGTGATTTGGCCTTGATTTCTTTTCTTTGTATAGCGTTCATAACACATAAAAATTCCATTATGATTTTAAGGATACCCACGAAAACAATTCCGATTCCTACTTAATCAATATCTTAAAAATCACATCCTGAGGGTCAAAAGAATTGTAATTGTATCTTGAAGAAAAGAAACATCATTTAGTGAGTATTTAGGTTAACTCAACAGTACTACTTCGTTTGAATTCCTCCGATCTTACAATCAACTGGGATTATTGGGGTTTTCTTCTTATACTTGTAAACATTTTTCAAGAATTGACCCTTTGGAAAAATGATAAACATGACAAGCGAAATTTCCATTACAACATTAACATCTCTTTCATTTAAACTATGTTTAAATGCAACGTTAAAATTAAAGTGACTCTACTCTCAGCTCTCTGAAGAAGTTCTAATCAACATATTAGAAAGGATTAGGGAAGAAAAATTAGGAAAGAGATTTCTGATAAAAAAAAATAAAAATTGGTTTAATGTTTCAATTTTTCAGGCGAAAATATAACGCTGTAAAAAAAGATAGTTACAGAACTTGTTCAATGTGTGCTACAGCTAAGTCGATTACATGCTGGATGCGAAATGTAGAATGATCAATTGCAGCCTGAAGAATTACCGGTATATTAGTAACATGTCGCTGTATGCTTGCCTTCAGATCAGGCAGAGACCTGATACGTCTTCCTGATAGACTCTAACGTTCAAATATCCTCACATCCAGAAATCACAGGGATTCAAGTCCGGAGATTGTGGCGGCCACGCATCTGAAAAATCTCCGGAAATCATTACCGAAGGTGGCACGAAGTAACTCTTTCACTGGTTGATCAATATGCGGTGTTGCTCCCTCTTGCATGAAGACAGTGGTCTCTACACAACTTCTCCTTGCAAGGCATCACGTCTTACTCCACCTTAACTGGACTTAACTGCAGCACATACTAACACATTCTGTCTTTGAATAATAGTCTTACTATTGTAGTGTTGCATTTCAGACAGCGCCATATTTTCGCCTGGTGAAACTTTGAACAAACATTTTTTTTCGTCGCAAATTGCTTCTCCAAGATCTAATTAGTACATACAGCAATTTTCTTTTCGATATATTGATTAGATCTGCTTCAGAGAACTGAGAGTAGGGTCACTTTAATTATAAGCATCCAAAGTTGTAAAAACATTCCATTAATTGAATTGAATGAGAAGTAATCAAACTCCCAGAGAATAAATCATATTCCATCGGAAAATTTTACATTCTAATAATTCTATTTTCTCAAAGTAATTCAAAACAAAGTTCTATCGTCAGTATCATTTTGGAAAATACAACCATTAAAGCAAAAGAAACTTAAAAGTAATAGAAAACGAAATAAATAATAAGATAAACATACTATGCTAAATTTGTAGCTAATCTTAATATTGAAAAGAAAATATTAAATAACAGTCATTGAAAAAAAAATAATAAATAAAACAAAGTCGATAACAGTAAATGTCAATTTACATATACTTTCGAAAACTTTTTATCAAACCTACAATATGTTGTCGAATTAATCTAAACACGTTTGCTTTTATAAAAGTTTATAACAGAATTTTCTAAGGTTAAAGAGTTGGCAGAAGATTCTATATCAATTTAAAATGAATGAAACTTCATATGTTTTCCTAATATTTTAGCATATAGCCTTATGTTGAAACCCTCCTTAAATTTGTTTATTCTTTGAAATTTCAACCTTGTAAACTCATAAAAAATGTTCATACCTTCAATTTTTATCAACATATCTTGAATTTTTTCAGATGAATCAGTTATAGTGTTTGTCAAACAAAATTTAACAAATAAAAGATTCAAAGATGTTCAATTGTTTTCAAAGATAATCCTATCAGATAAACATGAATTGCGACATCTAAATTTTGAAGAAAATTAAAAATAGATTCCAAGAAGCAAATTCCCGAAATTCACAATTAATGCTAGCTTTGTAATCACCAAAGTTTCAAGCATATGCTGACTAGAAAATAATGAAAGGAAATCTGGGATTTTCCGCATTACATCGACAACTACAACTTTTCGGATTTGCTTGAGACTTAAAGGCAAACACGTTGAAAACGAGACAGTCTTACGAGCTCTCTCTACAAACCAGGATCGAAACTAAGCCTCTGATGCGGCGAATAGAGGAAAGATAGTTGTCTTGTCTGCTAAATTACAATGGAATTACACCTTGCCAGCTCGTGTTCGCTAGCTCCTGGTATAGGAGTTTGGAGTGATATTTCAGGAGGACGAGTTAATTATGGACGAATCAGTCTACAAGGCACGCGGCATTCGAAGACCTAGTCCTTCCCGCAAGACAAATAGAATTCCAACCTCGTTTCAAAAGAATTTGCAGCATTTCCGATGATTGTAGAATATTCAGACAGTCGAAACGTAGTAGAAGGAGAAAGAAAGAAAGTAAGAAAGATAAAAAAAAGAACGCAAAACAGATATCAAAGTAGAAGATAAACCACAGAAAAAGGATAAAAGAGAATAAAATAAGATTTATTTCTGACGGTTCCTTCTATGGTTAAGTCATCTGAAGGGATCGCGTGCACTTGCCGCCGAGGAAGTGACAAGAGCAAAGAACGGTTGATGTTGGGATTCCGAAGGTAAACTCCATTTGCAAATTTCGTCACTGATTTAATAATGTCTCCCAATTCGTCGAGAATGTCGCAACGAATCACTTCAGCCCCCTGTGTAGGTGTAGGAAAGGTCTGAGCATAATGATGTCTGAGAGACGCACGTGGACATGAGAAGAAGTGACACAGCAAAGCAAGATAAATTCGTTTCTAGATAAATAGCGACAGGAAATACATTTCTTTTAAGTTTTAAGCACTTTCTAATTAGGTATCATTTGAAATAACAAAAATTAATTTTTAAGCCATAAAAACATTCTTTTTGAAATCTTAAGCAATTCAAGATATTACAATAGAATCTTAATTTTGGTACAAGATCAAAAGGCTTACCAAACTATGAGAAAATAATTTTGGAATTTATAATAAATTAAAGTAGTTATGAGGACTTACTGAAAATATTTTAAGAGTACAAAGTTTGCCATATCAGAAACACGATTAGAAAACAGAAAAGTAGATTGAAATTTATAATCAGAAGTCTTATGTAGTTTTGAACATAACTAGTGATAAATGTGATCATATTTTGTATGCCCTACATAACTGTTTAATATTATTACTGCTGCCTTTTGTTTGTCAGTAACAATGACATTTTTCAAGAATACTTTCTTTTTATAAGCAAAAACGAATAGTATTTAGCAAATTAATTATTATGGAAGTATAAGGCTTGATTTAGTTATCTAATTATGTCTTACAGAAATTTTGAAACTTACAGAGGTACCGTCTACTTATGCAAATAATCTTTCTTAACATTTTGCAATAGTCATGTTCCTTTCATGATGTTAAGTGATTTTTTTTTCTGGCATTTGATAAGAAATTTGGGTAATAATTCGATAGAGAAATGCTTTCAAGAGATATGGCTAAGATTATTCCACAAATCATCTGCAGGCAGGATGTAGGAAATTTGACAGAAATCATCATCTGCTGGTCCTGCTGATTATTATTTCCAAAAACACAGATAAAGCTTTTAAATTTCTGTAGGTTATCTTCAATTGTGTGTTTTCTGTTTCTTTATAGTTTTGTATTTTCGTTTCCATTCAACCCCGAACTTACATTAGAGATATGATTGAGATGGTTTGTGGAAAAATAAAAATAAAAATAAAAGAAATCTGCGGTAAACTTGATTAGATATAAAAAAACTACTACAGACATATAATTAAATTATAAGCACCGCTATACTATATTAAATTAAAAGATAGGATTTCCTACATTTTTCTTATATTGAGTTTTTGTGCAATCAGCCTCCGTGTCATCTGAAATCCGTTATAATTCATTAAAGGTTTGGTAAGTATGCGGTCAGATAAACAAGTTCAGTCAAACATCCACCCTTGGTGTTAATCATCAAATGATCCAAAATAATCTGTTATCCTTGTTGTATCCTTGGTGCCAAAACCTTCCTATTGTCCAGAGAGGTGTGGTTTATATGTAAGATATGTGAACGACCAGATTTACAGAATGTATATTCCGACATTGGTCAAAAACTTCTAGCTGTAATTTTAGATAATAGCCTATTATAAATCTTTTAAGAAATATCTGGTTCCCAGATGATACGTACAAAGGTCTAATGAATAATTTAAAAGCTGTAAGTGCAACATCGGATAAATTTGAAAGCCAGATTTAAATACTTTCTAGATTGTGATTTTCAACAACATTACCACAAGCTATTGATTATTTTCATGAAATATCTTGACTGTACTATCTTGACAAAAGCTTTTATTTGATTGTTAGTTCACTTTTAAAAAAAATACACACATTATTTGTATTACCAAAACAAAAGCAAATGACGAAACATACAAAAGGTTTTTTTTTTTCTATTAGTGTTTGACATGTGTGCTTATTTATGTATGGAAATTCAAATTAGAAACTCTTATCAATAAAGATTATTATTTACATATCACCCTTCAACAGATTGGAAAATCTTGATACTATTACGTATCTTTGCGATTACAGATTTACCACTTAGTTACTGGCAGGTATTAGAATAACTCCAGGGCTTCAACATAATAACTTCTTTTATATTCGTAGTTCATGTTGTAACTTACTAGTAATATACGGAATTTATCAGTGTTCGTAGAAAATACCTGCAATGAATTGAAACGTCAGGGTTGGAACTTTATGCAGTTTAACACGATTCTGACGTGAAGTTGGCGCACATTCTCAGAGAGAAATGGAGAAAAACTACCTATCAGAACATAAACTTCTTAAAAGAGATGAAGCAGTTCTTCGGTGCAGTGCAATGGTGGATCAATAAGTTACTGAATTTTAAATTCTGACAAAACATCTACTTTTGCTTGAATGAAATCTGGCTTGAAATTTCTGCTTACCATTAATTTTTAATAAAGAATTTAATAATAAAAGACGAAGTTTGTTTTGTTTTGTTTTTTTTATATATTTTGATTATTATTATTGTTATTATTATTTAGTTGTGTTACATTCATCTTTCTGGATGGGATAAAACTCTTGATTCCAATCTTTACAATTAGGAGATAAATGCATAAAAACTAAGGGCGAAAGCTTAATTTTGTACATTATTAACTTTATTAGCATTTATGTAAGATCCTTAAAGAGTTTAAAGAAATTTAAATGTTGATTTTACATCATTTTGAGAGTCAGAAAAGAAATGGGAATATTGTTTAAATGTTTATTTTACTCTAGTTTTAGTTAATAAGGTCATTTTAAATTTTAAATATAGAAAAAAAAGTTAAATATAATTAAGTAATTTAACTTAAATGCGAAACAGAACTTTGTAACAAATAAAAAAAAACTGTCCAGTGAACCATTCTACATATTTTTTCAGAGACTAATGTTATTTTCGAAATCAAACATAATTTCATTACTTTTTAAGATTATCTTTTATAAAATTGCTTCTATGGTTTCTGTTTGCGAAACAGCTTCATTTTTAGTTAAGTCTGCGTTATTCTTTTTTGTCAGAAGACGATTTGAGTTTAATAAAAGATAGCATCTATTCCCCATCTCTTCTGTTCCAAGTTCAATTATTTGCGGAAGCAGTGTTCCGTCATTCCAGTTCCCAGGTTCTGACCGACTTCAAATAAATGGGATTTCGTCTTCCTCAGTCAACACCTTCATCTTTTCATCAGAAATTTGATTTCGTATGCAAATGAAATGATCTACCCCCGCTGTACTCTCTGGCCGATGAGATCTAATTAGAATTTGCTCCCTGGTCCGATTCTCAGCGATCACTGAGTTAATGACCGGGCTTCCATTACACAGCCAAAGGGAAAAGGGGAATTCTAAAGGAAGAAAGTAGGGGGAAGGGAGACAAGTATGAAAGATGTAAGGTAATATAGACATTTCCTTCAACATTATGAATTTTAAAAGAAAGAAAGAATAAAAAAAGAATGAAATTATCCTCTCTGAAGCTCATGTTCATCTAAAGATATGCACATTTGATTTCTTGATTTCACACTTACCTTTGAAACAAAAAAGCTAGTTTTTTATTTCTTTTTATTTGTAACAAAGCTTTCCTCATATCGCAGGAAACCTTCGTTACAAATAAAATCTGTTGACTACAAAATCTGTTGTAAGATCTGAATACGTTTGTCTTTACTATACTGTTACGACAATAATGAATTTGTTATGGTTAATTAATCCAAATGGCAATTGACTTTTACTTGAAGGCATATATTTTTTTGAATAATAAATTTAACTATAAAGCAATAAAAATAAAAACAAAAGACATCACCAGAATAAACAATTCCTTTGCTCCTAGTTCAGGAAGCTTAATCCATTGGAGCTTATGATAAGTAGGCACACCTCGTACACTGAGGTTTAATGCATTACAGAAAAAGATACTACGCTGACTGAATATGCACTGAACAATGTAATAATTATAGTTACCATTTGATTTTGATTTTATTAGTATTTTATTATTTTTATTAGTATTTGAGGTTAATGGTCGGTATCGCGCACAAACTAATTCATAGTAAAAGTAAATACGGTTGATTATAACAGAAAAATATAAAACCATTTATGAAATAAAAACGAAATAATTAGTGAATCAGTACTGATTGAAGCCATACTGTGGAAGGAATTCCTATATATCATTTATATAGTAGTATTTTGTAAACGATATTTTAATCTCTATATAATATCTACATAATCTATTAAATTTTCTGTGTGAAAAAATATACCAACGTAACTTTCGCAAAATTACAGAGAACTAGGTAATGCCATCTAAAGACGAGATTGCTTCTATCCCTAATTAAACTGAGCAAAATTGTGAAAACTCTTATTTTATTAAAACTCTTATTTTCTTTAGTCGTTTTCTATTCATTTTTTCTAGAAATAATTAATCTTCACTTAATGTAGTCTATTGTATTACCTAGGAGAGGGGATTAGTAGATGTTTTAACATTAAATAGACGGAAATTTAACGGAAATAGAAAAAAAATCTAGTATTTTGGACCTGGCTTTTTGGTGGAAAGTCTATGCTTTGTTTGTAATCCCTTCCCTTGAACGACCAAAGAATCGATCAAACCCTTCCCATTTCGAAATCTTATGATATATGCCTACGATATAATTCGTGTATTTAGTATAAGACATTTTGCTAAAGCTAAATATTATCGGAATAGATGGTGAGTAATAGCTTTTAGTTCTTGGGCAGTTACGGACTTAAGTGTAGCTTTCCTTAATCACAATTGATTACTTTTTGAACATGTTTCAATTATAATATTTCCTTTTCCTTTCTTTATGTAGTCTGCATTTCATTTTGCTTAATTATTATTTACTCATTTTTATTTTATGGTTCTTTTATCGATGGATAAAAGTACACTCTTATTGTTCTTAGTAACATATTTACTCTACGTCAAAAAGCACAAACAAGACCTAACTTTTTTTTAAACTTTTTAAAAAAAGGTAAAAATCTTATATAAAGGTAATGTTAATTCTTTTATTTTCCATTATAATCTTAGAAAAGAGTATAACTTAGATATTTGGTAATGTGTTACTGTAATTATTTATATTTTATTTTTAGACTTTTTACTTCAACATTTTTTTAGTTTATTACTCAAGAACATATATATATATATATAAATTATAATAACTTTAGAAAATCGTTGCATTTGCTTCAGAGACTTATGTAAATTTTAAGCTTCAATTCAGGAAATTCTGAAAATATTCGTAGATTTATGTTTCCATCTTTACCTTTCGAAAACCCTCTCACAATCCGAATGGCTAAAACTCTTTTATGTCTGAGATGAGGTCAACGGAAAGCTATTGATTTTTAAATACGTTGTAGATTTATTGAAAGGCTAAACTTGGTTACAATCTGCTTTGATATTAAAGAATAAGTGTTTTCATTAATCCATAAATACATATTTTTATGTCTGTTGGCCATTTCAAATATATCTAATCTAGCTTTAACTATTGTTTAAATATTGTATTTCAACAGTCAACAGCTTTATTAAATAACAGTAATAACAAAAATAGTAATATATATATATATTGGGATAAATGAAAGTAGATTTTATAATAGTAATACAAAAATTATGTAATACTGTTTAAAAAAAATAAAAACCCAGCTTTTTCATTTAGGCAGATTTAAGTTTTTTTTTATTTTGTTTATTTTTTTTAAATAGTATTACATAATTTTTGTATTACTATTATAAATATACTTTCATTTATCCCAGTTGTTCATAATTAATTGCATAGTGATAATTCATCACATACATCCAATTTATTTTAATTAAATCAAACGCATAGGCAAAGGAGAATGGGCTAACTCTATGGGAATTTGCCCCACCCTGTATAGTGATAAGATATACACCTATAGAAAGATCTCCTTACATAGAACATATGTTATTATTACGAGTCATCGCAATTATTAGTCCGTTCGGAGTTTTATACCTACGTCTAGATATGACGTTTGAGTCATCGATTGTAATGAGTGTGGGTGCAGGGAAGCCAAGCCCCCACCCCCACCCCCACCTGTAGGTGGTTGGCTTCTGTGCCACCAACACTCATTGCAATCAATGATTCAAACGTCATATCTAGATGTATATAACTCCGAACGGACTAATAATTGAGACAAGTTGTAATGATAAAAAAAGTTCTATTGATGGAGATCTTTCCTTACGTATATATCTTATCACTATACAGGGGTTGGGCAGATCTGCCCATTCTCCTTTGAAACGATTTTTGTAAATCAATTAGAATGCTTTGCTAAACTTTAAGAGAAATTCTCTGTTTGCCTTCAGTAAGAGTTAATTGTTTCGCTTCTAATGGATTTGTTGCGGATCCTTATCCCCAGATATCCAAAGACACTTTTCAAATACAAAAAAAAGATATTTACGTTTCTTATCCGTAGAAAACATGTAAGTTAAAAAAGCTTATAATGAACACTCAAAAGACAGAAGCTAAAGCTAATCAACAGTAGGTCTTAATTTAAATGATTGAAACAGAAAAGTGTTGAAGATCTTCTTCCAGAACCTTCGGATGGATCTCATATAAAAAAGAATAATAGGAATTGATACAAAAATAATGATCGAATTTTTGATGTTGCTTGAATAACAACATTTAACAGCTATTAAAGGATCACCTTGCTATTTTCTCATTATATGGGAAACTTACGTTCTATTATTTATTTTGGACCATTGCTACTGTGGTTAATTTTCAAGGCAAATATCATTCCCATGAATTCTGAAGCAAGAAAAAAATATTCTGCTGACCAAAGCTTTGTAGGTTATTTGTGGGTTTTAAATTCAATAAAATATTTAGGAATCAAATCTTACTTCTTTAATGAAGTTCAAGAGACATCTATGAAACTTTAATAATAAAGTTTCCACAGGAAATAAAGTTTCGATCGATTTTGACTTCGTTTAAAATTAATGAACGTAATCCTACGGAACCAATTCACTTAGGTATATTGCAATCAAAAGAAAATATTTTACCCGTTCATCGCAACCACATTTTCAAATCAAATCGTAAATAAAAGCAATTCAGAAATTGAGTTTTTTGTTTGTTCAGGAAGATTATATCACATCTAATTAGAAGGTTTCAAATCTGAATTAATCAATATAAAAATCATGATTTGAATTGAAAATTCTGATTTGAAACCTTCTCATTAGATGTGATATAATCTTCCTGAAAAACAAAAACTCAATTTCTCAATTGCTTTTATATACAATTCATGAAAATCCTGTAGAACTGCAGAATGTGAACAATGTGACCTTGAAAAATTTCCTACGAAAAAAGTTCGACATAAAAAAAAAAAAAAGAAAAAATAAAGAAAAAATTTTACGGAAAACTTTAATAAATTTCAAATGAGCTTCAATAATTTCACAAAAGCTAAGTAGTGCTTTTAAAAGAATAACGCACGCAGCAGCTTCTTGAAAGAAAAATACTTGGAAAATTAAAAAAAAAAAAATATTGCTCTCCTCATTAATTTTGAAATTCATGAAATAAAGGATAAGAGTAGAAAATTTATGTTTTCTTATTAGTGTTTTCTTTTTTTAATTTTTAAAATGCATTTGAATATAATAAAATATGTCATTAAATCCACCTTAAATTAAACAAATTAAATTTAAATAAATTTTTATTTAGAAAATAACTTCAACTTTCCTTAATTTTTTTCTTTTTTTAACTTTTCTTCTTCAGTAAAATCATGAGACTGTACAAAGGAATCATCCATACATCTGCAAATCACAAAAATCGCTGAATACAAATAACTTGACTATATTAAGTTTTCCAGTTGCACGATTAATCCACAAATACTTATGAGTTCATTTCAGGTTTCTATAGATCTTATTAAGTAGCTAACAATTATAGTCATGCAATCTTTCTTTTTGCTGCATTAATAAAGCAATCACTTTGCAATAGTACAATTCTTCCAGTGACCTACAGAAAGAAAGAGTAAATCGATGTCGTTAGTAGTCACCTGATAATGGTTTACAGAAATCTGTAAGGGACTGTAAGGCGCCTTCATCCACTTATTTTTTTTAATTACACAGGCCTGCATTTTTTCGGTTGCACGATGTTTTTCAAGTTTTGATGATGGATTCCTATATATGTTTGTGCGCTGAATCCAAAAATGACCTTAGTTTCTGTCCACCACGTCAGATTTTTTTGTAAATCGCAATTTGTCAAAATGTGCTAAATATCGAAAAAAAATCACAAATAAAAGACGTACTGACATATTTAAATACATAGGGAATGGTGGTTTATAATGAAAACGAATCGTTTTCATAGGGCATTCTGTACACTTAAAAGAACGGTACGACAATTTAAAATTTGTTCTCCAGCAAATTAAGTACGACGATCGTAAGTGGATCATGTGTGGTGATCTCAAAGTAATGTTGATGATTCTTGGACAGCAAGGCGGGTACACAAAGTTTCCTTGTTTTTTATGTGAGTGGGATAGAGAGACAGGGAAAATCATTGGAAACAGAAGGATTGGCCACATTGGAACGTGGAGTAAAAAATATGCTCCAAAAACCTCTCATCGAGTCGACGAATGTTCTCCTTCCACCTCTACATATTAAATTAGGCTTGATGAAGCAATTTCTGAAAGCCTCTCCAAAAGATGGTAAATATTTCCAGTACATTTGTAACAAATTTGCAGCCTTGTGAACCGCAAAACTGAAAGAGGGTGTCTTTACGGGTCCGGACATTAAAAAACTTTGCAAAGATGGAAATTTTGAAAAAGATATGGAAGTTGCTGAAAAAGAAGCCTGCATTGCCTTTAAAGACGTAGTAACCAAGTTGCTGGGCAACGAGAAGGATCCGAATTTCAAGTCTATCATTGAGACTATGCTGCAGAAGTACAAAAATATAGGCTGTTCCATGAGTTTGAAGGTTCATTTCCTACATTCACATTTCGACTCCTTTCCTGAGAATCTGGGTGTTGTTAGTGAAGAGATGGGTGAGAGATTCCATCAGGACATCAAAGAAATGGAAAAGCGTTATCAAGGAAGATGGAATACTAAAATGATGGCGGACTATTGCTGGATGTTGCACCGAGATGATCCCAGCAGAGCACATGCACGGAAAAGCCTGAAATAGAGCATGGCTGGTCCAAAGAGACGTCGATACAACGACTAAAATCGTTGGTTTTTTATTTTCTATATTCTATTATATTATGTCTATTATAAGCCGCAAAATAATACGTTTTATACGAAACAAACCTATTTCACTCTGTCATTAGGTCTCATATTTGTGATATTTTTCGACTACATTTGGCAAATTGCGATTTGCAAAAAATTCTGACGGGATGGAAAAAAAACTAAGGTCATTTTTGGATTCAGCGCACAAACATACATAGGAATCAATCATCAAAAGTTACAAAACAGAACCATCGCAGGCTAGTGTTATAAGTACAATCCAGTCCTACTAAGTTGTTTGAAAAAAAAAAAACCTGTGTTGAGAATCATAATAAATATAGGTTACAGAGATAATAACATATACAGTTTTGAAACATTATTCAACAAATAATAAAATAATAAGAACCAGTATAGATAAATCTTTCCACAAACAGGATGATTTGTAAAATAGTAGTAATTGTTTTTTTTTATTATTCTTATTATTTTAACCAACCCATTTGATTTTTCCCAGTATTATTTTTTCATAGCCTATATTATTTTTTTAAAGTGGACATTTTTTCAATTATTGATCGAAAATTTTATTAATTAATCTATTTTTTATTCTCTACCCAAAATTATTTTTTGGATTGTCGAAATCTTCTTTTCTATATAATCTATTACTTCTTGTTGAATTTATATTATTTTCACAATTATTATAACATATTTTATAATAAAACCATAAGATCAGGATGTAAATTACTTTTGCTGTGGAAATAGAATTTTATTATCTATTAAAATTTGATTTTATTGATTGTTTTGAAGTTTATCAAAGTTGTACAGTAGAAAATTAAAATTAATATTTTTTTAAAATTCTAATGATTTTTTTTTATTTCATTTTTATTTAAGTAAATCCAATTTTCAATGCCATAATTAATTATTGAATCTATATATGCTTTATATATTTTTATTTTTGTTTTATTTGGAAAAGTATCTTTGGTATGGTAAAAAATATAGGTTAAGTCTTTTTAAAGTATGGATATAGTGGGAATGAAATGGGTACTTATTATTTATGTGTAAACCATGACATTTATAGTTATTTATTATTAAGTTTTCACAATTACAATTTATAATATCTTCAGGGTTTTTGTGTAAACACTGAAAATCATGGTATTTTATTTGGGGCAAGATATTTATTTTTTTTTTTTTTTTTAATTTATGATCATATATTTAGTTTTGTCTTTGTTAATAGCCAATTTATAATGTGTCCACTTAATAATATTTATGAAATCAGTTTGCAATTGTTCTTGGACTAAGGAAAATTTTTTGTTTGTGTTTATTAGTAACAGATCGTTAGCATATGCAAAAATATTTGAATTTTTTTTAAATTCAAAAATATTACAGTACTTTGCTGTACGTCAAATTAATTTCACTATTTATCATCAATAACAACAGTTGCTTCATTTTTAAAGAGAAATTTCTGTGTAGTATCTACACGGGAAAAAAATTTAAATCTAAAGAATAGATCTCCCCACTGTCCCGAAAAATATATGACACCCACCTCCCATTTTAAGAAAAATCATTCTCTAGTTCGAGTATTTTAATATTCTTACTCTTAATATTTCATTCTTTTTAATGTTTGTTGAGTTTAATGTTTAATGAGTATTTTAGTTATGAGGTAAAAAATTAGTATAAATAGTACTGTTACAAATTACAGCTGAAGTTAAAGAGAACTTTAAAAAAGTCAAATTTTATATTCACAATAAAAAGTAACATGACGTTTCGGCCTACAATTGCAAAAACCTCGTGCTACTTTTTGTTGTAAATATTAAATTTAATGTTTTTAAAGTTTTGCATGACTTATAATTTGTAATAGTTGTTTAATCACACGTTAAAAACTCATTACGAAAATAGTAATGTTATTTTAACATTAACAATCAAAATTTGTATCTCCAATTTACTGTAAACCGTTTTTCGTAGGCTTTAACTTTCATCATGAATAATATATTTTCTTACAGCAATTCAAGACCCAATCATCCTATTTCCTAAGTGCCTTTTGACCATCTAAACCTGAGTAAATTGGGAACAATTTATCTTCAATGCCAATTCTCCATCGCACTCCCATCTAGTGTCAGAGGAACGAGCGATATGACTTTCGGAATGCAAATGCCACCACCAAAAGGCATATCTACGACTTGCAGATGGAACGCTAAGCAGAATTCTTGAGGAAACACAATTGCCTTAGGTTTTGGCTGATATGGATGCGATTATGGCCGTCTTAGCCGTCAAACCCATTAAAATGCATCAAGTTTCCTCCAGCGAAGGATGGTAATGGACCTTGGGTGACAGTCAACTTTCTTGATACGATAAACTTCGTCGAGACTCCAGATAAACCTTCCACGGCGGCTCACTTACCCGTAAAGGCAGTCTGCAGCTGTGTCGAAATCGTGGAGGCAGATAATGCAAAGGCAGACCGCAAACATCTAAGAAAAATGCGTATTTTTTCTTTATATTATTTATAATTTAACTGCATACCATAAATTAATTCCCCATTAACTGTAAATGATAGTTGCGTAATATATTTGAATTCAAGGTGAGCCACAGTTCCAATAATGGATTGCTCTGTTAACTTAGTTTTAATGGATCATTAAATGAGAAGATCAGTCTAGAAGAGACCTGAAGTTTGAAATATCGGCGGTGAGCTGCAAAACAGAAACCTTAACGCGAATTCTTAAGTAATTAACTTTTAAACTTAATAACATTTATGGATTTTAAGAACTTCACAAGATGTATAAAAAATTGCTGAATGATTTTCAAGCAAAAGTAAATGCACAGTATTTGTTGAAAAGCAAATCAAAACAAGATTTTTTGATTCCATTCAACGAACATGTAGAGATTAACTAAGAAAAAAAGATTTTAATTATAAACAGCTTTTATAAGATTTTAACATTTATAAATTTATCTCAACACTTTGCTAAGATATATTACTTAAAACTAAAATTAAGTATTAAAAGTTAATAAATGTTTAACAGTTGATTAAAATAATAATTGCGAAGTATTCAGCAAATTTTTGTAAGCAAAATCCAAAACAAGGTGATATGTGGATACGTGAAACTTGCAAAACAAGAAATTTGTATAAATTTTCCAGATAACTGAAAATGATTTTAGAGAAAACTATCTCTAATACGATTCTTGATTTCGAATGCATTCATTTATTCTTTATGTGGAATAAGATTTCTAAAATTAAGATAGGACGGAAAAAAAATCAAGTTATCTTTTGAGGTAATTGGAAAAAAATATGGACTCCTGAAATCTCGAGTCTAATTACGTTTGAGTACTAAAATGTAGCTTATTTCTGTACAGACTTGGCAGATTTCCAATTTCGTTTTGTTTTGTTTTTTTTTAAACATTTTTTTTTTTTTTAACATGAAGTTCAGTGATATCTAGATATGATATGCTAAAGATCTTGCACATCGGTCGGGTACTTGCTGAATGTCGGGTTTCATCGAATTTTTTCGGTCTTGGCTATTAGAAATATATCGACATCCTAATACAACAATTAGATAACTACAAAAGAGGCGTTTCGCAGGAAACTGGTTTGAAAATTGCAGTTTTACTCTATTCTTTACAACACATAAATATTTCGAACGAACTCGGAATTATGTGCTAAATTTATGGGAAATGAACTGTACGCTGAGATCAAATCAGAATAGTTTTGTAAAATTGAAAATTATTGAACAAAATGAGATCTACTTGTTGCACTGAAATCTATAATTTGATGAGTTGACTACTTGTTATTTTCAATATAAAGCAACATAAGCAGTTGCAGTCACTTATTTACCCAAAGTAAATCAGCCAATAATTTCAGTAAGATTTTATCAGTCTCGTAGTCAGTTGATGCCAGTTCTTACATTTTTGATCTCCTTTACGAGGTAAACTCTCATGGATTGGCTGATATTCTGGTCCTAATGTTGCAGAACCTGACTTAAATGGAGAAGTATTTTTCCTACGATAAAGATATGACTGATGTCTAAAGATTTGAAGTCTGACAATGAGAACTTGTTGTCCTTTTGCTGCAATTAAGAGTTCTGCTTTTCTCGTTAAAACATTCTTTGAATTGCATTATGAATGGTCCTCTTTAGTGAAATTCAGACAGCACATCTTCTGACGTCCGACCGACTTTTCATTAATATCTTCTTCTCTGATAGTCATATGTTGATCAAGATGAGTTTTACAATCGATAATGTTTTCATAGATTATTTCGTAAACAAATGTCAGGGCTGTCGCGCTTTCTTGAGACATTTCGGGCAATAGTCTTCCAGTCGGCGGGCCAGTTTACTTTTCCGACTATTTGTTTGCCTTATATTGATGGTGGAATGTATTGAGTCGCATTCCATTTCACTATGATCAGCAACGATAAATTTTAATTAAATTTTAAGTTTCTAGGTTGGATAATTCCTGAACAGCGATCGAGCATTTTGAAAATACTGTTTTCAGAATCTTCTATTTTTTGCTCAGGTTTAATTCTCCATAAGATCACTGAAATGTGATTTACCAATGCTGGAAAACATTTGCAATATTGGTAAAGACAACTTGCTATCTCACAGCTTCCTCTTTTGATGTCTACTTCCAACCACATGAAACAATCCGAATAGATTTCTACCTGTAGCATAAAGAAATAACCTAGTCGATCATATATCTACTTGCTGAAATGACGGTAGTGTCTCAACGGTATGCCTTGTGAGATTTCCAGTTAGAAAATTGAATAGAACTCTCTATAGAGTTATAGTTATCCAGTTGTTGCATTACCATTCGATATGGCAATGTGTTGTAAAGGTCAAGCTTAATCTCCGATCATCTTTAAATCTTCACCCCGATTACCGTAACTGCAAAACATAAATACATAAATAAATCGAAGCTGGTATTGTGGCTGCTGAGATCGGCTCTCATAATCATAATCAAATTTCATAGGCAAAACCGACCGAGAATAGATGATACAATAAAGATCAGAAGCATTATTTTTTATTTCGAATGAAATTTAAGGAGTGATTTCAAATTTTTGCTATACTGCTAAAATTTCCATTCTTTTCGCAACTGAGATGCAGATAAGAAGCAGGTAAAGGAGAGATAAGAAGCAAGGAACATTCATCCAAAATACAATTGTGCGGAGCCTAATGTATATACTTCACTTTTTCAAATATCAACCACTGCAGAAGTGAAGGAATCCCATGAAAGAAAAATTGACATACTTCTATTTTCCTAAATTACAAATAAAATAAAATAAAAGAAAATATTTATCTTCATTATAATGATTTAGCGGTTAATACTTCCAGGCTTTCAAAAAATTAGAAAGATAAAAGAAAATTCTAAACGTTAAGGCATAAAACACTTTTTTATTGTTTTATTGAACCCTGTGTGATTTTTCAAGGCTATCCTCCAACTGACCGCAATTAAGGAAATGATGACAGAGAAACGCGCTTCCAAATGCAAATATAAGCTGCTGGTGGCATCTGAAATCAATGTTCTACGCATTAGCATCGCCATTGGAGTTTGACAGTGAAGCCAGTGCTGGTGCTGCAGGGATCCGATTCGATGAAGCCTTCCTGGGAAGCCCAACAGGCCCGAGGCCTGAATGCCTACCGATACCGCATTCACATTCGAGCTGAAGTTCAAACAGAAAAAACAAAGGAAGAGAAAAAAAAAGCTGCACAGGATTGCAATTTAAAGGAATGAATTGTTTGACCTAAAAGAATCCAACGAAAAACAATCCAAGCTGACTAACTTAATTAACCCGGAATCTTATTAAAGGAAAAAAAACTCAAAATTAATTTTCGAAAAATAAACGCAAGATTTCTGAAGAAAATAGCCAAAGGATATCGTTGGAAACCTTTATTTATTTTCCATTAACTTAGCTGAAAACGTTATTTTATATAATAAGATACAAATAAAAATCTATATTTTGAAATTATTTTAAAACTAATAGGATACAGTTGTTGGTTTAAAGTCAAGAAACAACAACTTGAAACTAAAGTTCCCTTCTGACAATGATAACTGTTAGTTAGCATTACCAACAAAAATAAGTTTGACCCCACTTGAGCTAGCCACAAACTGATACAAACACGCACTCAGACTAATAATAATAATTATTACTGACTTAGGTCCACAAGTATGATCAGTATTATTATTTTCAATTATTATTATTTTCATTTTCACAATTTATGACTTTATTTTGCAGTAGAGTCTCGTAAGGAACTGCTGGACCTCATCAACAGGTGCTTAGTATAACAAAATAAAACATACAATACACAGGGTGATTCAAAATTCCCTGTAAAAATTTTAAAGGTAGGCCAGGGATACAAAAACAAACAGTGATCATAGTGGAACGTACATCCGCAAACGCCAGCCGAATTGCTAGAAGGTACACTATGACTCAGTAATAAAAGACAACAAATAAGGTAATCAACATGTTTATTAGTCCTATGTTTACAATATGACAGTAAGATACACACTTACAGGTTTACAGTAGGTGCTCTAAGTTCTGTTGTTCCACCAACAATAAAACACGCCTCATAATGTCGATGCACGAATTGCCGAACATGTGCAAAAATGCGAGGTCTTTCGCGGATACATCCAGCTGCCACAGCGACTCTTGCAACGAGGTCAGCGTCAGAGGCAATGGGGGTCTCCTAGACAATGCCTTTGAGGTACAAAGTCAACGTCTCATACTATCCAACTAAAGTGCTACATAATAGGGCCTTACCGCACATTAAAATTGCGGTCCGTACGTTCCACAATGAATATGGTTTGTTTTTGTATTCCTGACCTACCATTAAAGTTTGTACAAGAAATTTTGAATCATCCTGTATAATACAAAAAAGTAAATCTAACATGATGTGAGTACTAATGCCATCAGCCTGTAATGTGGATTAGTTGAAGAATAAAAACTAAATTACAATATTTGAAATAACTGAAGAAACCCATCGTTCCAATTAATCCAAAAATAATTCAAAAGATGGGTTATAAACAGAATTTCATATAATGTAATAGAATCCAGATACATGTTTCGGATGTGATTTTCCATTTTCAAATCTGGTGAACACAAATTTAAATTTGAATACCATAAGCAATTAATAGATATCATATATTTCCAATAAAGTTAAAACATGCACATTTTTATAATAATTAAATATTCAACAAATTTGTTACATCTGGAATCTCATGTTTTCTATTAATTAATTGTTTTCTATATTATTGAATTAACAATACCTCTTTTATTTTCAATCTTTAATACGGAGTAGCTAGCATCTTTTGTGAAAATTTTAACTTCTTTCAAATTACATATATGAGTAGGATTCTGTATTAAATGATCTTCATTGCAGATGCCATCAATTTATGCTGTTTCATCCTTTTAATCAACAACTGTTGGGACATTCCAATATATTTCTTTTTACACGTTTCACATTGTAACTGATATACTTATTTAAGAATCACTGTTTCAGTAATAATAATAATAATAATAATTTACTACAAGTCACAACACAGTTCACCAAAGACATTGGGATGGAATTTGGAATTGACAAATGCCGCAAGCTATATATAACACACGGGAATACTACGAATTTGGAGGGTTTTGAACTGGACCATGGGTTGGCCATCAATCCATGGAAGAGGGAGAGACCTACAAGTACCTGGGCTTCCAGCAAGCGTGAGACGATCGACCACGTAATATTAGGCTGTCCCCTTCTCTCTCAAACAGACTACCTCCACCGACACAATCAGGTAGCGTCGATCGTTCATCAACAGCTAGCACAAAAACATTCACTTATTAAGAACATGGTCTCATACTACAAGTACACACCCCAAAGCGTACTAGAGTCAACCTCGCATAAGCTGTACTGGGACCGCCCCATTCACACAGACAAAACTATACATCACAACAGACCTGACATCACACTTGTTGATAAGGTCAACAAACAGATCTATCTCATTGATATTGTAGTGCCTATCAGCAAGAACATGCAGAAAACTCACGCAGACAAGATAAGTAAATATACAAACCTAGCACACGAGCTCCAGAAGCAGTGGAGGCAGGACCGAGTACGTGTTGTACCCATCGTCCTGTCCGCCACTAGTCTGGTGCCTCACACATTGCACCACAGCCTCAGCACACTAGGACTTCATAAAAACACTTACGCACAACTCCAGAAGGCTGTGGTACTCAACACAACACGCATAGTTAGGAAATTTATGGACACAAGCACCCATCCCTGACTATTCTTCCAATTTTTTTTTTTTTAACATTTGGCAATATGTGCTTTGGTCCTTGACCCGCCATATTGTCTTAGCTGGGGAAACCCATGGTTTGAAACTTTTTCGAGATAATAATAATAATAATAATTCATAAAAATGGGACACATGTCATACCATTCTATTTAATGTAAAAAAAAGAGGAATAATTCAAGATGACTCCGTACTGCATTATGATTCTGTCTTTTAGTCAATCCATTATCCAGTCATACAAGTTATGGCTTCAACTTAAAAACCAATTAGACATTAAAGTAGAAACTCATACCCTAACGTACAAGGATGGCATAAATTTATATGCATCTACAAGGTTTTTCATATGATACTTATATGGAGTTTGGTTTTTGCAAAACACAAAGTATAGTAAAAACGTAAAACATAAGGGCTTGATTTTGAGCTTAAATCTGAGAAAAAGATCGAATCGTTGACTGAAGAAAAAATATAAATGCATAGGCTACCAACAATACTCCCTACTATAGATATTATTCTAATCAACAATACCCACAAGCTGTTTAGGGACAGAACATTCCTCACTGATAAAACGATTCACCCAAATAGACCAGACATTACTTTAGTAAATAAAACTATTATTATAATACTATTAACAGACATGCAATTCCTAAAGCAATAACCTTGAGGAAACTTTCCGACAAAAACAAACGAAATATTGAGACCTAGAACGGGAACTCGAAAAACAATGAGTTAATAGAAAGTTTAACACACTTCCGATTGTATCCGAGTACAACAGCCTACTCATTAGCTCGAAATATATACAATGAGCTGCAAATGGCAGCACTACTTAATATTTATGACTTAGTTAGGAAATTTATTTCTGCCACTAGTGAAAGTGATGTAGAATAAAAAATTTGTTTTCCATTCAAGTCCATTCGCCAACCTTTCCTTTCAGAACAACCAAATACAGGCAACTCTTGACTTAGGTACTTGTATGTTTCATTATTTGTCAAAGTGCAGCTAATAGACTGAACTTAGGTGTTAATTGATATACCCCCGTAACTATGTATTATTTTAATTATAAAATAATAAAAGTATGGAATATATTTAACAAAATAAAAGTATCCAAAAATACGAAATAACAAGTGTTAGAAAATGAACGAACATGTGCTCAGAAGATCATACAACATGAGGGTGTTAAAATCTTTAGGGATTCAAATTACTAATTCAGTTAAAGAAGGATGTAAAGATAACAATATAAGATTAGTTTACTATAGAGCCAATAAATTAATAAAGAAAAACAGAGATCTAATTAAAGATAATAAAATGAATACTATGGAGGTAGTTTATAAACTCAAATGCAGGGATTGTGGCAAAATTTATTTTGGTAGTACAGGGAGAACCCTTAAAGAACGAGTATTAGAGCACATAAGAGCCTTCAAGAATAACAGAACCAAAATATCAGATTGGGCTGATCATTGTAAAGATTTGAATCATAATCCGGACCCAATAGTAGAAATTGTATACTCCGTAACATATACAAGATGAAAAAGAAAGATTCATTAATAAATAATAAATGTATAGATCTTGAAACTAAAGTACATAGACTATCGGACTATTGGACATAGACTTGGTGATATTCCGAAAGCCCTTAAGAAACATTTGAATAGGATTGGAATTGACAGAATAACAGTTGAGCAGTTACAGTTTTCTGCAGTTTGGAATTTTGAAAATTATAGAAGATATCTCATTTGTTCTTAGGTTATTGAGTAGAACCTAAACTGGTGTAAATTCACAATACAACCAGTCCTTACATATGACTGTGATATGTAATTATTGTTCGTTTTGAAATGCGAGACCCACGACAACACAGACGATTCTACTCCGCAAAGGGATGATACGCTGAGATGGACACTTTCCTAAGCCTGTTTTTCTTTTATTACCGGTAAAAAGATATTTTATTTCTGCAATAATATTTATTCTTTCTATAATTCTTTCCTGAAAAGCGCAAATAGAACCCAGCTACTAGTAAACTAACATAATAAAAAGTAAACATCCCATCTTCCTCGCCCCTATTTGGAAGAAATCGCAGGAGACCTGACGCATGCGCAAAAGCGCTGAAGGCTTTCCTAAACGAAAACGGACTGTATTTATCATCATCATCATCATTATTATTATTATTATTATTATCATCATATACACTATTGGTAAAGCTTATCTTATTGAAAAGAATATGATAATCAAATAACAACTTACTTTATTCACTTAAGATGAGCAATTAATTGAACAATAATTGAATAATAAAAATTGCGTTCTATAAGCATTTTAGACTCTTCAATTGAAGCTTGAAACCGTAAGAAACAGCTGTGAAACCGTCCCCTACGAACTGTTAGAGAATTACAGCATTCCAGTTTAAGTCCATTTTTGCGGAAGAGAGGCGCACCGAAGTAACTGCCCCCTCAGAGCACAACCCTCCCCCGGCTTCAGTTTCGCCTTGATCCGAACGCAAGTGGATAAAGTCCGATGAATAAGGCCAACTACGTCTTTCGTTATTTATCGTTTCCATTTATTTCACGCTCAATTAATTCCACTGTTTTCACTCTTGAAATGACTCCAATTTAATTGCATACCACATACTTTCAAAATTGCAACGCCTTTTGATACGGCCTGAATTTCCTGAGCAATAAAGGCAGCCAACTCCCGCTGCTCTGTCTCCTCGCTGCATTCATCCCCCAAAGGAAATACAAAGACCCCGCTTCAATTAACAAACTTCTACGACCACGTGCTTTGCCGGCCCGAGCCTTCACTAGTTTCCAATTAACGACCAACCTCAGTTTTTGAAGTTTTCTCTCTATTTTTTGGGAGAGAAATTATGAAGAAAAATGGTGACTTCTTTAAAAAAAGTTTTTTACGTGTGTTAAAATTTTTTGAAATTCTTAAATATAGCCAACACACAAGTCTAAATAAAATTAGTTAAAAGTTAAAAAACAAATATTTACAATTAAAAGTTTTTTAACTTTTAACTAATTTTATTTAGACTTGTGTGTTGG
>JAFIDM010009631.1:320714424-320736445 GCA_023159025.1 Thereuonema tuberculata | reverse complement strand
ATTTGTTTTTTAACTTTTAACTAATTTTATTTAGACTTGTGTGTTGGTCAAATGGTGACTTCTTTTCGTTGTATTTGCATAGGACTTTTTCACACATTTTAAATTAAAGATTACAAATAAAAATCCATTTCTAAAATTTGGAATTACTATCTATTAAAAATAAGAATTAAAATGTAGGGGAAGGTGTTGTACCTTTGACCAGTTTTCACTAAATGAATTTTCTAATTTTTTGTACTCAAGTAAATCCTTACCTGAATGGATACATGTGATCTTCATTCACATTGCCATCAACTGCATGTGTTTTATATATTATATTTTGAGTATAAGTATTTTATTTTTTATTTTACAAAAAAACTATACCTTGTGGTCAAAGGTACAACTAAGTGTTGTATCTTTGACCGGAGGGTATTATACCTTTGACCAGGTGGTAATAGAAACTGACAGTTAGATGTAAGTTATTTAATTAACATTTTTATTGTAGGGAAATATATGCAATTCAAAATAGAAAAATAAAACATGAAATAAATTATAATGGATTAAATAGCCTACTCCTGCCCATTTACTCTACATTATACTATGAAAAATCAACTCCAAAAGATAGACATTCTTTTAGTCGAGCTGTGCCGCCAGCTGTGATTGGATTTGGTATCCTGGCCACAATATCTTGTAGTTCTATGTCATAGAGCTGGTTATTTTCTTGGATGAATTTCGCCATCTTAGGTAGTTTTTCAAATATTTAACTTAAAATAATCACATGCTGCTTCCTTTATTTGGGCCACAAAGTATTACTTTTTTTTGTTGTTGTTGTTGCCAGCTTGACAAGGACATAACTTTCTCCAACTAAATCTTCTTTTTCAAAGTTTAATTCCTTCTCCAACTCATGGCATTCATCTGAAAGATCGAAAACAGTTTTCCCTTATGAATATTCAACATCAGATTCTAAGTCGTGGACAAACAATCGATTGTTTACTACCTTTGGATAAGATTTGGTAAAAAAATAAAAATTTGACAAAAAATATTTAAATTTCCATCTTACATAATGCTAAAATGACTGTAAGTAAAAACATTTACATATTATTAAGTAATGTTGTACCTTTGACCTGGTCAGAGGAACAACACCCTGCTGTGGTCAAAGGTACAACATCAGTCGAACTTACGTTTCACGACATGCTACAATTTTTAGGTTAATCCAGTCATCTTAAAAGTCCTAACAATTAATCTATAGGCATATATGTATTACTCATTCTTGTTAAAATAACAATAAAAAAAAACAATGATATTAAAGAAAGATTCACTTGCAAAATACTTAATTTTCGGTGATGGAATTGGAAAAATATTTTTTACTCCTTGCAAGTCAAAGATCTAACTACTACTGAAGTCTAAGAGGCGCAAATAGTGGGAATGTTACACATTAAACAGAAAGACTTTTAATGTATGCTCATAGATGGCATCACTACCAAGGGTGGTCAAAGGTACAATCGGTCAAAGGTACAACACCTTCCCCTACTCATTATAATTCACATGTAGTAACTACAGATGCATATCGACTTATATATTCTAGCCGGAAATTTCATGAAATTTAAACATTTGTATTTTTCAAATACTATTTAAAACACTGAAAACTTATGAGGACAAGAAATACAAACAAGAAATCTTTAATATCAAAAAAGAAATTTTTGCATCTACTTAGAGACTACTAAAGCCTGTACTTATCAAAGTAGAATTACAATAAAACATCAATCAAGACTAATATTTCTTAATATCATCATATGCTATTTGTTTTATTTTGTTTGATATGATGAAAATACTTCATGAAGAGATTCCAATTAAATTTCAAATATGATGAAATTGTCTTATAACAAGTTTGATTAGTGTAAAGTACGTAATAAAAGCGAGAAGCGAACATTCCCAGAAGATGCCATTGCTTAGATAACATTACTGTAGATATCACTCTTGTTTAATTTAACTTTGAAACGAGCTTAACAGTTAGCTTAACTGTTTCAGAGAAGTTAACATTTTTAGAAGATTTAATTCTCTCACATTTCTATCTATATCTTAAAGGTAGTTGAACTGCGATAACAATACAATAAATAATTATTGTTATTATATAAAAAAAAAGCCGTGGTGACACAGCTGTTTCACTAAACAACATAATTTTAGTTTTTAAATAAAATGTTCGAAACGTCTGAGGATTTTCAAATATCGACCGATATATCCGCTTATAATATATAGCAAAAATAAACACACTCATTCTGATGAAGCATTATTCAGGAAACATTATAGGTTAAAAAGCAATCAAATAACAATAATAAAACATAATAATAAACACTAACATAATAATTTATTTCATTGGATCTTTAATTCAGAAGTTACAACAAGAAAATGGAGAATCAATAATTCCTTATTTCAGAAAGTAATGGAGATCATATACAATCAAAATTTTAAGTCAAAATTTGTTTCAGAAGACAAATTTCTAATCTTCCTTCCAGTCTTCCGGTTATCTATAGCCCTGTGAATGATAAGAAGAAACAATCGCAGTAGCCTCTAGTTTCCTAGGATTTTACTACTTTTAATTTTATTAATAATAAGTTTTAAGCTATAAGAAAATAAAAAAATTCTGCAATTTGTTGAAATAAACCTATTTCGTTAACAGTTTTTTGCAGATTGTTCATTGTCAACAAGAATCTTATTTTAATTAATTTGTTTGATTTATTTATCAGATACAATTTTCTTTCTTCGATATCAACGAATAGCATTTTAAGACCAATTTATATGCTTTTTGAATTATTTATAAAGAGATCCTTTATCATCGTATTGCTGCGCATTCTTCTCTTTTTCGAGAAGGAAGAGAAATCTTTGAACTTGATTTATAAGTATATTTTCTTCAGAAAATATGTTACTTTATAGAAAATTGGTCGTATGCTAATAAATTCCATTTTATAATTTGTTTGGTTTGGTTTGTATCAACTGATAAAACATTGTGATAAAAAGCATCTAATTTTAAGATACGAGTGATGAATTTTTTTTTTTATTTTTTTTAATAACTGATTAATTAGAATATTATTCGCTGAGTTGTTTACATCTTAGGAATTAGAATTACTAGTCTACTTTCCTAGAAAACTGAGGCTTATTCAGTTAGCAAGTCTCTGTGTATGTGTGCGCTTTCTCTAATAACATTTGAATCGGATCTTTTTGAAACTTAGATACATATTTAAAGAAAGATCTAATTTCTTTGTTCGAAATTCTTTTCACGTGGGTCCTTGTAGTGAGATTAACCTGTGAATCAGACAAAAAAAATCAGTAGAAAAGCATTAGAAACGAAACGATATCTTTTAAAAAAAAAAACAGATATAAATTCGCTTATTAATCCTTTTGCGCGAGCTTTAATACGATTAAAATTAATTGAATCCAGACAACTTAAAAATTTTTGCGATTTAAATTAATGTTTCAGAAAATGGAAAACCTGTTCTTTTTGTATTCTGCACATATTTTAATTAAAAAATAAAAATAAAGCGAGACTTTTCGTTTGTATTTTGTATAAAAAGAAAAATACAACCTAAGATTTTTAAGGAAAATACACTTAAATTTCTTATAGGAATATTTTATTTAGCAAAGGAGTCAGTGTCTTTCTTAGACGAAGAATTTCCATGAATTTCTTTTGCTTATTTCTAAACTCTTAGGAAGCATCTTCCTTTTCTTAACTTCTAGTCTTAGAAATGTCAGGGATTTTTCTAAATGTTGAATCTGATTCCATATTATTACAATCTTTTATTGACAGTGTTTCCAAATCTCAGGCTTCTCTAATGACAATTCACAGTAGCAAAGTTTATTGTTCTTGTTTCTGGCTCTAAGAAATTCTTTGCTTCGGAGTTTTGGCGATCGATTACTTCTTTCAGGCTGGGAGAGATGGAGGATGCAGTCGAGCAAGGGACGCATTAAACCGAGAAATCGTTTCTTTTCGTCTCCACATACAGACCTCCATTGATTGGCTGCCTTACATCGAGTTGCTTCAACCACAAAACTTCATTAATTTTTACGTCTTCTTACTCTTCCTTCTTTCCTTTTCTTTCACACTTTTCTCTCGGTTTCTCCCCCTCTCCTCTCAATCCTTCACCTCCTCCTCCTTCCTTCTCCCACTTGATGACATGCGCCACAGAGTAGAAGGGAAAAAAAGTCCTGCCGACATTCGCAAAACTGTTGTCTTTCAACGTTAGATCAGTTCTTTTGTTTCTTTCTGGACAATTCTTGAGAATCGAGTTCTTTTCTTTCTTCAAGTTTTCTTTTCGTTTGACTCGTTCGCAGCATAAGATTTCGTAGTAGTTGATGGATTGCATCACATGTCTCTGCGATTGTGTCAGTCAGCTGCAAATTTCAAAATAACCCAAGTCGTAGCAGCTAAATAACAGCCTGGTTTCAAAAGACTGACAAATTACTGCAATAAAATTTTCATTTATATTAGAGTTACAGTAATAAAAATGAAATTACAAAATGACTCGCATAGAAAACGAATTCCTGCTTATGACCACAAAATTGTTCATTTGACCTCTTCTCGATGAGACGCGAGTTTTCTCTTTCGTTGTCATTGTCATTCTAAAGCTGCAGGAGGTTGCAACGAAGGTTTTCGAGGTTTCTCACTTTCATACTCAATGCTTTTGTTTATGCAAAACATCTTGGTCTAAATTTCCTTTTATGAATAAAGCTTTTTAATGGTTTAATGGTGTGCAAAGAGTTGGATGTCGCGGATGATGTTACTAATCTGAATTAACAGCTGTAACTACTATGAGTCCCTGAAATCATTTCAGAACCAACATAAAGTGAAAATTAAAACTTGAATTGGAGAGAAAATAAAATGTGCTTAAGGAATAAAAAACCCTGAAATCAAACTAAAAAATACATTCTTTAACACTAGTTAAAAGATATACTATTTCTTTTTTTTCTTTTTCTTTCAGAAATTTAAGTTTGTTGGTTAAATTATAAACATTTGCTAAATTAGCAGCAAAAACGATTGATAAATGATGTTCTAGTGTCTTACATTTTATTTTGTCTTAATTTTTTTAACGAATCTGAATTCAGAATATTAATGAAATTATATTAAGATACGGTCAGAAGTTTTTCTTTAGAGATAAGTATTGCTGAGAAACAAAAGAATTATCGGAAAACACTAGAAGTGGATTTTTTACCCACCTTTAAGTATACTGTTTGGTTTTTTTTATTCGTATCCAAGCAGACTATTCAGAACGTATGATATAAAAATAGACACTTTAGTGCAATACCCTAAAGACTCGAAATTCGTAAATTACATTAACATTCTGTTTTGCATCAAGTCAGATAAATAAAAGAAATTTCTTAAGGAAACAATAAATTCAGCATAAATTAAACAATTGAGACCGAAGTAGTGAAAGTGTTTCATTAGTGTTTCCTCAGATTTTTAGTGCTGTTCACTCTTTTTTTTTTATATAATATGCGAGTAAATTAAACAAAAGAACTTCATTTTTGATTCTTTTTTAAAATTTCAAATTGCTCAACTGAAATTCTTTCTCAAAACTGAATATTTTTTAATTTGCATTAGAAAACAAATACATCCTAATAAACATTACATTATTATATTGCAATTCATTAAAATTATCTTATTAAGAAATTACATTATTTTATTGTTGATGAGAGAAATGATAAAAAGTATCCATTGTAACCAAATATCTGAAAACTGTATTATTAATATAACCATTTTAATTCTACTATCAAGAGAAAAAGGTAAATTTTAATGAGAAGATCTTTTTGTACATACATTTTACATATATTATCTTCTTAGAAAAAAATGTACCATATGCTTCATGTTTGCTTCAGAAAACTGAAAAATTATAACTAATTTTATTCTATTGATAATATTAATATATTATCGTAAATGAAGTATACGTATAGCATGAATTTAGTGTTAATTTGACTTGAATAGGACTCCGATTTATTATATTATTAGAAAACGAAGTTCACTTGTCACTTGCTATAGTTAAAACTTAACTAATATCTAGAAACCCTTTCTTTAAATAAAAAGCTGCTACACTTTTTAAAATAAAATAAAGTAGTGTGATTTTATTGTTTCTTCACAACTGTTATTCCAAGCAAATTTGTCGTAAAAGACAGAATGGATAATAATTACTTTCGAAAATTTCAAATATTTTCTTTAATGGCTATTAATTGATTCCTAAAATCAAATTATTAAGTTTCCAATAAGTAATGCTATTAATGCTTTTTCGAACCTAAAAGTAAAACATATCCAATAAAAATGAGGAGACGATACTGATTGTAAGTATAGTATTATTTCTTCTCGATTACATTTGTTGCAAGTAAATCACCGACCGAAAATAACAGAAAATCGATAGACGTTAAGGAATGGTTTGGTGATTACAGTAAATTGAAGGGTAAGTTTCCCGTCTTCGAGACGCTCGTATTGAGAATCTCACTGTCGTCTATTTCCTTATACTTTTAAATAAAAATAGAAAGTCTGTACTTTCGTATCATTATTAAAGAAGACCAATTGAAATTTCTACCAGGATTACTGTCTTAATAACATTTTGAGACCTGTAATGATACGTTCGCTTTATTTTATTTTAGTGCAACTCATTCTTAAAAAAATGTTTGAAAGGTTATTTCAAAACTTTAAGAAACCTCGACTCATCACCACCTGAATAAACAAGACAGCGAACATTTTTGAAGCTTCTTGTTCGTTACAACTTCATTATAATGTTAATTTAGTTGATGACGAATATGATGATGAAGGTTGGAAAGATAATAAATCCTTAGTATGTTCTTATAAATAATCGTAATTTATTCTGTACGTTCTTCATTCATAAAGTAAAAGCTGTTCCAGTGTTAAACTTAATCATTATTTAATTAGTAAAATAATTCCCGAATAAAATGTACTTGTGAGTAATACTTGAGAGTAAGATATAAAAAAAAAATGGGTCTTCTAATAGAAAAGAACGCCGTTATTTTGTAAGAAAAATATATTTACGTATTCAAATATTTACATTTTCACAACTTTAAAAAAAAGGCAATTCCATCTTTAAAGGCAGAATGTGATCTTATGATCCTCCGAAGACCTATAAATCATAATGTAGCTTATGAGTTTTTTCAGATTTTTGATATTTTGTTATTGAATTGTCAAATAAGTTTTATATACAAGAAAATAAGTTGTAGCTGATATTAATATCTGAGATTAAAATATTCTGAATTTTAAGGAATTAAATTTGACGGAATGAAGTAATTATTAGGAAACAGGCTTTTAAATATATTTCTTTGTTTTTGAAAAGAAAAAGTAAAGATAAAAACGCACATAATTAAAGATTCACTGAGGTATTTTTGGAATTTTCATACTGGGAATCCAAAGCAGACTGTTTCACTCTTCCAAGAAATCATCAGTTGAAAATTCACCTAGTACTGTATAGCTCAGTGGAATCAAAAGAAACGTAAGGAAAGCACAAATGTTTATTCTATAAATTAATCCTTTACAACCTAAGCCTTATGCTAGCGGGGATTGATTTACTGCCCTCTTTATTCTTAATTTGTATTTTGATGTGTTTTTTTTTTTTAACTGAAGGGCCATTGATCTGTTATTTGTGCTTTGTTTATGTTTCTAGTTACAGGTTAATCATTAACATTGAAATTCTTAAATTGTTCTAAATGAAACACTAATTTGTATTTATTTAAGTAAGTTTATTGTAATATTTAATCAAGTAATATTACGAAATATCAGAAAATTAGTTGTTGTGACCCCCGCAGATCCATTTTTCCTATCATTAGTCATGATGGGTAATTACCTAGGCTGTCATTTGGATAACTATTCACGACGCACAGTCAGACTTTGTCATCTACGAAGAGAAAAAAACAGATCAAGAAGAAAGAAAAATCCAATCCCCATGCCAGGATTCGAACCCAGGTCAGTTATATCAGTCTGATGACAGGCCGTCGCCTTGACCAGCAAGGCTGTGACTAAACGGTCGATATCTCATTTTTTATAGATAGGTACGCTTAATCATTGTCTCTTTATCAATCATAAAAGTTAGTGGAAAGAATTGGCAACATGAAATATTACTGAACGTAATAATTCCATTATTGAAACAATGTTATCTAATAGAAAGTCAATTCAACATATGTTGAAATACTTCAATGTTGCAGCTTCAATCCTATTGTGATTTTTATTTTATTTTTAGGAATTTCTTTAATAATCTGATAGATTATTAACTTTTGATTCAAAACAAATGTAGAAATGATGAAATTTAAAGTTTTCTGTTAATAACAGCCTCACTTTCATTTTCAATCTTCAACTTATTTTCTTGAATAACGTTTCATCATAGAAGTTTTTTTTCTTCCAAGCGCTACTTAGACTCAGCTTGTTGATTATGATGAAGGGTAAGAAAAAGAAAAAAAAAACCAAGTCGAGCAAAATGACTGGCTTCCTATCTCTCTTCCTTCTTATGTAGCACTTAATCTTATTATAATAAATCGGGACTTACTTTCCTTTTCCGATAAAGTTTTTTTTTTTTTTTCATTTTTTTTGTCACCACTTTCTCCTTCATCCCTTTTCCCACCGTTGCCGTCGCTTCTCTAATCTATTCTAGCAGGAAATGAAATCTGCTGAGTACGAAGGAGTAGAACTGAGCTGCATGATCTGGCGGCGGGGGCGATGCCGTCATTAAGCACCAGTGTCATCGGCCTGTGCAAGCCGTGCCGCCCGCCAATTTGTCTTTAGCCCACGTGGAGGTGACATCAATTCTTGTTGTGCCTTAATTGTAACGATTGGCGTCCTCATATCTGAGATTCTGTACTTCTTCTACCCGAGATAACGATAAAAGTTAAAAGAAAGAAGAAAAGAAAGAATGTGTAACATGAAAGTGATATTACACTCTTTTCTATTATTAAAGCAGAAACCATGCAGGCATAGCAAAAAAAAATGGATCTCTGAATAGAGCCATCAATTCTGTCTGCTCTATTCAGCTTCCTATGACTCATACAAGATTTTTTATCTGGCATTTAAAAAAGAAAATCATTTAGATTAGAATGTTTTTTTTTCATCTACCGGCTGCAGAAGCTCCAATAGGAAAAATATCTAGCTCCTTATTTAGTGGCCATAATCACAGATGTTTACTACATGATATGTTCACATAACGAAAAGTGAAATCACATTTTCACACATAGCAAAAAATACACTAACATACTTCAGAAAAACTGAGACGCGTAGGTTCTCCTTTTGATTGAATTACAGCAGCAACACAATGGGTATGGATTCCACGAGTTTCTAAAGTATAGTGTAGATAGTGAACACTATGCTTCCTTAAAATAGGCGGTGGTGGAACCCTAGTACTGAGGATACATTAAACCGCATCCCGCATATGTGCTTCAGAGTTAAAATCTGGCGAACGACTGGGCCACTCATGATGCGAAACTCACAGGAATTATCCTCTAGCTGTAATTTAGTGACGGCGGTTAAATTTAGTCCTGCTACAAGAGCCCACTCCTTTCTGAGTGACCGTCCTCCGGTCAATAACATCTGCAGATGTATCAGAAGTACTAATGCGTGCCAGCTGACCTACCCCACTATATAACATAGAACCGCAGCTCTGGACTATCCATTGTTGGCATGAGGGATCCATTCTTCAGATGTTTTCTTCAGATGCGTAATCGTCGATCTGCCCAAAACAATTGGAACGGTTTTTCGGACCAGGCTGTACGTTTCCAGTCGTTTTGCGTCCAGTGTCGGTTTCACGAGTCCACGCATGGCGCATAGCCCTGTGCTATCGAGTGAGCAATGAACTCGACTCCCATAGAAGAAAGAGAAGGTTGTACAGTCCGACGGTTGATATTATCTGTGGCCCAGCATTGAAATGTTCAGGCTGTCTGCTGCAATGTCAAATAAGGCTCGGATGTTATAATGCGTGCCTGAAACCATGTCCACGATCATCCAGAGTTTTTCATAGGCCTCAGCGGTCTCGCACTCTGAATGTTTTATGTAGTTGCAGTACACTGATAAAGTTATTGCACGTGAAAATCCAAATTTCATGTTGATTTCGGAGATCGAGTGACCCATTTCTCTGGCACATAATATTACGCCTCGTTGAAAGTCGCTTAAATCATTATACGTTCCATCGTCACTGCGAATTATAGAACAACGGATTGCAGAACCTTTACTTGAATTGCGGAACATGCCATTTATTGCGGAGGTGTTGTGGTATGTATTGAATATGGCTGTCTCAGGTTTTCTGGTGCTTTAGTGTATTACTTCTGCCAAAAGCATCTAACAACTCTATAAACTCTATTTCTGATCTTTTTGTATATATCAGATACTGTTGTAGGGAATTGTTACTGCAACATGTAAATTACTCAATAAGAAACCGTACGAAAAATTGATACTGAAACACATGAACCTTTTTAATCAGTTTTAAACATTGGATTGGTTAGTAAAGCTGTTTAAAAATTTAATGTAGGCTAACTTAACTTGTAATAAGGAGGCTAACTTATTATCACCTCTCCTTATTTTTTTTTCTTATAACCAAAGTACAAGGTTATGTTTTGGTTATTACGACTTAGTCATCTGTAGTTCATTTTTAAATTATGATTAACTATTGTGGTAAAACTGCTGCCTGAAACATAGACTTTATATCAGTGGCGTATATAGAATATATTTTCGGGGGGGGGGCCAAGTTTAATGTAAGGTTAAGTTAAGTAATTTTAAGTAGACACCCCATGGAAACCTATCTGTTCAACCAAAAAAAAAACATTGGGAGAACAGACCTAGGTCATACCTTCATTATTTCGGGAGGGGCCCGGGCCCCCTCGGCCCCCCCCTTATATACGCCCCTGCTTTATATCGACAAATCAAGCAGATATACAGGAAATCTAAAAATTACTTCAAGAAATTATTTTCTTATATATTTTTGAAATCCCAGAAAGTCCAAGAGTCTGAGGAAGTCTCAGAAATATCCAATATCAAATTATTACGGATTGATAGGTATTTCCTCTTATTTTTTAAGTTAGTCTGATTTTCATTTTACCAATTGGCTAACAAATTCTACTTTTAAAACTATTCATTTTCTTTTTTTAAATATCAAATGGAAATAATGAAACTTGAGCAAGCTTGGTTTCGATTGAAACAACAGACTATCTTTATAGGAGTAAAGATAGAAACTATAATTTTAAAAGTTATAAATTATAGAGAAATCGTTAAAATTCACTTTACATAGCAAACATTACAGTCAGGAATATTTATCTGTTTCGAATCCGCGCAGAAATTGATTTACGTATATTATCGAACTCCAATACTGAGAAATTTATCATTCTTCCTTCGAAACTTGTTTAAAAAAGGTTTGTTTGCACATCCAATAGCATACTTTAATCAGATTTTTCCACTATTGTTTGCGTTAACCGTGCTTGGGTGTAGGGGGAATAATTCTGCTTGCAAACAGTGTTCTAATAACTCGAACGCATAAAAGATTAAAGCATTTATAGTACGCACCTTCTGATTTTAACATTCATTATGCGTGCTGTCTACATGCACCCCCTGTCAACATCCGTCTGTCACTATCAGGAAATGAAATCCAACTCTCCCTACCCAAGACGTGACTGTCGTGACAATAAACTTGGAGTTGATTACCGACAAATTGTAATATTGATCTCTCAGATATCAGTGAATACTGGAAACCATTTTAATTCATTTTGTCTCTCTCAAGTCTTTTTTTTCTATTCTTCTCTTTCTTTGCTTTCCCCTTCCTTCCGTTATTTAATCTTTCTTTCTTATTTCGTTTTCTCGTCTAACTTGGATTCTCCTTACCTCGTTCTCCTCATTGGAAGAGATTTGTCATTCTAACCGTACAGGAGTGACAGCCTCCCCGTCGTTCGAGACAATCCCGACCGGTAAAAAGGCGACACTCGCCAATTCAATCTGACGTAGATGTTACAAAATACAGATGCCGTTTACGATAATGCATTACCCCTCCGTCTAATCCAGACATGCTTCCATTTAATGCTCTTCTCAGAAACGAGGCTTCCAATAAATTGTCTGTTTAGGAATAGGTTTTTCGAAGCAGACCGTTGTCAGGCCTTCTCATATCAGAATAAAGATTATTATTTATTTGCAGAGATGTTTATATTGATCTAAAGTACCTTTGATGAAACAATTTAAAGTGAGCATAAAGCTAAATTTATAAATAGATAGGTTTACATTGCAGTGATCACAAATCAATATCAGAAACAAATTAAATGTACAATATGTCAATGTAAATCCATATTTGAAATCAATAACTACGAACTTAAAAATTACAATCTGAAAATTACGCAATTCACTCTAAAAAACTGTTAAATAATTATAAAAGATCACTCTTTAGCTTTATGACTGACGTTATATAATGACTTCACCCAAAACATAGTTTTTAATAATTCAGAGAAAAACATCGACTATTAGGACTTAACCTGCCTTTGAAATTAAATCAGTAGAATAGCTTGTTTGAAGTATAAACACCTTCAATGTAAAAGGGAATATTACATATTTTAATTAATATTTAGAAATACAATAGACTTCCATTAAATAGTGTGTTCTGGAAATTTCTGTTCTATACAATTAGAATTCTTGTTGAAAGTCCAGCTGTCAAATTTGCATGATGATTCCTAAATTAGTGAGCTGGTTTCGGTAATTTGTATAATTTAAGAGTTTGGTTCAAAATAAATAGTCTAGATCAGGAATACCTTACCAATTCCTCTTGTAGAATACCCATTTAGCAATTGGTTTAATAGCAAGTCCTTCGTACTCAAATAAAGTGATGTGTTTATTTATTTAGATAAAGTGATGGTGAATTTCTTATAAATACCATCAAAAGGCGTCAAAAGTCAACATTATTATAAAGAAACACTTAGATATTAATTGCTTGGAAATGACATCTTATTAGTGTCATCAGATGAAGAATATTGACTCTTTTTTTTAATGTAATGCCTGAACTATAAAATTTCTATTCAATAGAATTGGTTGAAATATTTTTATGTTTTATATATTGCTCAATGTATTTACGAATAATTAAAGAGCCTTTTGAAAAGTTATATTTAAATCTATTTTAAAATAAATGATAGGTCGTCTAGATAATATTTGAATCATTTTATTGAATCTTCAATACGTATATCTCAAATCGTTTTTACAAATTTGAATTGATAAAGAAAGTTTACACTTATCAAGCTAGAACATACAGGCTTCCATAGATCTAAATGAAAAACAAACAACAAGAACAACAAACAGAATAAAAATGAAGAAATGAAACAAAAGAAAAAAATAAGAAATAATGAAAAGAAAGTTTGGAGATTCAATATATAGTTTCGGATTTTACTTGGTAGAAAGTTAGTTATGTAGTTATGGAAAGTTGATATCAATCAAACTGGTTAATAGATTTTTTTTATGACGTCACATAAAAATGTGTTGATTATTTTTCTGATTTTAGTAATGAAGTTAGAAGGCCTTTGAATATTTTTAAATTTGACTGATTAAAAAAATACTTATACATAATAATTTTAATAACGTATTCGATATTATTATTATTATGTTACTCAAAATATAAACCAAGGGTTGCACAATGAATAAACAAAAATGCCTTTCTGGTCTATTATCAGAGGGAATCGGGAACGGCCGTTTCGTCCTGCTTGGGACTCATCAGCCCGATTCGCCCTCCCCGATAACAAATCCAGAAAGGCGAGAACATGAGTGGAGGTCACCCTCGCACCCGACAGTGGCCGCCGAAACCAAAAAACAACAATAATAAATATAGTGCTGTAGTGCACATAAAAACCTTTTTCCTAATAAATGGATAGGATTAAAGACTTTAAATTATAAAAAAACAAACATCCAAAAGATAAACTAACCCAAATAAAGAAATGTAACGTGCAGAAAAATTATTCAAAATATAAAACCGAGGGCTGCATAATGAAAAAATAAAAATACCTTTCTGTTATGCTAGTTAGGAATTCGTGAAAGGGACTTTATTGTATACTAGCTGTGCCCCGCGGTTTCACCCGCGTTAAATTATGATTATACAAATCTGTTTCTTAAACATTATGAGTACATAACTAAGTGCATCTCATTAACTATAAATGCCATCTGGAAATTAAAATACATGGCCCTTCTCCGTAATGTTCGGTTCTCGTCGTGTGGCCAACCTGCCCCCGATTGTTACTTATTTAATAAAATAAAACGTCCATTACTATTTTATTTGCTGTTTTTTGTGACGAGTTAATTGTAATTTTACTTTTCACTCTGATCCCCCAGCAAGCATTGTCAGCAGTTAATCTTTGATTCGATCGAATTAGTTGAAACGTTTGGGTTTATTTACATTGGCAGAATCCATTATAATATTATAGAAAAGTACCATTAAACAAACAAAGAAGAAGAAACGTTTTCATAATTTAATTAATTGTATCTATACTAATAGATACAATTTTATTGATACAATAAAGTAATTGTTTAGCATTAAGTAATTGTTTTTAAATATTTAATTAATTGCATCTATAATATATTGTTACCTATTCATAACACGATCGTTGCAACCAATTAAACAAAAATTATCTACAAATTGATTTTATTAAACCTAACTAAAATCTAAAATTTATATATATTAAGTCAAACGTACGCTTACCTATTACGATTAGTACCTAATATATAGGAAACGCATAGAATTATTCAATTAAATTAACCAAACACATCCACAAAAATTAGTTTGCTGAAGCACAACTGTTGCGTAAGGAGCCGACCATATGACTGAGCCGTATGGCTTGGTACCTCGCTCGCTGACCTGGGCATTCACAGTTCGGCTCTTCTCGGTAATGTTCGGTTCTCGTCGATAGATTTTATAATAGTAGTATAGATTATAACGGCAATTATAGTTCCACTTGCCATTTTGAAATTACAAATAAGCAGACGGATCGGATATAAATAAACAATCTGAGATTCAAAAAATAGGTTGAATACATTCATTATTGATGGGGGAAAGGGGAAGGAAACATGAATCAAAAAACAATATAAAATGAGTTACAAAATTGTAATTTTTTTTTTTATTTGTTTTGGTAATGTACTCGATGTTACGTAAATCATAATGATTTTCCGCTTGATTTTTTTCAATCTATTATTTGTGAATTTAAACCTTTATTTAAATATTTTTAATTACTTAATTAAATTCATAACTATATTTATAATGACTATTTTACTGTATTAATTTCATTGTATCATACCATGCCCTTGTTATTATACATATAATTGTAACTTGTTTTATATTGTTTTTTGACTCATGTTTCCCTTTCCCCCATTCATAATATATTCGACTTCTTTTTTGAATCTCAGATTGCCAGATTGGTTGACGTTTACGTTTACTGCTCCGCTCCTATTGGTCGTAGCGTGTTATATAGCATATAACCTTCCCAAATAAACCGGCTATCTAATGCAAAAGAATTTTTCAAATCGGATTGGTAGTTCCTGAGATTTGCGCGTTCAAACACACAAACTCTTCTGCTTTATAATAGTAGTATAGATCTATACATGAAACAGAGTAATCAAAAAATTATTATTAATCATTATATTGTATCTATGTAAGACTATTGGTTGTGATCATTAAGCAAGGTTATCTATTTTTTAATGTTATTTCTATTAAAATAAGAGAAATAATTAAGTTCAATCGTTTTTTTAAGATAATAGTTACTAAAACTATAATTAATAATGCCTTCGTTTGAATTATATTATTGAATAAATAAATTTCATAAATTGTTCGGTCAGTTGTAATTCTGCCGTTATCAGCAATAAAGTCTTTCCAGACATGAGATGAATTTTTCTGTTTGTGACTAAACATATGGAAAAGAATATTCTTTTTTTTCCTCCCTTCCTCGGCTACAAAATGTACGGAGCAACGACACAGAAAATTGCCTAATGCAATCAATGACGACATCCCTTGAAAAGCCCTTGGAAACGTGCTTCCCATAATTTCTCCCCGTAAATGAACATTGGTAGAGGATAAAATGAAAGCGAAATGACCGCACGAAGCAGTGAAGCCTTCGCGATAAATCCACTCTTAGCTACTGATTTATTTACTAGGCGTGAGGTTGTGTCCAGTGAGCTTGCTGTCCCTGCTTATCTACATTGAACCAGCAGAATGTCCACCTCTGTAACCAAGACACCGGGGAAGAGTCGGCAAATTGGATGGGTCAGGCGGGATTGCCAGCTCGAGATTGGACATTAAAACTTCTGAAATCTTTATTAACAAGGTTGCAGATTTTCTTAACAGTTGCTAAAACTCCCACAGTAACTCTTAACAGGAAAACTTCTCGCGTTCCTTTTTTTTTCTCTGAATAGAAGAAAATAGGTGTTTTAAAGAGAAACGGGTGATAAAAATAGCTTTTTATTTGATTGCTCAACAAATCATCTTTGTAAATAAACTGAACAAAGTTGATTCTACAACGGTAGAAAACATAATTAAAATTTATGTAGAATTGCATCACTTTAATGTGACCAATTTCCAACAATTTGTCATCTTTCTGTGCTCTGTTTTAAAAAATCCTTCAGTTAAGTCTATTTCATCGGATATGAGATTTTTTAAAAAATATATCTAAGGACATCAAGAAAGCTCATCGTAAACATTGTCTCCTAGTTTTTTTTATGTTCTGCAAAAGCAAATATTCATGTTTGGAAAGAAAAAAACAACCCCAAACGAATACATATCTGAAAACTTTCTTTTTTTTTCTCGCTTTTTTTGTAATTCTACGAAATTTTACTGTATAAAATTTCTTTAAACCTACAAACTACAAAGCTACAATATCGGCTATTCCACATAATCGTTATTCAAAATAACATTTTAATTTGGATAAGCCGTATCATGTTCTAATTCTCTAGGTTTTTGTTATTATTGCTATTATTTATATTTTCATTTCTTTAAAATGGATTTTTTTACAAAATTAACAAATAAAGTGAAGTTTTTGTTTGTTTCTTTGTTTTTCTTTTTAATTTTGAAACTTCTTTAATTTATTTGAAGAAATTTAGTTGTTAATGTTATCAATTTCATTTAAAATTTCAATTGCTTAAATTAAATTACAAAAAGAGTAACATACTTTTAATATTACCATAAATATTATCTGCAGTAACTCCTGAATATTTTCAATCGCAGCGTTAAAATTATATTTTTCCCTTCTGTCCCTTTATTTTTATCACTTTTTTTTTTCTTAAGGGGAAAATTTTCCCTCGTCATAAAATAAAATTATCGTCTTATCATTTGCCATTACGTAAGGATTTGAAGTTAAATTAGATACTTCGTAGATTATGAACCCTAAATTCACTTTAAAATTGCGGAACAAATTAGGCTATCTACTGCGTAACAGCTACATGGGGAATCATGCACCAGAATACTTTTAGCGCCATGGGCATGGTCGCCACTCCTATGATGACTTGGTCTCATATCATCAGTGGCAATGGTTTTGGTACTAGGTGCATTGATGGAAATTTTTTATCTCATATTACTGAAGGGTGGGTATCATTTCAGTCTTTATAATCAAGTGGGAAGATGCAACAATATCATGGGATCAAGCAGTCTCCCTCAGGAGAAAAGATCGCATCTCAGCATTGCGGGAGCACGATGTGCTATACAAGCCTTATATCTTGCCTTATATCTTATAACTTTACTTGCACAATTCAATAAAATTTGTAATAATCAAAATTTGATATTTCATTATTGGTAGTTTTATATTACTTTTTGGACTATTTTATAAAGTTTAATATTTTATAATGTTTATTCAATTTGCTGTAATTAAAGTAATTATTTATTATTGTAAGGGATTAAGAATTATTGCAAAAATTTCTTTGAATAAAAGCTTTCTATTTAGTTTTATTCTGTCTAATATCTGTGAATTAATTTTATTTCATTTAAATACACTGACTGCTCATTTGAAAGTGGACACCTACCGTAGTGGAACAACCCATGCAAATTCGGGCAATAATTTGAATACATTCGTTATAAAACAACACGATCATGTGTAGTTGGAGTCATTTGGTGTCTAACCACGTGCTGTGGTAAAATGCCACCATCAAAGCAGCTGAGCGATTTTCAACGTGGAATAGTCATAGGCTGCCACATTAGTGGCCAGAGTGTGCGAGCCAAAGGAGCGACACTGCATCTGCCAAAATCGACCGTGGATGCTATAATCACGAAGTGGAAACATGAAGGAGTGGAAACACGACGTCATGGAAGTGGCCGAGCCCGTATGCTGACCGATAGAAGCGATTGGTACAGAAGAACAGGACTGTTCCAGCGAAACAATGGCGGTAGAACTTCCAGCAGACAACGGGAACAACTGTCAGCACCATGACGATTCGTCGTGAGCTCCATGCCTTAGGGTACATAGGTCGGGCTGCAGCCCACAAGCCTAACATCACCCCTGTAAAAGCCCAACGTCGTGTGGTCTGGTGTAAAGAGCGACAGTCTTGATCGATTGATCGCTGAGGAGCATTATGTGGAGCAACGAATCACGCTTCACACTCTACCGATCGGACGGACATATCTGGGTGTGGCGTTTGCCAGGGGAGCGGTTGCTATCTGAGTGTGTCATCCCAACAGTGAAATTTAGCGGTGGTGGTGTGATGGTGTGGTCGTGTTTCTCCTGGTTTGGACGTGGTCTATTGGTTGTGATCGAGGGGAACATGGCATCCACACAGTATCTGGACGTTCTTGACAATGCCATGCTTCCTAAGTCGTGGCTGCAGTTCGCTGAAGGGCCATTTGTGTTCCAGTACGACAATGCGTCATGCCATTAGGCCCGTGTTGCTAACGCCTGGAGAATAATGTTTAGGAACTTCAGTGGCCCGCCTGGACCTCAACTCTATTGAACATCTATGGGATGAATTGGAGCGCAGGATTCGTGCGCGTCCGATGCGACAGCAAACAGGCATCCAACTTGTGCATGCTTTGAAGGAGGAGTGGGGAAAAATACCGGTTGCTTTCTATCAGAAACTGGTAGAGAGCATTCCATGGCGTGTGGATGCTGTGCTTAGGGCAAAAGGTTAGAGTACGCGCTATTAAACACGCTGTAAATAAAGCGTCTGCTCCATACCACAGGTATCAACTTTCAATTGAGCAAGCATCCAATTACAAGCAATTAATTATAAGCAATTAAAGTTAATATTATTTTTCTTCAGTTAATTAATATCTTTATCAAAGAAGTGTTTTCACTTAATACTTCTTTGCATTTCAAAAAACAATAAATTATATGATAGTTATTCTACATTTTATATCCATTTTATATGACAAAAGGTCTTGGATTGTTTTACTAAAATTAAAACATTTCTAGACCTATATTTAGAAATCTATATTTAATGAATAAAACAACAACGGCTTAAATTATTTTCATGTTTTGTGGATTTCATCTATCAAGTTCAGTGTTTTGAAAAGAAAACAATTTAATGCAAATTAATGGCTATTTTTAAAGGCAAACCGATTTTGCAGTCTTCACTGCATATCTAGAAAAGAAAGAGGGAAAGCCTCAGACATCGTTCAATTTACTTCGTTTATTTCTTTAAATAATTTTAGCTGTTGCACTAATAGATTTAATATTTGCTAGGGAAGGGCAAATCGCGGCTCGCGAGCCACATGCTGCTCTTTGACTTATAATGTGCGAATCGAAGAAATGTGTTGGCTGAACTTCTTTTTAAATCACAATTAATATAAAAATTTAAAAAAAAATCAAGCTTTACAATTATTTCCCGGATATAAACTTAAGAGTTCACTGGATTAAAGCGTAAGTTTAATTTTCAAGTAGTCTAATTCGTTGTTAATGATATACAAATTTGTATATTTTTCTTAGTTGTTTCCTTAGTTCGTTGCCATATAACATATGGTGAATGTAGTTAAAATAATAATCATCTGTTATATAGGGGAAAGAGGTGACACTTGATCCCCACTTCGCGTTTCACGTTCTGTCTACCAAACGGCCAGTGCCAACCATGTCATGTTAGTATCAAAGCCTGATATGACTCATCATAGGCCTGATGTGACTCATCAACGAGCAATGCTTGCCTTTGAAAACATCTGACAATTGCACTTAAAACTCACTTATTTCATTTTCGTTCAAGCATTTCATTTTCGTTCTAGTTAGAAGACTTGATCACCTGCAAAGGAGACATGATCCCGTGGCAGGTCTGGCGAGATACGTGTTCCTGGGTGCTTTTGGAAGGGAAATAAATAACGAAAAATCCGTCCCCTCGAACTCGATGGTTTATTTACCAGACATCAAACACACAACCATCAAGTATTCGTTGTAACTCTTAGGGAAAGTAAGAAATTCTGCTGCACATCATTTAGACTTGTGATGTAGAGGACTCGGAACTTTCACCACTAGATCTTCTTTCTGTACAATCCTTTCATTTCCTTTGTCAGGGAGAGAAAATTGGTTTACTGTTTGTCTTTTTTAACAAACTTACTTTTACAGCATCGCCGCTAACTGAAACTATCAGACCGATCTAATGATTCAGTGTATTTTTGGTTGCTATCCCAACAACCACAAAATCATTCGGTCCTACGTCAAAGTTTGTGACTTCCTCAGTGATGACGCAGTCTAGGTTTGGGTTTACAACTTAATATCAAGGTCAGAGCTGAGAAGACGACGACTGTCTTCATCAGAAGAATCCTCCTCCCACGTCTTCCGTTTCCTCAAGCCTGTCATCGTCCTGTTTTTAACAAGCGGGCTCCTCCTGTTTCTCTTTCCTGTCTTTTGAAGAAGAACAACGCGCTCCAATCCCTGCCTTTCAGGAGAGTCAGGATCGCCCTCGTTTGCTATCGTTCCTTCACGTTGGGAGAAGTGATCCCGGATCAAGAAGGGTAGTTCAGTGCTAGAATTGACATTATTTATCCTAAGAACACCATAAAACGCAACGAAAACTTGCGAAAATACTTTCAAAGTAACTGAAATACATTGGTCTTGGTCACATCTACAGCCTCATCGATACCTATCGTTCTCATACCAAAAATTATACCGGCCAATAAAAAACGTTGAAAGCTCAAAAAAGTACACAAATGAATATGAAGTCTATAAAGATGACAGCAGATGCTCCAAATCTTGCTCATTGACTTGCTGCAGTTGTTTTGTAGCAGTCTATCAATAGGCCTGATAGTCGTTACTTCTAACTCGAGTTTTGAGTTTTGAAGGGCTGATGAAGTCTCCTATGGGATCAAGTGTCACCACTCTCCCCTACATCTTCGTTAAATTGTAATACATTTTAATAGTTTAAAAATTACATATTTGAATAAATACATATATATTTTTATATTATATATTATTCTATTATGGACATCATTTATATAAATTTTTTTAAACAAAATAAAAACGTATGGAATATTGTTCATGTCTTGCGGCTCTCAAACATCTAAGATTTGTTGTGTATGGCTCTTACATTAAGCAAGTTTGGCCACCCCTGATATATGCCAATGATGGATTTAAATCCTTTTCAGTGCTATGAATGTATTGCTTGAAACTACTATTGTGCAACACCAGAACTTTTAACTGTAAGTTTCGTACTCAAATTAATACAGGGCTTACTTCACTGCCTTACGGAATGTTTTGGTCATTTTAGTATTATTGAATATCAATTTATATTTTAGGATGCCAGCTTTTATTTTATGACAAACGTCAAAAAAAAAATTCTTGCTTGTAAATGACCAAATATATAGCTTATTGAATTTTGTTCTCTTGCAAACTGTAAACGTATTGACTACATATATCGGAAATCAATAAAGCTATAAATTGGACATCACATTTGAAAGAAAAATAAACGCTTCAATCGGAAAGCAAGAAGTTATGACTTTATTTTTAGTCAGATTAAAGAGAAAAGTTAAATGTCTGTAATTACAAATTAAATTAGGAATCATAAAACTGTATTTTATAATGAAATTAAAATTACAGAATATTTAGAAAAAATAATTTATGTATAAAAAGGAATAAAAAAGCACACGAATAAAAATCACTGAGCTGC
>JAFIDM010009631.1:320690401-320714414 GCA_023159025.1 Thereuonema tuberculata | reverse complement strand
TATGAAGAGCCATTGTTTTGTTTACTTGTCTTCTGTTCATATTTTGTTGAATTCACTAAGCTGCAGATACGGGGTAAATTCAGCTAATGATGGCTAATAAGCCTCAAGCAAATACGTCTTGAATTCCCGGTATCCAAAATTCGAAAAGCAGCTCAGTGATTTTCATTCGTGTTCGTTTTTATCCCTTTGTATATCTAAGTAAATGTTCCAAGAACGTTAAAATTTTCCTATTAAGAAAAAATAATTTTTTGATTTTTTTTTAAAATGAGAGAAATGATTTTTAATAACTTTTATGTAATGTTTTCTTAAAAACTTCTTTTTTAATTACCATGATCGTAAATGAAACAAATTTATTTATTATTAAAAATATAATTATATTTATAATGTTTTATAAATTCTTTTCACTTATAAGAATGATATTTATTATAATTGATAATAATTATTATTTTGATAGAAGAATGGTGTAAAGTACAAAAAAGGAAATCATGATTGAAATTAATTATTTTCTTTTATTTATCAAAATTCACTAAAATTTATTTAAGTTTAGATTAGTATTACAATGATAAGCTTAACAAAAATTAAAAATTAATTTATTCAAAATTAAATTTATCAGTAATTATTGTTTTTAGAGCCATGTTTATAAAAATGCTGTAAATGGTTAGATAGAGATTTTCTTCCCGTTTTCTGCTTTTTCTCCCTCCTTATTTTTTCTGTATGTGGATTGCCTTTGGGGCAGTGTACCATCTGGTCCCGAGCTGCTGTTTCAAATTTCAACCTTCACCACGTTTGGATGCCAGAGCTATCAAAGTTTCAGAAACTGGAAAAACGATATGAATTTTTCACAGCGCACTACGGAAGCTGCGGAGTTATAACAGACTGACGAAAAGATAGATTCTCTTTGACCACTGAAAAGGATGGATGAGGTGTAAAACATGAGAAGAAAAACCAAGGGGGAAAACCTTCAGATTGCTTTTTTTTCAAACCCTCTGGTTTTCAATCTCTTCGTAATAGTTTAGGCAATTCAAAGTTTTCGAATTCAAAATAAGAAATAAATAATGTAATTAAATAGTATCTCTTATAGTCTAATAACTATTCCTCAGAAATATGTTAACAGAAGTATTCACTAATTTTAATTATCAAAAAAATATTCAATGGTTTATTGCGTTATCTGTTAAATCAAAGATAGGTCTAATTCTAATGCATTTTGACAAGATTAATAGGTTTTTACATAAGATTAGTTATTCAGACCGTAGTAGTGCTACCTATTAATCTTTACTTTTTACCTAAGAATTGTTCTCATCAAATCAAAATAAAACAAACTAATTCCAGTAGCAGATTAAGTAATCTTTAAATTCATGCATCCGTAAGTTTATTCATGAATCTTCATTTAAAACTGCTGGCATTGTTTGTTAATGATAATTTCCTATTTGTTCTGTAGGATCTGGAATTAGTGGTTTACTAGAGAGTTGTTTAATGTTACGCCAACATCTGAATTAAAAACGATATCTACTATGACTATCACAGAATAAAATAAAAAAGTAGAAAGTAATTGACTCATGCATTCGTCGCTATTTTCGAAGCCAATTATCAATTATCTGTCTAATAAAGTTCCTTCGAGAAAATAGGTTAACAATTACTGAAAGTAACCCAACACAAAGATTTCAGATATTAAGAATTATTGAAGCAAGAATTACTGAAGAATTAAGAATTATTGACTTTTCTAATTAGTTACCGAAGTTACAGTTAGACTGTTTCCTTACTGTATTTTTTTATTCAATTTTTCTCGCATTTATTTTGCATGAACAGAAATATAAACATCTCAAAATTAAAATGGAAATTTAAAGTTAACATTGATAAGATTAAAGACAACGTCAGCCAATTTCTAAGCTATCAATATCAGGTGAATGTAAGCACTATTATAATTGTCATCTTGTAATGCAGGTGTTTTATTTACCTTTCCTAAAGCTATCTGTGTAAACCGTTGTTTACTTTAAAGAAGTTTTACTCTATTGACATTTTTAAAAGGAAGAAAAATGAAGCCAATTGAAAAACAATGAATTCTAAATATATTTTTTTCCTTTTCCCGTCCTGTTTTGTATCTCAGTGAAAGCAGACTTTTTCATATTTTTTTTTTTTGCAAGACAAGAATCATCTGCAAGGTCTCTTTCTTCTTTTTCTTTGCGAGAGATCAATAGGGTTGAAAGAACAGTGCCGGTGAAGCGTTAATAATATCGGAAGGGCCAATTCGGTTATTCTAAAGCAATTGCCTTTTCGTGCGTAACTGATACGAATTCAAGAGGTCTTTTTGTTAGGGGCTTAACAAGCATTTAGTTTACACTGGGTATTGATTTTTTCCCCTTTTGCTTTTTGTATCAGGTTGAGGGATTGTAGAGGGTTCATGTGTGGTAAATTTGGAAGGAGGAGGAACCGGGACTGGGATCGTAGAAAGAAAAATAAGAAGGGGAAAAAAACACCTATTGCATGGGAGAAGGGACCTCGAAATAATAAGAAATTTACAAATAAAAGTGAAAATATCTGAAAAAAATATTTTTTCTACGAACACATTCCTTCCAGATTTTTTTATTTAAATAATAAAATAAATTTTCTGCACTTCATTTCTTTGGAAATATATCTTAAGCCTAATAAAATTCAAGCATGATAAAGAAAATAATGAAATGATACACAAAAAAATACTTGTTGTTTTCCAACGAATATTTCACATAGACTTACATCTAATAAAATACTCAAATTTTAAAATATCCTTCAATGTTAAATTCCTTTGTAACAGTTTCTTACGTGTAAATTAAGTTTAGAAATCATAGGTAACGCCTGTACACTTGAATAATGGAATTCATTTGAGAAAACTCCTCTTGGGATTGAAACCTGGTCATTTTTAATTGGTTTTTATGTAATTTTTTAAACTTTCATTAAACTTCAATCATTCAAGTTTACATGCGTTTTTTAAATTTTTTAAATTCCTTTGTCTCTTCATTCTTTTAGTTATGGAGATTTTACAGAAACGATCAAATGTATCTTTATCCTATTAGTTTGTGGAGTGACTTCAGAAAAGTTTGTTAATTGGAATAAAATATAAACATTTTTCATTTATGTTCCACAGGATTATAGAAAGCAATATATATGATAAAATTCAAAATACTCCAAGAGAATCTCAAGAGAGATGTCTGTAATTTGAGTTGTAGAAGGTATAAATAAATTTGAAATCTTTCGACTTTTGTATTTACAACCGTTAAAAGTAAGGACAAAACATTTTGATACCATAAAAGTTATAAAAACGAGCGGATTCTTAGTAATATATTGAATAAGTTTATAATTCTTTCATAATGCTTTTTGTTTTGAAAATAGCTGATTACAGGCTGATGCACAAATAAGATAATTATAGAAAGTAATTAAAGATATGCTCAGACATTAACAGCAAATACTGTACGTTGAAATGATATACGGATTTGGTGAATAAGATAAAAAAGAATGAGAAAGTTGCTACTAAATTAAAAAAAATAACTAAGAAATTCACAAAAGCATTTAGTTTAGAAAAGTCTAATCGGTCGTTCACCCTAATAAACGTTAACTTCTTTTACTGTTATATTATTATTTCTTACAGTAATTATAATTATTTACTCATTATTTTCTTTTTTTGCAAATTTTTTCAACATTTTTTCCCGTATTCACAGCTTCTGAAATCCATGTGTATTTTTATAATTTATTCTTTTCTTTCGTATTACAAGTTCAAAGTTTAGTGTTTCTAATAAGAAGATCTGCAAAGTTTGTTCTTTTTACATCGATTTTCGCAACCTCAACTGTAAGAAAAATGTTTTCTTTTCTTTTCTTTCAAAGAGAAAGATTTGCTTTGAATTATATTTGAATTGTACAGTGGCTGTGCTATCGGGTGAACGTTTTGAAAACCTTCGCCCACGACTGGGGATGATCTTATTATTGCGAAATCTGTACTTGTCGTGGTCCCATCACTTCTTTCTATCGAATTGATCAGACTCTTTCTAAGGCTTATCTCTTTGGGGAGGATCGATTTCTTTCGATATCTACCTCCCCGGACCCATGCGTCTCAAAGGAAAGGCCGACGGACGCATGAAAGAAGTATCATAGCAAGGATAAGTGTTAGCGATCAACTCTTAAAGGCGAATGACCTATTCGAATAACACTCTTTCCTCTCTGAAAGAAGAAGGTAAAGGTATACAATAGAAGAAGTCTTATATGCAGATAGCAATGAACCAGAATCGAGGTTTGATCTTACAATGATTCGTCGCTTCGTTCTTTTTAAGCCGTAAAAGGCTGATTAAATTAATAAAAATCCTTTTAAAAAAACAACAAAAGCACATTTCCTTCATTGAAGCATTCGAATTTTATTGTCATTTTTACATCAGTATTGGAGAAGACTTTCTAAAATGGATATCATTATATATTATTATAAGCATTGTTACAAAAAGGATATTAAAAGTTTGATCTAAGGTTAAAAAAAAAACCTTCAATATGTATCCAGAAAGAAACCAAAAAAAATTAAAAGATATTTTGTTATTTGAAATTGTTGAACTCTTGGTCGTCCGTCCTTCCATTAGTGATAAACATAACTAAAAAAAATGCGTTTAACCTAGATAGCTGAACTGTACTGATATTTAATGTTACTAAGATGAAATTCCAATTTCTTTATAGGCCTAAGAAACGAGAGTATGAAATGACCGAAAAATGCTAAGTAAATTTACTATAACTAAAAAAAACTACTTAGTCTAGTGTGCTGGAACATTACTAGAACTTTTGGACAGAAAAAAAATTCTTGCTTTTGATACGCATTACCCTTATTTGCAATGAATTAGGATCAAAAACTGCAATTTGAAAATAGCCAATTTGAAAATTGACATTAAGTACGTATAACTTTAAGAAATGCCTGAAAGCCTAAAATTCTACTGTTACATAGATGTTACCGTAGATCGGTCTACTGATTTGGAGGATCAAAATTACCTTCCCATTTGTAAATATCTTTGGGCACAGCAAAATGGTAACAAACAACCATTACTCTGTACTAGACTTGTAGTGCTGTTATGATAAAAATCTAATTATTAGGAAAGTTGAAAGTTTACACTCTAGTAATCTCTTTGAACGCTTCAATTACAATTTTCTTATTAAATTCTGAATCTAGTAAACTTTTTTTCAATCAGCGCAAATTGTATATTATGTAAAAAAACAAAAAACAAATAATAAATTGTAATCATTAAAAGTTCTTCAAACCATTCATGGACTTAGCACTAAAATATTTGGCATGTCACCAAAACTGCTACCCTTAAGATATTATGTTTATAACAACTAAAATTTCCTGGCATGTTTCATCAAAATTTTTAAAATTTCAGCAAGCAGAGTACAGCCTACATAAAAAATTGCTAAGGGAGGAAACCCTAAGACTTACGATAATGTCAATTTTCCTTTATAATAAGAATATATGAAGCAAAATAAAACTATGAAAGATACTGTATTTTTTAAAAAAACCGCACAGAATCATCCTACTCAAAGATATGTCAGTGTTAAATATTACTTATAAAATTTCTTATTAAAGCAGCGTTATTAATTTACTAGTTTCAATTTAAATTCTTCTTTCTTGAAATACTTTTAAAGCAGATTTAAAAGAAGTCAAGATTGAAAGCTTCTGGGTGAAAAGAAAAGCATGTCAAAGTATTCTCAGAAGCACAACAAGCATAATTTAAATAGTATTAAGCTCGTTTAGAATGAAAAGTGTGTTTTGGCATTCGTCTGAAAGGAGATTAGAAAAAGAGTGAAAAGACAGCTCTCGGAAAAGTTCGTAAAAGGGGTTAGACGAAGAGAAAGTCGAGGAACAATGTAAAATCGGATTCATTATCAGGTGTAAGTGACAGTTCGATGTTATCAGAAATACGTTAAAAACTTCGGATTTCATCCGCGGAGTGAAAATAGAGCTCCCTATCGATTTCGTCTAAAGTCCCCCATCTTCTTAAAGCTTCTTCGCCATTGCAGATTTCTTAATTTACGGCAGTCATTATCTCTCCAAGACAAACGCGATAAATTAGGCTGATTTTGTCTCCCTCCTGCAAGCTAATCTACTTTTTAATCGGGTAACTAGAAACGCATATGCATCAGTAATGAGAATGGGCAGACAGCCGCCTGAGACCAGCTACAAACGAAATAGGATATACGAAGAAAAAAAGAAAAAAATTCCGATATACTTATAAAGAAAAGAAATGGAATGATTAGCAATACAAAAAAATAATTTCAAAAAGGATGTACATTTCTTTTTGGTACCGGTATGTTTTTCTCTGATTAAAGTCCAATGTTGAATACGATGTTTATTATTTTGCATATTTTTAATTTCCGTTTAGTTTTGAATACTGAAACTTATGCAATCAAACTGACAATTTATTTTCGACACAGACTGCCCAAAGCAATTAATACTAAAGAAACAAATTTATATCTATAAAACTACAATCCGATAACTAAAGTAGGTAATTTTTATTAAAACATTATTACAGATTTTGCAGATATTTTATCGATAATGAACAAAATACTGGACTATTACACATGTAATCGTATTAGGGATATTGAAATTTCTCGATTAATGAAGAAAGGGATTGACAGAGTACATTAACATGATTATTTGCTGCAAAAATTGGACCAAAACTGCTGAAAATGCATTAAGGATTTCGTTTTCAAACGTATTTTGATAATGCAGAATCATTTAAGCTTCGAGCATTATCTGAAAATAAGAAATCTACAAGAGTACATGATACTACTTGCAATTTGCCAACGAAAGCTTATGTTATGATTAAAATAAATTACAAGCATTACTCCTGATGCATTACAAAACTCACTTATTCCTTGTTTTATTTCAATGCTTTTTTCTTAATATTTTTTAATAATCTAAAATACCTTCTTTAAAATTGATGGGCATGAATGCAATTACAGTATCTTGTACAGAAGAATGTACGAGTTTGTCGACCTTAATACGCTCTGTAGTGACTCATATAAAACTTTTATTAAGCTTTTAAATAAAATTTACGAAGAATAACTATGGTAAACTGCATTCACAATCATAAATCTGTTGCCCGAATCCTGTTTTGGACTCCTCGCCTAGAATACAAATACCTAAATCCTTCAGATGCACTGCAATAAAATTCAGTCTTTTTGAAGAAAAATTCTCAAAGAAACGCAGTATAAGTACAGGATTGGAATAACTGGAAGAGCACAAGCCGTTCCTAAAGCTGTTGCTGTTATGAAAAGATAGAGAAAGATAAAGACATAAGAAAATAAAAGTGATAAAAAGAGAGCTTTATCTGGAAACATAAAGAAATGAAAATACTTTTGATTTTTACAGTTTTTCGAAAATCCACATTGTAGGTTACGTTGGAGGATTGACAAATCGATTGCTTAAGTGCGCAGAGGTGAGCACTACTCCAGCCTTCAAATCTTCGTATTAATTTATCACGCCTCCTGCCGGAATTTACGGCGGCAATCGCCCTCAGCCAATAATGTTGTTTACTTTCTGCTCGAGCACCGAATTATCAAAAAGAATGTCTCCATGAGATGCAAACAAGTCCCGATCAACAGTGGCAACCGCAGATGGTACAAGATGAGTTGTCCTCCTGTTTACAGACGAGGGCGGGGAAGGGGGATCTGATTTCGGATACGTCTGTTTTAAATGCGATATCGAGATCTCGGTACATGGGCAGCCATTTCGTGAATCTGGGAAAACTGGTAATGGCGTCTGCCGAAGCTATAGAGAGCATTAAGGGCCTGTCGCTGATTACCGATACCATCTGGAAGTAATAGCGAGAGGGGGAAGAAACTGTTGATTCTGCGGAAGTGTAGCTTCAAGATTTCATCCCCCCCCCCTCTCCCCACGAGATCACCTATACACACTGCTAAATGAGGGTCGTTTTCACACACTTTTCTTCCTCCATGAGTGGGAAGAAAGGAATTATTCATTACCTTTCTTTCCATTAACAGTTCTTTAAGCCAAAGAATAAAGTAATTCAAGAAACTTTTAAATAAATATTTATATATAACCATTATTAAGAAAAGAAGGTTATTTCTTTTCTCTTTTTCTTTTCCTTTCATTCTGTCTTTTATTACATTTCTCTAGAGAAGATAAAAAGAGAACTTCATTTCTTAAAGAAAATCTGCATGAGAAGCAAAAAAAAAAAATTCTCTAAAGTTTAAATCAGCATCATTAATGTTGAAGAAGTAGATAGTTATGAAGAAAATTACTAAGAGTAGTCACTTTGGAAGATAGGCTGAAGATCTAGCCCTAATGCGTGTTGAACTTATTACAGGATTTTAGGACGATCAACTTTTATATGAAGCCATTTCCAATACTTTACAGCCATTGATCGAGCTGTAACACTATATGTTATAATGTTAAAAAACTTCGTATTTATACTTACCTCACAATGTTGTCGAAAATTACGTGCTTATTATGTTTTAAGGGTAAATATACATTTAAATTTACTTTAAATAAATGGGAACTTTATATTTATAATAATTATCCAAGCCTTTCAGAAGAGAAACACGATACTTACTACTGAGAATTTTCTTACTAAAACATTGCACTAAGTTAGAACTAGTTACCGCTAAAATTCTATAAATCAATAATCGATCATTAGAACCAAATTTTCAGTTGCGTTACTCGCCAATATTGGATCCACAAACCACAGACAAAAACATCATCGGTGATAATAAAAATAAAAGGTTTTCTTACCCCAAAGACAAACTGAAACAAACAGATAAGCTTTTCATTGTCAACAAAACGTTATTTTCAGAACATAAATGAAAATACAGCTTCACCTTTTTTCCAATTTCAATATTTTAATCAGCTAATAATATATTAATCACTTTAAGAACTTTTAACTCAATTTTTGTCTAATTTTAAGGTAATTAATTAATAAAGACTGTTCAGTTATTCAATTTTTTCGAAAAGCATTTTCTCGATATAGAAGGAAAGATAATTACATCGAAAGTAATAATTTATTCACAAAACGTTGCGAAGTCCTTAATAAACGTGCATATACAGGAAATAAAAACATCTATTTCCTCAGAATCCTCTAATATTTATCTTAAATTTAGAAAAGAATTTCATATAAATGATAATAGTTTAATATAATCTTAATTTCAAAATTAGATATTTGTTGTATCTATTTGCTAATGTCTTGAGTTTTACTTCTATAATTATAAAGTTAGAAAAATAATTTAATTATATGAATTTTTCTTTTAACAATTATCTTTTTATATTAAAATTTCTTTCTCAATTAAAGATTAATACTAAAGACTTCTGAGTAAATGGATGTTTTTTACTTCGTCTAAATGCACATTTGTTCTGAAGCTTTACAAAGTTATAATTAATTTATTATTTTCGAGATTCACTATTTTTTCTTCGAAAAAAAACCCCGTTATTTTCTAACTTCAGTTGTATAATTGCTGTTGTGAGTTTCATTGGACAGTATTTTGTATTCAGTTACCTCTTTTTCCGTATTCGAATTTCAGTCAAATCCCTTGTGACGATTTAAATATGAGAAGAAGACAGAAATGACTCCATCGTTGGGAGTAGCCGGTTGGTGTTTGAGGGATGAATAAAAATCGGCTCAAGCCATCTTTATATTCTAGGCAGTGCACTCACAACATCTTTATCTGCTGCACCTGTCACCTCCCTCCGCATCCTTCCCAGTGGTCCTATTTCAGTAGCAGGACTTTTTGACCGATGTCGAGTCTCCCAGCCGGGGTTTCCGCCCTCGGTTCTGCTTTTTCTCTCCCGCTGACGACATGGACTCCACGGGGCTCATTCTATCTCTCCTGCCTCCCACTTCCCCTCAACCTTCTATTGCGAGGGGGTGAAAGAAGCAGGCCTTGTTAGAGCCAGATGATTGATAGGACTCGGTGCCGAGATGACGCGCATGACTCTTGCATGGTGCTCTGAATCCATCCATCAGCTCATCATCGGTAGCGGAGGCCCGAGAGTAAATTACTTCCGCCGAAATATGCTGCAACCTACTGCTCTCCGCCTCGACATCCAGTAATAAAAGAATAGGTTTGCACCGAAAATCAAAGGAAAATATGTTCTGGATAGATCAATAGATTTTTTTTTTTGGAAAGATTTTCTAGTCTGTGGTTTCTTCTACATTTAATTAACAAACACTCCTTTTTTTTAATATTGCTGAATAGCTATTAAATCTTAAATTATTAAGTAGATTAAATAGATGTTAAACTATATATTAAACCGATATTAAGTTTTCACAATTACTATTATGCAGAGGTTTTCTGAAAACAAATGAAGCAAGTAACTAATCTAATTTGTACGTAACTCTATTAACTTAGATATATCATCATCGACATATCATAACCTACAATACTAAAGTAATTCATTTTAAATAGATAATGAACGTTGGACTGGCCTTTCATCTCTTTGGCTAGTCATTGCAGGAGCTTTCTAACTTGTGCGGAGAATATAAGTGGGATGTTTTAAGCATTGAGGAATTCTCAACACAACTTTAAACAATCATTCGCTATTTAAATAGCGATATCAAACTCTGTTTTCTCTGTTGTAATAATTTTACGCAAGGTAAAGTTGATTTTGATTCATCTGTTTCTAATACATTTCATTGGATTGTATTAAAAAAATTCCAACTAAACTAGCTAATCCTTATTTAGTCTACCCAGCCTTCTGCAGAATGGGTACTGGGTTCCTTACCGGGGATTTAGGAGGGCGACCTCATCTCAGTCCAGTAGGAAAAGAAACGTTGGAACTTACCTGCTGGCTGTGAGCCTTAGGACAAACCTAACGTAATTTAGCCTAGTCCTTTTACAGGATAAGGAATATGAAAAAAAAGAAATTTGTATTAAGAATTTAGCAATATTCTCAGAATAAAATTAAAACGTTTTCAAAAACTCATATTGACCATTCAAAATTTTTTTTTTTTAAGAAAAAACTGTTTTCTTAGCTAACAGAATTATAAAAATATCTTTTGTTTCCACATGCCATTCAATTGTATTCAAATGTAATCGATAGATTGTTCAAAAGTATGATATTTATAAAAAACATCTCGAAAAATCCAAAAAGTTCTGTAGGTGGTAGTTTTGAGAGGTTATTACTCTTCCCCTCGTACGCCTTTTGGCTTTTGCACTGGCTGAGTAGCTCTGGCTGTAAAATGAATTACTGCCCTGGCTACCCTGGTTGACAAGAGCAGAAGAAGTTCGAAACGGCCGCTCAGGGTCTCAACTTAAACCAAAAGGCATTTAATTTTAACCTTAAATTTCTATTAAGTAAACTTATCCCTTAGAAAACAATGACAAAGCCGGCACACCGGCTTATTTTTTAAAAAAATATATTTGACAAAAAAATTTAAAAATTTAGAATGACCACGATTTCAGTCAATTCAAGCGTGATTATTTTGAAGTGAAATGAAATACAAATTTAATGATGTTTTATACAAAAGAGGATCAATTGAAATACAGTGCGTCATATGACGTAATCAGTCCTAATTTACATATCTCAGCGACCTTGGTCTTCCTAGTGCCGGAAAGTTGAAACTCTGTCCTTATCCCTTTTTTGAATTTTACTATTAAAACTAGCCCGTAACATACTGATCTACATAAATAATTTTAAAAGTTTAAGTCATCCTCTATCTAACTCGTATTGTATTTTGTGCCTCAAGAGATGAAAAGTGTGAAGAAAATAAGTTCCACAATAACTTATTCTCAGTAAATTAAGAGAACTAGGAAATTCCATCTTGAAACAAAAAAAAATGACGAACTGATTATTTGAAAATTTAGATCTTGAGAATGATTTGATCAGAAAGAAAAATTTATCAGTAAGCAGGAAACAAGAAAATTGTCTTTCTTAGGCAAGAGATAAAAACAACAAATTGCTATTGTTTAATTTCTTCGCTAATATATCTTGTAAAGCATTAAAACATTGTGGATAAGAAATGAAAAAATAAAAAAAAAAAAAAACAATCACTAAATCCGTGGAGTACGTAATATAGTGACTGATATCCGTTCTTTGTCTTTCAGGAACGTATTACAGCACCTTCTCAGATCAGATTAACAGTCAAAGAGGATAAGTAGTGGTCATTATTTCGATGTGTATCGCTTTATCTTGAGAAAGTACGGCAGCATGTTCGGCCTTTCTTTTTCCATCACGAGCTACAGCTGATCTTGCGTGGAATAAATCAAGTGGTTCCTCGTTTCCTGTTATTGCTGATCACGCACTTCGTGGGACTGTGGGTGGAGTCCTTTAGTCTGCCCGGTATGAACCGTTTCGCTTACGTGGCGAATCCTATCTGAACGAGGCGGTTATTTTCTCGTGGCTCAGGATCCACAACAACAAAAATGGCGAACTCTAATAGCGTTCTAAAGCCTGGCGTACCCTGCCAATGGATACTTCTGCTTTCCAAAGGTGATTCCCTGTTTCTCTGGGAAGGTGTTTATATGTTGTAGGAAAGATAGAATGGCACTGTGATCCCAGTGCCCGTGAGGTTGCAAATTTTATAAGTTGCAATTTTTTATCATTTAGGCCTATTTTATTTTTTAAATTAGTTTAAAAAAAAAAGAAAAGAAAAATAGGAAAAAAAAAGAAAAAAAAAAGACAAGTAAATTTCTAAAAATAATAATGAAGACTGAAGCCGTTAATAAAAATGAAATGAAGTGATATCCTACTATGGTATTTTAAAGTAGGTGTAAGTATTTTTCTGTATTATTAACTTCAATAAATAAAACAAGTAGAACTGATTAAAAAAAACTGCTGTAATTATCAAACTTTATTTTCATTTTAATTGGCCTGATAGGCAAGGTAAGGCGCTTAACTTCGGTCTGAAGAGCAGGGTCGGAAATTTTTCTATTTTGAATTCTTGTCCAGACAGGTCCTAGGGTCCACTCAGCCCTCTGTAGAATGCGTATCGGGTTCTTTCCCAGGGTTAAAGGCGAGCAGGCATCCGGCTGCCAAGCCGTTCTCAACTTAGTCCAGTTGGTTAGTAAACGACGGGAATCTTGTCTCCTACAACTTTAACTTTTACGTTTGATTTTAATTCACCTAATCTTTGTTTTTATTTATTTATTTATTATTTTGTTGTTTTGTTTTTTGGAAATATGATTTTGTAGAGCAAAAAAACATTGCTTTCTTCATTGGTTAATTTAATTGAAACTACGGTTTTTTAAATATAATATTTTTTATAAATTACATATAGTTTAATAAAATGTGTAGGGCCTATCCTCTAAAATTTCTAAATTTACTTCGAACTCAACATCTTAAAATTCTTTGAATAGTACATCCAGTATCTGATTAAAATCATCCTTGTTTGAATCCAAGTGAGATATGAATAATTAATTCTTCTAAATCCCCTAGAGTACCTGATAATAGCAATGTGCTTTAATCAACGATTACGATCTAATTTTTTATTTCAAGATTTCCAGTGAAAGGCTTTAGGTATAATCTCATTGTATCAATAAATGAAGTACGGAAACTCAATGTAGAATTTAAAAAGTGTAAATCTGCAAATCACTGAATTTATTCCTAGCAAATTAAAATGAATTGAAGTAGAAACGTGATTATGCAATCTTAATTTATAGCGACCTCTACTCGAAAAGTGTAAAAGGGAAAGATCTTACGATCATTCTATCCATCTGTCCGTTCGTTCGTCCGTCTGTGACCATATTTACAGCCCAAATTACAGTTGGACAGACATAAGTTATACCTTATTGGAACCTTATTACTTAAAGGTTACTTCGGGAAAAATACGAGATCAGGTCTGCGGTCACTTCCAGTTCCGGTATCGTGATAATACTTGTGATAGAGTATTCTCAACACTTTACAGATATTCTGAGTGGTTTTATTCAGCTCGTGTTCGTAGCCGTGATCATAGCCGTGGATAATATATATATGATACTAACAATAAAAAGTAAAACACAACAACAAAAGTGAAACAAACAATAATCTAGTTTCGAATCCTGGGTAAGGCATTGCTTCAACGTTTGTTTTCTCCCTTTTTTTTTTATCTTATTCTGATTTTTTTTAATTCTTCTATTTTTTCTTAATTAAATTTTAATTCTTTTCTTAATTACATTTGCAATTTATATTTTTATATTATTATTTGTAGAAAATGAAAGACAATCGGTGTCATTATGGTTTCGTGCACAATAAAAAAAAAACAGTTCTGCCTTGTTAAAATCTAATAAAAAAATGTCCTAAACTTTTCTTAATGGAAGATTTAAGAATAAAAAGATGCAACAATAAAAATAAAATTAACTACAAAAGTAAAACAAATACATATAGTATTTGTTATTTCTTATGATATTCTTCGTAAATTATTCTATTTTGATGAAATAGATTTTACTTCAACAGGGGGAGGGGGCATAAGATATTAAAACAGAAATGCATTTTTGAAATTTAAAACGAATACAATAATAAGTATGAATCAAATCTGAGGCATCAGTCAATGTTAATTATTGCAACAATTGCTATGAGTTATTATTACATAATGCTTCGTATGTCCAGTTCCCGGTTTTTGTTTGTATACTTGAAATTTCGTGTATTGTATTCGATTCTACAATAAATCAAATTTGACTAAGACAATAATAGAAAGTAATGCAAGGGGAATGGGAGAACCTCGAGAACACCTGACCAATGCAGGTCGTCCACCACTACAAGAGAATCGAGATTAACGTCTTAGCAACAATGCTAACAACGCGGCCTCTAAACAATAAGTCTGAATTTGTCATTAGTTATATACATCGTATCAATGAAACAGGAGATTTCTTTGAAAACATTATGAAATAGATCATAACACTGTTTATTCCAATGCTTTTCACGTTTATCTATTATCAGCAGATATTTAATTTACGCTTTTATTTTGAGAAAGTGCATTCACACAGCAAACTTTAGGAAAAAATTGCAAAGAAATTTCAATGTACTCATAAAGAAGTTTTTATTTGATAGCTTCGTCATTCTCAAAGCAAACTATATTATACTAAGATTAAAATCTTAATGTCATGGTATTAGGCAAAATAAATTCTTTACTGGGAATAATTGCCCCGATTTAAAATCTTCTCCTTTATCATCAATACCATTGACGCAAGTGAAACTTTCTCGATTTCAGTGAAAGACAAAGAATGCATTCATTGTTTCGTTTTCTTCATACTTATTGCCTTGGCAATTCTGTTTTTCTTCGCACGAGAACTTCTTTACATTTCGGCAAGTCTCAAAACGATAGGTTTCCACTATCTATTAGAAGCACGAGTCGTAATTCCGAAATTAGCGGTTCACTCGGTTTGCAGAGTTTGTTGAAAGCCTAAAACCATAAAGCTCTATCGTCGAATTGCCCCATAATAGCCGAAGACCGCCTTCCAGAACAGTCGGCAAGGGTTCTAAAACTATTACTTCATTTCCATCGGGGCCTTTCTGTCGGAAATCATTACTACGAGATAGATTGATGCAACCATTGTAAGGCAGACTATCTCTTAAATATCCATAGCAACTTATTAATGGTCACATTATTGTCATTCATTTTCAACGAAAATTAGCCATATATTTCAACGAGGATTGGGACAACAAAGACACAGCAAATTAATAACGACATTTCTATGGAAGCGGAAGAAAAGTAAAAAGGAATCATTTGAGAACTTATTAATTATATAAATTTATTAGATATTATCAAGACTTTGTTGATGGTTTCGAATCGTTTCAATTCTGATAAGAACTCTCCATCAGATAATAAATTTCCGATATAAACAACCTAGAAATCTCAAACTTCATAAATCATAAATATGCATTACTATTAGTGCGTGCTACACTGCAAATTAAGCGGTGATTCTAGTTCCCGCTAAAAATTAATAATAAAATACATATTTAAATATAATAGAAGATTATAAGTAAGTTGCAATTTACACTGCCCATTTTCGACAACTCCTCCATATTACATTGGGCAACCTTCATTCTCCAATATTTACTTCCTGCCACTGTAGTTGATTTGGAACAATAATTCAGGTTTAAAACTATAAACGCTTTAAATAGAATGTTTGTCGGAATATTTTAATGAGGAAAATTTTGCCCTAACTTATCCACGGAAACTGAAATTTTAAGTAGTAGGCTTAGGCTGATTAGTTATATATACAGCAATGCCAAAATTAATTGTATAAATCGCTCGTATATAATTAATTGTTGTTAACTTAGCTCTTAGGTTAAGAGCTAGGTTAACATCAATTAATCTGACTCTTAATTATATTTTAGAATTAAAATAATTAATATTTTAATAAGTAAGATTTTAATAACTTTAAGATATATTTAATATCTTATGTTGAGCGGGAAGTTAGCATGAGAATTTCCATGGCTTCTATTACTGAGATTCTATTCTTTCAATGATTACTATGATTCGTGGCTACCTCAGAGATATTAATCTGAAATGTGATACAACCATGTTTTATTTTGATTACCCGTAAGGAAATCGAGGCTGTCAGAGATTATACTAGATGTTTTGAAAAAAGTTTTCAAGGAAAAGTTTTTACCGTACCGGTATGTATGTTTATCTATCTCTCTGTTCGCAGTTATTACTCTACTGAAAAAAAATTACAAAAATTGTAAATTACGAATATTTATTCATCATAAAACTGCACAACCGATAGCCGTTTAGTTTTGGATTTTTTTTTTTTTTAACGTAAAAATTACTTGAATAAATCCCAACATTACAAAGTAATAATTTGGCAATTCATTCAATTGCATAAATAAATAGTATTTAAAATTCATTTTGTGAGTTATAATACATGTAAAACTTAATTTGATAAGCCAAGGTAATTTTATCATGTAATTTTTACAAAGACGGCTTTTACTTAATTTTTCTTTTAAAGAAAAACCAATTATAATCAGAAAAGAAGCATTTTTTCCGAAATTAAATTAGAAAGAATGTATAGAAAAAGTATAATTTTAAATAATTACGGAATGAAGCCTACTTTAAGTTTTAGAAGTGATAAGAGAATAAGAAGGAGGAAAAGAAGACAACGAAAAGAGAAAGAGAAAAAGAGAGAGACTGAAAGTAAGAGAGATTAAGTAGAACGTTCCGCCACATATCCGCACCTGACTGCGAAGTTATGATTACCCATTTCTTCCGGCAAATGGTCGTTTATGGGGCATGCTTGACGTTCGTTATTGATTTGAGAAAATACATTCGTCGGCCTAGGTAGTAGACGGAGAGCGGCGAGAATGGTAAAAGTGGAGATGGGGGTGGGAATAATGCGGACGAATGATGGAAGAAATGTCTGTATAACTCAAATCCTTTAAAAAAATAAGAGGACGGATGATTATCAGAAACGAAGAATAAGCGCAGAAGAGGGGAGAATGAAACGGCAGGGGTGAAGAAAGAAGGAGAGGGGAAAAAATGAAAAGGTTGTATTTGGCTTCGGTCGTGCACTAGTGACTCATCAGTGCCTTTTTGCTCCGTAGGCACGGCTTGGTTAATCCGGTGTGTAAACGGCATTGGCGCAACATCGGAAATCCGGAAAAGCGAATTAAATGGCGAGAAAATTACGACCTCGGCGACACGAAGTTAAGCAGTGCATTCCGCTGATATTTCATACCGTTCCACCCGCATAACTTTCCTACGTGCCTTTCTATATTGACAAGGGTTTTTTTTTCTTCCCTTCTCCTTTCCTCTCCTTCTCATTCGCTGTGAAGGTCCTATTAGGAAGAAGGTGCGACTTAAAGGGGAGATTTGTGGGAAGTAAGAACTAAATTAAAATAGAATAATAACGTAAATCTCAAAATCAAAATCTCAGATTCCTTGTTGCCAAAGAATCGTAGTAATTCAATGATCCACAACAGTAATGACTGCCATGTTACTTCTTTTAGTTATTATGAAGATTTATATCATCCATCACAATTATGAATAACCAAAAGATATATAGCCTTATAGGTTTCAAACCTTAGATTCTTAGTTTCCAAAATCCCACAATATAAATTCAAATCTATTGAAAGTGGACTGTAAATTTTGACATAGGGACTGAATTCTAAAAATTACTTCAACAAAGCTTTTTTTGTAATGTTAAAAAAAGAAAAGATTGAACAAAAACATATCTTAGATTGACCATCAGATACACAATTCTCAGAAAATCCCTGTCACAATTAAAGGTACCCATCAAAGAGAAAACATTTCTTTCTTTATTTCATTCAAAAAGCTAAATGAGGGTACTCATGAAGTTGTTGATTCAAGATAAAATTGATACAGCTATGTATTTCTCAAAATTTACTCATTGCTGAAACAAATAATTATCTCTATAAATTATCCGTAACTTGAGAATACTGGGTAGAGCACTAAAACACACCTATTCTTATGAAAATACAGCGTAAAAGATTAAAAATTCATGTTTAAAGGCAATATCCTTAACTCCTGCCTGTCTCTTGTAAAGAGCCTGTCACTAAAGTCTCAATTTCAAATATTAGTTTCTATGACTATTTCTTCAGTTTGTAATTTAGTTAACATTTCGATACTTATTCTTCTTCTTTTTCTTCTTCTTCTTCTTTTTCTTATTATTATTATTATTATTGTTAAGTTTCGAGATTTTAACTAAACTTTAAACTGAGAAATTCAGTCCGTGAAATGAAATATTATTACGAATTTCTAAGAAAAATACATTAGCTTTTAGGCTTAATTTAATGAATGTTTTTAGCTGTTCCTTTCTAACAAAATTTAAAAGTAGACCAAATTTATTATTATTCCAAACGGATTACTTTGTCTTAAAAATAGCTAAGCTTGATTATAATTGTCGTATTTGTGTTACAATAAGGGCTATTAAAAGATTACTCGAATTAATTTCTCTCTTAGTCTCTGTTACTTGTAATCTCTTTTTACTTGTAGGCTAATGGCTAACGAGAATAATTTCATTTCTTGTTAACTACGGTATCTATTTTTCTGGATATTCTATTTTAAATCAATAAAAAAAAGGCCTGCCACATCTAAGAAATCTTTAATAAATTTTAAAATCTTTTAATAAATTAATGACTGATAAAAGTTTCGTATGTTCTTTGTACGAATAATAAGCAAGTTCCAAATTAAACAGAATAAATCATTATGACATATGCTAGCTAATGTCTTTTTTTATCAAGTAAAAACGAAACACCAGTAGTTTGGAATATAGAATTGTTCCAGGATAAAAAGAAAAAAACAACAACACAGTAACAGTATATCTTCATATTCATACTTTTATTTAAGAAACTTTATACTTTAGAAGCTAAAAATAAGAAAACTTATGGAAGTTACTTTTCTGACAATACTTTAAAACTCATTTCATTGCAAGATTCTAGTTGCAAGATTCAAATAAATTGTTTTTCTTTTCGATTGTCTTTCATTCTCTCGAAGGAACAGACATCTGCATTATCCTCTTTCGCAGTAATGAGATTCTGAACGACTAAAATGCATTAACGGCATGAGTCATTCCTCACACGGACAATTGAGGAGCCGTGGCCGGATGGGCGAAAAGAATGAGCTTCAACCGCTGCGGGCACTGCTTGGAATTCATCTGTGTTAAGAGAACCAGTCCCCACTTGCAAAACAGTGCCAAAAGAGATATTAAACCTTGCGATTGAGAACTGTAGAGATGCATTCAGTTATTCTCGCAAAGAATAACTTTTCCTTTTAATTTTTCAAAGATATTTCTTAAAACTCTGGCACGTTTTTCATTTATTTCATTTAGCAATTACATTACAATTTCGTCTCATTTAGATGATGCAAAAGTTGAGAGATTCTTGAAAAAAAAAATTCTTTCTTTTTTTTTTTTTTTTTTCATTACTGTTAAGAAAGTTTGAATTCACAAATTCGATCATTACAAACAATTACGAGTCAAAACTTAAAGGATTTAGGCAGAGCTCCTTATGGTTTTGAACTCAATCCTCAAATATAAACTCAAATTAATAAGATTAGGAGTTGGAGAAAAACATTTAGCATTTAATGTTTGCTCTAATTAGAAATTTCAAAGAATATAAAAGGAAGTTTCACATATTGTTCTTGCTTTCTCTCATAATGGTTCGTCGCAAAATACGGTATTATAAAATGTTAATTGAACGATTCCGGTTCACATTCCGTTTTAAATTTTTTTTTAATTTTTTACCTGCGGTACTTCTGCTTTATCTTTCAATTTATTATTACATTTAAATCATTAACAAATATAAGCAGTTAGTTAGACAAAAAAATAAACATTGTAATGAAAACACATGTATGATAATAATTCTTCATAACCACATGTTATCCTTTAAAACTCTTTTTAATCGTGATATTTCGCAATCTTTTATCAAGATTGCTTCGTGTACTTTGGAAGTACGGGCCGCACTTTAAAAGAAAGAGTACGAGAACACGTACAGGCCTTTACTAACAAGAACGAAGGAATATCAAACTGGGGAGACCACTGCCTGCAAACAAAACACAACCCCGATCCCATAGTCAACATTTTATTCAAAATTGATGAAGAAAAAGATAGATTTAGGATTGAATCCTGTATTATCAACACTTTTCCATGTATAAATAAAGATAAATTTCTCAAAGTTAACAGTTGCACCTTGCACAAATTCAAAAAAAGTATTAAACATATTGACAAATTCCTTTAAAATATTATCGGTTTTAAAATTGTATCGAAGTAATAATGTTTTTACCTTCCCTTTGTTTTTATCAAAATTATTCTTGAAGTCATAATAATGATGTACTACCTTTCCCTTGTTCTTTAAGCAAGAATGTTATGTTCCCATTACGGTATTTTGAATATAATGTAGCATTATTGATGTATTACCCTTGTTTTTTACAAATACTATACCATTGTAAATTCTATCATTGTTATGAATTCTGAATCTTAGGGAATGAGTTTTTGAAACTTATACCTAACGTCCGACGAAGCAATCTTGATAAAAGACTGCGAAATATCACGATTAAAAAGAGTTTTAAAGGATAACATGTGGTTATGAAGAATTATTATAATATTCAGTGAAATCCAGTTTTTTTTTTGAAAACACATGTATTTTTTTTTCTTTATTTTAAAAAAATCAGCATATTTTAGAAAAGTGAAAGTACATATATGTTCAAATAAAATTTAAATACATGCATTTCCATAATGAATACAAATTTCATAAGATTTTGCTAATCTTCCAAAATGTGTACTGTAAGTGATTGGGCTTCTTTAAAAGTTGTGTATGCAATATGACTTGTTATGAGCTTTGTTACTATGTCTTAAGGCTAATGAGAAAAGCTAACATGACAGTCATACGAAATAAAGCTGGAAAAAGTAAAGTTAGAAAAAGCACAATGTATAATTTCAAACGTAGTCTGAAAAAAAACAAAAAACAATAGTTACCATTAATGATTCACACATTCTTTGCATAAAGAAAAAAAATCTATATAAAAATCAACAGAAACTCTGGAATTTGATTCTGCTTCTCTTTTGTTTATGACATATCACGTTCGTAAAACTCTAAATTATAGTCGGTGAAAACAGAAACTAATTTGAAGTTTCTTTTCTTATTAACTTCATTTTTTTAATTATAAATTTTGCAGTTTTAGGTTTGATTTTTTTTCTTCTTTTCTTAATAATCAATCACCTTATAAAATTTCCTGTCGATTTCTTGAGTTGAAGACCATCTTTTGTAGATTTGTGTTATTAATTGACATATAGATGTTTTAAACCACAGCCTGATCAATTAAATTTCAAACGAAATAAACCTTCATGAGCCCTAATCCTGAAGTAAACATCATCGAAAAAAAAATTGGCACAAAATGTTTTTCATTTAAGATTCTTGACAAAAATACAGAAAAAAAGTGATTTCAAATTGTACATGAAACCAATGGGACCCGTACATGTTTCATGTTCGGTCACTTCCTCTGAGACAAACAAGAACTCTGTAAGTTCTCTTTCCAACCTTAAGTTATAACGGCTCCAGTAAGGCACGACTCACGTTTGTCCGACTTGCAGTTTGGGCTGTAGAAGTGGTGACAGAAGGAGCGAATGATCATAAGAGCTTCCCCCTTTATACTCTCATTATGGCGTCGCTAAAAGCCACTACAAAGATAAGGAATAGTTGAATTATATTGCTGATTATAAATACTCAAAATCAGTTACCAACATAATCAAATCAAAACCAATCCATTCAAAAACTGCCATATAATAAGAACCAATTTTTTCAACATCAATGGGTGAAACCAAGCGTTACTAAGGAACATAATTTACTAAAACTAAGAGCTGTTTCACGCTCTTTGGCGATCATCAGCTAGGAGTAGTCATCTGTAAACAGCGAGGTCTCAGTACGGAGATTAATAGGAATAATAGTGGGAACCAAACTGGAGCCTCTAAAAACAAAATAAACAACAAGAAATTAACATTGATGTTTATGAATATTTTTATGTGCTTTTTATTGTTTTAATTCGCGACGAAAATTCATTGAGACAGGCGGAATGCCAGCAAATGAAATTCTTTAAACTTATTGTTGATTGTGAATTTCTTGTAGTTTGTTTTCGGAGGTCAACTTTGATTTCTACAAACTTTATACTGATTGATAATTTTCCTTTATTGTAGGAACTAAATATTCTTTCATTCACCATAAAATTCCTGAAGGCCTTTCGATTCTATTGACTCAAAAATAAAGTTAATAGTCTACTGAACAAGAGGAATTCGTAATTTTAATGAATAGGTACCATTTCTTTAACAATATAGCATAATTATAAAAAAGAAATTACTTGACTGCTCCAAATAACCAGAAAAATAATGAAGATAAGACCCTTTCCGCTGCAGAATATCTTGCCATTGTCCATGTTACGATTCTTAGTTTCACATGTTATACTATTTTCTTGAGCGATTCGTATTTTCAGATACTGAACAAAAATTTTAAATAAGTGTAGTTCAAGAATGTTAATTGTAGAGAATGAAATAAAAATATCAGTAAAGTTAGACTGTTACGCTAATAGAAAAAAACAGTTAGTGTTAAATATTTTTTTTTACACTAAAAGAATATCTTTCCTTACCTAAAAGGAAAGGGACACATTTCCCTTTAAAATTTCGTTTTTTTAATTCAACGATGTGAATTCGCCAATCTTCTAGTTTGTTCAAAACTTATTACTTCACAATTTTTATTGAGTTATTATCACTTTCTAGATGTTTTTTAAAGGAAAACTTTAACTATTTTCTACTAACCAAATTAAAGAAAATATTAAAGAAAAACATATAATTCGTCTTCAACTTGAATTGCTTAATTATTAAAAAAACTTTTATATTAATTTTGAATTGATCAACTTTTATTTAAACCGTACGTTTTTCATCAATAAAGGCTTTACATCCAATAGTTATTATAAATTTAATGTATTTCTTATTGCAGAGCAATTAGTCGGCAAGCTTAGACAAATTGAATGTCATTTCATTGTCTTAAAAAGATTTTTAATAAGGTAAATTACTGTTACTTAAAGCGATATAAATAAAAACATATTACAGAAATATAAATAAAACAAACCATTATAAATAATGTAACAAATCATATCAAAAATGTTCTAATATTTGTAAAAAAAAACAACAACCTTGTCTCAGTATGAATCACGAAAATCCTTATATATTATTTCTCAAAGGTGTTTTGCTGTCGGTACGGCATATTTCTCTTAAGACTTCATCAAAATCAATGATTGAGACATCATTTTGAAGATTAGGTTCTCCGCTAATGACGAAAAATAAACAAATTGTTTAAAATTAATGTTTTCGTTAAAAAGCTTTATTTTAAAAACCTTTTTATAAAAATGTAGACATGCTTTAACAGAAGCGACTTATTTTTCGAAAGCGAAAGAAAATTTCAAATAATGCTGTAGCGTCGTAACTTCTAATACATCCTTTTTGAAATAAAAATGTACTTTAAAAAGATATTTCATCGTTTATTTAATAAGAACAGATAAAAAAACAAACAAAGATTTATGTTTTAATAAAAATAAGCGGCTTATTACAATAAAAAACATAACAATTTGTCAACTTCTCA
>JAFIDM010009631.1:320647207-320690301 GCA_023159025.1 Thereuonema tuberculata | reverse complement strand
TGTTTAAATTATTGTTTTCGTTAAAAAACTCTTTATTTTAAAAACCTTTATAAAAATGTAGAAGGTGCCATCTATTGAATCCGTTCATTTATTTATTTCCACATTACCATTCGAATTATTGGTAACAATATTCGATCAATATATACCATGCGAATTATTCGCACGGGTCAACATTTTTATAAAAATGGAGAAGGCAATCATTCTATTGACAATGGGTTTAACTAACATGCACGACAGCTGTTGGATTTGTTTATTATTTCTCAAAAATGGTTTTTTGGTGCGAATTATTCGCACGGGTCAACTAGTATATATGTATTAAGATCTACATTTTTAGTAAAAATTCCTAATAATTAATTTAAAAAATTAATAATAAATACTACACAAGAAGGAAATCTAAAAATTCTATTTCATAAAACATTAAAACAGTGTAAGAAACTAGTTTACACATGTTTTCTTAATTATTTCTTACAGTAACGTAAAAATTTACATAAGTAATAGAAATAAAAAATTCTTCATGGTTTTATTTTTTTTTTCTCTAAAATAAATATATATATATATATATATTTCTAATATTTATTTATTTATTTATTTATTTATTGAAGTATCCAGTTGATGTTGTTTGAATGAACAATAAGTGATACATTATTAAGTTAAGATACATTTTCGTGAATAGCACGTGTCTCTATAGAAAAGTCGCCGAGAGCAAGTGGGGACATTATCGGGTCATTTCTGCCCTAATGTACATTAATTGCGGGTATTTCGCTTCAAGTTGAACGGAAGATATAATTACACTCCACTATTCACATTTGTACAGTGATTACACCAGAACAATGGCGTCTCTTTTGACTATGCTGAACGATGAAATCATTAACAGATAAATAGAAAAAAATAATAATTAATATTATATGTGATTTCGTGAAGAGAAATGAAAAAGGTTTGTTTAAAAAAACAAAACATAACTGAAACAAGTTATTGCTGACATGCAGTTTTAGCTTCGTATTCCCAAGAGAAGAAAAGTTTTATATTTGTTTTAAGAGGTTTGAATCTTTTTATTTTGTAAGGATGAGCGTATAAAATAGATAATTTTTTTATCTCTGATAATACTTAAACTGGTAATATTTTTTTTTTTAATACTAAAAATCATCTTATTATTTTTTAGTGAAATTATCCAATCGCTACATCTTTAGAAATAATCTACTCTATCACTGTCTACAGTTTCCTACTCTATCACTGTCTTTAATTCCATGATTACGAAATTTATTTCTAAAGATGTAGATCATTATTTCTATTGATATAGATAATTAGAATAATAATCTAAAAATTCTAATGATCTAAAATAAACTCCTCCATCTAATTTTAAATTTTTTTATTATAAAATATATTTTGTGATATATCAATGTGATAATTTACGACGAATGTAAAAACCTAAAAGAAATACTTTATATAAATAAGTATTTTTAAATGCTTTAAATACTTTTAAATACTTTATATAAATAAATTAAGTATAAATGACTTAATGTTGCAAGAAAATGAAATTTTAAATCCAATATACAGTATTTATATCACTAGTTTTAGATCTAAAACATGCTTATGTACCTACGTTTGTACATATGTACAATTACTATTTGAAAACAATTATAAGATTTTTTTTGCTGTTTTCATTTAATAAAAATGGTCTAAGCAATTTCGTTGTCGTTGTGAATTTCATGAAAGATATTTTATGCCTCTGTAGAAATGGATATTGAATAAAGGGAAAATGTACAGTAATAGGCTCCACCCTAGCTCACCATTTTTGCTAATGGACTAATAAATAATTAAATTATCCTAATGCCTTCTGCGAAACAATGAAGGCACCAAAGTTTAAATTATTTACACTGAATGAAAAAGATTTAATTTACAAAACGACGTATTCTGTTACCACCTGTCATCGCTTCATCCTTATTTACAATAACCTTCATTAAAAATTAAATATCATTTTCTTATTGATAAAATTCACCTACAACGAGAACAATTTAACACTGTTGAGTCATTTTATCTAATAATCTAATAATATCTTGATATCTAATGATAATACCATATTTATTTCCTCATATAAATTATTGAGTTGTACCGAAAGTTCGTAATAAGAATTAGTACAAATCTTAAAGAATTTTCTGTTTCGCCCAATACCTAAGATAGATCTGCTCAATTGAATAAATGGGGCAGTTATTCACAACTGGATATTGAAAATTTTATTAAAAAATATAAAAAATATACCTTAAGAGTAATGTTGGTAATTTTCTTTCTCAATTTTAATCTTGACCGTTAAACAAATAGTACATTTTACCTCTGAGGACATGGGTTCGGATCTCATGTGGGTTTCATGATGGTGGACGATCCGCGCTGGCAGTTTTCTCGGGGTTCTCCCATTTCCCCTTCACTTCTCCCATCATACTTTCTCAGTCTTTCTCTCGATCTGCCGTTATTTCTGTGGGTTAGTACAATAAACCAGTCGCAGTGCTTCGCTTCCCTGCCACCCACATTCACCACATAAACATAAATATTACATCTTGAATTTAAATGTTTTCATTAATCTAATTTTCATTTAGTTAATTTATGGCAGTAGTTACGATTTATCGGAAATAACTTCATTACCATAAAATACTTATCTTTATTTCTCTTAACAATATTTTCACGGGTCTATTGTCGGTCTTCTTCTGACTACATGCCTCAGAATACCTCAGAATGCCTCTTTTAAATTTTATCTGTGGGAGTTATAATTGAATTGGAAGTAATTTCCCTCACAACGGTAGTCTTGGTAAAGGTATTAATTATTAATAATAAGATAAATTAAGAATTTCGAAACAGGTGAAGTAGAAATGAATCGATTAATACAAGGAAATAATAACAGTTCAGACACTTTTGAGTTATTATACACTAAATGTAATGTTTGAAAATAAAGCAAAAAAAAAAAAACATAAACAATCATAAAGTTGCTCAGCCATATTCAGGTCAGGAAAGGGAAATACAGTGTAATGAATTTGGTTGTAATTTTCCTCATAAAGTGTTCACGAGGATCATTATCAATTGCATAGAATCAAATGGTGAAATCAGTCCTGTTCTGAATTTGTATAAGCGATGGAAAACTTTACTTATTTACATCGAAATCTCTTTTTTGTAACCGAAGACTATGAATCACTGAATGTTCGGTTAAAACAACTACTACTTTTTAAATTATAAATTATTGACATTATTCATAAGTTTAACAATGGTTTGTATTTTTTTTATATTCAATCAATAACGGTACATAATTTCAAGACAATAAGAATTTTTACCTAAGTCGAAATAATCAAATACCAATCTATATTACTAAAATCTTTTATTTCTCTGTCTGTCTGGCGCAATTGTTTTGATTTGTGAAAATAGAAATAATTTCTACAAGTTCGCTACGGGAATCGAATCTGCAACCTTCTGATCCGAAGTTAGACGTCTTATCCATTAGGCCACGGGGACTAAATTGTAATCTCTATAAAAAATATTTCATAGACTCACTCGCTGGTTCTAAAAGCAGTCGTGGGATGGCAGAATCCACTTTTATCGGATAGTTGCGAGAAAGCAGTCGCACGTTGCGAAATTCCACTTTTTCCGGGTTGCTAGTTTATTATTATTATTTTCGAAAATCTCTAGGTCATTATCTGCACTTCTAGTTATCGAAAATGATTCCTTGTTTTTCCAAACAAATAAAAAAAAAACCAACAACAACCGAATTTAATATCTACTTGAAGTTTCATCTTATAACCATTGTTCAGCTAATTAAAAACAATTTTATATATTATTTATGTATAAACATTTTGCCCTGGATTCGCCTCGAATTGAACTTAATATGCTATTGTACAATAATATAGATATAAAATATTTTACATTTGAAAAAATCCTTATTTTTTTCTAAAATGTTTTCCTTCAGTATTTTGCTGCATTCACATGAGATCTGCGAGGACAGACTCTTGAATTAGAAGTTCTCTACAGAATCCCGCGATTTAATTGGAGAAGAAGGAAGAGACGCAAACGGTGGACATAAAAAGCCAGGGTTCCCTGTCTTTTTTTCTTTTTTTCTTTATTCTTCGTATTACTGAGATTTTTAGCGCAAAGCAAGGAGTGCTACTGACAGTGCAATCGACGCGGTAATTAATTTCCGACAAACTCTTCGATATATATATATATATATAAGACGGGAAGCGATGAAGAAGAGAAAAGACCAAGGAAATTTGTGGATAGAGGGGGTTAGAACACGGAAGCCAAAGGATAAAGGCAGTTCAGATCTTAAGATGGAGACGGCGAATGAAAGGAACAACAGAAAGCCCCATTTGCAAAACTGTCTCTGACAAACGCTCTTGGTCCGAGGCTCTCTTTAGAATTTTATTTGGCTGTAGAAAGTACGCAGCGCCCTCTTCTGCTCCGTGCACCAATTAAGCTAAACGAATTCGCTGCAGTGGCATCCGAAAACATTATACCAGCGAACAAAGTGCGCCCAATTCGCCAGCCATCACGAGTCAATTCACGTACCTCCAAGCCGGCGATTGGAGTCTCCCTGTACGGCCTCGAATGCGACACCGGCAGGGGTTCGCGCAGAACAACTACTTACCCCCTCATGGCTCCCCGTTGTATGAATCATCAAGCTCCGAAACCTAATTGCAAGATTTCGTGGAATTCGAAAAGAAGCCTGCTCCATTAACGAAATGCTTCTTATTTTGCTTTTGCTGTTTCTTCTATTTTTTTAAAACGAAAGACTTCCTTTTTTTCTCAATATCTAGTACCCGTCTGAACGATTAAAAACAAATCTTGATAATAAATTATTGTTTTGAAAGTCAATCTTTATAGAAATACGAAAATTAGATTACAAATACAGTTTTTAACTTCTTTTTTTTTTTGATTTTTAAATGTCCATGGAATAAATCCCATCAGTGGTGTTGAATCCTGCTTGCCCTACTGTATAAATCAAAAGAATTAATAACGGCCACAAAAAGCAGGAAGTAGAGAAAAAGAAGAGAGACTAGCACAAGGAAGAAAAGTAAACATCCATGCCAGTACCAGGATTCCAATCCACATTTTAGTATATCAGCCAAATTCGTAAGTTAGTAGTAGTTTAAACAGTATTATTAATCTTTATTAATCAGCTTCTTCAATCAATAGTTGTTATTAAATAAATAAAAGTAATTTGAAAAAATATAATTTCAAAGATTTAAAAAGGGGAAACTGTTCAATATCATATTTTTCATGTCTGTTGTGTTTCTTGATTTGTAGATTTCAAAACAAATAGAAATATATATTTCATTAATTTTAATAATATGATTGAATTGATATCTACATGGATATTTGAAAGATAAAATTACATTTATTATATTTTGTTCAGAGTTACAACTTCTGAAGAATATTTATGCCAATGATAACATTCGTAAATGTTCAATGAAAAGAAATGAAGGGTAAAATATAAAAAGAAATTAGAATGGAATTTTGAATAAGGATACTTTTATTAAATATGTTTTAAATATTTTACTATGTACTTTTTAAGTAAATATACTTAGAGTAAAAGCTAAAAACAAAACAAAAACAAAATCATATAAGAAAACAACAATTGGATTTATGTCTTACGCAGTTAAACGTATTTCAATCTATTATTTGATTTCATTGAAGGTAAAATATTGGTAAAATACATTCCTTTATTTTAATAAGTTGCCATAAATCGATATTTTGATGAAGCAATAATTTTGATGATTACTTCTTTTAATATTGCAATCGATTCCATATAAAAAAAAGAGAAGTTTTTTAATGATTTTTTTTGAAGACATCCCATATGAACAAAGTGTACATAAAAGTGTTAAACTATATGCTCCTCAAAGCCAAATCAAAGTATTACAATTACCGAAATGAAAAGCTTTTTTTTATTTTACAAAATGTAAAGTCAAGGTAAAATGTTAAAAAGTAAAGGCGATATAATCAGGTGGCTGCAAGTCAGTCAACTCTGACAACAGACGACTCACATTCATTGAAAGCTAATGATAAGCTCTTACGAAACAAATTCTATACCTCACAGAGGATTCTGGAACATGGCTCACGAGCTGTATTATCTAAAGTGGTCTAGTGTGGTATGTCTGGAGATGTGACTGGTCAAACAATTTTTCAACTAGCCTTTTACGACTAGTTTTCATTAAAATTTATAAGGAAAAGACTAAAAATGCTTGGAAAACAGCATTATAATTGAATATGGATCAAAAATATCAGAAAAAGAAACTGAAAAATCAGTAAATACCAGTAATACTTTACAGCTCATCTAATAATGGGAGAATTTAGTTTCTGATAATTAAAATTTCTATAGTTATTAGCGTGTTCAACAAAATTTGTATTTTAAAAAAATCGTTCTAGTTAAAGTTTAAGATGTGATTAACTTGTATAAATTCAGTGAGGAAACAACATTAATTTCTTAACAGACAAGCACAGATTTACAGAACTTTAGAAATAACAATAAAAAGAAAGAATATGGATATATATAGGCTAAAAATTACTAAGTTGTTTATTATCAACGAGGGATACAATAATTCTCAAGTTTAGCTGGGAGATTATTCTCTAATGATAGATAATCACTGTTGATTTTTATTTATTTGGATTTTGGCTTAAGACAATCATGATGAAAAGGAAAATGTTTATAGACTCGAAACAGTTATTCAGTAAATTAGATTCCAGGAAAATCAAAACATCCTCCCTAAACGAAACCAAGATGTGTGATCAAATTTCGACTTATTATTATCTTTTTTTTTCCTTTTGATTAACGCTATTTTTGTCCCCTGTTTCTGCTGCCTCAGAAAAGAAAGCCCTTGAAAACAATTATCTGAAACTAATGAAAATACAAACTTGCTTGGAATTGTTTATTTTTATCGCGCAATACGAATTAGATAATTGATGATCAACAGCCTACAGGTTTTTGAAATAACTTATTACGAGAAGTTTTGGCGAAGAATTAAAATGAAATCATCGTTGTTAGCTACAAGGAGCGTTATTACAATTAACAAGGTAGGAGCAGCAATCCGAGTAGCGATTCTATACAGAATATAAAGGGAAACAGAAAGATATCCTTTCAAAAGTATTCTCAATAAAGAACTTAATGGAATTTATAAATAAACAATATGAGGATAAGATGAAGAGGTTATCAATTCTCACTGATAATCAAAAATCAATAACAGAAAACTAATCTCTATGGAAAAACTAATACTGCCCAAAATTAGAAAATAGGTCAATTGCAGTAGAATGTGGAAATGTTAGAAATACAACAAATTTGAATAATATAATAAAGGAATAATGTAGAAATTTCTGGAGTTGAAGAAACAAAGGGTGAAAATTTATTGACACAGTGATTCCATATTCTTCTATCAACTCCTTCCTTTTCATTTCTTGTGCTTTAAATATTTACAAAGAAACTCCGCACACATCTTACTAGTATTTAAAATTGTTTTATATTAAATAAAATTGGAAATTTTCGGGAAATATTTAGCGTCTTCCCTTTTTCAAGCAAAAATAAAATATTTGGAATATACACAACAAACAAAATCGGCTTGAGGTTTAAAACAAAATTTAAAAACACGTTAAATCAACAAATTTAATTGTTGTTACAATAATATACCAAATTAATTCATTTTCATTATTTAAAGTTGTTTTAAATTTAAAATTTAAAATCTACAGCTATCCCGAAAACCCCGTAAAATATCCTTAAACAATGTTTACCCATCCCCTCACCCCATAGTTCAAGTTTTTGTCTCCCGATTAATATATGGCATAATTACGCACAACAATATTTTTAGTTCCAGTTGTTGAACAACAATTGTTTTATTATTCCAATTGTCGTTTCCAGTTGCACATGTGGTGCTTTCAAGACAATTTGTCATTTCCCTCCAAAAAAAAAAACAACTAAAAAAGATTATTTTTATAATTTTTATATTGTCTACAGTATGGAACCTAACCTCATGCCAAAATTTCAAGATTATAGCATGTTGTGAAGTATGCTAAACACAGAGACACACACATATCCACAAATTTCAATTTTATATTAGAGGCTAACCTCCTATCTTTGCTTCACTCCGGAAGCCTTGCTGTGTAATATAACAAACGAAATTACATCAAATAAAATAAAAACTGAAACTTAGAATTAAGAACAGTCGTGATTATTTCGTGTTTCCTGCTAAAGCGGTTTCAGAGATTTTTATCCTTCATCAAAGTTCCCCCTCCCCGCCTGTTTCCCTTAGGACGCTGATATCGAAAATTCTTCGAATTCGTTTATTTTAGATTTTGACAACGAACACTCATGACAAATTTAGTGTTTCCAACTAAAGCGTTTTCAGAGATATGCATACCTTTCAAGAAAGTTTGTCCCCTGTTTACTTCTCTTACTCCGGATCCGGGTTTTCGTTATTCTTAAATTACGAACATTGAATTAAAAAAAAAAAGTCTAAATAATAAAAAAAACAAAAGAAAATCATTATCGTAAATTAAGAAGGAAAGTTAAAAAACAGTGAAAAAAAATAAATAAAATAAAAACAAGGTAGCGATAGCGATTAGTAAACCAATCACAATGCTTCGCAACGGTTTATGATACGTGAATGAAGAAAAATTATTCAAAAGTTGCTAATACACTGAATTCCTAATAATGATTTAAAAAGAAGCATGAGTAGAGTACAGATTGAGTCACCTTTACGTTAGAATAGACTGCGCCGGGATGGTCTAGAAAATGCGCGCGCGAGTCTGTTTGCGACCCCATGCTATCTTACCCACCCCTATGTATATGGAATAATCACCATTCTTAACTCAAACCTTGTTAATACACTGAATTCCTAATAATGTTAAAAAAAAATCACTATTTCTATGGAATAATTGTCATCCTTAGCTCAAACCTTGTTAATGAACTGAATTCAATAACTTTCAATAACAACGTGATACTAATTTTAGAGAAAATAAAGTAGTTATCAAAATCCCAATTCTAAAGGATTATATAACCAAATATCTCATAATGTCATAAGTTGAGAAACTGTGAAAAGATTTAAAATTTCGAGAAAAAAAATGAAGAATACGAATGGCACAAGAGGGGATCGAACCCACGACCTTCGCGTTATTAGCACGACGCTCTAACCAACTGAGCTAACAGGCCACCTACAATATTCAAGAAATCCTAAAACAGTCGCTTCCTAATTATCTCCTTTAAACAACGTGATCCTAATTTTAGAGAAAATAAAATAGCTGTCAAAATCCCAATTATAAAAGATTATATAACCAATATCTCATAATGTCATTAGTTGAGAAATTGTGAAAAGATTAAAATGGGGAGAAAAAAAAATCAAGAATAAGAATGGCCCATGAAGGGATCGAACCCCGACCTTCACGTTATTAGCACGACGCTCTAACTGAGCTAACAGAAGCCGTTGCGAAGCATTATGGGATACTTGTCCACAGACAGACAAATCGGGGCTTTAAGGCTTCAATCAGAAGCCTAAAAGGAAAAAAAGTAATTAAATAAAAATAAAACAACAACAACTTACAGCATCCAAGCAGATTTGAACCTGGTAACCAAACCCTAAAGGCCAGCCTTAACCGCTGCACTACACCACACGTCGTTTGTGAAGACAGAAGTGAGTTAATAAGCCAATACTTGAGATTTATACAAAAGTGATGATTAGAAGATTAATTAAACAGTCAAAACACTGAATTGATCGATATGTCACATCTTACGATATCATTCAGGATCTTAGAGGTAATTGCAGTATTTTAAGCCTACCTTTGCGTGATCTTGTTATGTAAAGAAGCCTATACGTACAGGCTGATGTTTTAAAAGAATATTAAAATGTGAAACTTTTCCTAATATAATAGGACCTCCGTGCTTTTCGGAGCTTCGTTCATACGGTGCTTTTCCATTACACACATCGATACGCCGCATGTGAATTCGACGATTTTTGGCCTATATCTGTAACGTGGTCTTCAGCTGAGACAGAGTTGAGGTGTTGAGCTGCCATTTTCGTGTCGATTCGTTCAGACGGTTTACATCGTGTATTTTATATTTTTTGGTATTTTGGCAAGCTTTGGGTTTATGATATGATTAGAATGATATGATATTCCGGAAACTTCCATAAATTTATGTAAATAAGCTTTGAAATAAACTGTACTTTTTACATACAGAGATAGAACTATGAAAGGAAAACTATACGATAAAATAAAGGCTACAACTTTGAAATTTAATATTAGTTTTACAAATGTTAATCTTTTTTTTTATATATATATTTTTTCAGCTTTGTACTATCATTATGCACATCTCTCACGATTTTAATTAAGTTTCATTTTTTTCATTCTATTAATTGCTTATCAACTGACCTTTTGCTATTAGCTACATAACTTTTAAGTATAGTTTGGACCTGAAGGAGGAGTGAGACATGATACTGTATAGGTCCTTTTTTTGAGGGATTTCCTCATTTCGGGATGAGATATTATCTCGATATTTCGGCCCCGTGCCTCGGGCCTTCTTCGGGAGATGTATAAAAGTCAATCACATAGAGATGAGCGCAGAACTAACGACGGAAGTTGTTAAGCGACAGAACTTTTTAAGTAGTATAAATTTTACATTTTATTTATACGATGTTTTCCATGTAATTGAATTTGTATTTAATTTTCTTTTTTGTTAGTTTTCAATTCAAAGTTATTTCAACAATGCAACTTAATCCTGATTAAATTCTCTTTGTCTATAAAATGTAGTGGGCGTTTTTTTTGTTATTCTTTGGCTAAGGATGTGAGGAAAAAAAGCAAGAAAGAGAGAAAAGGAAAGTAATCTCCCACGCCGCATTTCCCTATTCTTCTCTTCTCCATTCCGTCTCCTCCATTATTATCCGCCTCCTCCCATCTGTTCAAATGACAAGAATGAACCTGTTCTGGCACACTACTTCCATCATAGCAGTGCATGACGAAGTCCACACTGAAAAGAGCCCATTCGCACCGTCAAAACCATGCGTTCTCTGCTGCTTTGTAGTAAAGATACGGAGAGCGTGCAGGTAGCTTTACCCCCTCATACACACATACGGTTTCCCGTTTCCTCTCTTCATCATCTCGCGGAGGAGTGGAAGAAGCGGGGATTCCATAACACGCCTCGAAACGAATATTCAGAAACTTTTGTAAAGGTCAGATCGAAATTGAACGACACACCATGGAAAACCATGGCTGCTCGGTGTCCTACACTTTATTTTCATAGTGGAGAATGAAAATTCTTGCACTTTGGTTCCCCAAGGTATAAACGCATTATCACAATTTCGAGGGATTTAATGTGTTCAGGTCGTTTTCATAGGAGGAGGAGGGCAAATAATTAACCTCTAGACCAACACGGTTTCTCGTGGCGTGCAATGGCATCCGAGAGGTTAAAATACGATACAACTGCGCTGTGTTTATGAGAGGTGCATAGCTGGTGCCTTCAGACAACGGTAATCTTCGAGACTGGGTACTTATTGGAAACGTACACACTTTATCGCGGAGGAAATGCATACTTTCTCAGAATGCCTTGGAATTTCACGCAGATGACAGAATATTCGTTGCACGAGTGAAAAGTTCGCGCCCTTTTGCTGTCCTCGAGAATAATCCGCTTTCTGAGCAATTTGTCATCAAAACAAGATGTAAAATTTTATTCTTAAATTAAAGAAGTTTATACACATGTCTTTGGGTTTCCAATTGAAAAGATTAGGTATGAATAGGTTTGATTAAGAAATTCTGTTTTGTATGTTGAAATTAATTTTTGTTTTATGTAACTAATAATTTTGATATGATGTTGTGTACCATCACTTGTAAAGGAATAATTCCCGTATTAAGTATAATAAATTATTACTATTACTATTATTTATTTACGAGTATTTGAGGCATAAGTGACAAATGCAGTTACTAAATACCCACAACCCAGAAGAGCCGATCAATTACACATTCCATAAAGCAAAAAAAAAAACAAAACAGAACCGATTAGAAAAAAGAAATTCTTCTTCTGGTCTCTTTCTTCTTCTTCTTGAGTTTCTGCAGAAACGTAAAATTACTTTTTGGAATTATTATTCTTTTCTTCCTTGCATTGTCTGTTACAGAGAATAGTGTGGAGGTTTCCAATTGCATTCAACAGTGTTATAAAATGTAATTCGAGGGAGACTTTTTTTTCCCTAAGAACCATAATGGTCTAAGTTCATAAATTCCGGTAGCTTACAAATGCAAATGATAGCCGCTGTTTTCTTGTGGGCTCACAGCATTGCCTGAAATCCACAAACCCATATAATGTTATAAACTGAAAAATGAGTACAAGCTGATTAAAATTATTTCTTGTCCTAGGGGGTCAAACCTTAAACGTTAATTGTTGGGTGGAGTTTGCCAACGCCATCTCACTTTTCGGACATCTCACTTCATGAATGTGCACTTCACATCTCAATAGCCTTGCCGATCAATAACATAAAACTGACAGTTCACTCCTTAATAGACTTAATGATGCTCTTATTCGAGTAATAATAAAATGTATAAAAGCAGGTTAAACATTACTTATGCATATATATATATTTATATAACATGCAAACAAATAAATTATTCATTGTAGAGATCTTCATGCTTTCAATTGATTAAAAGGTTTTCAAACAATTTTCAAAAGTTTTGAACGTTAAATAGTTAGTACTTGAGATTAAATTAACTCACTTATATTTTGTAAGTTAACCCATTACATATGTTCATCCGGGTTCAAATTGTTTGTGAAGTTCAAAACCAAACAAAATTTTGAATTTAGTGGTAGTTAATTTGACCATTGTTATTCTTCTGCGTAAACTCTGTTTTCCCTTAGGCGTTTATATAATAAGCATCTCTTTTCTCTGTCCTAATATATGGATAGATAGATAGATAGATAGATAAATAATGGTTGTGGAATTAAAAAACTGAAGTCAATTCAGATATTGAAGATCAAGTTGCACATGTGCTTATATGTTACTAGCTGTACCCGGCATCAGTGGCGTAGCAAGGGGGGGGGGAAAGGCAGACCGCCCCGGGCCCCCGCCTGAGAGGGGTCCCACCAGCCTAGGGGTCCCAAGTATCCCGACCAGCCCCTTTACAAGGTTTTTTTTTTGGTTGTTGAATTGAGATTCCGTTTTTTTTTTGGTTGGGAATAATGGAACTCCCGCCCCGGACCCCCAAAGGCGTTGCTACGCCACTGCCCGGCATGCGTTGCAATGCCACTCAAAGAAAGAAAGTGTTCGTGTTTTAATTCTGTTTGCTGAAGTGCTTTTGGATATACAATATATTTTGTTTTTCCGTCTGGTGCATACACGAATAAATCAGAAGATTTTCCGACCGGTGAACAGGTCACATACAGCTGTCCATTGTGAAGCATGGATTTTCCAAATTTAGTCCACATACTTGTAGCGATTGTGTGGACTAAATTTGGAACCTGTGCTTTGTTGATGGTCATTGCAAATGCGAATCGCACCGGAAACTGCAAACGTAGAAACCGGAAATACACTCATTTGTTGAAACGCATCGCGCATCAGATATTGTAAAATGGTTCTAGTAATTCAGAAACCAACTCGGGCGTGCGCACAACAACTCATCAAAGTTTCATCGCAATCTGATGAATGGTATAGGAACGCATACGGGACAAACAAAGAAACATTCATTTTTTTTATATTAAGATATATTGTTGTATTGATATTTTTAAGAAAACAATGGTAATGATGATAAATTGATTATTTCTTCTCTACTAACATAAAAATTCTTAATAATGTAAATTCCTCGTTTTTCTACATTGTTATTATATTTTACAAAGACATCATTACAGTATATTGGTTATGCATCAGAAAAATCTAGCCATTATTATAAAAGAAAAAGTTAGTGCACATTCATTTGCATTTTTTTTTTTTTTTTGTATTAGCAAATTTTTTTACGCTGAACTGATTTTCAAATCTACAATTTTTTCAACACGAAAGAATCACTGTTGTTTTCAACTAAAAAATCGAAGTAAGTTTTGCACTTTTATATTCTTAATCACTGATTCTATCATTTTGTTAAGATCAAGGAAATTTTTCCTTTTCGTTTCTCTTCAAACAAAATTGAAAAGAAAAGAAAGACGAAGAAGAAAAAAAGAAACACATACACACAAAGGATTGGGAAGAGACGAAGATAACGGGAAAAAAAGGAAACGAAGAAGATTAAATACTTCTTCAGCTTTTAGTGATAGCACCTGCATTCGAAAATTGAGATGTTTCGGCTTTAGCAAATACGCTTATCTTTGAAGAGAGGCGTAAAGCGGGCTTATCAGACTACCATCTATGAACTACAGAACCCAGGTGTATTAAGGTAGAAAAAAAATGTTGGATCTCTTCAGGATACCGTAAGCATCTCCTGCGTTTCGTACTACAATTTTTTTCTTTCATCTGAAGAGTTCTCTGTATTTAATCTACGTGCTTCAATGGAAAGAGAGCCGTATGCACTGTCTGGCGAAAGAGCAAAATGAGAGCATCTTCATTGGTATTCCGAGTTCGAAGGAAATAGTAGGCAAATAAAAACTTTTTTTTTTCTTAGCAGTTGAGTTAGGAATCGGAGAAGACGAAGGAACGAGGGTGATGAAAGGCCAAAAGGAAAGAGAAGTTCGGGAAGTCTCCGAAGACAGATCCAACTGCGCTAAGTAACTGCTTCCTCTCTGTTTACATTTATTTACATTCATGTCTCATTACCATTCCGTCCTGAATTGGTAATTACTCTTGCCTGCAGACTGCATTTAGTTCCATGGCGCGCCGGTGTGCAGCAGCCAGAGCGTTTGTCATGTGGCAGATGTACAATAGGCAAACGGGTGGGGGTAGATACTGTGGGCAGTCTTTTCGCTCGTGGACCTTCACTGGGGCTTTCAAATGAAAGAAAAATGGAACTAGAGCTGCACATCGCATCTTAATGGCTGGTCTCTCAAGAATAATAGACTTTCTCGCCAACTTAAAGTTTTAACCTTCGGTAATACTGTCTTTCTCTTTAAGCTAATAAGAATGTTAATCGCAATGAAATTAACATCTGAAAGCAAATGCTAAGTAATTCGCAATACAGAAATTAGAACTAAAGAATTACGGTAACAGATATTAACATAATTAAAAATTAAGATGTTAAAAGAATAAACTGAAATGTTAAGTTAAACAGGTTCTTAGAATAAGATAAAATTCTTATAAAAATCAATATATATGAAAGATCAGCATTTACTGAAAAACACTTCTAATTTGCTGAGAAGAACGAGTCAAAAGTCCTTGAAGATTCCAAGAAAACTAACTGTTAAAAGTATTTTTAATCGAAATTAATTAGAACTTGAGCTCCTAACTATCATGCTAGTATTGTTGTAGAACCTTCAGCGATTATCAGAAAAGAATCTTTTTAATCCGTTAAAAATACCTAGCGCACTTGAATTTTTTTTGGCGAAAAGTATATAGAAAGCTTAAACATGTATGTCATTTTTGAATCCAGTGTCTCCTTTTTATCCTAATTAGTAAATATATAATTATCTTTTTTTTTTGTATTTAATATTATGATGCCTAAATGCAAAGCTCAAAAGAATTCTAGTCAACTTTATATTTGTAACTGAAGTTTATATCGAAAACTTTTTATACTGTAAATAATAGTCTCTTCCTAATGGCTTGAAGCAATGCTGTGCTGTTACAGTGTTGCTTGTTTTGTTTGAATATGGATTATTTTCTTAAATTTTGAAAAGAATATTTTAAAATAGATAGATCTAAGAACTATTCTTGCTAATAATCATCCAGTAGTCAAATGAATCGAAAGCATTTGTCTCCTTTCGATTATCTAAGCCTCTGTTTCTGATTATTTGGCCTTCTTTTCTATGAACAGAATACAACTGTCCATGGAAATATGGTGGTCTCTGACGTTCATTTGATTATGGCAATAACTCATTCCAATTCGTTGGACCGGAAAGCTCCAACGAAAATCTTTGCCATTATGCAATCTGTCAATTCAGTTTATTTGTTTTTTTTTTTGGTGGTGATCATTATACACTACCTGAAAGCCAGATAACATTACTTTTTTCTGATTTGCCTTCAGATAAATATACTTTCTTTAAAATCCAAACCTAAATTTATAAAACACATGTAGATGGCGCGTCAATTTTCGAATACATATGATAAGAGAGCGTATAAAGTTAAAAAAAAATAGTTCTTAAAAAAAGACAGAATTGTTCAGTCAGTAATGTTGACAGTTATGGGTGCACAGCACTCTATCTACAGGTCTCTTTTTTTAACGAAATCAATAATTCTTGGTATCAACGTACACTATCTCTAACATTTTCTACAATTACAATTTTTTAGTTATAGTTAACGCAGATTGTTATTTCGATTTAAAAGTTCATTTGAAAATCATTCTTTTTTTCTACCTTTTTTTTTTTTCTTTGAGACGGATATTAACGGATGTTATAAACGTTAGGCCAAAGTTTAATAACCATTATATTATAAAGCTGAAACTAAAAGTCTTGAATCTAAAATTTAATATGAAATTGTCTCATTTTATTACGATGTTGGTTGTAAAAAAAATAACAGGTTTTAAGGTTACAAACTAAAACTTCACAAAAACTAAAAAATTAAAAGGAAATGCAGTAAAGCATCAATTATCCAGGGCACAATTATCCGTGGAGTCGGATTAATCGTGAAATACAAATTTCATTTTATGTTTAAATTTTTCTGTTTAAACAAACAAAAATAATGAACTTTCTATCTAAAAAAGGTGAAAAATGTTCAGTTTTGTTTTTACATACTTTTATAGAACATTTATAAAGTTATATTAAAAAAAAACAACACTATAATTTTTTTTTTTTAGTTTTGTTTTTTTATTTAACCCAATGAAATGTAATTTGGATTAACCGTGTTTTCAATTATCGAGCTCCAGCATCCCCCTATTACCATTGATAAATGACTTTTTACTGTAGTGTTATAAGTTAATTTTCTATTATTAATTCTGACAATATTAACGAATATTATATTTAAACAAAAGTTGGTCCTAAAAACTAAAGGAGAAGAAAATAAAAACTACAATCAAAAGTGGAAAACAAAATCCTTGAGCATATCAATTACTATCTAAAAAGGAATTTGTCCACAAAGAAACAAGTGGAAATTAGTTTTGAGGGGTCATTTTGATTGCCAACTTTTGATTATTCTTCTCCTCGTACACCTTTTGGGTTTTGCACTGGATGAGTGGTCCTGGCTAATGAGAGTCTAAAAAGGTCGAAACGGCCGTCTTAGGGTCTCAGCTTCATTCAAAAAGCTTCTCCTTTTATCATAATGTTTGAGGCTTTTCTTTCATCCTTTACAGACTTTTGTTTCCTTTCTTTAATTTTTGTTTGCTTCTTTGTGGACAAATTGCTTTTGAGGTCGTAATTGATATGCCGAAGGATTTTGTTTTTCATTTTTGATTGTTGTTTCTTATTTTCTTGTTCTTTAGTTTTGAGGGTTCATTTTGATTGCCAACTTTTGATGAATCTTTCCCTCGTATTCCTTTTGGGTTTTGCGTTGGCTGATGAGGGCCTAAAAGGTTGAAACGGCTGTCCCAGAATCTCAGCTTAACTTCTTTTATATTACGTTTTCCTTAGTGATAACATCCCAGATTTAATTAATAATCAAACGAAACTTAAAAAGATAAAAAATTATGTTTAAATGAGATAAATGATATACAATAAATAATATAATAAATAATATACAATAAATCTACAATGATATACATAAATGTTTAAATGATATACAACAGTTCATGAAATCACTATTAATATGATGGTTTTTATAAATAAATTAAAAAGAAATTATATAAGTGATGTACATCAGGAAGTGAACAATGAAACACATAAGATAATGAAATATAAAAAAGGTTTAGACAATTGAACGAAAGGTATCACTTATGCGAATATGAGGGGGAACCAAAAATTATTCGTATAAGTGAATATTTCGTATAAGTGATTTACATATAGGACCATGGGGATTTCGCCGGGAATGAGAAATTCTTCGTATAACTGAATGTTTCGTATAAGTGAGAATTCACTGTATATATATATATATACTTTTAAGTTTATTCACTTTGTTGTTAGACAGCAAACATCTGTTACATCAATGAATTGAGATTCCATTTTTCTATCTAGGATTGAATGAAATGTTGAACTAAAGCCTAAGTACAAAGAAGCCTAATACCTTTTGTTGAAATAAGATACCTACTGTTCTCTCTTTTAGGAGACCTATTTATATTTTTTTCACTTCTAAATGATGTCTGCAACCAGAAAGAAATGAAGTCACCGAACGGAAGCCAGTGTAACGAAATAATTTCAGGCTGCGACACACCCTCCTTTGGTTTGACTGCTGCTTTTATATTCGTCGCTATGGTGTTTATCTCTCTATTCAGCATGCTCTGAATGACCTCGCTATACGAGACGGCCTACCCTCTTGTTCAGTTCGCACTCCATAAAGCCCGTAGCATTTGGACGAGAAAAATAAGAGGGTGAAAAGATAGTGGAATGAATAGCAGATGAGACAATGACGGCTGATGAGAAGGACGGAGTAGATGGATGGGTGACGTTCTTTTTTTTATCTATTTTTTCTATGACTCAGCCCATGCACGTGACAGTGAGAATAGACTCGTAAACTATGGATGACTTTGTGGCGATATCCACGTGACTCTGCTTATAGGTGATTCATCGCAACACTATTGATGCCCATCTCTTCACCACACAAACCCTTTTTTTCTGAAACGGATTATGTTATCAAGATAATGACTATTTATGACTGTATTGTGAAACCAATGGTCTACATCTGTCAGATTATGTAACGCTACCATAAATATTAATTTCGCTGAGATTGTAGGATTGACATGCAGTTGTTCGAGAGTTAAAAGTAATATAATCCTAGACATAAAAAGGGAATTTAAGGAATTTATTATTAAACAAATCCAGAAAATGATCCCTGCTACTAATTTATTGCTGCTTTTAATACAACTTAAAATCATCTATGATCTGATGACACAGGACTTTTAGGAAATTGTTCTTTTGTTTATTTGAAACGACCAAATTTTTTATTATCTGCATCTATTGATCTACTTTTATGAATCTATGCATTTTCATTTAGCAGAATATTCTTTCTGCATTGTAAATAGATGTAATGAGTTTTCTTTCGAAGTTTCTGTTTTTTGTACTCCTTTGTTTCTGCTTTATTTAAATGTTAAAAGCATATATTTAGTTACTCTTTTTTTAAGTATGGCATAATTCATTGGTAGAACTTTTGCAGAAGAAGTATTCAAAAGCGAATTTCACTGAGAGGATTGAAAAAACCCTGATTTTATTTTAAGATGGTAGAGCGCGATGCTGAGTATAATATTGCTGAGCATATTCTTAGAATTTTGAATTCTAAAATTTAGAAAGTCACAGGAATTTTTTTTCATGATTTAAAGCTTATAATTCATTCTCCCATAAATGCACAATATTTGTTTTAGATTCATAACTAATTGAACTCTTTAGCTGAACATCCTCTCGTAAATCTTCAGTCCATAGTGTTTATACTGTATGAAAAATAGTTTCTTTAATGGATTAAGAAAATAGCATTTCAATATCAATTCCTTGTGGAAAGTTATATGATTTATTGTATCCTGCAGTCAAACTAGATGTTTGAAATAAATCAAATTTAACATTTCGGTAGTTTCTGCCATCACGAACACTACTTGAATTTACTTAAAGGCTATCGTGGCTTTAAAAAGTGAGTTCCAAATGTTTCCTTCAAGTCAAAATTTTGATCAAAAATCGAAGAAAATTTGAAGAAAAATTTAAAGAAATGTGGTACCATTTTATGTGCTAGGCAAATGATGCAATTAAATATCTAAGTTACTTTCAGTAAACTAAAAGTGAAGAATTTGAGGGAGTTAACCATATCCTGGAAATGATGGCTTTGGTACCCTACGTCATCGATAAACTTAGGTATTTCCCTACCTGAATACAAAAAGACTTATTTCGGCTTTATGATATTGAAAATTTTAAATTTAACAACTGCTCCCAGAGCAACATCAAGATTATCATTATGAAGATTGTAGGTAAGTTTTATAATCTACTAATGTCACTCACATAAGATTTAAATTCATCAGGGAAAGAATACATATTAATACCGCTTTTGAAATACTGTATTTAATATTTATGTAGGAGTTCCTTATTTTTATTATTTTTTTAGTACAGCAACTATTCTTAAAATTTTATGTAAATTTATAAAAAAAAATATTCATTTATAGCTTATTGATTTCTAAAACATGTAATTTAAAAGTTCTTATTATGGCATTTGCAATGTGTAATATATTTTTGTAATGAGTTATTTATTATCAAGGAATACTAAACTTGAAATAAATACATTTTACATCAAAAGGTTGAGATATCTGAAAAAACTCCAAGTATTTGAAAAATGTTCTGATGGAAAGACGTCGCAAACGTACTTTAGCATTTTAAATGGTTTGTAACATTCCTAATTTCTTTTCCGCTCGGCGTTCCACTCTACTGATCAAAATTAATCGCCTTCCAACGGACAAAAAAAATTATATTTCCCCCATTGCAATTCCGGAAATTAGGGCAATCTCTTTCAGCCTTGGAAAAAAAAATATAATAAAAAATTCACTATCAGTGGTAACATGGATGACAGCAGCGAACAACAGTCTCAAGACTTCTATTAACATTAAAATAAAAAATTAATTGCTACCTAATGAGTGCGATCTAAGATGAAAGGAGACGTTTGCTTCTTTTTTCTTAGTCTATATACGAATAACTTAAGGAGGAAAAATCCTCTCGTGAGATTTAAGAGCCAACAACATCTTATAGATATATATATACGAATAGATATTCTGCACGCAACCAGAAATTAGCCCCTTACCGCAAGTAATGAGGTGCTGTCATGTTATCAGCACTCGAAAAACTTTTTCCTTCTTCCTAATTTTTCATGGGATGTGGCAAGAGCAAGAGCAGAAGAGGAAGAGAAAAAAAAAGATGATCCTATCTTTTGCGAATGGTTTCGAACCTCATGGGCAACTCTGGTCTACCCTAACATGAGATAACTATAAAGGGAAGATACCACTCGGTTCTTTTTTTTTTTAAGTTGGAATAAAAAGTTTTTGAGAGGGAAAGATGTTGCTTATATTAAGAAATTTTATTCTTAATATAAACAACATCTTTTCCTCTACAAGAATATACCAAAATATTATAAATTTGAATTATAGTTCTCTGTCTTAATTTTTTTTTAAATTGAAATTTTACTTTTTTTTAAAAAATTGAAACATTTTAATATTTAAAAAAGATTTCAGAACTTTTCTTAAACTAAAAAAAAAAATCTTTAAAAAAAAAGAACTTTAATATTTATATCTTAAATTCAAATATTATTAATTTATAGCTTGGCGCCCAACATCCTTTGGATTTCATTGCAAAGCATCTAACAGTAACTGATTAAACATTTCAGTTGTAATAAATTACAGTAAAAAATACAAAATAAATTCGTTCAATATAACTGAAATGTTAGACTTCTATAAGGATATTTCAGGCATATTTTACTTATATTCTACCTAGATATGATACTGAAGAAAGTTTTTCTATTAAGATACGAGTTACGAACCTACAACATTTACACAGTAATTCAATGGATGTGTGGGACTTCGGAAGAAAGATTTTGGCTAAATGTTTAGGAGTTGATTGCTTTTGTGCATTTGAACAACTGTTAAAAAGTTTTATGTAATACTTGCTTAAAAGTTTTTTATTCCAAATTGAATTAGAATTCGACCATCAAAGAAAAATTATTTTTAAGAGAAATCATGTTTGTTTTTGGGTTTTTTTTTTTTGCATTCCTTTGGTAAACAACTCAAACATTGAATTTCAAAAAAAAAAAAAAAAAAAAAATCAAAATTTAACTTATTTGAGAACCTTAAAATTTAAAACAAGAAGCCAAAATTGCATCTGAACTGATAACTAATCAGTTAATTAACTAACTAATGAGCATAACTAATCAGATTCTCTTGAAGATGGAATATCTAAAATGATTATCGTCATTAAAAAAAAAAAATCAATCGACTGTAATGCTCAAACACTATAGAAACCTATTTAAGGTATTAATAATATAAAATTTACAAAGAAATTATTAAAAAATATTATTGAAAAGTACTACAAAGAAGAAGTACTAAACATTAAAAATCGAAAGTGGAGCAAAACGTGGTACCATATGCTGGGGAAGGATAGAGAGCGCTTAGAAAACAAAAATCTAACATTATCTAGATAAAACATTTCTTTATTACAGTTAATTCAATAATAATGTTAGTTAATACAATATTTAATGTAATTCAATAAATACAAAATTTGGTTTAATTAAACGCTATTCAAAAATAAAGTTTTCAATAAAAATAAAGTTATGTAAAAAGTTTTATTTATACTATATATATGTGGGGGTTTTTTTGGTATCACTTACTTCTGCAGCGACTGCTTCTCCTAAAAATCGAAAGTAAGTTAAACGATACGTGCCGATGATGAATCAGCTAAAATCTGCAGTTGCTTCGTATAGAAGATTCCTTGTTTTTTTTATCTAGACAAACAGCGCATTTGCTGAAACCATGAAACTTACGAGGTGTATTTTTAGCAAATGGTTAATTAAATTTGCTAAGCAACAGTTAGTTTTATTATCGGTTAGAAATTCAGTAATAGGATTAAATATTATAATTTTCATTAAAGAAAATGTATCATATTTTTGCTAAAAGTGTTTAGCACCTCAAAGGAAAGAAAAATCTTTATAATTATTTGAAATAATAGTCTACCCATTCATATTTTGTTTTTCTTTTAGAAATCCAATTTTCAAATTGCCTGATTTCTTCCAGTATTTATTATCTGTTGAACCATTAAAAGATGTTTCAATGAAAAGCCTTTTGAATCTTTTCAATCCATTGATTATTCGGTTCAATTGTTTTCAAAAACTTTCTTTTTTAAGAATGAAATGAACAAAACAAAATTAAAAACAGAAATATTTCTTTATTTAACTTTTCCATTTCACCATTTGTAGATAAATGCTAAGGTTTATGTCATCTTTCTTGATTAAAAAGCAAAAAAAAAAAAAATGCAAATTTAATTACAATATTAAAAGATTCATATTCTTAAAAAATGCACTTCTTTAATCAATTCTGTTTATTTTATCGTTTGTCTGATTCTTTCATGTTACGTTGCACCGAATGGATGATAATTAAAAACTATTCAATTGACGATAAGTATTGTGCATTCCTGTCTTATATGTTCTGCCTGAGAGATGGAACTAATCTAGTAACATATTTGTTTTTCTTGCTTAGTTTTTCCAGTTTTTAATAGTGGCTCCTAAGATACTTCCTTCAGTATAGGATTTAGAAATTAGTTATTCATAGACAACGCTCGCTATTGTGAGAAAATTAGTAGCTTGAAAGAAAGGCTTGAATTTTTAAATTATTTACATATTTATATCATACTATTTTCATATTGAATTTTTAACTTACATTCCATCATTACATATTTAACTAATATTACATTGTTACATAATTAACTAATATTACATTATTATATATTTAACTTGTATTACATTAGAATTATATGTACTTAGCAGCACCCATAATTCTAATAAAAAATCGTAACTGTTGTACAGAGTAGTAGTGGTAAATAGTTTAACATTTTAACATGAAAAGTTGTCTCCAAAGGAAACACTACCAAACTTTCATAGTAGAAGAGTAAACTTTATATATCAACAAATCGTTAGGCCTATTTGTGACTTTAAGTTAAATTTCAATAGTGAGGAATCAACTTCAGCACTGTGTATCAAGCCGGTACACAATGAAGCCATCGAATTTTTAATATGATAAAGTAATCATTAGTATGCTATTATAATACAACCACTATTTGTAATGTTTGAAGTGTTATTGTAGTTAATTAATCCTTTTAGTTGATTTGCAGCCCGCATTACTAATTAAAAATTATAGACCTGCTTCTTTTAGATTTTTAGGATGTAGCTGAAGAAAGAAGTAGAGATTAGAAATTACATTATTTGGAGCTGCACATCTATCATCCACCCGTTGGTAAGTGTATTAAGGGAAATGAATGAAGAATAATTCTTAGTGTTCTACGAAGGCTTCTGCAGTCTGCAAAATTATATTACCGGGGAAAGTGCAATTACCATAATTTTAATTTGGGATTACATAGTTTCGGATAAAGGGACGGCATTATAATAGCTGTATGAAAAAAAAAAAAAGCTTCTCTTCTCTTTTCTTTATCTTTATCGAAGACAGTGAAGAAAAATTACCAGTAAAAGAAATTGGGAACCGCTAATAAAGGCGCAGCTCTTCTCTCACCCTAAGAATGAAAAATAATTCATCCATAATGAATCGGCAAGAAATAAAGAAAAAAAAAACGAGACATATCATTTCCACCCGGTTCTCCTGATTACCAATAATTAATCATATAAACGGCTTAATGGCGCCTGCGCAGTGTCGCCAACAGATAAGAAGCAATTGGATTGATTTTCCTTGTTTAAAGTAAGCCATCCGTTTATTAAGCTCTGCTTTTTGTGTTGTGCTTTTTTTTTTCCTTCTTCTTTTCTTTCTAAATGAAAATAAAATAGAAAATAGAAAACAAGATTGGTGATTAACGCGGAATTTGGCTTTGCTGTCTTAACTCGATTCCCTGTTTCTAATTCATTTTAGCAGAGGAAAGTTAATCATGAGGACTACATGAAGGCATAAGGGACGCATTCCCTTTGGAGCATCGCGTATACATTAAATTAACCCGAATTTTCATTATTTTGCATTTTTAATTCACTGGTAATAGGATTTCGTTGTCCATTACTTTAGTCTCTACATCCAATCGCTGCTAAGAATCTAATAAGATAGCTAACAAAATATTTTCTAAAGTTCTTTTCATCGTATTCAAGCTCAAATAATTTTAAAGCAAAGAAAATATTAGATATCAGTAATGTTATTAAAAACATCTAATTTCTACAGAGAATTGAAGAAATAACAGTTTATCATTATTTACTGATCTTAGTGTTTATTAAATACTGCTTTAGAAATATAAACGAGTTTAAGAACAAAGCTAAAAAGGAAAAGCTAATCCCTACCCCAAAATTTAAAACGCTATTATATCAACAACCAAAGAAGAACTTTGTTATTTCAAAAGATCAGTCTTAAATATTATTAGCCAACACTAAGTTGTCGAAGTTTAGAAGGAATTCAATATGGATTATCCTTATTATAATAGATAATAAGGATTATAAATAATCATCTTCGATTCACCTCCAAGTCATTATTTACTGCCATCGAATTCTCTTAATTTCTTGATTATTAGAACAACGAACTGAGTTTATTTTTTTATCATATTTTATTAATTAATTATTTAATAGGCTTTTAATAGCCTTATTTAATAAGCTTTTTGTAAATATTTTGTGGCAAATTGATATCATGAAATAAAAATTAGTGAAAAGGTGGGAAAGATGTCTTAATCAAGGAAATTTGTTAAAAAGAACAAAAAAAAAATTTTACTGATTCAAAGTAAATTATAACCATTCATCACTAAAAGTCTAAGTTGAATATACTTGAGTCTCAATTGAATTTGTTATATTGGGATTAGTCAGGGATAATCAAACTACTTTTAAATCAAAAGATTTATAAGTTACAAAACTGAACGATTTTTTTTATTAACAGTTAATAATATAAATTCTCAAAAGTCCTCAAGTTTTTTTCATGGTTGATTACATTAGAAAGCAATATACCAAAGTAGATGGAAGGTATTTTTTTGTTTTGAAAGGAAATAGTTCAATATTGTTTTGTTCTTTAGAACAAAACAAAATAATCTAAGCTTGTGGGACAGAGACTTATTAAAGTAAAAGCTTTTTCAATTTGTCTCCCTTAATCATCGGCTCTCTGGAAATTCTTAATTTCTAATGAAAGTTTCTAAGAAAAAGAAAATAAATATTTGATCAAAAAATGTAAAAGAAATATTTTTCAAACCATCTAGATGATGGGATTTTAGAATAACTGCTTCAAATTTATGTAAATATCTCAACTTTTTAGCCTACAAATAATGAACTGAGAATAGAAAAAAAAAATCTTACAATCTATCATTTTCTTTTTATTCTAATACTTTTTTAAATCTTTCATGATTTCTTTAACTGGCTAAAAATAGTTCTAATAGGATTATGTGCACCGTTTTTATTAAGCTTAAAACTAAAATGTTCATCTTTAATAAGCCTTTATCGTTATTTTGCTTTTAAGCAAAGTTAACTTAAATATTTGATTAAACCCATGCATACGAAAGGAGCATGAGAGGATTGGAGGGCGAGAGCATGAGATGAGGAGATTAGGAACAAGAAATTTATATAGAAAGCATCAAAATATCAACATACGTTGTACTTAAAAATTACACTAATTAATAAATATAATTACTTCAACAGCCTGCCATGGCATTAAACTTAAAAATTAAAAAAAAATTTAATTAAGTTTAAAAAATTAAGCTTTAAAAGATTTCTACTGATTTACAAATATTACATTTTTACGAAATTTAATTTGTCTTTACATAAATTGCAATGTAACTGAAAATATAAATATACTGCATCAACTTAAATGTAATCTGATAACATTCATTTATTACTTTCAGTTTACGTATTAAAGGCCTTGATTTTATTAGAAAATAGTAAAAAATGGAACTACGAAAATATGGAAAGGAAAAACTATTTGCAAAGCTATTTTCAAGGCAAAGAGAAAGCATCTGTATGAAAGTTCCTCTTTAGAAACAAGGCACAATATCAAGTCGTCTCATTCAATCCTTGTAGACACAGGGACACATGTCGATAGCTATAACCCGATTATGCTCTCAGTAGGAGTTCCAGACCAATAGAACCAAGGCTTGCAACGGAGGTTTCAAGCTGGTTTACAGTGTATTCCATCCGCCCTACGATGGCTTCATGTCCATCCATGAAAACTGCAAATCTAATAAGAAAATAGTCGTAGTCATGGTGTGTAGGAGTATGTCCGGAACCGAATCACAGCCTCGGAATACCTGAACGGATTTTGAAACTACTTTAATACGAATCTACTTTCATTTCACGTACTTCAGACAGTAATAGTTAAATTTAAATAAATTCTGAACTTCCCCATATGTTTATCTGTCTCCTTAAATGAAGTTTTGCTTAATTTTGCTTTAATGTTTGGGTGAAGAATTAGGTTTGATGTCTGTCTTTCTTTTAACTCACAATGCTCTATTACTGGTTAAATTAATTCATATATTTACTGTATAACTTAATTAAAATGTTGAAATGCCCTTTTCATTCAAATAAAACCAAAAGAGGTATTTCTAAAATTTTTGAAAATTAAATGTAAAAAATTAATAACTGAAAACAAGTATTAAATTTATTATATTTCTTAATTAAATTAACAGAATAAATTCAAAAATTTAATTAAAGAATGCTTACAGAAAAAAATTACGAAAGAAATGCAACTTTGTAGAAAAACAAAGTATAAAAAAATGTCAGTGAAAAAAAAAAACAAAACAAAAAAAAAAGACTGACTTTTTTTTGTAAAAAAACAAACAGAAATATATATTTTTAAGAGTAAAAGCGATTACTGTAATGTAAGTTTTATTATTCAACTCTTAGTTAATGGAAGGGCCTGCCAATTTTGATAACTTGGCATTGGACAAAATCGTAAGGTACCCTGCCCAAATAACGCCACCTTAACATTTAAATTACTGTAAGTCTGGAAATAAGATGTATCGAAACACGAAAATTATGACTAAGAAAGTTTAATTTTCTATTTGAAGCATACCATAATGAAACATATGATAACTTTTACTGGAGGAGTATGAGAACTCAAATAAAAAAGCTTTGCAAACTGGCGTTATTCGGAACACCTGGTCCAATTAACGCCACCTACTTTCTAGTAACTGAACTTATTTAAAATTAAGAATTATTCCATCATTGTAAAAATTATTTGTACAAAATTACAGTAAAAAGCAACTAAATTTGACTTTCTCTAAAAAATAATAAAAAATCACTTGAAATTAACGCAGTATTTCTAATCTGTAGCTAAAACAAAAGAGGAAATGTAAAAATTAATTAATTTTGGCATTTTCCGTTTATAAAAGCAAAATAATAAATAAGATAAAAATCTATATTTTCATGAAACATATTAGTAACTTATAAATGTCGTACGTAACCTAAAATCGTATATGTAGACCATTAACACCACCATGACGTTAAAGCGCTTCTGAGTACATGGATCACATGATACACTTGTTTGTCTACAATTTCCAAATTTTAAAAATAACAGTTAACTTCTCTGCATAGAAGAATCTTCAATAATCAAGAAAAAATATAGTTTTATACAGTTAATCTTTGCTGAACATTAAAAAATCTATATTTTATCTTACGTTGATATAGTAGCAGCCTTTCAGAACCAGTCCTCGACACGAAAAGGTGGAAATATAATTTCACTCGAAAATGTTGGCGGTCTGCTAGTAACTTACTTCAACACTAGATGGCATGTCAATGCAAACTACTTTAGTGCAGTACCGCCATCTCTTATATTTATGAAGAATTAGATAGGTGGCGTTAAAGGTATACATGGCGTTATATGGCTGAGGTACCTTATTTAAAAATTTTAAACTTTCTCTAGGAAGTTCCATAAGGCTTAATTAAGCAGGAAAATATACAATGTTTACCCTGAAGATTTTATAATAGATTATAATAACAATGAATGCCACTATCATTATCGAAATCATGTTTTCTTTTCTTAAATTTTATTTTTTAATAATATTTTTAATTGGAATTAATTTAACAGTAAAATTATTTAATTAAACTTTTACTTTGAATTTCAATGTTAAGAATTGTAAGAATTAAACTTACTCTTTATGTTTGGAACTTTCTTATTATTATTTTAGACAGCCAGATGCCAAATAAACATTTCTAAATTATACGTTATTATTATTGTTATTATTATTATTCGTTTTTAAAATTATTTTTAATTTTTTAAAAATTTAATTATGCCAAGTAATATTTAAAGGAGTGTAAATTAAGAAATGCAGTTTCTGAAAGCACACATTGAATGTTGGTATTTCAAAAATACGAGAAAATTAAGACCTAAAAATGTAAATTTGAGCACGCATACATTTCTATAGAAGTGCATAGCAATAGAAAACGCTTCTTTGTATCGGGTTGAATCCGAAAGTTCATTCGGTCGGTTCGCTTCTACTGTAGATGGCCTTGCGGAGCGTGGTGGGAATCTTTTAAAGAAAATCGCTCGCTTTAAATTTCGCAGAACACTTTTGGCACTTTGAATCAATTACAGCATTCTCTCTACACAAGACACATATTTTTTGAGTGTACATTGCGGTTTTGCTTTTTCAGAAGTAATTAAGCATCACTTTGAAAATACACTTCAGTATTTTCCGTTTTAAAATATTTTTTTAGGAATCTCATTTATATTCCATTAGATTAAAAAGAAATCCTCGCCGTTCAAGGACAGCCTTGTGGTTAAGTCGACAGTCGGTCATATCGTCTGAACCTGGCTTCAAATCTCGGCGTGAGATTTCTATCTTCATCTATATTTGTTTACTTTCTTTTTTTTGCTTCTTTCTTCATCACTTCATCAACGGAAGGCTGAAGTGAATCTGTCACCTCGTGGAGCCTTTGGGATATAACATCAAACGACAAAAGCAATTACATTATGGGATAACTCAACAATAACAATAAGAAATTATCAATAAGTAACACAGTAATACAACATTAGCCAATTTGCAGGTTTCAACTGGTTTTCTAAGCTACAATGATACGATTGCACGGATTAGAAAAAAAATCAACCCAACAATAATGGAAGTACTTTATATATTATCTGTTTGTTTTCAATACAGCGCTTTTTTTATCAATATGAATAGTAAGTAAATGAGAAAAAGCCCTAAATCCATTGTATTTGCAATTCAATCCAATGCAACCAACTACAGCGAAATAAAACGTAACTACAATATCTTTTTAATTAGATATTGTAATTTATGCAAAATTATAGAAGAAATAAGAGATAAAATTTAAACCGATTTTACATTGAAGCAAAAACATTCATTATATATTTTAATGTTAATACCTTGCAATTATTATTAATTTGGACAGCATTCTATAGTTATACCTTTGTATAGCAAGAATGTTGTTATGGAATGTGAGAACTGTAAAGTCAATACTTCCAGTATTTTTAGAAATTTAACAAAGCTATGTCCTTTTTTTAAAAAAAAAAATGCAGCTCAATTACATTTAACTACTACTGTATTCCTTTCATTTCGCCGTAATTTCTATAACTTTAAAATTATAAATTGTTTCAACTATATGTTCCAAGTCTTTTTATATTGAAATTTGCACTAACTATTGTAGTTTTTCTCAAGATTCCTTTCTAAGTAAAACGAAAACGATATTTTACCAGAAGATATTAACAGATCATCAATAATTTGTAGACTTTTTTCCGTTGAAAGTCACATATAGGAAGAAAAATTACGACAATTATTATCAAAAGCAGTGAAAGAAGAGCAAAAATAAGAAAGATCAATGCTATTTCCAGGAGAGAAAGTATGATTGATTGAATAAAACCCACAATTCATTTTATCGTTAGAGAAATTATGATTGATTGAATGCAAGTCATTTATAATTCTTTTTTCTAAATTATCAATAAAAGTATTTTCTTTTTCTTTTAAAGTTTAACTTTTATAATTTAAGCTTTTTTATATAAAAAATACAGCTTCTGGAATAACAAGAATAAAGACTAATAAAAAAAACATGTTTAATATTCTTTCATCAAACTCTTCCTTTTCATGCCATTAAAATAAATCTATTTTAAATACTAAAATGAGGTACGTGGAGTATTTGTAAAAACATGTTCTATTTATAGAAAGCTTGTAATTTCTACTGTTTTTAAAAATAAAAACAGTTATCCAATTTAAAAATAAAGAAGAAATCTGTAAATAAAACAACTTAAAATTATATCTCTTTTTACTTTTTTTATCTTTATGAGACGAACACAATCATTGTCTATTATTTTAATAATAATCAAAAAATGACACCAAATATAACTGGAATTTTACAATTAATTTATTTCTTTTCACTTTATTTATTCACTTGATTATTTAGAGCAATTTAATTTTTCTTCTCTAATTTTCTAAGTTTACCGATTGACTTTACTTTTTAACTTTCACGGTATTAATTACCAAACTTTAAAGGTATTTAAATAAAAAAGTCTGATTTTTTTTTAAAAGGAATACATAAAGTCACACTTTAACTGTTTTTAGTATCGACAAAGTGATAGACATAGATTTGCAAATATATTTTCAAATATGCAGAAAAGCATGGTGAAATTTTTATAAATGTTATTGTATAATCCAATAATTTTTGTAACTTAAAGCCAAATGTTTCATATATAACCCTTTAAAAATCTTCAGAAGCTTCTGGACTATCAGAATATTTTCTCTTTTTTTAATATTAAGGTGATTAAAAAAATCACTAATTAAGGAAATTAAATTTATAAATTTATAATTAAGGAAATAAGATATGAAAGTGAAAAAGAAACGAAACAACTTCAAGTTATTTTAATTATTTACATATATTTACTATGCAAAATTCGAAAACTGTCAGAATTCAAGATGAACACGATTTTGTAATTTGGCGTCAGTTGTCATCTTTAAAGCGACTTAAATGAGGCAATTTGTGCGCGAAGAAAAAAGAAATAGCAGCAGCATACTATTTACTCTTTTAGTAAATTCCATTCTGTTTTTCATTACTTACAAAAAAAAAAAAGAAAAAAAATACAACATCTATTTTAAGCGCGCTAAAAGAGGACGCAATTGTTCTGGCCATCTTCGCAGCACCCATCTTTGTGGTTTGAGGCATTCGCGAGGAAATGGTTAGATTTAAAAGAAGTGCGAGAACATTAAAGAGGTACTGAACAAATATATTCTAGTTGACCTTAACATTTCTATAATTACATTTTTGATATAAGAGAAGAATTCAACCTAAATCTCTAAAAACAAACGTGCGTAACAGTTCATGACATAAAAAGATTAAACACACTAAAAATTATTAAAAAGATTTTAAAAACACTAAAAAATAGTACCGGTTTCTCAATAGCCAACGCAATGAGAAAGCGTAGCGTTGGCAATTGCGAAACCGGTACTATTTTTTAGTGTTTTAAAATCTTTTTAATAATTTTTGGTGTGTTTAATCTTTTTATGTCAACCTAAATCTGAAATTTAGGCATTTGCTATCTGAAAGAACACCTGAACTAAGTAAAAAAAGAGTTCAATGATAGGGTTCTGCATTTCATCAATGCTTTAATTCTCAACTCACATTCGTAAAAGAAAAAAAAAATAAAGCATTGCATTCATTAAAGGTTCGAACCAATGCCATAACAGCGGAACCTGATTTATTCACCTAATGTCAGTAAAGATGACTAATAAGATAGAACAAAAAATCGTTTTCTTTCTATTTCGGTCAGTGATATGTCGTTGGATCGTCTCAATGCTCTGTGGGCGTACATATCATGGACTTGGGCTCTTTTAAGCCTACGGAATGTAGACACGAGAATGAAAAACTCCTGCTTCGACCCCAAGGACGTGATCGGTGTACAATACCTTCCATTAAAACTGTATATTGAGCGACCGTCGAGTTCTCATAAATTTTCTTCCATCTTTTGGCTAAATTCCTTTCGACTCCGAAGTGAAGCCTGTATTGGATCAGCGTATCCTTGGCAACCAAAAATGAGCCAGTCATTTCATCTATTAACAGGCATAACGAGGACAGCTCTAGGGCAAAAGGTAAGATCTTATAGATGAGCCAAAAGAAAGGATAAAATATTAGGTGAAGCCAAAGTTTTTCAGCTTTTTTATTTCATAACAAAAATGCAGAATTATTAGATAGAAAAAACAATAATGAAAAAAAAAACTATGAAAAACAAAGGTCGATAGTGTGCAGGGCAAAGAGATTATGAAAATAAAAAAAGGTAATTTCACTCAAAATTAAAATTCAATCTTGTAAATTGATAAAAAAGTGAATTCAAAAATGGCATTTATTTATATATTCAGAAGTTCCCTTATTGTTATTTAATTGATATCCTGTAAGTCTTCATGGAAACGATAAAAGATCGTTTCTAACTCTTTCATTTACTATATACAAATTTATGTAACAGTTAAATACAAATGTTTAATTTTTTTATTTATTAACACCAAAAAACTTCCTTTAAACAACTGAATCTTCTAGATCTAAAATATTTTACGTTATCCATCATTATGATACCTCTTCCATTAGTTTCCGAAATCACCTATTTTAGATATTGAATTAACTATCGAAGTTGTTTTTATGCACTTCAACTTCAACAACTTTACCTGTAATGAAGATATAATTAAAAAAAGAAGTGATAAAAAAACGCAAAAAATGTAAATCTATACTATAAAAAAATAATGATTTTTAACTCTAAAAACAGAAGATCATGAATAAAAACAACAGAGATTCGCGATAACTTTTTTGTAGAGGGAAGTAACTTTATCAATAGAAAGAATTTTATTGAATTTGCTTCTATCGTGTTCAGTAGCCATTTATGCTATGAAATTGTTGGTAAGAAGTAAACGAGATTCAAGAATTTTTAGCAAACAAATTATAGTATTTTCAAATACAATACATTATAAAGTTTTTCCCAAGTAAATCTTGGAAGATACTTAAATAATATCCGTATTCTTAACAACTACTAAGCTAATATAAGTTATTTTTATCCCATCTTTTAGACTCTTCGTACAACAGAGTGAAGTGTAAGCAGAAATATAAAATCCTCATTCATACCAAAAAAGCCTTCCAGATTTCATTTAATAAAGGGTTGGAAGGATCCTAGCAGGAGGCATAACATGAGAAGAAAAAAATTCTGACCTCTTCTGGGGTTGAACCAAGTATTCTAACCTGCAAATAACCTTTTCTTGATCATAATGACATCATTCCAGTATATCGAGTTAATTTATAATAGGCATTTTGATGGCATTACAGTAAGTTAGCAACAGATCTCTAGAGAGAGTTCGTAGCCTTTTCATCTTTAAGTCATTAGTAAGAGAAATAAACAATTTCCTCATTCATTGGATATAAGTGAAAAAGTTGATTACAATTTACCATGTGTCTGAAGATATTGCCGTCGGTTTCTATTCAGCGAACGCAGAAGATTCTTTGCTGTCATAATATACCGGTGAATCTGCTGCGTTCTCTAAATAATTGCATCCTGAACCTTAAGGCGACAATGTCAAGTGGACCAAATAGTAAAGAGTCTGCTTGTTTACGTTCTTCTTGACAGAATATTTGATTGACTTTCAAGCGAGGAAACATTTGTATTGGCTAAGCTTTTCTATAAAAATCGTTATATATAACGAAAACCGTTTTTGTATAAAAGCGATTTGAGAGCTTATTAAAAATATAACTTTCTTAAAAAAATAATACATTTTTATTAAAAAAATATGTTTATTCTTCAGAATATTATTTCATTTAAGTAATACACTGATTCACTTATGGCTATTAGTTTTGTGCTACTTAGTTCTATTTAAGTATTATAAAATATAATACTCAAATTAAGTAGCATAAAACTATTAGCTGTATTATATAGTACTTATATTAATAACATTTTTTTAAAAATTTGGTAAGTTTCTTATTAGTCTGTATATTTTGTAGTGAAAGTGAATTTGAAAATAAATCACATGAAAACTATATTTCAGCTAATGACTACTATTAGTTATTAGCTGATAATTATTCAAATAAATTATTCGGATAAGTTTCAGAAATAATTTATAGTGAATAGACACAAAAAATAGACATTTTAAGAACAGTGGAACAATGCCTAGAAACTATTTTAGAAGATACATCTTATAAAACCTTTTGTAAGATTATTTCTTGTAAAGTATAAGAAAAAGTATAATTTCTACTAAATCGATACAATCGATCAATATAATTGATTTTGAGGCAGTATAGAGTACAAATTGCTTAAAGAGAGTTTCTATTTCCAAAAATCAAAAAAAGAAGTATAAAGAAATACAATAGATAATGCCCTGAATGTAGATTTGAACTTTTGATGATTTTTTATTTGTCTAAAAAATAGGAAACATTACAGGAAAGAGAAGAAGGCGAGAAAAAGAAAGAGGTAGAGATTTTTGAAAGCCAATGTAAGTCTTCAGTGCTTTTGTTAGACATTATTTCATACACCACTTTTAAGGTAGATCACTTCGTATGATCGATGTGGGCTATTCTTCTTCTGGTTTTTGAGTATGTAGATGAACATTTAGTATTCTGAGAGGTCTTTCCGCGTGTAATATTTCTCGTAGGTGTCTTAATAGGAATCGGAAATGTAGGAGTGTAGTTATAGTCTGACCCTTCATCAATACCAATGACGAAGTGTGCTTTATTGGCATACGTGCCCGCATTAAAACACTTTCTTTAAAAAAACCTCTTCAAGGCTTTTTTCTCCCCCTTTTTCTATGGAAAAAAAAGAGAAGAGGGTGAAAAAATTTAAAGAATTTCTTTCACTCGAGTTCATGAAAGGGATTGGAAACTTCAGATTTATTGTCGAGTTTTCACTGGTGCGGTTAACCTTGAGTCCTTCATCATCGGATTGTAGGAGGTTTCTTCCAAATGCTTGGAAAGATCGTTTTCTATTTCTTTCCTTTGCTCCTAACATCAACAAAAAAATAGCTTTGAAAGAATAGACATCACTTTACGAGAAGTTCACTCCAAATAAACTATAATATTATATTTTATAAGTATTATATTTATAACCAATCAGAATGATCTACATATTACCTTCCAGCGTTATTCACATAACCCACTTACGCATTTCAGTATATCTTTACATTTTATATTTATAACTATCAGTAATTATTAAATTGTTTATTAAATCGTAACGCCAATATAACAACTTCAGTATATTTATAAAAGCGTTCTTTTATAATACTTGAAATTTACCCTCTTTATTCAATTTTGGGTGATGGAGAAAATATACCAGTGCCTAAATCATCCGATAGATAGTCAATTGTGAGACTTAGTGACCAGTAACTCGTTTCATTAAAGAAATAGCGACCAGAAACTCGTTTCATTAAAGAAATAGCGACCAGTAACTCGTTTCATTAAAGAAATAGCGACCAGTTCTTGCTATAGTGCCAGTGTTATTAAGCATTGAACATAAAAGTAATAAACGGCGGATGCCACCCTCAGAATGTGAAGGATTGTAATCATCTCCGCCAAACCTTAAAGTTGATTGTGCAGTAGAGTGGATGTTTGTTATCTGTCATTTAATTTTGCTTTTTTAAAACTGCCTTACGTAATTATGGTAGATTGGTTGCAGGTCAATTGTGGTTAAATTGCTACAAACTTTAAGTTCATACTTTAGACTAAAAGTGATGAAGTCAAAAAGAACAGCAAGAATCTAGCAACGCTTGAGATTATTGTTCTTAATTGCTTCTTTAATGAGTGGCATACATATACAGACGATCCCGACTTATGTAGACTCTACTTAATTATTGCCGAACTTAAGTATAAAGTCCGTAGAAGTTTTAAAAAAAAATGCTACAGTCCTCCAAATGAGAGTTGGCCGGCGGAAGTTTGAACTGCGCAGCCCTTCCGGTAGCTGATCAATTATGTTTTCCTGTCAAAATGGACGACGGCGTCTGTTCTCACTGAGAAAGTATAGGCTAACGTTTAATTATCGGAGAAGTTCTAATTTAGAAAATTACTTGTTTATTTAGAGAATTTCATTTATAAATTATGTCTCTTAGATTTTAGGTTTTGAAAGTATCCCTTCACTGAGGCAAGTATTTCTCTTGCTTGACGACGAAGAGTGCTTCCAGGCTATTTTGCTCCGCTGACATGTTGATAACGCAAAATAAAACTTCTCTCTAACATTTAGCATTATTTCAATACTAATCACTAATAATAAATATTTTAATGATTTATACAATTCCCTTTTGATAAGTAATCAGCGACTAGCAGAATGGCAGATTCCTGTCAGAAGATCAGACGGAAGTGCCTGACCAGACTAATCGATGCTACATGCGCAGATCTCACAAAAACAGGGCGGCCAACTCTCATTTGGAGGACTTTTGTAGTATTTGTGGAATTTATAATTAACAATGGCTGGTGAAAAGCATGCAAGTGATAGAAAAGCTAAAGGCGAGCCACCTCTTAATTTAATGTTTATTCTTTAATATAACTGTTTTTATTGTTACGTCTTTGTAACACACTAGTATAGGGTATGCTGCTAAATACGTACATTTTGGTTTACGTAGGCTTTTATAGAACAATCCATCTGTTATACGTAGGTCAGGGAGTGTCTGTTCACACAGATCCCAGTACACCAACCAAATGAAATTCTTTTCCCTGGAGAACAGTTCAATAAACAAAAGCAGAATTGTAGATGTGCAATTTTTCAGAAAGAGAATTATTACATAAGTAATAAATAAAGAAAATAAATTCAATCTAAAGACCTACTGTAAATATTATAATGTCATTACAGTAATCCAGTGCGCCTTTACAACAATACAAAACTTTTATATATTGCTGTATGTGTTAGTAATTTCATTATTTTCAACTTTCCATTTCTACTAATACGATAATGTCATTAACAAAAATACTGACCATATGTGTTAGAGAGATCTAACGTTGATCGTAAGATGTTGAGAAATAACTATGGAACAATAACTACGGATATCATGAAAAATCAAGTGCATCTGTATGATCTTACTGTGCATTACTTATTTCGTCTAGCCTATTTTATTTCTAGCCTAGTCTATTTCGTATATGTCATCTAGCCCTAAGCAATCCTTCCTGAACTCAAGCAAGATATGCTAACCACTGAATGTTAACTTAACAATGTTAGCAAATATGCTAATAGGGCTGTGCTAGGTATATGCAAGCAAGATTGAGCAAGAAATAAGAAAATTCTTCCTATTCAGAATAACAACTGAGTTTTACTGTCGCTATAATCTGTGTTTGTTGCAATTGTCTGCAATATGTACACAAGCAAAAGCAAACTTATCTCCGATCGTAGCTTGGAATAAATATGGAAACAAATAAGTAATGCAGGAAAGTATTCCACAAGGTATTATCCAACCTTCATTTAATTCAGTGCAACAACATATGAACGAAGAGATTGAACAGAAGAGATGAAAGAGGAGCCAGGTATTTTTGGATAGGTAAGAACCCCTGAAAAATCTGAAGAAGCTGAAAAAAAAGAGAATTACAATTTCATGCAGAACCAAATAAGTTTCAAGAATAAAATTAAATGAATTTTTTTTTTGAGAATTAGTTAAAAATGTTAATCACAAATGACTATTACCACTTCAATTATAATTACTATTAATCTTAAATACATTAATTATCATTTTAAAAATAAATCTTGCATTTTTCATTGGCAATCATTTTTATTGTCCTACTCTTTATAATTTGCTTTGTCATCCAACAGGGAAACCATTACGTAGATAAGGAGAATAATGTTTTTAACAGCAATCATCATATTTCTCTTTATATTTCATTATATTACACTTAGTTGTAATAGAAATAGCAGTCTTTTACCGTAAGTAGAGTAACTTTAGGATTCAAGGCTTAATATTAAAAAAAAGTATATTTAAAATGTAACATTAAATCGGATTAGATATAATCTTCTCTAACCAATATAATCACAAACTTTTTATTTCTAAGAGCAATGAAGTTTTAAGTTTTACCGCACGAATGCATGATCTCAAATATTTTATTTTAATGATCTGACAAACTGCAAAGTAACAAACTTTAATAGAAATACAGAAAATATGCGTCGTTGATAAAAATCTATTCTCTATATATCTCGAATACAACTTTTCTTAGAAAGGTTAAATTTTTACAATAACAGTGATAATTATTACTATAACCCAATCTGTTCTAAGGAACTCGATGAAAAGATTAGTTTCAGATTAATAATTTTCATTTATAATTAGAGTGTTAATTCATTTGACTGCGGGCTAAAGGAGCCGGGTTTGTTCCCCTCAGTGATCGATGACTTTCCTTTAGTCTGATTTTTCTTTCTCGTCAGACTGTCCCTAGGTCTAACCCTACTCTTATAAAATGGGTATCGGAGGCTGAAGTTGGGCGGGCATCGGCTGACCACTCGACCTCAACTTAGACCGAACTCCAGGAGCCTTATCTTCCTCACTTTAATTCTGTTATTCTAACAATAAAAAAAAAGAACATAAAATGTTAAGATTGATTAATCTTAATTAAGATTGATTAATTGCAGTTCTCTGCTATAAGAATCAAATATCTTAGAGCCTTTTTCAGGATCTGATCACTGCCACTGGAGTTCCTTTGAATAATTGATAGGTAAGATATTTGTGACAAGTTCGAATCGTCTTTTCCAATTTCCTTTCAATTGGCACTCGTCAAATGCGGTTTCGCGCCACTAAGCAGCGAAAAGAACCAGCGCCATTAAAACGAACTATTTGTGGTTATATAATGGATTCAAATTGGTTAAGCGGCGCTGTGTATGTCCCACCGAACAGATAAGAAAACCACAAACAGCTGAATAGTGTTTATCCTCGCTTCAATATCCCTCTCCTGCAGCGCCATGGATTCTTTCCAAATGTCTTAGACTCAGTCAAGAGGAAGCATCCCCTGTTTTTCTTCGAGAGAATCTTCAAATATTGTTTTCCTTGGATTCACTGAAACTGGAGACAAACGAATAGATATGAAAGTTTTGAGATGACAAAGAATTTCTTTAATATCTAATCGCAATAGGCTGCTTTTCGGAGATATTGTTACTATATATTAACAGTAATTAAACAAAAAAGAAACCGGGACAAATTATTGATTGCAGTTAATATCAATTCATGAAAAGGTAATAGATAACAAGGGCCTGTGCACTTCAATTTTTATTACAAATAATAAACGAAGATTAATCAGGAATTTACAATATCTTGTCAACATTTTCAGGATATTTTCCCATATCAAAATAAGTGACCTATTTTTGATAGGACATTTGGTTGATATAACCGTTTCACATGTCTATGCCGGAAATATTTGAAAAACAGCAAAAGTAATGTATATCAAGAAATGTATATCTTTTAATGAATGAATTCCAAAATTGTTTGAAATCGCTGCAATAGAAACATTTTAAACGATAAAGAAGGATAATGAAAAGCCAAGGCTTAAAAATATATTATTGATATAATAGAAGATGTTAATAATGTAAGAAAAGAAAAACTTCAATGCAAAGAATAAAAAAAGTAAAATAATAAATGGAGGAAACTGTCTCATAAGTACTATCTCATATTAACTGTTATCTTTGGGTTAGTAAACTGCATCTTCAATATATGTTGTTTATTTATTTTTTTACAGTCTATGATATATATTTACATTTTAGATCAAGACAATAATAAAGTAACACTTTTTAAACGACACAAATTTGAATAAAATGGATGTTTGCTTTACATCTGAAAAATTTTAATTGGTTTGCTGTATTTTACGCTTGAAATTTCTCTATTAATGATCATAAGTTAAACTTGCACTTAAGTTTTCTAAAATATTTTTGGAAACAATAAATTTATTGTTATCAATGATGTCTTTAAAATGAGTTTTTTTTTATTGTATGCTAAATATTCCGACATGCATATTAAATCAATGGCACCCAGAATTATAGAATAAATTACGAATTCAGAGAATTCCGTAATTTGTTAAGTTGTTAATTAATTCTCTTCCTTGAAATTAAGTAATCGAACATAAACCTATTTCTAAGCGCAAATCTCACCAAATTCTAAAGCAAAATCCTATAGCTGTTTATCGTTCTGCAGATTTTTCCAAAATTTTTAAAACCGTAAGAAAATGTTAACACAAAGAATGCTAGATATGGGAAAGAAAAAAAAGAGGTTATTAAGATCCTGTCTGAAAAGATATTAAGGTGATCTGTTCTCCATGTCCTTCGAGACCCGGAGGATTCAAACAAAACGTCTGTCTCGACGCTCAGGCGGATGAAGTGCATCCAAAGAAGAAAGGTCTAATGCTTAAATTCTCGCTTTCTATGCTTGTTTGTTGGCAGCGCAAGGAGTAAAAAAAAGCATCCGTACTCCAAGACGAACAGGTTTAAATTGGGAACCCATTCACTGATAGCTCTATTCATCTACAATACTGCGAATCTACCAGTTCTTATATCGATAATGAGCTCATTTTAAGAAGTTTTTACTTCTCTTTTCAGTCGAGGAATATTTCGAAGAACTTACGGGAATAAAATCCATTCTTCGAGATTCATGCGTTTGAAAGCATTATACCTTTCTGGATGTTTTTCCCGATATTAATTTAGTACTGGTTATTGCTTGAGGTTATTCAATCTAATATTTAGTAATTAATTAATAAACATTGTGCTTTTTCACTTTATTGTTTTATTAAGGATATCCGTACAGCGACTCCGAAGGCATGTCTTTTCCTTTAGAATTTTTCTTTTTGTGTATTGCTATTGATCAGAACTTGTGAGATGTCTGACAAATGCTGATCAAGCAGTGAATGTCGAATAGTTTTTGATTCATTCGATTAACAAGATTTTCTTTATATTAGTTCTTATAAATAAAGAATAACTTACTTATATGCTGTAACTTTTCGAATTTTCTTTAATCACTTTTTCTTTACCTAGCTTGGTACTACATTATAACATTAGAAAAAGTTTTGCAACTGAAATTTGAATAATTTGAAAAAAATTTGGCATAAATGCTCAAGTGGTATGCTCAAGTGTCATTAAAATTTAAGCAGTTCATTACTTTTTCAAAAATTCCACAGTCAACAATGTATTTTCGACTCATATGAGAACATGGCGCTTGCTTTGAGTGTTGGTGTGACTGCATCTTGGTGTTTCTTTCTATGCATCCATTTTCCAATCGAGCAATTTCTCTCATGCCACATTTTTAATTATTATCAACAGTCAAGACAGCCAACTGACGCTTCTCACCAATCACGTGCTTAAGACAGTTGAGAAGTAAGAACAATATTGCGATGCAAATTTAACATACTGAACATTCGAAAAGCTCAATCCCGAAAACGGTTTCAAATAGTTCATATAATTTTTTTTCTTATAATTACCAATACTATTAAGATCTTTCCTTCTGGGGCACACTGTACAAAAGCAAAGATTTTAAATTTTATGTTCATTAATTAATTTTAAAATCTTTATTTATAATTTGTTTGTGATTTTAGGTTAACAGTACTTCAGAAGGAAAGCTAACTGTTTTATTTTACCGAATTATTTTTCGTTTCAATTTTGACTAAATTGGATGTCAGTCAAAATATCTACAATTTCTTAACTGAAAGTCACTAAAGCTCAACAAATTTGATTAAAGTTACGATTACAGCCAAGAGCGTAATTGATTTGTAACAACATTGAGCCTTAAGCTATACTTTCAATACTAAACCTCAATAGTAACAGTAAAAAACAATTAATTTTAGATATTCTTATTGGCTGCAAATAAGTTAAAGAAAAATTATCTTGAAAAATAATTATTTTCTTTCATTGAACCTGAAATTCTTTTTAATAAGCAGTAGATAAATTTAATTTCAAGATTCAGGATTTTTAGCTGATAATGTCAAAGTACATTCAATATTTTCATTAAAAATCTGGGAGCCTTTTATAAAAAAGAAAAGAATAATTTATTCTATTTGTCTGTTTTTCATTTTTCACGTTATGAATAAAACGAAAAAATCAAATTTGAAATTATCTTATACATAACAATAGCAACACATTCCTGCGACTTAACTGTAAATATACATTTAAATTAAAAAAATTAACTGCATTTTCATTCAAAGCGGAAATAATTATAGGAAGAAGAAACCTCGAGAGATGCAGTAGAAACTGTAAGTTAGTTTGATGTTATCGCAACCCGGGTGGTGTGCTGCGTCTGCTGTGAAACTGATAAGAACATCAACATTCAAGTATGGAAGTTCCGAGTCAAGGCCTTTCTTCTGCTTGGAGAAAGTGCAATTTGTAAAAGAATCGCACAAAGTTACCCT
>JAFIDM010009631.1:320543117-320646807 GCA_023159025.1 Thereuonema tuberculata | reverse complement strand
TTTGTAAAAGAATCGCACAAAGTTACCCTATGTTTCTAACAGAATCAAACGGGATATTTTAAGTAATTAGAATTATTAAATTGTTGAATATGAATCAATAATGATCATTTTTGCACAAAGATAACATTTTGCCCTTAATGTTTACAATTGTATAAGTTTAATAAAACAAAAAAAGTTGAATTCCAGAGGATGAAGAAAGTTTTTCTTATCCTCTCATAACCTGATGAAGTTTTCAATTATACGAAAACGAAATATTGTGGAATAAAGAAGGAATGTTAAGAAGATTTTTCAATGTATATCAAAAAAAACAAAAAACAAAAAAAAACTGCGACGTGACTCGCGGTCCCAAGAAAGATTATCCTTACAGATTAAGAATCACTGCTTTACAAGAAACAAAAAAAAAATCGTTATTGTTTAAAAAAAAAAAAAAAGGTGGGCCGGATCGTCCAGTGGTGTATGCATTAGTCGCAGGCAGAGGGTTTCTTTCTGGGGATTAAGGCGGGCGAGATTGATCACCCAATCTTATTATTATTTCTTTATTATTAGTTGTTTTTTTTAATTTTGATGTGCCACTTATAAAAAAGATATTTGAACTTGCATCATTATTAATAAGTTCAATAAGCTTATATATGCATGAAGAATTGCGTATTAAGTTAAAAAAAAGTATTTATTTAATATGGCTTGTAGAAATTATAAAAGTTTTTATCTTGAAGCATTAGAACAAAAATGTACCTCAAATCTCTTTTTGTATGTAAACTCATATCAGTTCTCAAAATAAGATTCATCACTGAACTTTTAGATTGCTTCACTGCAAAGGAAATTGTAGAAGATGAAACTTGCATTATAGAGTATAGCTTTTCGAAATTAAATAGTATAATTCAAATACTCTTTATTGGTTTGAAATGACGTAAAGAAAACTTCAGAATTGCATTTTCTTAAAAAATAATTAAGCTTTCATCGAGCCAAAACTTCTTATTAATAAATAAAAGATATAAATTTAATTTTATGATCCAAGAACTGCAAAATCGATTACGACACTACTCCGAATTTCTTTTGATAGTAATAGAAATTCCAACAAAAACTTGTATTTCTAAAAATTTTAAATTTGATGTCTAACACGCCAGAATGGCAAAGTCGTTGCTTAGTCATGATTTTACCGGAAAAAGTAGTTTAATATGAAAAAAGAAAATTCTGACTTTGAATCCGATACTTTATATTACAAATAATTTTCACAGAAAGCTTTTAAGAAAGGCAGAAAAGAGATTAAAAAAACTTCTTAAAAAATATAATTATATATATATTTATATATATAACTTCAGAGAAAAGAATTGCTGAAATAGTTGCTAACTTAACTGATCAACTTGGAAATTCTTTATTCTAAATTCTGGCTCGTGATTATTCTTCAGGTTTTTTTTTTTTTCCTTATTAACATTGTATGAATCCAGTAATTTATTTTTCGCCCAAATTGCATTCGACGACCTTTAAAGACAACATTATCACCGTGAGTTCCAAGTGGTGTTTACTGATTGGCTTTGGAGATAGGGCCGCTTATCCCTTGGACTGCGTCTCCAAGGCAGTAATCAGTGCTTGAGGTCAGAAAGGCTTCGTTTCGTCCCTCGTCTGATCTTGAGGGTATTGTGAGGAAAGGGCGAGAAACTGCTCATTATCAATGCGCACGACACCCGGTCATCAAATAGGCCATTACTTCCTAGTCACGTACAGACCTACCGCTTTCCACCACGCGTCGCCCTCGGCAGATGACGTCAGCCAGAACGTAAACCTGCCCCTTTGCGACAGAAGATTTGATTGGAGTTGTCCACTGACAAGTCAAAGGATTTCCAACATGTTGCTGTTGCAGAAACAGCAGTTCAGGATGGACGCAACGTAAGCATGTGCAGAATTACTGAAAGGCAGTGTGAATAAGAATGGGTTTCGAGAGGGCCAATATAATATTTTTACTAAGAAATTTCGCGACCTTTAGATTCTGTCCGATTAAAAAAAAAAAAAAAATATAAAATAAGATTCATACTAGTATATTATAACATATTAAATAGATGTAGCATTTACCCCTAAAATTCAACCTTTTTACTATTTCTAATTTTTTATCGTTCTTGCATCATGATAAATTATTTGAAAATGATTATTATTTAATACTATTTAATTAAAAAATGCATTTTTGTCTTACATTCCATTTTCTAATTTTCAACACTTTCTACCTCACTCAAAAGAAGCCCTACTCCCTCTTTTTAACGGTTCTACAATTATAAGTTAATTTTTTCTTTCTTTGTAGCAATATTTTGATCTGTAAAGTAGTACTTTTAGTAATTCCACATAGTCTTTGAACTTTAGGTTTTTCCATTACATTTATGTAGATTATGTTTAGCCACCTTTATTAGGAACAGAAAGATTATCATAACAATTAGTCTATATGTGTAATTTTTCTGTAATAATTTTTGAACCGCTAGGTGTATCTTTCTATAACTTAGAATGCTTATTGATGGACCATAGATAAATGTAACTTTTATATTTGAAATATTTTCCTAATGGGTCCTTTTCGAGAAATTAGCACGAGAAGGCGACAAAAAGTTCCAAAGAGAGAGCATTAGAATCTTAATAATTAATTATAACCTATTTTATTATTTTAAACAATGAATGTTAATCTCCTTATAGCTAAAATGTTAACATGCGATTTTGATACGATTGGAGTTAATATGATTGGGACAACGTAATTAAGAAATTTTATATTTAACTAATCGTTTTTGCAGAAAATGCTAAATTTGTACTGTTTGTATTTGGCAGATATTAGAATTGGAAAATAAGCTTTTCTTTTTTGGAGTTTTCATAACGTAAAAAAAAAAAAAAAATAGGAAAAAACAAAAACAAAATAAAACAAGAGAAACTCAAAAAATTGTAAGAAAATACATTGTGTAAAGAAAGTATGCTATAGTGGTTGGATCTTCTGATTTATTTTTGAACACTGCAAAGATTTGATTATATTATTATTCATTTTAATATCGAACACAATACCTATTTTATAACACCAATTTGATAAAAATGTCGGATAGTTTATATGTTATTGATTTCTGAGATTTTTTTAATATTTTTTTAAAAATCTATACATGTTGTTTCCGAAATTATGTTACAGAAGAATATGGTAGATAGAGGACACCGAAAACAAATAAATTGTCCGGTCTTGCACCAATACGACGCTACAGTCGTTTTAGTGTTGGGGCTGAATGACAATCACTCATGCAGGGCCATTGCCACCTGCCTATTTGGAGTGTTGTGCATTAGAGAAGATTCAAAATGACGCCCCTCTTGCTCTACACAATAGTGGCATCGCCGGAGCATTCACTGCCTCACTCGTTCATATATATATTCATCTACGAAAGCCCAAAGCCATACTCACTTTCCAAAGAAACAAAGATTGCATTTTAGATTTATTTAATTATAAAATGAAAACGAGTCGTCATAATGTAAAATAAGTGCTAACATTTAATGCATGCGATCATAATTAATTAAAATGTTCATATATGGAAGGCAATGGTATATGGGCACTTGGTTTATTTCATTGGATGTAATTGGTGTGAGGAAGATTTGATGAGATTCTTTTCTATGGTGCCATGACACTGACTGCATTCTTCCACAAAGTCATATTGACAAAGTTCTTAAGATAGTACAACTCTTGGATGACATAATTCCTCTAATATATGAAACTCAGCAACGAATAGAAACCGGTATTCGAAAAGCTATAAAATATTAGGCCTAGACTGTTGAAAAATACTTATTATTTTTATTAATATCTCCTCAGTAAATTCTCTGAAATTATTAGTCAGTGGAGGTATTACATTAAAATTTCCGAAATTGATGAAAGTGGAAACTTTTTATTCCATTTCTTAGAATTGTTTCAAGGAAACATAAAAGTTTTTAATGAATCCATTATTTTTTAAATCATTTATATTTGGTTGACCAAAAAATTCGTTCGGTTTTTAAGTAAAAATAAAAGACACATTTTCACTTGTCACCAACAATTTTGTTTAACAACATCTTCAACGGTTGGTTCTTCTATCTTTTGCCATTTTTCAAACAACTTAATAATTCCATCTTTCCACAACCTTTTATCTTTTTGAGCAAAAAATGTGGCAGTGAATTGAATTTTTTTCCGTTTTGTAAAGACCGAAATAAACGGAAATCCTAAGGTTCAATGTCCGGTGAATACGGCGGAAGAATCAGAACTTCCCAACCAAGCTGTAACAGTTTTTGCCTGGTCCTCAAAGAAACATGCGGTCTTGCATGCTTATTGTCTTTCAACTTCAATATTAAATTTGCGACACACTTTTTGGCGAACCTAATTCATAATGATGAAGGTTCTCTTTAAAAAAAATGAGTTTATCTCATAACTAATGTTATTTAGTTCATAATATTCACATTATAATAGAGTTAGTTTCTTTATTCTCATGACGAACTTTATTCCAGTTCAAACAATTTAGTAATGACGAATACGCGAATATTTTGAAACCGAACCTTTAGAATTTATCTTAAAATATCCTTTTAAATTACTCGATATTTAAATTCCTTGGCTCTAAAAACTACGTGTAGTACTTAGTACTAAATTTACTTTGAGTTCCCATAACAATTCGATTTTTCTTAAGATATATCTCTGATGTCGAGGTACAAAAAAAAGAAATGAAAAAGAATGTCTATCTATTCATCTGTCTATCAGCCATACAAAATTTAAAAATATGATTTTTATGAATTATGAATTTGTAATTGCTTCTTCTTATATTCTGATATTAATTATAGCTCTTGGCACAAATCCAAACCAACCGTTTTCTTGTAAAAGAAAAAAAGACACATCATTAATACTTCAGGGCAAATAAATCTTCCCTTTCAGCAATTTCTATGCTGCGAATCTGACGAAGATGTGGAGGGATACAATCACGCCCAATGCACTAATGATGAATCTTTAGGACTCTTTGAGCGAATTTATTTGGTTTCTTTTTTCCTCCAGCCTTCTATTCCTCAAATGGAGCACCAGAGAGAAAACAGTATTAACTTCATCAATAGACTGACTTTGATAACAGAGAAAAAGAAGTTTTATTTTCAGAATGGGAAATCGAAAAAAAAGCAACGTTCACCGCAATATCATATAGTGTTAGAATTTCAATTTAACACTTTTCCAAGGACGCATAAGATTCAGTCATCCAACAAGTCACAAATTCAGAGTGCATTTATTTTTGCATAATTGAATTTCACTCAATATCTTCCAACCTAAGAACTTCACGTCGTACGCTGTAATAAGCGGGAACACTTCTCCTAACTTAGGGTTAGGAACTCGAGAGCAGAGGAATATTGGAAAACTTCGGAAAATATTGGGAACAAGGCCATTTGAAAAGCATTAAGGTATTATTAATTTCAACTAAACACAAAAGAAAGCCTTTATTCTGTCGAAGAAATTAATGCAGTCTTCTTGACAACATGACACACTAAAGCTGAAAGGATTCAGAGTGGGAAAGATTATCTTCTGAAAAAAAAAATAGAAACAGTTTTCATTCCCATCATAATAAAAGTTTGTCTTGAAAGAACATATATAAAAAATACTGTATAATTCTTTTTGGTCTAGATATTATTGGTCCTACGATATAAATGGATGTGTTCTGATGTAAGAATTTAAAAATTATGCGATAAATGTTGTCAATTCATGCTTTTCAACACAGTACAAAAATTATTGCTTGTATTATCTCAATACTAAAACAGAATATTTTTAGGGCAGTGGATTGTTCTTTGATCCTTTGAATTGAAATGGATTTCAAATAAAGATTCCCCATCCATTTCAAGTTTAATACATCTAAGATTTTAAAATTGATGTAGATTCCAAATTTGAATTGTTAAACATTATTTTATCTTCAGCATAAGTATGGATTTAATCACCTAGAAGTCATATGAACAGTTTTTGTCATTGATGAATCTCAGTTGTTTAATAACTAAAATTTAAAGTATTTTTAAAAAAAGAAGGCCTTATATGGTCATTATGTACCGATCGATTTTGTCTGGAATAAACGTCACCAGTCATGACGTCATCAACTTGACCTCCGAGCAGTCAGTCCATGATGGCGTCGTTTTGTGATCGCATAAGCGTGCCCAAGAAAGGACAAACTTTGCATAGCCAAGCAAGGGGAATAGTGTGGAACGTTTTTAATTAAAATAACATAAATATGTATTCTGTAGAAAATATCAAAACCAGAATGTTTGCGTAATGTTTGTAAGATTCAGTTACGAATTTTAGCAACAGATGGCGCTGTTACGTCCTGGAAACATCAATCCATAAAGCAATTACGTCATCAAATGCTCTTCTTTTATGAACTGAAATGTAAGCATTAAGGAGTGAGATATTATTTATAAAGAAATTATAAATTTAATTAGTTAACTTTTACTTTTGATTGTATTATGTAGTTCAAAGCTAAATACTCACAAACATTAATACTTCCTAATTGTATTTCTTTTCTTTTACATTTTAAACATGAACATCATTCATTTCTTAGAAATCTATCATCATCATCATCACACATATATATAGTTTTCAATTCTGTATGTGTATCCCTCTCTATGTAACAGATCAGAAAGCTGCCCTGCAAGTCTCACATCTACTGCAGAGCAAGATGTAGTTGTCGTCGGATGATCAAAGTGATGAATGAAACTATCCTGCTGAGTTTTCTCACATTCTCACATTTTCCGGCCTGTCATCTCATCATCTGAGCCTGAAAAAAGGATCAATTGTGATGCTCCTTCGCAATCTCAATCCGAAGGAAGGATCTGTAATGTAACACGATTGGTCGTTAAGAAGCGTCATCGCAATTTCATTATGGCAGAAGTGCTTTCGGAATGCGATAGAGGTGATATCGTCACTATTCCCAGGATCGATTTTCAACCGAGTAATATCAATTTGCGATTCAGGTTGAAACGCCCTCAGCTCCCAGTAAAGCCCGCATCAAACCTTCCAATCAACAAATTCATTTACGCTCCAAGCAATGGATTCATTTTAATTTTCTATCTGTCGTAATATATAATTAATAATTACAATATGAAATATTATGTTACTATTGAGTAAAATTACTAAATTCATTTTTTTCTTACATTCTATGAAAGTAAACGTCAAAATTGATATAGAATATATAAATGCAGAAGGCTTGATAACTGTGGGGGAAAATATTTATTCTTAGATTGCATTTCAATAAAACTGTAGATTTAAATTATTGTTTTTTTTTATCTTTTTTTACTTCTAGAGAAATAAAACTTGGCAGCTTTTGAGAATTGGTTTTCCTACATATCCACAGCTGCTTAATTTAATTTTGCTTATGCCTAGGGACGATTTAATTCTGGCTGACTATTGGGAACTCACCCCAATTACAAAGATCAGCAGTAAGTCAAAAGCTGACAGTAATAATATTTATCTTACATAATGAGTCCGTCTTTTCATCAGCCCTTGGTCAATGGACTCCCTGAGTTGCTCGATCCAAGTCAGAAAAAATAGCAATTCTTAGTGTGTCTTCATTCATGAGAAAAGAAAGGAGACGCAAGACAAAGTATCCGTTATGCCCACAAATGGGAGAAAAGTGAAGTTTTTCTTCTTCTTTTGACCCTTCGCTGCGCCACCCTTCGGCTGTCGAGACGGAATCAAAACACGCTGACTATGCAGGAAAGAAATCGCTCAAGCAAAAGATCTTTTCGTTATCGCTAGCTGAGGAGTTTAGGCCTAATGGCGTGTAATTATTTCTCATGGGCCAAGAGCTGCAGGCTAATGTTCACGATTATGAAATCATAAGACATAGTTATCTGGTTCTTAATTTCTAAGAACAAGGACGAAGCAAGGCGATGTGCTCTGCGAAATCACTGCCAGTATCTCCCGTCAGACTGGCTTTCTTTCTTTTCCGTCTTTCTTTCGTTCTCTGTACTGTTTTCTCTTACTCGGGAATTTACGCCATGGGATGGCCAACGTCACACTGCGCTGCTTATCTGAGAGAGCGCTTTAAAAGGAATGCAAGAAATTTGCATACCGTTTGCTGTGATAACTAAGTATTCGTGAAATGTGAAGATTGCTTCACTGCGACCCCTCAGCTAATAATATTTCTTGACTTCTCTACGAATGCATGCATGACTCTCCCCAATAGAACAATGCCCGTCTGACTGAACGGAATTCTAATGTCGTGATCGTAAATGTCGCAGTACAAAAGAGAAATAACAGAGGTCTGTACGAAGATTGGAGAAATCTTTACCGAAAATGTCCTTACAAACTCTAACTGGACAATTAGACTCTATAACACATGTTGCCCGTAAACTATAAGACTAACACTGTTATGCTAATAATAGGGTAATGAAGTGATGTCTCAGTGCCTTAAGCGATAACCGAACCTGCATTGCAGTCTTTGAAAGAAATAGTCAAAGAAAGTTGCAATTTTTCCTGCAGATATTTTTCTCAACCAATTCAGAAAAAAATAATGAAGATGGTCAAGGACTACTCTGTCCCAAATAAAATATAATGAAAACAAATACACGTTTCTTATAAATATTGACATGAGAAGAATTTAATGTGGAAAATAAAAAAAAATAACGTAATAATGCGAAAACCAGAATCCTATTACATTAAGCAAAGAAATTCAATATTAAATCTGAAAATATTATTTTATAATATTTACATTTTCGGATTTAAATATTCCTTCGAAAGTAAATTCAACAGTCTTCGAAAAGATTAAGGTTAATAAGCGAATAACGATAAGGTAAGTTGATTTAATTCGAAAATTTTCATATGGGAGATTTCCACTTGACTATATTAAAAGTAGTTAGAGAAAAAAATTCCAGAAGTTTCTATAGTAACATCCCAATTCAATTACGATATTAATTTATTATTGAAGATTATATTATTATAGCAAAAAGTAGATAAGTCAAACTGGTCATTAAATTAACTTAAATTGTTGTAAATTGAAAACTTAATTTTGAGGCAATATTAATTAAGGAGCACTTCCAAAGCTATGATATCTAAGTTAAACCTTTGATGCTTAATATCAAATTTGAGCAAAGGAACACAAATATTTTAAATATTTTTTTTTTAGATAACAACATAACAGGTAAGAAAACAAAACAATCTCAACTACTAAACATTTTGATTTGATATTTATAATTTATTTTACGAAAGTATAAGTATTTAAGAAAATAGACTTCCTCAGGAAGAAGTTACAGGGTAAGCTCTTTGATATAATGAAAGAAGCTTACTATTTTATTAGTTTTATTACAGATAAGGAAGTCTTAATCCAGAACTTACTTCTTTATATTAGCCTAACAAAAATCTGTAGTTCAACAAAAATATAAAGAAGACAAAGCTCTATTAACCCAACTAAATTTTATGTTAGTTTAATGACACAATTTGTTCTAAACAGGTTTCAAACATGCATTAATAATGCAGAATTTAATCAGTTAAAATGAAATTAATCAACATATCGGATTAATGTTTCCGGGTGAATATATCATGCAAGGGTTTAGCATTCTCATTTTTTTTTTTAAATTTGACGATTAAATCGAGATATTGATAAAAGTGATTAACTATCAAATCCGAGGTTTGAAATTCAGTGAACTACTCATTTAACCATTAACATTATAATGAATATTAAATAAATTTGAAATTTATAAAGGAAGCTGTTTAATAACCCTCTGAAATATTTTATGGAAATCTATTATATTAAATAACTACAATAATATAAAATATAACAAAAACAGAGTTTTAGAAAAAAAAATTGAGCTCCATTTTATTTAGAGAACTGGAAGATTATTAAGATCAAAGTTTTAATATCTGCTGTATTATGGTTTTGCGCAAATTATTAAATCATTAGTAATTACACTACTTCATTATCAGTTATTGGAATAACCATACACGGCCAAAAACCTATAATAATAGCAGTTTATCTTGTAAATTTGTCTATAAAAGTTTAACGTTGTTAACGTTTACATTTTTGCGTTGTACGTTGCTATCTCTCATGAAAATTATAGATAGTAACTATGTTTCCTGAAAAGGATTATTTCAACAGTTACTAGCATATTTAAGTGTAGTAAAATGTAATAAAATTTTCCTGTAGTAAGTTATAGATAGTTTCTTTGAATTTCTCATTTGTAGTTCCTATAATAAGAGAATTTGTTTTAGAATTTAACAAGAACGATTCAACGAATCACATTAATTGTTAATTGGTTTCTGCTTACAAGGGAAGTGCCTGACCTCGAACGCTGAGAACCGCACGAAAATGTCCTTAGAATATAAATCGCTCATGCCAAAAACAGTGGTTTGAGTCATTCCCATGCAAAACTCAGCTGTTGTCTGCTAGCGCCATTCGACGGTGACATATTGTACCTGCACTAACAAGTACTTAATCTAGTAGTGCGAATAATATAAATGCAGTAGGAGGCCGTCTTTTGGAGTGTTCGGTTGTGGGTTATAGTGTAAACAGTGTACTTCGGTATCATGAGGCGAATTAATCCCAAGAATGTTGTCAAAATGTTATAGGCAAAGTTGCGACTTGCTGAATATGGAAATGTAATCGGAGTCGAGGATGTGGAGTTCGCGAATATGTTATATAGCATAATAATTCAGAAATACAATGGGGATGACCCAGAAATACATGAAGATACGCTGGATAGATGTAGTGATTTTGATGGATAGGAAGAGCCCGTACCTGAAGTTGGCCTTCCAGCAGTACAAGACGTTCATCTCCAGAGCAACAGGAACCTTCAAGTCACTGAGTACGAACCATGTCCACCCAAATTGTCGAAGCCCAGTGTATTACAAGATATTGATGACAACATACTTGGAGAACATTTATGTAGACTATTACAATCGTGGCTTCCACTGTGGTGATCATTCAAATGTCTCTCATGGTAAGATGTGCAGTTTTGCATGAGCATGACTCATAACACTGTTTTTGGCGTGAGCGATTTATATTCTAAGCACATTTTCGTGCGGTTCTCAGCGTTCGAGGTCACGCACTTCCCTTGTTAGATAAAAATACATGGATGAACAGTTCTCCATTGCTGCAGATAAACTACGATTGCTCTCTGCTATTGTGCATAACAGTTTCTAGAAGGAAATAAAAACATAATAATACAACTAAAAAGAGTCATTCTATCAATTCACTGATATTCAACTTTAAATTCAAATTACGTTGATGAAGTCTTTAAGATTACTTTATTGTAGTTATTATGGCGTCAGTTTGTCTCTTCCATTCCCCTTTCCCACAATGTCACGAAACTTGTCATTTTATAGTAAGGAGATAAATGCTTGTTGGATATCATTTGCCACCTTGCGGAAGTAATTGGCATCTTTGCGTGGATCTATGAGAAGCATGCACTACACGTTATCATCATAAAAATGAACATAACACACCGACGATAGCGGCGATTTTATCAGTGTGGATTTGCCTTAACCGATACGCGATAACGCTTTGATAAAAAGACAAGCTCTAATCGCAGATGAGCGGTTGTAAAACAGGTAATGGTGCGATATCCTCCGTCCAAGACTTATCTGAATGACCTGATGGCAAGTAATTAATGATGAACACAGCCCCCCTCGAAACCTAGTGCTGATTTAATATGTCGGGGCTTTGGCTAGAGTGGTCGAGTGCTGAAATTTCAGAGTCAAAAATCAACCTGGATCGATCGAAATGTCTCTAAGGGGAGTTATTTAAGCAGACGCAGATCAAAGATAGTCGTCAAAACTATCTGAAAACATTTAAAGCAAAATTATTTTATCAAGCGCATCTGATGTTTAGATAATACGAAAAGAAAAATCTACAGAATTCGGAAAATGATTTCTTTTAAACATTAAAGAAAACTTTATTTAAATAATTTTATTCATCTAAATATTTTAAAGGGTTTAGTTAAGCATTATTCAAGTAATTGAATGTAAAAAAGTGAGTGTTTATCTCCAAAAAACGAAGTAATATTCAAAGAATTACATTCAGGTTTTTGAAAATGGCACTATTTACTTGTAGATTTATTTTCACTTAAAGTCTTAAGTAACAAAAAAATGTATATTTTTTCCTTAGTAAATCCTCTTTACTCGACCCTGTCTAGTTGAATAGCTGACTAGGAATAAAAATAATGAGTCAGGTCCGGATTTTAATGTTATTATATCTTTTTTTCTGACACTTTAATTCCATTTTTTAAGTTGATATAAATGCTTCTAAAATTATTTTGATTTAAATATTTCTGCATATAAGTAACAGTATTTTTAACTTTTTTTTAAAATTTTTGTAAGATAAAATCACGATTGACAAATAATAGCATAAGTTTATTTTTGTTTCATTGCAATATCATTGGAATAAAGTGAACGGTTTTTATTGTTTTTTTTCTTGTGAAGGGGTGGGGAATGAAAAATTCCCATTGGTTTTTTGTGTGAAATTTTTAATGGGTACAATAGGTTTAATGTCTTATTTCAGTCCTATTTTTATTTGGATGATAAGTACTTAAATATATGAAAGATCTTAAGAATCCTACTAACCCTACTAGATCTTAAGACCCTACTAAACAGTAGCTAAGAGGAAGCAAGAGATTAATTACTTATGAAATCTTAAAATATTGAAAACTGAATTGCAGATAAAATGATCATTTTTTTTAAAAATTCTAATAAAAAAATATTTCTAACAATAGTTTATTTTTAATAGAATATTAACCTTTTATTTGAATATTAATCTTTTAACATTAATCTTAGTTTGCTATTAAGTGCAAAAATATATATACAAATCACTACAAGTAAAAATATTACTTATTTATGGAATCATAAGAAATTAGTATTACTATAATCAATTATTTTAATGGTATATATGTTATACCTTGTTATACACTGATACAACTTTAAAAGTCTCGCTCTTTTTGGATTATTAGATAGCGTTTGAATGGTAATGAAAATTTCATAATAATCTAAGAAATCTCGATTCGTACTCTGAAAAATAATAAAAATGTACAAAACTACAACAATGTACATAAAATTTAACCTCATAGATAATATACAAAAATTAAAGTATATTTTCAAGTTAATTTCTTTCAGGGAAATTTAAGATACAGCAAAACAGCCTTAAAACCTTAAAAACTTGTTTTTAATATTAAATATACGGAACTTGGAAGTATATGGATTAGTAATTTTGTAATTCTGTAATTTCAGAGATTTTTTCTCTTTAATTTACAATTGACTGCTGTAACAATACCTGTTTCAAATACCTGTTTCTGATGATCCAAATAATTAACAAGAAGAAATCTTCTAGAAAAAAAAAAAAAACATTTTTAATTTTCAAAATCAATTAAAAGCTTTTGAAAGACCAACCAAACACGAGTTTGAACTTATTTCTGTAACTAAAATATTCATAGACATGGCATATTTTTCAAGATCAGTTACCCAAATAAATATTTTATATTTTCTTTTTTACTATCTGACTTAATTCTGTGTGTCTAAAAATATCTAAATTGCTTGGTACAGAAATGAAATATATTTTCATTACTGAAAAAAAATTACGTATATTCATTTGCTTTGCTTTTCTACTTTGGGTGGGTTTTATCTAGATCTTATTCAGCTGTATAAATTTATTATTCTATTAAGTTATTCTACATCGGTTGAGCAAGTTGTTTTAAGAAACATATATCAAGTATAAGATACAATTCCATATGGAATGAGGTTTATTAGAAATCAATTATTCATGTTCCATATTGAATTTTATTACAGTTTTTATTTTTGTTTTTAGCTTTAGATGAAAGCAAATCTAAAGAGTGGGATTTGTGCAACAGTACAATCTCACCACATCGTTTCTATCTCCAGATGCCGTATAGTGCAGGCAAGGGCATTAGCCGAAAATCTGCATGTTTGTAAGTTAATCCTTACTTGCATAGAACAACGAGCAACACTAAGCCTCTTGTCTGCAACTGCAAGCTTCTGTTGTGTTGTTCTCCTCAACGGTGGGGTCTTTGTCGTACTTTCTTTATGCTAAGGCTAAATTGGAGTCATGAAATGTGACTAATGTAATTCTCTAGGACTTCGCGCCTAAAATGATCTAATAACCTTGTGAAACTTTCACGCGAGGTAGGAAAATTTACAATTAAGGCGATTATGTTTATAGTTGGTCATTTTTCTTTTGTTTTTAAAGAAATTATTAGATTTAGATTTTCTATTTTAATATTACTTTTTTACTGTAACAAAATATTTCGTTTGATAAAAATCTTTCTAAATTTCAAATAATTTTTTTTACATAATTCAGTGACTTTAAGAAATTTTGAAATTATATAACTTATAGAAAGTACTTTATAATTAAAGATATAAAGTATTATAGAACCATATGTAATGACTGTGAGCGTAATTAAAGCAGAAATGACAAATCTTCGGAAAAGCTGATAAAATTCATAGACTGCAATTTTTGTAATATAAATGGTTGTATTATTATACTATACTGAAATATTATTTAAACTTATTACGTGATCTAACAGAATCACTAATGTAATGGAAATAAATATGGTAACTCGTGTTGAATTTACTCTGTGTTTTCAGATTTAATTATTGATGCAATATCTAAATAATTTACTACTCATTGATAATTTTACTAAAATGCTTTGATTTTTTTTCTATAGTCTTCAATATATTTCTTTCAATTGATAATTATTAATATATTAGTTTAGTTTTGAGGAAGGAGAGTTATTCTCTTTCTTATAAATAAAAGCTGATGAAGCTCCACGATGAGTGGAGCGAAATATTGTGATATTTTCTACGAGAAGATATATTTGAAGATGCTTAGATTTTTGTGTTTGCCGCATTCTGAACAAGGTCGTAAATCTTGGATAGATGAAAACAGTATAAAAATAGTGACTAAGAAAAAGGTTGGTTTTTGATTGCATTCAATGTTTCACATTCGAAATGTTTGTAATTTTATATAAAAGTAATTCAATGTTTTTATGGCCTATTTGTGTAAACATTTCTTTTTTGAGTACTAAGCAATACAGCAAATGATATTACTGTATTCCGAACAAAGGTTCAAGTTTATTGTTTTTCTGCTTGGAAAATGTTTTTTTTTTTGTTTGTTTGTTTGTTTGTTTTGAATTCGCTTAAACTTTTTCACTTATTCTTCATTTGAAAACAAGTATTACTTTTCCAATTGAAACATTTCCTCTTGGTTTCAAATAACAAAAATGGTTACCATTACTTTTATTAGTCTGAAAGATATAGTAAAACTACTCAGTGAAGCTGATCTTCAACGCCAATTTTGTTGTTTTGCAGAGTTATCTTTTCATCAAAACATTACTTACTCTTCCTTTCCCTCAAAACAGGTCTATGATACTGGTGACCTTTCCACAGGAGCAATTTTAATATTTCCAGTTTTATTACATTTTTCAACCGAGAGGAAAGCTAACAAACATGTCCATTTTTCGCGAAGGTTATTTGAAGGCTCACCATCCGAAACAAACCCTTAAAACTGTCAACCACTCTTTAGGCAGCAAATTTCTATTCTTATCATTGTATATTGAGAATCGGTTAGCTATCTTTTTATCGTAATATCTCATCTCAAGCGTCTCAGTGAAAATTACGCTAACTAACATGTATTTTAAAACACGTTTTAGCTTCGTATTTTAATTTTCTAATACAAGCTGCTAATGGTTAAGTGGTGTATATATAGAGTATATAAGTCAATATGTAAGTTCTAAAGACATTAAATAAAGGCATCATGAAGGTCTAACTGTTAAAATACGTAATATCACAATAAATTTTTGGGTATTAGATTAAACAGAAGACATGTATTCAGAGTAAATTACAGATACTGAATCGAGTCTATTCGATTAAGGAATTTTTGTACCAATAATGAAAACATAAGATTAAAGGGTTAAGCTTTAAAACAATTAAGTTGTATTTAATTAATTTGAAATTTTGATAATTTTATTCGCTGATCAACTACAATCCATAGTCTCCTCGACTACCAGTCGTTCCGGCGTGGCCTTGTGGTTTCGAATCCCGGCGCGGGGCTTGGATGTTTCATTCTTTCTTCTTCAGTGTTTCGTCTATTTCTGCGGGAGTAAAAGCTAGTTCACCCCCTGTGGTGCACCTGGGTTACGCTAAAGAACTAGCAATTCTGGCAGTCAGACAATCGTCTTGATCTCCTGGCTAATGAATGCCGTACGATAAATAAATAAATGACCGATTGCCAGGCAAATCCAAAATGTCTCATATCTCAGTTAGATAAGTATCTTCATTTCTATCTTGATCGTTCTTTATTAGAAGTGTCTATAATTAAAATTATTGTGACGTAATATCAAGCAATCATTAAACGTTTTCAGAAATTTTGACTTTTTTGTTGGTTTGGCCTTATCCAATCAGAATTTTCTTGTTTACACTTCAACCTTTCATTCTATTATTGAATAACAGAGAATTCACGTCTTTATTTTGCAAATTCCTTAGTTAATATAAGCTCGGGAACAAACATAATACTTGAAATTCCTCTCTAGCTGATTAGACTGATGAAAAGATGAAGTAGATGGGAAAACGAGAAGCTATGAAGGTTTTAAGTATTTAGGATGACTATTTTTTTTCTGTGATTAGGATATCGTTGTATGATGGACAGTTAGGAGTTGTGAAGAGTTTGAACCGAAGCCAACCGAGACAACCATTCTATCATGAATTCTAAAGTTTTTTTTTTACAGATCACAGTAATAGTGAATTTTAATTACCACTATGCATTATTCTGATGGCTTAAAAGAAAGAAAGCATACGTCATTGTCGTTATTAGCCATCACAGAAATCTGAGAGTGGACGACAATTTAAATTCTTCTTCTATAGTTTTGTTGAAACTATTTGTTGTAAGGAGTAATTTCCGATAATAGAAGGAAAAATTAACAATAAAAATATGACTTGCAGAAAAATTACTTCACTACAATTTTTAATGTTGAATCATTATGATATTATGTAACCCTCTAAACATTATTAATTAATAATGAAGTTCGTAGCTTTATTCATTTATTTACAGACGTTTGTCACTCTTGTTCTAAGCCACAAGCTACAATTTTCACATTAGTTCTTATTTTAACTTTATTTAAATTGAGGTAGATAATGATTAGATATGCTTTTACGGCTCACATTTTTAAAATTATATTAAAGCCCAATTAGCCTCAATCAGTGCCTTGTGAAACCTACACTCAATCTGTGCATTTGCTTTTGCTTGTTGTGGGAATGCCTTTTCCTTTCGGGAGAAAGTAAATTTTGATGATGCAGTACACGGGGCCTTTGGGATTTGTAGAACATGCATGCAAAAGGGGGACGAAATTTATTTGAGAATCCGCGATCGCGCCCAGTCAGTGTAACTAGATTCTCATAATTGGTCTCTCTGATGTCTCCCATGTCACGAGTGATTTTAATCTTATTAATCGGGGGCCCATGTAATTGTTTCGCACCAGCAGGAGAGAAACTAGGCGGGAAACGATATTTCTCCTTGCCACAACTTGCAATTTTCTATTGATTAATTAGTACCATGAGACAATACACCATTGGTTGACTCAGGGATCAATCTCTAGGTTTCCCTCCCATTTGGCCCGCTAAGGCATCAATTTGTTTTGACTGAACACTGCCTCAGGTTGTTGGAAAACTTCCTTCCATAATACAGAATTAACTGTAAAGCTGTGGTGAGAACTCACATCTCATTTTACATTTTGCTGTAATTGAATAAATCTCAAATAAAATTTTATATAGGTAAATGGTTAATGTCTTAATACACTTCAATAAATTTATTGGTTTAAAATTTGACCACATAAAACTAAAATTTGGACTCAACTAATGGACAGTTTTAAATCAGTAAATAAATTAATAATAATAATTTTTTCCAGTATTTATGGGTTTTTAATACTAAACATCAATATTTGTTATATTTTATTTGTATCGTGTGTCCTTTACACTATTATTTTAAAAGTATTAGAACTTACATGGTTTCTCATTGACATCACTATCATCTACTTTAAGAGCTGTTTCTGGATATTTCCAAATTACTGGTGAAGATTTAAACAAACGAATGATATATCACTATAATCCACCATTCGTCTTATCCATCGTCGCCCTCATCTGTTATTAAGAGAGTAACTATTGAAATTAGGCAATATTTTGCATATCCGATAAATATCAACACGCTTCAGATCAGGAGATATCTCTTTAGTACAAATCCATAGGTCAGCAAAATTAAAGCAAAAACTCATGAACTCGTCCGCATCGTAAGGTTTAGTGATCATTTTCCTTATAAGGTAGGTTGCCCAAATAAGGCCCACCTTGCGTTTAAAGATTTTTTTACATTTCTACTGCAAGAGTGAAAATTCTGAAAAAAAACTGTCTTGAAAGGTAGTTTAAGGTGTGCTGTTATGAAAAAGTGAATTTAGAATTAGTGGCATTTGAAATTCTTTCTGTAATAACAAAGTTTTGAAAATATAACTGCAGGGCCTTAATATAATTGAAGGAGCCTCTGTTCCAAAAAAGGCCCACTACTAGTCACAGGCAAACTCGTCCACAGGGACAAGAGCTTGGCAGTGAAAACAGCCAATTTCCAACATTTAGTTCTGACTAAATATTAAGCTACAAATTAATATTTAATTAGTAATTAATTTATAAAATTGTGAATTTAAAACTAGCTTTGATGATTTTTGTTATATTTTTTCTCATTATATATAATTAGTTTATGTTATTGAATGGAGGGCCTTATTTGGAGCCCCCTGTTAACCAGCTTTCATGCATTGTTGTACTAAAAAGTATTTAAATGCCCGTCAACTGGAAAATATCAAATACAGTATCTTATTCTACTCATTACACACTTTAGAATGACATAAAACATGTTTATATATATTAAGTTGCCAAAAAATGCAGACGATTTATCAAATTAAGTTGAAATAGTAACGACAAAAGCTTCGGGCGACTTTTACTGTTCAACTGAAACAAACATGGTGAAATTATCCACTTCAACGGACCTAATTTTTGGTGTAGCCACTAGAAGCCAGGACCTGTCTTAAACATAACTAATCTTGGTAAATTGTCAACGTGCTATTAATAGAACGAAGGATGTGCCTTATTTGAGACCGGGTCTTATTTGGGCAACCTACCTTACTTTCCTTATATTTTATTCTTAGGAATCTCGTGTTAACGGTCTCGTGAAAGTTTTTGGAGTTGACTATATATGGCATTTATTGTGAAATAAAGGAACCCATTTAGTAAGTATTCTTTACTATGAAAAATATGCATTCTTTCATCATAAATCAACCTGATTGTAATGAATTTTGCTAAAAAAATCTTTAAATTCAAATAAAAACTAAATTAAATCTAATTTCAATTCTTGGAGATGACGAAATAACCCCCAAAAATATTTTTCTTAAGGACAGAAATATAGTTTCAAATTCAACGCCCAGTTATGGTAATCTTTTGCCAAAGGCTTACATCTTCTTCCCATATTCAAATCTTGAACTGAAGAAAGCATTCCATTGATAAGTAATAACTTCATAATTGCATATTGACTAAGAATTACCGCAAGTGGATTTCTAAAATACTTCAATCAACTGGAATGGCAACTAGAAACTAAAGCTGCTTAGCAATGAAGAGCCCGTTTAGAATTGGTCGAAAAGGATGAATGATATGCATATAAGGAAATATCTGAATTTTAAAAGAACTATTTAGCTAATGTATCATCAATGAGGGGAGGTTAAAGGGAAAAGACAACGTTTTAGTAAGACAGATTAGTTTTGACCTACAAATTTCTTTTCTTCTCTAATCATCTGCAAAAAAACAAAAAAAAAACAAAAAAAAAAAACAGGGTTTAAAGATGTTTGTGCCAGTCCAGGAGAATATTCAAAATATATTCAATCAAGAATCTAATGAAATAAAAAACAAAAATTATCGTCTGTTTGAAATTTTATAGTGATATTCGCTAATGATTAATGTAAGGCTTTAAAATATGGCGGAATTTATTATTTTTTTTTCTTATTTCGCTTTTAAAACAGTAAGTATGTATGTAAAGCTTCCTAAAAGAAAAAAGTATTTTGATTTATGATTTCAATTTGATAAACTGTGGGCGATTAAACCCTAGCAAATCACATTCTATCTGCTTGATGCATTTTTCCTAGATGAAATGTTTCTAGAAGAACTCAGTGAGATATCAGATTCTATTTTCGTCTCGACGTAAACCTGGCAGTGATATATTGTCTCTTGGCTCGTTTCATATGCGAAGCAGACTGTATATGGTGTTTTCCAAAAGACTTCCATGCAACATTAAGGAATGACCTTTTCTCTTGGCGTTGGCTACAAGCAAAGTCCCGAAAGACCAAAGTATTGTCCTCGAATTTCACAAAACCATCCAAATCCCATCATGCTAATTACTGCTTCGTCATTGTTTAGGTACATTAACCCATAATTACGTTCCTGTCATTAGTTAGTATTGGCTAATATGAAGAAAAGAAGGAACTGGATAATGAACACTACAGACTTTTCATATTAACTTAACTAATATTTATCTTTAACTAATATTTCTGAATATTTATTTAATGAATTATCTATTTCCTTCCTGCACACCAATATAAAAACGATCAAATTTGATTAAATTAGAGTTATAGACAATTAAATTCATATTCAGGAGATTTTTAGTAATTTTTGAATTCAAGATATTCTTGAATCCAAACGAATTATGATTAGAATGTAAACACTTCTTTTTTTTCTATGCAAAAAAAAAAAATAAATGAAACAAGATAACTAAACTCTAAAAATATGCTGTTCTTTGGATTTTCTCGAAGATTCAAATTTGTACGAACGTTTGGCTAAATTATAATTCAATCACTGTCCATTAGTAGATCAAAACAACATTCTAACCAAAGTCAGATATCTATGATTAATTTTAAAACAGGTCTCAAGATTCTGCTATTTCTTAAGAAGAATCTAATTCTTAAAAAAAAAAAACAAAAAAAAAAAAACATTTGGAGATCTTTACTACTCATACTTAATATCCACTTTTGATTTTCGAAAAGTACTCTTTCATTTTAAAACAATTTAACGTGTAGCTAAGAATACAAACAAATAACGCACAACGAAGGCCAATAATGAACGCTTTAAACATAAAAAAAATTTTAAAAATTTAAACAGTGTTGACATGTTTGAGGTATTCATTCAAACACCATCTATCTTTAGAATAAAAACACAAAGGAAATAAACTGTTAACTGTTTACTTCCTTTGTGTTTTTATTCTGAAGATAGGAACCGTTTTAATGGGTCCCTGAAACAACTCAATACTTTTTTAAGAACTATTTTAATTTAACTAATTTCAGAATTAAACTGAAATTAAAAAAAAAAACAAAAAAAAAATTAATTAATCATATCACTGCTAATAGTTAAAAATATTCTAATATCTAAAAATTTTTAGTAAAAGTATTGAAAAACCTAAAATTCTAAAATGTGTTTCTTTAAGGCAAAAATATCTTTAAAGTAAACTTTTAATTTCTTCTGCTACTTTTTCTATTAAATGAAAATGACCAGTTTTCATGCAATTAGGCTTTTATTCTTTAAGAATTTATCACATGCAATATTTGTAACTCAATTTTGTGGGAGAATTAACTTTGCATGATAATAAAAAATTCACAGAAGTCAAAACTACTTCCCTTCTTAACACTCAACTTGAAGCCCTCTAATTTCATTAAAATATTATCAGAACTTCTTTAAACACTGCTTTAATAAATTAAAATCGAGAGCAAGGTAGTCAATCTCCCAAAGGAAAGTTTGTAAACTCGGCGGAAGATCACTTGGGGTTTATATAATTAATGATAAGAGGAGAATTTTTAAAAGCGAAAAAAAAATACTGTAGGTTAAAACGTCAAAATTTAATTGCAATTTTATTCACTATGGAAATGTTAAGAATCGTTGTTCTGTTGGAAAAAATGTTATTTCGAAACTCTAGCATATTTTCGTCTGTACGAGCTTTCTCTAATAATCAAAACGCATCAATTGGAACATACAAAAAAAAAAAAAAAGAAGGAAAAGTTCAAGAAATGCCAGAGATAACAGAAGCAGTCACAATATTGAATTTATGGCGTTCTTTAAGAGACACAATTACTTGACAATATTTGAGAAGGTGGAAATGTTGTTTCAGCGAACACTGGCTTGAACTTTAGAGTCAAAGGTATTGGATGCTGTAAAACAGCATGAAAACCGCAACTGACACAAAGATAAAGAAGATCACAAATTAATCTAGTTACTATCTAAATCTATACCGAAAATGCTTACTGCAAGATATTATCGCGCAGAATTCCTGGAGATTTGCTGGCTTGTCTGTATTTCATAAACCCAACATTCCATCAGGATACAAAATATCCTTTGGAATTACTATTTTGACTGTCATTCGTGGAAGCATAGAAGTCTAAAAACGGAAAACATGTATTTAATGAAAAGGACTATTACCAATCTTGTTGAAAGCACACAAATAGCGGTACCAAGCTAAATGTCTTCTGAGATGTGGATATCCTTCTTTGGTTTAGGGTTCCATTAATGATCAACCCTGAAAATCTTTAATGCCATGTTTTACATTGGTGCTGTCTACATTCTAATATATTTAAGGAACTGAATTTTTTCTAGCAGAATGATAATTTATGCCATATACCATATAAACATTTGGTTGGAAAGAAAAAAACGATATTCAGAATTGGCTAACTGATCCGTGGTCAAAATCAGGATCAGGACAAGCTAGTAAGGCCGAATAATTGCAAGCACTGCTGAGATGACAGTAGTACTGAAGAGAGAACGAATGTAAATCCCAGCTTTTAAGATTCGTTTACTTTAAAATTAATAGTAACAAGATCCTTTCAAATGATAGTATTGCCTTTCTCTTTATATTTGTATACGGCTGTTAAGATCTGGAATCTGCAAATACGGAGGATTGTTTACAATCTATGGTAACGATTTGGATTCGGGTCTATTTCCCAGAAATTCCTTTTCTCCACCAACGATCATGCTCTATTTGATGGCCATGAGATACTGCTATCGCTCTGCAGCGCAGTTTCCATTGCAGGAGACTACTGCGAAGAACGGGAAGACTTATACGTTGCCACTCCTGCTGACAACATTTCCAGAGTCCATCCAATGAACGAGGACGTCGTCTTCCCAAGGCTCGTTTTAATAATCCAAATGCGCAAAAATCCATGGGCGATGCGTCTGGAGACTTCATTGGTATCTCGGTAAACGGTATAGCCTGGATTCCGGTTTGCTGTTGCATTCGTGTCAGAAAATTCTGGGTCGATTTGGACGTATGGCTGGACGCCTTGTCTTGGTGGAGACGGACCTTGTAAACGTCGTTTCCGTAAAGAGCAGGTAGTTCCTGTATATAAATTGGTGTCAGTATGTGATCCTGATAGTACGCAGAATTCACCTTCACATTTTGAGCCACCCTCCGTATCTGTAGCTTGCCTTGATAGGAATAACCCGCGAAAATCATGAATCCCTTCGAAAAAGTTTCACGACATTCTCTGTACCAATTTGGAAACGATTTGGCTCCCTCTGGGCGATAAAAAATCGCCCTTGGTTTATTACGGTCGGACAGATAAACATATGCTTCGTCTAATGTGGCCACATACTTCCATTTATCCCCAGCGAGATGTCATTCAAACAGTTTTCTGCAATTTGTCTTACGTTCTGAAATGTGCTTTGGTAAGAGCTTGTGAACCTTGCTTTTATGTCTCTTTTGAAGTCCCAAATCTTTATGGATAATCTTGTTCACGGTACGAAGAGATGTTCCTACCTTCGCAGCAATGGTCCTTTGGGTCGCTGGATTGTTCCCCGTCACCATTTTCTTGACTTTCTGAATGACAGTCTTTATGCGACTTGTATGTGTCCTTGGATTTGCTTGCTTTTCAGTCCCGGAAATCTGTCCTGTACGGGCCAAACCAACACCAGCCAACACATTATGAACTCCTTTCTTCGAAATGGTGAAACCTCTTTTCCTATATGCCGTAATTATTGCGGAATAACTAAATTTCGCGTCGGAAAGGGCTGTACCCTTCCCAAAGCTGTGACAATTTCGGCGGCATTTCTCCGAACAAACTAATCCGCACCCCTCCACACTCATGTTTAAGTACTCACCTGTACGTTTGCATAAATTTGCATACCTACTGTGATTAGTTGAGACGTCACGCGCCATGCAAATCGTTACCATAGATTGTAAACAACCCTCCGTATTGACAAGGCCAATGTATGTACCGCTATATTGACACACGGTTTCTAAATATAGTTAGTGCATATCAAAATCATCGGTGATTGTCAACAATTATCAGATTTTCATAAAATATTATATATTTAACATTCATTATATTATTTAAAGTAGGGAACAAACATATTTTGTATATATATTTTACTGAATAGACAAGTAAACTTCTGAAATTACACAACTTGAAAAGTTTATTGTTCGTCTGCAACATTGGTCTGTAATAATTTGGTAAAGATTAATTTCAGGCATAGGAAAAGCTTTATCTTTATCCTTGATATTTTTGAAGAGCATAAATTTTGTAAACTGAGCTCAAAATATCTAATATTAAATATCAGAAAATTAAATATTTTGAAAATATCGAATTATTCTAAATGAATTTCTGCATTTGCGGTCAATTACAGAATATTTTGAGATTGAAGAATATTTAAAGTTGTAATTTTATAATATGTTTTCTAAATCTGTTTTCAAAGTATGCAACTGTTGTTACACTTTACGTTTCCTTTTTGTAATTTGAAGACAAAGAAATTTAAAGAAAAATTAAATACACTATACTGCTTATTATTACATCCAATGACAATACTTAACCTTTGACAACATAGTGGGATACAATGGAATGTTTATTGTAATTTTAATGACTAATGCTCAGTTAGAAGTTTTTTAACAGTTTTTACAAAATAAAAAGATAAGAAATCAATCACATTCTTCAAGTTATGTTTTATACAGATTTAAAGCATATGGTTACGCTTAAAGCACTTTTACCTAAAGCATTTTAACAATATAAAATAACACAAAACGACTTTTCTTGATTTTTAATAAATCTTATTAATTATTCTGCACTCATGTTTAATTTAACGTCTCTCAAACTAACGTTTTAATCACATAGTAGGCCTCGAGAGTTATGAATTTTGTTCTTCGAAATGAGAAATTAACTCTTTGCGAAATTAAATTAAAAAAAAAAAAGCATTGCTTTCAACTACGCGTCAATTCTACGATTGCCCGAAAAGTCTAAAAGTCCTCATTGCATTAAAACTATTATTGTTCATTTTTTTTTCTTTGTTTTGAAGAAAAATGATTTTGTAATGTTATTCCTAATTATTAAGTTTCGTTTTCAAAACATTTATAAAACTTTCAGGACAATGGATGGGATCCAGTTTAAATTTAATGGCAGATTTAGCTACATTCCGTTACCAACTGAAAATTAACATAGAGTGAATTATTTTGTATCTCTGTAAAGTGGATTGGGCTTAAATTGTTGTAGTGAACGTTTGAAGGAATATATGGTGACAGTACATACTACTTTGTAAAAGTGACCATTCAGCTACAGTCCATCTCTTATTAAGTTTGCATTTTTAAATATCTTTCAGTACACCATTATTGTTTTGTGTCAACCCTTGCCTGTTCCGTCTACTAGCTTGTATAATTCTTCAACTTCTCTTCGATTTGTCATCAATAGAAATTTTTTCATTAATAGAATAGCTGATGTTTAATTGGCTTTTCTTTATTATATATACAATGTAAACATCTATGAAATGAAAAAGCTGCTAATTGCTATAAATTTTCAATTAAACAAAAGTTGATGCACCCATAATTATTTAAAACTATTTTTATTTATTTTAAACTTCAGCAAATTTGTAAAATAACCTGCTTATTACATATTTTACAGTATGTATCTCAAATTTCTATAAATTATGGTTAAATAATTGCCTTTATTCTTACCAATTCACCATACATGCAAAGAAGTAAATTTACAGGTATCTTTATAGCAAAACAATTTATAGCAAAAATTTCAATCAGATCAAAGATCAAGGTTTCAGCTGTTTCAAAAAAAGTTAAATTTTCTCTCATTCAAGCAGACGAATTGATGATAAAGAAGACTGATGGTCAGAAACGTTACTTATGTATATATAAATGTGCAGAATATATATAAAAAGTTCAAAACAGAAAGAAAAAGTTAATCGTTAAATTGTAGATGCCTAACTAAAATATTTGACATAAAATTTACTTGAAAAAATAGCATAAATGACGGCTTGTTTTACTTGGAAGTTTAACAGAATTTTCCACTTCTAATATTTTAAAATAGTACACATCAGACAGTAGTGCTCATACTTTCTTTTTTCTGTTTCCCTTAGAAACTACAGTGATTTCTTTTTAGTTTGCTTCTATTTTATCATTTCTATTCCCTGCGTACCGTCTTGGCAACGGAGCAGTGAACCGGAACAAAGCTATTCCCCTTTCTACTCTTTCCCTAATTATTCGTTAGTTTTATTATGCCATGAAATCCGGAATGATTAAAATAAATGGTGCTCGACTTAATAGCGTAGCAAAGCAATGGTATTAGTCTTTGCAGAAATTACACACTGAAACACAACCTTGCCTTCCAAAGGAATTCAGTTGTCGCTTCTATATCCAAGGGAACAACATTAAAGGAACTGAATCCTTAAGCCCAGCCGTACATTCGATTATATGACATTCCAAACTCAGAAAAGTCTTAGCTTCCAGCAAAGAAATATTTTGGCAAACTTAAACTTGTTTATTGTCACTATGATAAATTTAGACTCACCTTAATGTGAATGAAATAGAATAATGGTGTTCCTTTAATAAATATTTATTACTATTCTAAGTACTAAGCCAAACACTAAAGAACTGTAAAGACCTAAAGTCACTAAAAGAGAAAGGTTAGAAATGTACAAGAATCTCTTGTTAATGAATACTTATATTTTTGTTTTGTGTGATTTTAACGCTTTAAATGTAATTTTAAAATTTTAATGTTTTTTTATGTAATTTTTTTGTAAGAGATATGGCCATACTTAGTTTGTAGGAATTAAGCATTGATTCAGTAACTTAATATTCTGAATAATTAGCAAGCTATTTGTAAGATAAGATATTTCAATTATTTAATCAACATAACATGGCTGTTGCAAGAATATAAAATTTTAGATCCAACATACAGTATGTACATATAATAATATCGTTAATTTTTTTGTAAATTATTTTAACTTGATAGTCTGTGTTGCCGCAAGATCAGTCTTCTTGGAAATAATAAGCTTACAAGAAAGAATTCAAATATATGATAAAATATTGATTCTAATATCTATATACTTTAGGCTACAATAACTTTGTAATAAATAATGAAAACAAAAATTTTGCTGAAGTAGGGATTCGCATTAAAATCAGGACTAAAGAATTCGCTTAGTATTTTAGCTAATACCATAAACTAGAAACTAATCTTACAAGTTTTATTTTATTTTATTGGATATTTTTGCAAGCTCATTCTTGTTACTTTGCATCATTTCCTGGTCTTTTTCTCTTTCTTCAATGGAGAGGTGTCTTAAATATTTAAGTGCGGGTGCCGTTGGGGAGACGACGGATGTGTCCTTGCTCTTTTCATCTTCTTTATTAAGCCGATTGCCGCGCCCTGCGTCAAACTCAACGAGAATATATTAACGGAGGCTTGGGAGCTGCTAGGGCAGTGCCACTGCGAAAGTTGCAAGCTGCCGAAAAGGAGCAAAAAAAAGAAAGCATTAGGGGAAATAGGAGTGGGAGTGTTGACTGATTTGTTAGTGGAAAGCGCCAAATCAATCCGGTACTTTCCATCAGGGAACCAACAGGACCTACACATTTTCCGAACCCATTATCGGTAACGCGGTCAGTAAGTCTCAAAAAGCGGCATGGAACCACACTGGAATTCTCAACGAGAACAGAATATGAGCGGAGGAAGTTCAGCCAAGAAGAAAAGAAGAAATCGAAGAATCTAAATTAGATTTTAAACGATACCAAATTAGGCAAATGTTTTAAAATTAAAGAAAGAGAACATTAAAAAGGCTGAAGCTGAATTGATTGCAGAAACATATATAAGATTACAAAACTAAGTAATGTATGAAAGCTTTTAGATTTTTATTGCATGAGCATTGATTAAAAAACAATCTAACTGGTTCAGTTTGAAGTTTCATTGCTAGTATTTACAGTAACTATTTACAATCTTACAAACATTCTAAGGAGGTACATCAGGAAAGCAATTCTCCGAGATTTAATTTGAGAAGGGCAATTCAAATCCCTTTACGTTTATATAAGCACATGTTTCTACTGTGAAAAATAGTAATAGCTGAAATGTCCTTTATTTAAAAGACACTTCAGCTATGACTATTTTGCGCAGTAAAAACCTGTGCTTATATAAACGTAAAGGGACTCGTAGTAGATCAAATGCAGAAATCTCATGATTGTAGATAAGAGGAAACTTGTATCTTGAATAATTTCCATACTCAGTAAAATTTAAAATTATGGAATGTGGTCTGGATATAGAGCAAAATATAAATAATAATAAAATAATAATATAATTTCCTTACGTAATTGATCTTGCAATTAACAATTACGAACAAATATAACTGCAAATGATTTTCATTCTCTGAAAAATATTTCTAGATTTTCGGAAATATGAAAACTACATACAATCTTCAATCAATAAACATCTTTTAAGATCTAATTTCTACCATATTAAAAGAGGAAAGCAACAAATAAAGCGCATCAAATTATCAGATTAAAAACAAAATGTTCCAATCCTAGCCTTTTTTTTAATTTTGTTTTTGAAAGATTTAAATAACTGTATGGAAAGCACATTTTTCCAGATTGAGAAGAAATCTGAAATAGATTTTAAATAATATAAAAATGTCTCAGAAAAAAGAAAGAATTATAACATTATAACAGGAAATGATATTTTATAATTATAAAGTCCTTTTCTTTTTTAAATCTTAACAATTATCACCATCAAGATCCCTTTCGTGAACAAAATGAAACATATGAAAATTATGCCATTTATGTCTAAGCCATCATAACATAAAGCTCAAGAGAAGCAGATGTTGAATGAAAATGTTTTTCAAGTTGGTTTCTTCAATCATTTTGTTCGATAGCTTTGAATTAAATTCTCAAACGAGGTTTATATTTAAGGAAAGTAAGGGATTGACTTAAAGAAAAATTGGTAATGATGCAAGTGACACTAAGAAATTTTGTATCTAATTAGTGGATATCGGAGTCAATCTTCTAATTACAAAAGAAAGTCAGAAATCGAGCAAGGTCTGTTATTACAGACTTTAATTAAAATATAATCTATAATATATATTTATCCAACTTAACTTACGACCAGTAACCTAGTAGCTGTACAGCTCCTTCTACTAGATATGGAATCCTTTAATTGTTACTCTTACAAAGAGTTTTGTCAAAATTCTTTATCACCAAAATATGTTTTTATCAATCGCTAAAACATTGCTAAAACATTAGTCTATTAGAGAATTTAGAGAATATAATTTAGAAAAGATTTTTTTTTCTTGGAACATTTGTACTTTGACAACAAATAAAAAAAGAGATTTATGAACTTTGCAAAAATAAACAAGTACGGCTACAGAGTTGTTAAAAAAATGTATTTAGAAACGACTAACGTATACACAACTCTTTCTTATTTGCCAGAAAGTAAGGAACCTATAAAAAAAAATCTTTTTAATACAGCTATAAGGCTAGCTGAGCGAGTCTTTGTTCAATTTGTCTTGAAGCTGGATAAAATCTAGATTATCATAATTTATTACCTCTTGTTACTCTTAATATTCTTGTTATCAATTGCAATCTTCCCAAAATAAGAATGATTATTCAATGTACTTCAATTTCGTTAACAATTTTTCAGCAACAGGATTCCACATTTTTAGAACAAGTAATAAGTACAGGATATATAAACGTAATTCATCTGTATTCCGAGACAAAATTCACAAAAATGAAAGAATAACCTGGAAAATATATCATATGAATATCGTAGAAATCAAATTGAGGTTTGCAGGAAAGATTAAGAAAGCGCTAGGAAGGCTCTTAACATGATAATTGTTAAAATATTTATGATTTTGAAAATTACAGAGTTTAATAAGTGTTTTTATTAATATGCTCTAAATTAGTAATACAATCTTTTAAAGTCATACTATAATTACGAAAAAAAATAGTTTTTGAAAAAAGGACCCTAATAATATATTGTTGTTATAAAACATTTTATTTTATTAATTTTTTCATGTATTTTTTCTATTTATGTATTTAATCACGTACACATTTACTAGACTCTTTAAGTTGCTAAGTAATTAGCTGTGAATTACTAGAATTATGATAATAAAGTAAACACTATGAAAAATTAGATAATATTTCAAGTAAAAATAAGTTAAAACACACAAAAAAAATTGATTTTTTTCCTAATTATCGAAGTAGTGCAATTCATTACATTCTTTCCTTAAAATACCGTATACAGAAGCAATTAGAAACCATATTAAAGCTCCACTTATTATTATGCTTTTAAGGCTTTGCAACATCAATTAATTTGCTTAATTATATTTGCATTCAAACTATTACACGAAAATGGCCTATAAATTTTTAACAAAATTCCCACTAAATTCTGTAAGTGACGTGCTCTGGACGCAGCAGATATGGGCTAAGCTCTAGCTTCAGGATGATGCTTTATTTGAAAAAGATAGACTATATCTAAAAATAATAAATGACTCATAAAGAAAGTACGTTGCTATTTAAAAAAGCTTTGTTTTCAGAAGCATTGTCATTTAGATAATTTATACCTTGGAGATCATTCACTTATGACAAATACTTTTAACTTTGGGGAGAGTCGCGTACGAAGTTATCAGAAATCTACAGAATCTCAAATACATCACCAATAAATCAGTAATCCTGGAATAAAAGCATTTTCCCATCTATTTGAATTAAGATCCAAAATCAATACGTCTGATCGTGCTGTAAGCACCTTCACAACAGTTTCTGAAGGAGAGTGGAATGAATCATCACATTATCGAAGAGTCCTTCATTATCGAAGGGCCTTAAGCTTTATGGACCATGTGATTTCAGCATTTCCTGTAGACCTTGGAGCATCTCACTAATGACATACAGCTAATCTGAAACTGAGGTCATACATAATCATGCTGAATGCCAGGGCGTCATTTACATCTGACATTAGGTATTCAAATATGGTGGTGGCTTTCCGAGTTTCATTAGGAGATTGTTATGCCGCACGAGTTGTAAAACTTGAGAGATACACAGCGATTATATCTCTTGTTTCAAATGGACAATTAGTGAACTTCAAAATCATACAACATCTATGAATTTATGGAACATTTAAAACTGGCATGGGAAATGATTTAAAAGCCGTGCCAGAAGTCAACTCAACCACACATTGGCCTTGGTATTTTCCAAAAATATTTCGGCTAACCCATTTCACAGGCTCTACTCTATAACGAAGTAGTTGTATCTCAGTTCACTTACTAAGAGAACAGTCAATTTATTCATTTATTTTACAAAAGAATTTCCCTATTGAAAACAATTAGCTGATTCGCCTTAAGTAAAAATATTCTTTTTCCTACTTATCTCTGCAGTGCAGATTTATCCTTGAAATTCGATTTACCTTTCCGATTCTCGACATTCCAGTCACAACCACATTTTGCTTCCATACTCTCGAGAGGATTTTCTAATTAATGAATCCCCACTAAACAGAATGAAAACATTATATTCGTCGTGCAGGCATTAATATAGGGTAAATATGGGACTAAACCCTCTTCCTAACCTCATGTTGACTCGGGAGATACGACCGGACTCTTAAACTCAATCTCCTCTTTCCCCTGAGCCCCTTCTCCCTCCTTAATGCCAAGGACTATTGGCTCAATCGATCTTTTAGGGGAACGGGGTGAAGGAATCTATGCTCCGATCGATTTCGGCACATGAGAACTTCTAGGTCCCTGAAAATTGTTAGTTGTTGTATCGAATGCTGCATAACAGACAAGGCAATGTGTTCATTTGGGAAGACATTTCGAACAAGTAAATAATAATTAACAGAAATAAAAACATCATTTTTAAAAATACAAGCGATTTTTTTGGAAATAATAATAATAATAAGAAGAATAGTTTCTGAAATCTTAATTTGTCTGTATGACCGACCAAAACATGATAGGAAGCAAACATAAACATTCAAAGAATAATTCGAGCTTTTAAGATTTTCTCCAAGATTTCTCGATACAGTTGCAAATGAAACACATTTTCTTCTGTAAATTCCAGTTACATGTGCCACTTACTATTTTTTTTTCAATAAAATCTATTTTCCTTCGTACTACGTATTTTTCTTAATAGCAAAGTAATGAATAACAGACTGTAAATTTAAAACTGTGTTGTTTGGAAAGAGAAATATCATTTATTGTGCTTCATATCAATGAATTAGAAAAAATCAATTTCATATTTGAAAAATTTTAAAACCTAACAGTTTAACATGCATATTTTTTTTTTAAATATATTTCAGAATATTAATAAAAATATTTCAGAAATTCAAGCAGAATTAACTATTTTTTATTGAATACATATACTAAATACATTTACTTTTGATGAAAAAGCTTACTTTTTTTATTTTCATTTTAATAACCTCAAATTAATTAGTAAAGAAAATACTATAAACCTTTTAAATTTGAAACCGAAAATATCCTTTACAACTCTTTAGGCTTATGCTCTCCATTTATACAATGCATCTGATGTAAAACCTTAGAAATATGATAATTGAATGTTGACTTAATTTTGCATCTACGTATTTTTCTTTTTAAATGTAACAAAGGAAAAGAATGTGGAACTAATTTCGAAATATCGTTTAGAAAGTAATCTAGGCCTATTCAAAATGGTTTTCAAAATCTTTTCTCGAAGTAATTCCACTTCTATTCTATTTTCAGTATTACTTCTATGTTGATTTCAAAACATACAGTTAAAATTTTAAATTATTTTACAATGTAGTAAAAGCATATTGGAGTTTCAGAAACGAGGCTATTGCAAATGTACTTTTACGATTCCATCCATTAATAGGTAAGTCTGAATGAAATAACAAATTAGTTAAGATGCTTCTTGTAATCCTGAAAGGCTCATCGGTAGAGTCGTCGATCTATGATTCACTGGGACTAATAGAAGACAATCAAATATATTCGTACCACTCGACTGTTATGATAAAAAAATTCTGATGAAATTCTAATAAAATTGAAAGCTAACTCTTAGAATTCTTTTAAACTTTCAAGTTTCTTTTGAATAAGAAATCTTAGAATAATTTAGCTATTCAAATGATTCACAAATAAAATCATGGAGTGTCTTCATTTCGCAATACAATCTTTTCTTTCTTCTTACCAAACGCTTCACATTGGGTTGGTAAAAAGTTCGTTCGGTGTTTTTACGTACGTTGGCTCTAGTAGCGCTTAGGTGTCTTTAACATCATTCGACACCGTTTCATTAGATTGTATTACGACAGCTGTGATATCAGCGTGCATTTAAAACAAAAACTGATCAAAAGATGGAAGACAATAATAGCGCAAGACCGCATGTTTCTTTGATTGCCAAGCAAAACTGTTACAACTTGGCTGGGAAGTTCTGATTCATCCGCCATATTCACCAGACATTGCACCTTCAGACTTCCATTTATTTCGGTCTTTACAAAATACTCTTATTGAAAAAAATTCAATTCCCTGGACACCAAAGGCATCAGGAACATTGTTTTTTGCTCAAAAAGATAAAAAAATGATGGAAGATGGAATTATGAAGTTGTCTGAAAGACGGCAGAAGGTAGTGGAACAAACTGTTGATGATATTGTTCAATAAAAGTATTGGTAAAAATAAAAAAATGTCTTATTTTTACTTAAAAACAGAACGAACTTTTTGATCAACCCAATATATCTAGTTAATTAAAATAAAAATAAAAATACATGCGATGACTAAAGTTTTAATTTTTTATATTTCTTAAACATTTAGCTTTTACAAGAATTAATCATATTGTGAATACAAAGGAGTGTATGACTATGAAACGTTCTTCTGAATTTAGATATTTAATTAATAAGTTTAATTGTGTAATACTAGCACATGAGAAAAGATATTCTAATATTTCTTCCTTAAGGCAGGCACTGATATTTCTGTAATTAGAGAAATCAAGATTATAATCAGACCAACCTAATTGAATCAGCAAAATGCATCTGCAAAATATGAAAGTTATCAAGACATAATAATAATTATTACATTATAAAAAGAGAGTCGTTTCTGATTTTGATGAAATTTTTCCTTTTTTTTCATATATTGAGAAGTACCTGTGCCCTTAGAAAACCAGATGAAAATATACTAGCATCTATAAGCTGCGTTCAGTAAAGCATTCGTAAAAACATTTAGAAATTAATTAAAATTATTAAATTTGTATTCAATTTCACTTTTCCACAGAATTTGAAGTTCGGCGAAGCTGTGGATTCATGGATTAGAAAAAAAAATGAAAAGCCTTGAATAAAGATTCAAGTTATTTTTTTTTTTTTTTCAGATTTCTTCTTCAAGCAAAACCAAAGATGGTGCCTGGGTGGAGACGAGCCATAATAATAAAATTGAGTAGTTTAACCATTTCTATTCCCAATACAGTTATCTTTGGTGGAAGTCGAAGTCTTCGTTTTGTCGAAGCAGCATTGCCGTCGTTATTCGAAAGTTATGTGTTCTAGTAATTTAAATTCCGTTCATCCTTAATGCAGTTCATATTCACCTGAAGGTAAAAGAAAGAAGGTCTTAACGGCTTTGCATGAAAAATAATGAGGATTAAATCCACAAACTTAGGAGAGAGAGAAAAAATGAATCCGATGAAAGTTCTTTTTTATCTTCCGCAGAAAACATTAGAATTATTTTAGGGCCTCAGTAAGACTCTTAAAAATTACAGGAAGTTAGTAGAATTAAAGCGAATAAGAATGTCGAAGAAGTCTTGATTCAAATCAGATGGAGGAATTCTCTGTCAAAGACTTTTTCTTTCTACCACACACAATTTGAGTATTACTCTGTATAAATAATATACAGTTTTAAACAGATGTTTTGCATTTCCGAAAGGGAAATCTTCTTTATTTCTAATCTATCAATGCTTTTGCATGGATCATTGTAAGTGGCAGAAATTTGTAATTCAGTAGTTTGAATAGTAGTTATTAGTATTAAATAATAATATTAATTCATAAGAGTTAGACATAATAGACAGAGGGTTTCTTAAAATATTTTAGGAAAGATATACAATTTCCCTTCCAATCCACTATGTTATGTATCTAAAAGCAAAAGGATAGGCGTAGACTAAAAGGACAGTATGGACTATACTGCCCGTAGTTTCTTATTTGGACTATTCTTTGGTATAATTTTCCATGATTATTTGTGCTTCTCCTTTTATCGATTGCAATTCATTGACTTTAACATAGAAATCGACATCTTTATTAAAATATGAGTTTAATTAGTAGCTTTGTAAAATATCAAAAATGCTATTTTTTATTTTAGAATTTTATTATAGTGATGTACTTAATAAAATGCTGAAGTCTTACTTGTAGAATTCTTGTAGAATGTTTCAAAATCAATAAATGAGACGGGATCATATCGGATAATTCCATTTTGTATACAAATGGATTAAAAATAAAAATATCTACCAAATTTCAAGCTTTCCAGTTTCCGTAAACAGAATTTTAGAAATTAGATCTTTACTTCATAAATCAATTATTGCTGCATAAAATAATTTGTGAATGTGTCGTCATCTGATGAAAGATTGCCCATATGGTTAAAGATTTATCAATAGTTATGATATCCTATCAGATATTGGTTAGTTAACTATGTCTTAGTGCCCTTAATTTCTTTTTCTTCACAGTTGTCCAAACTTTCAATATAAACATTTCAATTTCAATTTTTAAATGAAATATTAAAACTTAAATATTATATAACTTTCTTTTACTACTAACATATTATATATATGTTTTAATATTCGAGAAAGAAATATACTTATTTGCCAAAGAATTAATACCATTTCAGGCCTTTTTTGTAACTCAACAGTACATGTAAGCTAGGATGGAAAAATATATCCATCCTGGACTTTTATAGTTGCTATTCGTCAATCTTTAAGCACAATGAGAAAACAAAAACAAAATATTCTTTAAAGTATATCTATTTTACAATAAAAGAAGACTGTAAATATATTAATGAATCTCAGATATCCATGTACAAGTACAATTATTAATTGCATGAGCAAAGAGTTAATTTAAGTAAATAGTTCTTAAATACAAAAAGAGCTTTTCTTCGTAGTTATCCATTCGTTTTATTATATTTTCAAAATTTTTATGAATTTCTTATTGATTCAACTCGGTATGGAAGATTCATTTCTTTCCAATCCAGTTTACTTCCAAAATAAGATTTAAATGTCAATCGTAACTTGAACGTTGTTGCCTAGTATAGTTATTTACGGTCAGATGATCGATATAATTTTTATTATTCTGTAGTAAACAAACGAGAACCTTTAGCTTTAAAATTTCGAGTCCAATTCATCAAATCCTGGATCAATTTTTTTAATAAGTATAACAAAAAAATAATTATCCACCAAACAATCGAAGTAGCATTTAATATCAATGATATGAATTCAAGAGAAGCTATATATTTAAACAACCAACTGTACAACTTTTATACATCTTAAATGTATCACGAAGTTTTCCTGACCATCATTCGATAGTAAAGTTATCTGTTTCACAGATGTATCTCTATTATATAAAATTTAAAATGGTCTATGTGCCATTTTAAGACAAAGTGACTTAAAATGATTTGAATAGAATAGTATTTCTCAAAGCAAGATCACGAAACTTGAAGGAGAATTTTTGACGATTTTAAAAATTAAAACCATAAAAATGTATTTGATTTATCTTAATGTCTATTTTTTTTAAATAGATAATTTATAATAAATTTTATTTCTGTTAACTTCCAGTAACCTAAATTTATCGATACTTTAGGTACTGATATGTATATATTTATGTTTTTAAGTATTAATGCAGTTTTTGAATTTCTAATATATTTTTTATATTTAATATATATTTAAAATCTTTACATTTAATAAAGACGAATCTTCGTATCCCACCATGAAAAATATGTGCAAAAGAGAATTACATATTTCAGTATGAAATCCTTCACAGCTAGTACATATAAGCAACTGCAGAAACCTCTCAAGCGTTCGATAACTAATATTTTCAGAAGAAGACCCATGAGCGTGAAATTTGTGGATTACAAATTCTTTTGTGGAACAGCAAAACACGTTGACAGATACTGAAAAGAAACGCTGATGAAACTCCGCTGAGATTTAGGAGTAAAAATCAATCTTTGAATCCATCAGCATTATTCAATTTTCGATAAAAGGAAAACAGAAAACTCAAGAACAATTGTTCAAACAACATTTGTGGTCATGATAACAATAAAATGCAAGAAGAAGAAATCTTGCTTCAATTTTAGACCACGGTCAAGTGTTCACTTCTATTCTTTTAAAATCGAAAAAGCAGTTAATATGAAACAAAGATAGCAATCACACTCATTACTTTTCATTTCTATTTATTATTATTCATGTTATCAAATTACTAATTTTAATTGTTTATATTCAATAAGTGATGCATTTTATTGAATTTATTTTGCTGATTAAAAAATTGTGTACATACCCACACATACGGTGAATAACATTCCAAGAGCCTGTCGAAAAGCGGAAACCGCCGAAAAGAAGAACGTGGCTTATTTATCAATTACGAATGCACATAACAAGTATCGTGCGCAATAGAACTAAGCTTAAAAAAAAAATTAAAAGTTTGGAAAATTTGCCAAACTACAAAATTTGAAAATTTGAGACGCACAGCGCTCAAAGGCTATAAACAGATTGAATCACCCGATGCAGTTATCGGACTCGGCCGCTCTGCAAGTCATGTCAAAAATTGCTGAAAATGGGGAACAAGCACTGAACTTAATGAACATGATTTTATTGGAAACCTCCGTATAAAACCTCCCAAAAATAATAACTTTATTTTAATATTTTTAGCTCATATTATGTTTTAATGGAATAATGTGGAATTTTCACTGATTCCATATATTTATCTGAGAAAAAAAAATATGGATTGATAGCTTGACTTTATTTCAAAGAAATGAAGCTCTTTGATATTATTTGAATTGAAATAAATTCTAATGAAGCAAAAACAATATTCTACATAAATCGTGGATTATCTGTATATTCTGTTTAGACTAAAGTGAATTCATATGCATTACCTTACGTTGAGAGCGACCGTCAGATTACGAGTAACTCCTCAATTTCCCTATCTTCACTTTATCCCACTTCCGTCCGGGAGGAATATGTATTTTACTTGACTAATGGACGAACTTGCTTAAATGTTGCGGGTCCCTTAAGCCACGCTTTGCTGGAATCGATCCCACCATCTTCCGGGCATAGGCTGAGATTGCATGGCAAGTTATGCAAGTTAAATCAGGTTCCATGTACCGAGGAGAGCGTGACAGGGATGAAAAGGCACGTAAATGGTGGTTGAATTCAATAGCTCGACCGTAGATTCTCATTAAGGAGGCCTCAGACGCCTTCAATACATTGGCTATTTACCACAGAGAGCGGCAACAACCGGCTGACCTTAGCTCGCTCAAGGCTAACCCTAACTTAATCAGAAGCCTTCTATGCTGAACGAATGTCACAGATTACAACCCTTTGTAGCACTTCTCTTTTTTCTTTCCCAATTTTTCATTTAATTAAACATGAGTTCGAACTACGATCAGCTTATAATTTGTAGACCAAAATAAAGTTAAAATTGAAATCAATAGCATTAAAAAGTGTAAACATAGCATAAAGTTCAAAAGGTCTTAAAGTGACATTAGCGATTGCTTCTTGACAATCAATCATAGTATCCCGTATTCACAGTTTATAATAACAGCATATTTAATTTGCAGATAAATAGCTTTGCTGGGATTATTGTTGAAAAAATTCATTATTTTGTTTGTTTTTCTGAGAGTATTCTCAATGAATGAAGATGACAGAATTTAGTTAAATTTGAATCTGAAAATTAGCGATCGATGTAATACAAGACCTGTTAAATTCAAAATGGTAGCAAAGAAAGAGATTTTCGCCTTCGTATAATCTTCTACCAAAATAACTTATTTGACTCACTACACATTTAATTGATAACAGCATATTTTTCATCCAGCAAAACGTGAATAATTAAAAAAATTAAAAATTTCAATTATCTTGAAGAAGCAGTAATTTTATTCTTACTGTTACTGATATTTCAAATAAGCTATTTAAGTGTTTTCTTTTTCTTTTTTTTTTCTAAACTTTACAAAAAAATTACTATCTAGTATTTCAGATTAGCATTACTAGAATGTATGTATAAAATCTGCGAGATTACATTTCACATTTCTTGCATTTGCTGCAAAACCTAAAGGCATCTTCGGAGAAAGCAAATTTAATATTTGCAACTGAATGATTTGTTGCTTGAGTAATATAGAACAGTGTCAAATTTAGCCGACTGCCATTAACTCAACATTACCACACTCTGCGTATGGGTATTTTTTAGAGCTTCCACACCATAAAAATGTAATTACGCAAGGAGATTATTTCAAGGCATATGTAATCTACTTATCGTCTCCCTCAGAATAAATTTCCCAAAACATTAAACGGAAACCCCCACTTCTCAACAACGCTTCTGTTTATACTTGAAAAACCAAAACATTTTCCCCACTTTCAATTTTGTTTTTTTTTTTTTTTGAATAAAGAAAAAATCAAAATGACGTGAAAACCCGTCTAAAATAGCTTTCCTTTCAACCCACTGTTATCTGCAGACATGAATCACATTAAAACCTTCCATAGTCTGCGTTGTAATATTGCGATAAATATTTGGACTGGTGAGTCAATGTAAACTATTCTCAGCTTATTTGAAAATCCTCGTGTGACGACAAACGCCTAATGAAGATATTTATGATGCAACGCGATTATTGGCGAGTTGTTTGCGGCTTTCAAATTAATAGCACACCCGAATGTCATTATAGGAAAAACGCTCTGAGGATCCGAATTCCCTCATTGTCTTTTTCCCCCGTGAATAAATTTCCACATATAAAATTCAGCTTCGTCTATCGGTATAAAGCACGTCTTCAAGGCCCGACCGCCTAATTGACACTTCTAACTGCCGCTAATTGCGTAATTCCAAACTAGAGAAATATCGGACAACGAGCGAGTCATCGGCAAATGAGTTTCTAAAGCACAGAAGGAGAGAAAGATTAAAAAAAGGCATTTCCTCAACGGATTGCTATTGAATAACGATAACTAACGTATATTTGCCTTGAGATATACGATAAACGTCGAAATCTTCTTGAAATTAACTGACACCAATACAGGAAATCGGGAGTAATGAAGTAAGTCCATCTGGCAAATTAACAAACTTTAGCGGTATTCCACTGAAGAACTCTTATTGAGAATGTTCTGAAGAATTTAAGTGCGTTTATTCTATTTACAAATGTACCCTTAGAGAGAGTCAACACCTAATTCTCTCAAAGATTTTTCCATCATGGCTATTGACATTTCTCTTAAAGAGAAAGCTAGGCCTATTCAGTTAAATACTGTTTCACTTTTGCTAAAATGTTACGTTTAGTGAAACTTACTTCACTGTTTCGTCTTTTGAAAGTAATTTCTCTTTTTCTAACAAATAAACATAGACATCTATAAAATATAAAATACAATGGAAAATTATGGTTTGACATTTTTCACAACCTGTTTAAATAGCAAGTATGGACAGGGTGCAGGGGAAAGTCCTAAGTCACCAAAATAACTTTTGAACGAAGACAGCTATAGTTACGCAAGTTAGGATAGGAAAGCGACCTTGCGGTATCAGATGAGACTAACAGCTTCGCCTCCAAAGCAAAATGTGGACGTTAGTAACTCTATTTCGGAAACTATGAGAGATACAAAAAAAAAATACCGTAAATGACCAAGTTCCTGGGCATCACCGAATTAGTAGAAAATTACATTTTAAAGAAAAGAATCGTGCAAACAGAAGGAAATCGTGCCGTCAGTCTCATCTGATACCGAATGGTCGCTTTCCAATACCTAACTTCCCTAATTCCAGCTATCTTCGTTCAAAAGTTATTTGGGTAACTTAGGACTTTCCCGTGCACCCTGTATATATAAATACAGTTCTGAAATATCAAACCATATTAAACAAGTGTATTAAACAGTGTATTAAACAATCAGTGTATTAAACAATCACATAGTCATCAGTGAAGATGAAATCTTTTCTGTGAAGTTCATTTAATTGAAATCTGAAAATCTGTACGTGGGAGATGGCAATACGGGTTGCGGTTGGCTTGGTATTTTAAGCTTTGCGCACAAAATATTCGAAGTTACAGAAATTCGATATCTCAGATATATTGATGTTTTTGTCTACTATCAGTAGAAATCTTCTCAAAATATTATTGTTAGATTTAGGAAATCATTTTATTCTACTTTTTAGAAGTTTTAAATATAAAAATCTCTTTTTCTTTTGCAGTATAGCTTTATGCAGCTACTGAGAACAAAAGGCCAACAGTAAGTATTTCTTTTTAAGACAAAACATTGTTTTAAATTTTTAAAAGAAAAAGAAACATATTAATGTAATTTCTAAATTTGAGTGATTTAATAAAGAATGATGTTGGAATACTGCTGATCATAATACTATGGGAACCAACTGGGAAACAAGATGTTTTAAAGAGATTTCGGTAAATATGTAATCTAATATTTGACTGCTAATGGTAGATTAAATCTCGACATGAGATTCTTAATGATAAGCATCTCAATGAAGCTATAGTACAACATTCCAGTAGATCTATTACAATGCAATTAGATTATCAAAACTTCATTAGCTAATCTGCTCTATCTCTTCCTTTCCAGATTCATTAGTTTAATATAGGAGGATCAAGAATGAAATGTTATTGCCCAAAGGGTTTTCACAATGACAGTAATGATACGCAGACAAACATACATTGAAGACTTGCTTTTTCCTTATTTGAAGTTGTGAAATTTAAGTAAACCAAATAAATCCTGAGGCAACATTACATTTTCCATTTAATTCAAACTTCCACAAATTTTTGTACAGAATATAACACTGTACAGAATGTAATATTGTAGATTTTACGCTATATTTGGTTCGCACAGATTTATTTGGAAAATTTATTTCTTATATCGTCAGTGCTAATAACTAAAATATATAAATAACTCTAGAACTACGCAGATATCTAACTTTTACTATACAAACTATGCTTAATTTCGCAACAGCTAGTTTCTCATAAATTCAATTCAGAAAGAGACCGATTCAATTTCAATGAGGCTCAACATGAAATAAATGATGCCATAAATTCGTATTATTGTATAAAATTAAAATAAATCTCTATATCTATCTGGCAGCCAAGTTACAAGGGATAAAAATTATACGTTTGGAAATTATCACTTCAAAGGTAAAAGAAAATAAATCTATATATTATTTTCTTATATTTCTACATTTTATCAAATATTTCAACAGGGCTTTTCAATTCTTGACATGGGAAAACAATCTCTTTTCATTTTAGTATTAAGACACATATTAAATGGTCCGTGCTTTTTCATCCAGCGCATTAGTATCTTATAAATGTATAAATGCTAACGTAAGCTTTCTTAGATTTCCCAGACACCTGAAGGGTATTCATAATAATATTTTTCTATTATCATTAATGTGCCATTTTTAGCTTCCTCTTATCTGAAATAAAGTAAAAATTACAGAAGTTTTATGATTATCAAACAAAAAAAAGACAGCTTCATTATTCTTATTTCATTTAATAGCTTCACATTTGTCAGAAAAAAACAAAGACTTTGAAAATTGCTGACTTGTGTAGTGTACTCAACTTTTTACTCCTACATTCTTTTTACTAAAGGAAATTCATAAGAATTTTAATCAGATCATCCAGCTATCGAAATGATCAATTGTACGTAAATAATTTACAAAACCATGAAAGATCAATATTTTAATCCAATGTAAATAAAAATTAAAAGTAAGTACTAGAGTAATAATATATCAAGGCAATAAAGATGGCAGGATAGACAATTGTGCATTAAGATTTATCATCATTAAGGACAAGATTCACTTAATATCTATATTATATTAATTGGAATGCTTGAGGTATATTCTTAATAAACATAATTTCTTGCTTTAAACCTAAAGTAAATATTCCTGAAGTCTTGCATACCGTATATTAAAAACTGTTATCCAGTAATAGTAGTAATAACATCTTTTTGACCGAACTTATATTTTGCCGATTCATTTTCCTTAAACTATTGAAAAGTAATTGTAATAAGCAAAAGTTCAGGAGGATCGAATCGTTTCATGAGAACGAACAGGATAACAAACTGGAGACTTTTTACTTAGTATAATCACCGTACTTCTAATGCAAAGTAGAATGACGTTTTTTTAATAAGAAAAACGTATTTATGCATATAGAAATATTAATTTGTCTTTCAAGAAAAGCTTACTCAAGAATGGTTGCGCAACTGACAGCTGAAGTGGAGATTTCCATCTTCATCAGCTGGAATTTCCCCTTGAAAAATAAGCCATTAGCGGCGTTGTAAATAATTTGTTTTCCCTCTATTGGGTAACATTTTAACTTTACTGACAAGTTTTGGCCTGTGGTTATCGAACACTGGTACGTGATTTGTACTATAGTTCAGTGGTTGAGGGGCAGAGTTACGATTTGGCAATTTACGTGTATAACCTACCTAATACTGGTTATTCATAATATATGGACTAATAAGCCTCAAGAGAATAAGCTTATCATAATCATTTAATTAAATTTTCCTCGTAGATTTGTTCTGCACATAATCGAATTTACCCTATTGACACCACTGAAAATTTTAAAGTGAATCTAACAACAACAAAAGAAATTCAAAAATATGTCTCATATTACGAAGCTGTTTGAGACTTCACCTGTACCACTTGTTGTAAAGTATTCCACACCACTGTCATTTACCTTCTACGTTTGTTTTTTTTTCCGACAATTAATTGTGTTTACAATATTGTTTCTAAGTATTTTTGAGACTTCACCTAAGCTATTTGTTCTAATCCATTTCCAGATGGCTATTATATTACTATATTTCCTTCAGAAAGGTTAGCATTTCCATTACCTATTTTCTAAATGTGGAGGTTCATCATATTTTTGTATACATGGCACACTTGGAAACCACACTTGATAAATGAGGAAATGAAATTAGTAATATTAGTAATTCCAATATCCCGCAAATGAAGTGAAAATTCAAGAAAGTAACACATATTCCTATACTTTGGTGTTAAGCAATGACGAAAACATAAATTGTTGGTATCAAATGACCAGGCAAAGCTTACATGGTTATTCAATAAAAAGAAATCCTAACGAAAACAGCGGAACGATCCACTTAAAGGAATATAAATAAACTAAATGAAGTATTACAAAGCTCAAAATATTTAATTTCCTCATTGTATATTATCTCGTAAACGTAATGCCATGAAATAAATTAAGACAACAAATTATAACAAAGAATATGTACAATAAAGAAAAATAAAGACAAAGAAAGTAAAATACATAATTAGTGAGACAAAACACATTTTACAGATTCTGCTTAGTAAACGAATGCTGTAGATCAAAGTTTCTATTCAAATTCGAAAACTCTTCATAATTTAAAATGTAATGATCAACTTTTATTATGAAAAAGTGTTCTTATAGATGATAACTGGATAGATACATTTTTCATTGAAAAATAATGTATTTACAAAGATAGGTTTCAGTGTATTGAAGAAGGTCATCTTACAGTTACTTAGAAATAGCGAGCTAAGCAAACATTTTCATTTGGTATCAAATAGGCTCTCGTTGATTAAAAAGGAAAAGCAACCTCTCGAAGGAAAATTAACCTTATGCCTTCGTTTTATTGAGAAGATCTATAAAGTACTGAAAATTATTGATTAAGATACACGACAAAAAATTTGGTATTAAGATGATAATAACTTCAAGTTGCGACGACTTTAGATGAAAGCAAATTAAGTTGTTTATTGTGCATTGTATTATATATTGTTCCTTACGTAAGGAATAAACACGAATTTTCAGCAAATGGGTATTTTGGAAATAATTCTAAGTGCGAATAATTCTAAATTTCTCTAAGTGCGATTTCCGAGTACTGAGGTACGCATTCTATGGAACTCAGAAGTTCCCATAGAATATCCTGAGGAAAGATACTGAGGTGGTTTCTCGTTGCCATCCTCAGGAAGCAATTCTGGAAATGACTTCAGACCCGAAGAGAACGCGAAGAGGCTGACTAACACAGGAAATGAAATGAAACATCCATGCTGCTGCCGGGATTCGAACTCAGGTTCCGATACATCTGCCTTGTGGCAGGCCGCCGTCTAGATCATGTCGGAACAGCGTTAAAAAGTAATGTGGTGTCTCCAATAAGTAAAAAAAAAATATGGATATAAATAATTAATATGAGAATTTCGGGATAATATCAATTGAAAAAGATTGTTGTTAGATAATTAATAATACACGAAATGTGAATTCTCAGTAAAATACATTATTGTAACAATGAATTAAGTATTCACAAATTTCACCTGATAATATGCTTATGTGAAACTTAATCAATAAAATATATAGAAAATAGATAGGCTCAACTTTAATATTCGAATAAATTTTATTCAGTTATAATTATGTAATTAGAGTTATGATATATTTAGAAGATTTAAATTTAATTACCTTCTAAAAGATTTCCAATTTTTTCCAAATATTGCATTCCAGATTGTTTGTTAAAAACAAATTCGATTAAAGAAAAGCAATCAGAAAGCGGTAATGTGGAACTTTCTATGCTAGAAATTTTTACATAAAACTTTCTGGAAAGTAATTTACAGCACGATTATTCGGCCATGTTTTATGGGAAGGTTAATCCCAGAATGCTGAGCGCGTTTGGCATCCTTCCATCCGCCTTTTCAGTTTGACTTCAGGCTTCAATAACTACTCTTACGATTTGGCGAAGGATGAGATTTAGAAATTCATGGGAACAAAACGAATCACTACACTTAAACGTATAATTGTTAGCAACAGAACTGTGAAAACGAGAGATTTCATAACGACGAAATAGAGCTTAGCAAAGTAGACCTTTTTTATATCACGCAAGCAAATTTATGAAAGTTATGTAATAATATAATAGAGAAACATGAAAGAAATCATCATTTAATAATTTCTTTTTTAAAAAGTTGCCTATGATAAATAACTTTTTAATGATGCTAATAAAGACAAGAATCAACATTCAAGACTGAATTATCCCTTTAACTCAAATATTTTTGTTTACATCTGCAGAGATTTTACCAGAAGAACATTACACATTGAAATGTATATGTGAATTATACGCATATATGTAATTTATATGTGCTGAAATGGTTTAAATAAGAAGAAAAAAGTGATATTTTCAACAGCGTAATGTTTACAAATGTTTAATAAATTGTTACTTTTCAACTTTGCTAAATCAGTTTTTTAAACAAACTTGTTTAAAAAAAACACTAAACTAAAAACACTGCACTTTCCCTGAATTCGGTACAGGTATCCACTATTTCTTTGTGGATAATTATCTAATTTCCAACAGGATGAATAATACGTGTTTGGTAACTTTCCCCTCTTACTTTTGTGGATATATCCTTAAGTGCATACAAGGTTGCATATTTGATGCGGGAAAGGTATTTTTAAAATTTTTAATCGTATTTTTGTATGTCAGAAGGAGAATGTACTGTTTGTGGCAATTCGACAAGTTGTTTTTTTCTTTCTATTAAATATCAATGTGTCAGACCAAGTTGTTTAGTAAGTGACATCCTAGAACAGCTGTTTCACGGTAATATGGCGATCATCAGCTAGGAGCAGTCACACTTGACAAAAATATGAGAAGACAAAATTAATTTTAGTATTCTCGGAATCAGAATACAGTAATTATAATATATTAAAAATTATTTCTTTTAGCAAAGCAATTAAAAATTTTAATACAACTAATTTTTGGCATTGTAGTTGTTATTTGATGATTAGAAATTTTTTTTGAGGCAATCCCAATAAAAGAAGAAAACATAACTGTAGATAAAAAATAGCTAGAAAATTAGTTTTTACAATATTATTTTTTTTAATGTGTTAGTTAAGTTAACTGAGGGGAAGAGGGGAAAGTTATGAAACACATATTATTCATATTTTTGGAAATTAAAGAATTAGCCACAAAGAAATAGTGGACACCTGCAGTGGATTATTATAATTCAGAGTAAATGCAGTTTGTTTAAAAAAACTTTAGCAAGATTTAGCAAAGTTACGCAGTAACAATTTACATGCTTACATTTGTAAACATTATAAACATAAGCTCTGATAATGACCCTGAAAGAGGGGTTGAGTATTTTAACGAGTCACGAATATTTTAACGTTTTAATATGTTTTTAAATTAATGCGTTTTTTAATGGTCTAACCAATCTCTACAAACGTTAAATTTTAATTTTAATTTAGCTAATCTTTGAATCAACTATGACCTTCTTAAAGAAAAATTAAAAAAAAATCTAAGATTAAGTTTAAATCTGCGAATATAAGATAAGTGTGGAAAAAAAAATTTGGAGCATTATGAAATTTGATTAAATTATACTTCAATTATTAAACTGAACAGATAAGGATTGTTATAGGTACTTTTCATGAATCTCTTTTCTTACATTTTATTATTCGAAACACGAAATTAATGTGGGCGATAGTGAAATAGATATCCATTATTCACAAAACTTTCCAACTAAAATTTGGGTGTGAGGTGTTGTTAATTTAAAAGTAAAACTATGCGACGATAAGCATTTGGCGAGAGGAAATCCGCACGCCATTACCATGTGAACGTCTATGCCATCAGTCGAATGAACGTCTTCGTATGGATAGTATATTCTCGTTCATGTTTTATTCACTCCGGTTTAGACTGTAAATGTTGAGTGAACTGGGGTGGAGTACCAAATAGATGGTCAAGCTCCACCCTTATTCGGAGGCAAAAAAAAAAGAAAGAAAATGTGTATATGCAACATGAAACAGAAGCGAGAATAAGAACAAGTTACTTTCACAATATCAAATTATATTGTCATGTTTGTTAAAAAGAAATGACATTTTTAAATAAAAACATAAAATTACATACGGTTTTTTATTTACTAACTAAAAAATTGAAACAAGAGTAGCTGAATGATTAAATATGATAAAACAAGAATTTTCAGAAAAACTTTGAGGTTATTTTCTGAATTATAACAATGTTTTTTTACTTCTTTTTAAAAGAAGGAAACAGTATTATATTCGTAAAGTATTGGTATTCGTAAAATACCAATTCTGCTGAATAAAATCTATTTTTAAATTGTTCACTTTCGAAATTCATTAAATCCGTGTTGGATTAGCAAGAGCCAAGAGTGACGATTCCTTGTTGCCCATCAATTGAACTTCATTATTTCTAGGGAATAAGAATTAAGTATTCAACTACGAATTCTTTCACGTGGGATTTTTTTTCTAACTTTACGTATATTTCTCTGCAACAGCAGCAGAAATAAATCCCCAAATAAAACGTTAAAATTTCTTTTGTCCATGAACTTCATTGCTATGTTTCAAGAATATTGGGTATGTAAAGTTTTAGGTTGAACACTCACTCATTTACATTCATTTGATGAAATGCACTTCAAAAATAGTATATTTTTATTAATTAATTTCGCTAATATTTGTCTTCTGTTGAACTGGTTAATTGGCATTAGGTGATGTCATGAGGATCTGAGTCTAGAAGACATCAGATGGGCTAAGTCAGTCATAATTGTAAGAGCTGTTCTACACCGAAAGTAAAAAAAAAAATCATATCAATAAAAACAAATAAGTGTCAGTGCGTTTACGCTAAAACTTGAAAAAGCTGGCGATGTAGATTCGACAAACTTGGTATGCATATTTAAGAGTATGTTTTAATTGTATGTACCTCAAGCTTTTTTTATTATTGTTTTATTTAAGTTGACATTTTTCTCACACAATCAAACCTGGCATAATAATATAATTTGTGCTAATGATGGTCAGTAAAATGTTATTGCTGTATTGTAACAATGCTTTAAAACGGTTACGACGTCGGAATGATAAAATACGCTCAAGTGCTGCTGGTTCTTTATATATCTACTGCAACGACACTGCATTATTATTATTTCGAATTCAGTGAAACTTTGAAGACTCTCAGGATTTGAATCTCGAATATATTTTTTTTCTTTTAATTAAGCGGTTTTTCTTATACCTATCTATTTTCCTATGTGAAATAATGGACAAACCACTTCAATCAGTGCTGGAAGTTATAAAATTATTCAAAACTGAAATAAAAACTTGGGCTTTAATTATTTTACATAAATTGATATATATACTGCTTATTATATAATATTGCTTGAATACAACACCTTCAGCAATGAATAAATCAATAAGGTTAAAAAGTCAATCTGTAGCGCAACAGGCCAAGCAGACCCTAGGGTGCGCGAGAGATTTAGGCTCCCAGCAATTCTCCACTAGTTGGTGTCGGAGGAATAAATCAATAGAACAATTAAAAACACTTCATACTTTGAAAAATAAGCTTTAAACTATATGAACAAAAATTTCTTAATAATACTAATTACTATTAGTATTACATTGTTTCACGATTTCGAAAGAACTCATATTTATTTGAGACCGAATTGACCCTCTGAATAAAATTACTTAAATTGATATTTGAAAAGACTTAAGATGATTTCAAAATGCTTTTCAAAATTTTATTTTTTTCAGATTTCTTTATAGTTTAAGAAAAAAGTATTTCTATATATTGCCGTAATTTGTGTTAAAAAAAGAATACCAAACTTATAGGCCGTTCAATTTTATACAGACTTTGAGAATTGTTAAAATTCTTTATTCTTCATGAAGTTAAACTTTCTTTCAATGAATATAAAATAAACGGTAGGCTGTAATGGAGCGTTATTCAATTCTGATATATATACACTATTATATACACTTATTTACAAATGCAAAAGCGAAAAACTTAAAGCAATAAAAATGGTTATATCTTTAAAAATTTAAATAAATAAAAGTTCAAGTTTGAAATTTACCTGCTCCACTACGAAAAGCAAAAATTCTGTCACAAAAACTTCCAGAATACAGTGGAACCCCGCCATTCGTCCGCCTCTCTATTCGTACAACTCGTTATTCGTACAACTTTTTCAAGTAAAATGAACTCGCCATTCGTACGCTTGCTCGCGATTCGGACAGCATGACCTCGGTACTGGCCGCGCCACGCGGTCGCTTCAGTTCAGTATCGTGCTAGCTTCCGTACGCTACGCATCATCCATGCAAGCTTCGTGAAACTTTGTGATATTTTATTGTTATTTTTATTAAAAATAGTGCAGCCATGGGTCTAAAAAAGATTACTGATTCAACTAAGCCTAAACGGAAAGCAGTGAGAACGACAATTGAATTGAAAAAAAGAAATCGTTGCGAAGTTTGAAAGTAGAACTCGGGTCTCTGACCTGGCAACTCAGTATGGCATGGCGAAATCAACCATATCGTCTATATTGAAAAAGAAAGAAATAATAATAGAGGCCTATATATTTATTGTTTTCATAGTTTTTATGTATTTTAGGCTTAACATATTATTACAAAGGTTTATATAAGCAATCATCTGTGGGTCTGGAACAGATTAATCCAATTTACATTATATCTTATGGGAAAAAATGATTCGCCATTCGTACAAATTGCTATTCGAACTGCCTCCTGGAACGGATTGTGTACGAATAGCGAGGTTCCACTGTACTTCAAAATCTCATATTTCTCCAAGCACTTTATTGATCTTTTTAATGTTTTTTATTATATGAACGGTTTCCATGGAATAATTCCAAGATATAGAAAATACGAATATTTCTAAAATAACCTTGAACAGAAATTTCAAAACCGATTCTGAGAAATCGAGATAAAAACACATTTTTACCGCTTCGTTTTTCATCAGAAAATATTGGCCCTTTTGAGCTGTAAGCGTTAGGACATTATAAACATAGTATTGTATTGTAGTGTTACTTTAAAAATGGATTGATGCTTAGAATAAATCATTTTAATTTAATTTAATATTCATGTCTATAACTTTCCTACCATGTTATTTATTTAAGATAAAATATCATCTGATTTCAGAGTTCCTTCACCCCTCTAAACTGACTGAAATATATATCGATTAATTGAATGTGACTTTTCGTTATCGTTACTTTCTTTCTGAAATGCATAATGAAGAAAATATTTAAGTTTCGAATTTGTTGTAGATAGATTTTCTGTATTTGTTCTGTTTGGAGGTGGCTGGTTCGATTTTCCTAAGCGGAGGGCGGGGATTTTTACATGTCCCATCCTCCTCCAAACGAGTCCTTGGGTCTATCTAATTATCTGTAGACTGGGTAGCGGGTTTCTTTCCCTGGGGATAAAGGCGGGCGGTTGTCAGGCTCACCAACCGACCCCAACTTAGTCCCGTTGGTCACGAAACGCCGGGAGCCTTCCCTCCCGCGATCCCAAGGGAAGGCAGTGGGTAGTGGGACACATTAACTTTAATTAATAGTTAAATACTCAGAATGCTAAATATTGCATTTAAAGTAAATAGGAAAATAAGTGTAAGTAAAAAATAGATAAGTAAAAAAAAAAAAAAGAAATAAATGAAAACCTAACAATGTGCATTGAAAATTTGCTAACTGTTTTTAAACTAGTTAATTTATAAATTTAGCCAACTGTGTTAATTCCAATCTTTATTAGCAGAAAAACTGGGCTCTTAATGCACAAAATAAATAAGAAACAAGAGGCCACTATTCAGTGATGCTATCTTCGATCCAAATGTCAAATAATTGGAGATCCTCCAAATTTCTGTTTCCAAGTTGTATCCATTTTATTAGTTGATAAAACATTTGATAATAAACTTTGTTTGAATTATATATGATATTTATCAAATTTTTTTTATGGAATTAAAGGTTATTCAGAAACAAAATTGGAATAAAATTTGGCATGCATTTCATAAAGTTTAGTTGAGGAAATATCGTTGCACTTTGTGCACTATTTTTTTTTGTAAGACTAATGTAAAGAATGAAATGTTAAAATTACAAATCCAAACAATTTGTAGCGAATTCAGTTGTTTTTCTGAAATATGAAGATTTCAAAAAAGATTAAAATTCATTGATGCAGTCCTCTTACTTAATTAAGCTTATTCTTAAAAACGCTTCTTAAATCTCTTAGGAGAAATATCCATCTTTAAATAGCATTTACAAATTTAATAAATATCATTTAAAGAAAAAAAAATACATATCCTTCTTTACTTCTTAAAAGAAGGAAAAATAATAGAAATGAGATTAAAGAAACAAATAAATAGCAATGCTTTTAAAATAAATAAGCAAAACTTAACATAGCAGAGGCCAAAAAGTATTTCTATTGTGAAAGAGAAAACAAATATTCAAATATTTGGGTGGAAAAATTACTTTCCGTTATATTTAATTTACAAATCAGGGAAAAAAAAAACAGTAAATAAGAAAAATAAAAAAATCAATAATTTTTCAAACTGTTGTCATATCATAGCCTAGTTCCAAACAAATTTTAAGTTTCCCAAGATCTTTATATGAATGCTTTTGAAAATACGGATCATTACTGAAGTTCGAAACTGAAATATATATGAATTAAAGCACATGGATACAACATTTCTTGTATCTATATAATTCTTCAGATGTTTCAATTGGTAATTGCGGTTGGGCTCAAGGATCAATTCAGTGTCATTACCTTTCCGACAATTTTTCATCCTGAAGAATTATAGGCTACATTTTAAGGATATTTCTATTAATTTAGCAAAATAACTATCATCGGTTTAATTAATTTTTTGGTTTCATAACTTTTTTTCATTAAAGTTATGCAGATCTCTCAAAAGACTTGACAAATTTATTTCATTATAGTTCATGACCGTTTCATTGGTGTCAATAAAGTATTAAAAAAATAACATATGACAAACATTTTTACAGAAGTGAAGAAGAAAAGAAAGATTTTTTTGAATAAAGGATGTTTTTAACTATCTGAAAATACAAATGATTTTCGTCACATCTTGTCTTAAAGTTAAAAATTTTAATAATGTTTATACATATACCGATAAATGATATTCATGTGTAAACTTTCTAATTGTACAGTTGGAAATACATTATTTTTATAATGTATTTGAAAATAAAAGTACGTAAGCGAAGAATATTTTAGTAATTTGAAATCCTTTAAAGAAACTGAAGAAAAAAGCAGATTTGTATTCCAAGTTCATTCTCAAAATGTCTTTTTGAAAATTTATTGAAACTCTGAACTTGAGTAACTCAATCTATTTATAAAAATGATGCGTGTTTGGTGCGATTTGAATAACTAGATTATCAGTAAAGGTCATCAGAATGATTTACACAAAAAAATCTCGAAGGATTAACGAAGTTACTCGCATTTGCAATTTAATTTTCTAATGTTAAGTGCATTGATTAAAGTACGAGAGCACCTCCTTCCATAGATTGGAAACAAGTTTAAAGGGAGGTGATGAGAGAGAGTGTTGGGGTGAAAAAGGCGGGGGTGATGCCGTAACAGTCAAAGAACTGGCCTTAGAAAGGCGTCTGCTGAATCAACCCATGATTAGATTTGACCGAAGCTTTATTACGGATTTTAGAATTGACAAAAAAAATCCCGAGTACCGTGGAAATTGGACAGGCTGTCGCCATTGCCTTCCCAGCATCTCTCGAGTTTCTACGGAATGTCAGGGTACAGACCCATCCGTGTTCCCAGTAAAGAAAAAATAAAAAAAAAATCAAGAAAAGAAGACTCAGATGAGATCCAAGGACTAAGAAAGAGCGGAAAAAAAAATTGGAACAGAAAATTCGCGTTCAGAGAAAAAAACACATAGGAGTAAAAAAAAAAATTCGCCTACTGCTAAAGTAGAATAGAAATGGAAGAAAGAAAGAAAAACATGAGATGTTAGACCAAAAAATATAATCAGGTCGTAATTTCGTCGGTAATAACTTTTTCTGTCCATTGCGTCGTGAACTCCTTGAGAAATAAGAGAAAAAATGAAGTCAAGAAGAAAATAGCTTGAATTACTCCACAGAGATCTGAGAACCTCCGTCTTTGTCATTTTTAGACTCAAACACCGACGAATAGCGCAGGAAATCGAAACAAGAAACATCCCACTTCAAAATTACTCTAAAATGTTTTTTGTTCGTTTGGCTTAAGTGACGAATTCCTACATAATAACTTACTACACATACTAATAATAAACTGCAAAATTTAATTGATAAATCAAAAATTTTGCAAAAATCAAAATCCCCTTAATTTTCAAAATAAAAAAAATAAAAGAAAAAAGTATTTTACCTTAATGAAATTTTGAGTTGATATTTTTATTTTGCTATCATAAATTTTTTTTAATAATTTTGTATTGAATTAGAAAACTTATTTTAACACGTTAACTCCCCTGTGTATTAATGCATCTGAATCAGAATTTCATTACATTCAATAGTTAATCCTCTCCTTAATAGCTGCCATTTTTATTTTTGCGATCAGTAAATCCTAATGCCCTTGCTGACTCATGCTTCTACTTATATATTGTCTAATTGAGTTGTAGAATATTTGATAAGCCAGCATCATCAAATTGCCAATAGCACAGAAATTTAGAAGAGAGATCCATAAACAATGAAACAGATGGGCTTATACTCAAATTGAAGTCGATCGACAACAATAATATATAATAATATCAGTATGTTTACTGTATATCTGCGTAATTTCAAAAAATAACTAAGAAAATAAACAAAATAAAAAGAGGCTGATATACAAAGCTGTTAGATTTGATAAAAACATGTATTAGCTCAGATGTGTGAGTCTATTTCAGTTTGTAATACAAAACATACCAACATGAACTTTGCGAAGTTAGTTGATTGGTATGATCTTGTTTGTACACAGTGTTTTATGCTCACGACCACAAAATGGAATTTATTATTTACTTCTTTATTTACTAAAAGTATAAATATTCTACCATTAAAAATATATTATTAATGGGATCAAAGGGCGATAAATAATTGGAAGGTTGTTGTATGCCACGAAATTCATATTCCTAAATATCTATCTAACATACATTTATTTGTATGTTATAAAATTAAATTATTTCCTTAAAAAACAGAGATGCTACAGCAAATAATAATATAATATTCGAAACAGAGAATTATCGTCAGCAATAATTTTTTTCTTGGTTTATAAGTGATTATGTGGTGCAAATCCAATGAATAAATAAGGAATGTAGTTGCTGTAAATGAAAGTTAATAAATGAACGTAATGATCGAATTCTTATATTTACGATACCGAAAAAAAATGCACAATTTTAACATTGTCATCAAAGAACTTTAAGTTTAAAGAGAGATAATACAAATGTTTTATATTTGTACTTAGGTATTTTAAATGTTTTCAAGAAAGAATTGAAGAAAGAATCAATTTAATCGATTTAAAGTTTGTTTAGGGAATAATATGAAAATCTCCCTTTTTTTGGACTGCTATAAATTCCTAGAAATATTAGAAAACAAAACGAAAAAACAAAAAAAAAAACAGTAAATGTAATTTATAAAAAACGATTTCAGATTTCAGCCATTTTACTCCTATTAACAAAATGAATAAAAAAACAAGTCAAGTGAAGCAAAAATAGAATGAACTCAGAGAGAAACATCAGAGGAACTGAATTGTTTTAATACAATTCAGCCAATTTTATTGATAACAAATTTAAAATATAAAAAAAAAAAATCACCTTTCAAATTTAAATTATTTTATTTCCTTTTTGTATTGGAATAAAAGGATTTTATTTGTTAACTGACAAAAGCATGAAGAGTTCCTTTGTTTGCTGATGTTTCTAGCCAGCAGCAAAATGCTATTTATTAAGTAATTAATATATTTTTATATCGATCTAGCTGGTAATCTATTAGCTTGGATGGAATGTCTAAAAGCCGAGTTTGAATCCCGGGCCGGCAATGATATTTTTTTTCGTTCCTGTGTTTTTCACTTTCTTGTCTTTCTCTCCTTCCAGCAGTCTGTGATCTTTGTGAGTTATTGGGGATTGAACAATATACCATGAAATCGCAGTTCTAGTAGGAAGTACCCACGGCCCTTTCAAATAAAAAAAAAAGAAGAAAATTATTTTCCTTTTAAATTTACTTGTAGAAGAGAAGATTTTAACAAATAGCGGTCACCAATTAACTATAATGATGACGATGTTCAGACGCTCATAAAATTTAGTAGGAGGTGTATTAGAAAAAAAAATATATATGTTAGTGACTGGCAAATAATTAACAACATCTACAGAAAATACACTAAATAATCTAAATCAGCGGTTCCCAACCGGTGGGTCGCGACTTGATCCTAAAACTATCAGAAACCATCGAATAAACCATCAGAAAAGATCAGAAAAATCGAAAATCGATCATATATAAGGAAGGGATAAGATACAAATATGGTTTTATTCTATATTCTTCTATTCCTATATATGTGGAGGTATTCCGATAAGGAAACGTGGGTCGCCAGCTGAAAAACGATAAGGAAAGGTGGGTCGCCAGCTGAAAAACGATAAGGAAAGGTGGGTCGCCAGCTGAAAAAGGTTGGGAACCGCTGATTCTAAATTCTAACAAATAAATTGTAAAAATGGAGAATAAAACTAAAACATAAGATTATTTATCCAAGCAGCAAACTGTTTTACACAAACCATAGTAACATATGTGTAGAAGACTGAGTCCTGGGTACAGAGGCAGTATACACTTGGGGAAAAAAACTTGCAGCTTTAACATGATTAGCATGTTATGGTTTGAACATAATTCTAATTCGAAAGGTTTGTAAAGAAACAAGAACTTCGAAGAACTTCCCTACTTTCTTTAAAATGTGATTTCTTAATACTCCTTTATTTTTAATTTTTTATTTAGTCCTGAAAACGATAAAAACGAAAAACATTTATTTTCAAATCTTAATATTCACAAATATAAATAATACAAATTTTTGCATATCTTGGAAAAAACTTGTTGTCAAAATAGGATTAGTTTTAATCCTATTAAACAGCGCGCTAATTACTGGTTTAGAAAAATATTTTTGTTTTGTTTTAAGCAATAAAGTATTAATAGAAATAGAACAGAAAACAATGCCTTTAGATTCCAATGTTTTCCTACAAGAATTTTTGTTGTATTCTTGAGCTAGTTTCTCAACAAGAACCCACTTGAAAAAGATTTCAAATATAGGTGTTAACTTGCCTCTAGCCCTTAAATATGTATATCAAGTTACAAGAACATGCATCCAACGATTCAGAAGTTATTAGTGAGGTGAGGAGCAAAAGATACAAACAGACTCAGTGATCTGATAAACCTTAATGTATCTTAAGAAAAAAAATCAAAAGAATTCTGGCAAATTGTACTATCTATGCTTACAAAAATGTGAAATTGGTTCTTATTCTAATTTTATGGAAAACTTACTTAAGATACTTACTTGTATAGTGGTGTTATAGATTGATTGTTACAGAAAAATGAATTTTTTCCCCATTTTTTCTGAAAAGTTTGAAAAAATTGGTTAAAGCTTAAGAAACGCTGATTTCCTATTCGTTATCGATTTCATGAGTTTTCTCAATGCATGATGTAAAATTTTAAAATGGAAATAAATTGACATTGGATGAAAAAATATTTTAGAAGAAAAAATTAAATTTGAAATATAGGTTAAGTTGAAAGATGAGTTAAGTTATAAATTTTTAGTAATGAATCAATTGCTAAATGCTTCGCCAAGGTAACATATTTATTATTACAAATAAGTTGGGAATTACTCCATTGCGAAAATTTGACAGCACCTAGAATGTGAATTACAAAAATGACGAAACTATTTCTTGGCAAAATCGTATGGTGAAATCAAAGTTTCCATCATCAATAAAAAGAACTAGAAGAAAATCGTGAAGCAACTAGGTTCTGTATATTCCATTAATGTTTTACTAACATTAATGTTAGTATTTATACTGAATTTTAAGCTGAATTTTGGCTTTTATTTTATTATAGCAAGTCTCATTTACTGTAAGTTCAATTACTGTAATAATTACTGTAATTATATATTAATATAATAATTAAAAGTCAATACCCTTGCGTTTGAGTCATCTTGGGTAATAGTAGATTACTAAGATCACAGATTCCCAAACTTTAACAAAATTAGGCTCAACTTTTCCTGTATTAAATTCATCTGTATTATTTAACAAACTCCAATCGTAACTAATATTTAACTGCCTGAGATTTAGATAATAATTAAAAACAAGCATCTACTGCGATTTGTTAAAGAATAAAAATACGTGGTATAACTATTGAAGCTACTAACCCAATTAGAATATACGCTGGATAGTTTTGATTGTCAGAATTAACAAATTAGTAAAAAATTTATTTAAAAATTACATATTAAATAAGCATAAAACATTATATTAATTTGTAAATGTTTTGATGGTTACAATGTTCGTGTTGCCGATTCAATTTCTGAACTACTGAAATAGTGTTCTTTACATATGACAGCCTATCAGCCATTAACATGAGCATAGTCAGCCTAGTGTAGTATCTATTGCATTACAATCATGTGGATTTAATCATGTAATCATGTGGGTTTAATCATGTGGATTAAATCATGTCGATTTAAATATGAAATAACATATTTTCTGATTGTGGTTTAGCCTCTGTTGTTGTTATAAAATCAAAGAGATAGACATGAAGTTAAGTACGAAAAGGACTAGTGCTTCACACGTTTTTAAACAGAAGTTATGACAACTTATCTCCATACTAATCAACTGTTAACAAATTGTGTAATTATCAAGAGAAAAAGTGATAGGATATCAAAATTAGTAGATATTCTTGACTAGGCCAAATAACAGAGTTCGGTTTTCTCTGATATAAACGAAATCGTTAGATTTATGATAAAATCTTGAAATGAGAGAAAAAAAAAACATTCAGATATTTATATTCCAATAGCCGTGATGTTTTCGTAAAATGGTGTCGAATTTTACTGTTGAATTTTATTTAAATTACGATGTTTCTTACAGTTTGGTAGCTAGACGAACAATATGAAGAGTATGAGAGACGGACAATATGAATCGTAGAAATGCATTCGTAAAGAAGGCGCCTAAAAATATTCGTAAAATATAATAACTATCAAATTTAATATGAATGTAAGAAGTAGCTGTAGCTAGGAAGTTGTCTGAGGTATTTCTTGAAATTTAAGTAATTTCTAATAATTTAAAACGTAATGCTCCAACTATTTTGCCGTAACGTTTAAGGCCTCTAAAGGGAGTGGTCCTTAACATTGATGTACATTATACATAATAGCAAACAAACAAATTTCCATTATATGTAAAAATTCAAAACAAAAAGGAACTTTTAGTCGGAGAATGCGAGGACTGGATCTATCTTAAAGTGGCCCATAAAAGAAGTCTACTAAGACTAAGAATTTAGTCAGGTCTAGACACATCATTTAAAATTTGGTGTAAGTTATTGGGATTTATTTATTCGCCATTGCTGTCTATTTGTGCTAAATGGAATATAATGAGCTATACAGACAAAACAGAACATCATTCGAAAAAAAAAAGATTCGAAATAAGTTCTAAGTATCGAAAATAATACTAGTTTACGTTTAATGTTGTGTATGACTATTATTGAGCTTATATAACAGTAGGAAGAAACTAAGCTTAATAAAATAAATAATAATAAATATTTTGTATTAATGTAAAGTCTGTGTGATTACCTTCTTCCTCGTTAAAACAACGTCGAAAAAGTGAAAATATAATTAGAATAATAATATATTATTATTAATATTAATAAGATTGTATATTATATTGAATTTTAATAAAGGTGGGAGTTCTTTTTATTCACTCATAATTCCATGCATTTTTATGCTGCTATGGATGAACTGCAATGTTTTAAAAATGTGCCTGTTTTAAGTGGGATTATGGAAGGTTCAAACGCATTATTTCGGAGTTAAATTATTTGTCTAATCACAATTGAACAAAGGAACAAAGAAACATTTCATTACCAATGAAATTGATTGAATGTTTTGTTACTTAATGAATAAGATTCTATTACACATCTCTTCTAAATGCTACAATTTATTTTTTTATTTTTTCTTATTTTAAAAGTCATCAATTTTGAACTTGTTTTATTCAGAGATATGTCTATTTTCAATTTTCATATTTCACATTGATAACATGAGGACGTCTCCTCTATTATTTAACTGATTCACAGACCTGATGGGTTTTAAGCATCTCCACGTTCTAGTCCCCTTCTAATTAAATGGAGACGACTGCTTTAATTCTATTAGGAGCAGCAGAAATTACAGCACATATTTAACACCAAATAACTTAGTGAAGTTTCTGTTTGTTAGACTGAGACAAGGGTTTTGCAATTTAAATAAATGAAATCTTCTGTGTATTCAGAGACATATATATGCAAATAGCAGGATTTTCTCATTTTATTACTGTTTTCTCTTTAATAAGTCAAAGCCCATAGATAAATCAGCCTTATCCTATTGAAGAGAAATTATTAAAGATAAATTACTCAATATTAGAAATTACTGAAAAAAATTAGATAATCGAATTTTATGTTATGCTGTAATTTTCTAGAAAATAAAAGTAAGTTTGTTGAACATTTTCACAAAATTCAGTTACTGACTTAAAAACAATTAATTTTCATTGAACTAAAGTAACGGTTGACAGTTATGAATAAATATTAATATTGGTTTGAATAATACTGCTATAATTTATAATTTGATAATTAACATCTAATGTTTGAAGATAAAATTTTTAGTTCATAAAGACTTAATACAATGCTACTGTATTTAATGTTTACTGCACACAACAATTTGCATGAAATATTCCATTATTAATTACTTTTTCTTTTTTTGTTTTCATGTTCTTCTGAATAGTTTAAAAAAGTTTGGAGAAAGTAAACCTAAAAATACAGGTATGTGTTCTTTTTTAACTATTAGAAACTGTGTGATATTCTTATTGGTTTCTATAATATTTCTTTTCATTTAGAAGAGTAATTAAGTAAATCTTTGCTCGAAATATAATGAAAAGGAAGTAAGTACATTTTTTAAACACTAACAAGATTAAACACTAACATCTTGTAAGATTTATTTAAAAGGAATGACGAGTGTCTTTGCATAATCAAAAGGATCTAAAATAAAAACATTAAAAATAGAATTGGCATTAGCACTTTTTCAGCAAAGAACTTTTTGCTTCACCTTTAATAAATCTTAAGAGTTCTTTAAAGAACTAGAGTGAATGACTAAGATTAGAGAATATAATCTATATATTGAATTTCTATTTTCCATTCGTAATTGAAGTAATCTTTCAAATATATGTAATTTGCATTGTAATCACTTATTAAACGAAGAAAGAGATATAAAAAGATAGTAAACTAGTTTGATAAAATAGAGATACAAGCATTTTATCAATCATAATAAGATCTGCATTGCGAATGATGAAGAAATAACTGTAATAAATAAATGTAAGGTAATTATTTAAAGAAATATGCAACTAACTGAAAAATTATAAGAACGAAAATTAGTAGAATATCAATTTATCAAATTAAGTTTTTATCCAATAAATTTATGTTTAAATTATTCAATTTAATAAATTTATCAACATTTATATTTAATTTCTTGCAAAATTCATCTATTAAAATTAATTATAAAGATATTTTTTGCTTTGTTATTTGTTTTGTTAAATGAACACTAAATGAACATCTGTATTCCTCTTTCATTACAAAAATAATAAGAAAGGTAAAAAGGAAGAAATTTTATTTTTTTTTGTTTTTTTTTTCAAGTTTTGTAGTAAAGATTTTTAATAGAAGTAGAAGTGGGAAAATTATATTTACGGTCCTTGCTTTGGACCGTGAAAAGTCAAAGAAATTAGAAAATGTATAACTTTGGAAATTTCCACACTTACACTAACATTTTCACTAACATTTTTTGTAAGTGAATCCAAGGTTTGACTCTGCTTCCTACAGCACTTATTAAAGAACAAGAAATAAAAATGATCATAACGATAAAAATGAGCAATATATAGCAAAATTTTCAAAGTAATATAATATATGATTAACGATAAATTCTATTTAAAATAAATAAACATATTTTTAATTACTGAGCTATTTAACAAATCCTTCGATATTTTTATTACAGCAATAACATTGTTTGTATTTTTGTTATAACTAAAATGAATATTAATAGATTGATTGTAATTTAATTATATGATTTAAATCATTTATTTACGTGGTTTACATGTTTCATTCAGTTAGCTATATCATTTATGGTTACATTCCACACCACTAACAAGGAGGGGTCACAGCGTATATATCGTCAAAATCAATGCCAATTTGTGAGATCAAAGTAAATATCGAGTACATCAAAATATATTTATTTAGGTTCGGAGGCCAACAATCAACCAATTTCGAGATATTTGACATTGTTTTATCGATTTTTGATTATTAGCTTAATTAAGTTCCTGTAAAGACACAAATAAGAAGTGTTTCTGTGTCGCTATGCGTAGAACGGTAGACTGCGTATCGAAAGATTCAAAGTTCGAATCTGCTGCTGGAAAATATTGTTTTGTTTTTTTAATTCGTTTTTCTTTTCTTTTCTTTTTTCTTTATAAAATGCAGATTGTTTTTTTTTCCCAGTTATGTTATGAATTATAGACAGATAAAAGAATATACAATTGGAAATAAATAAATAATATTTTCCTTACCATATTTTTTATTAAAAGTATTTTAATTTATTAAAAATAAAATAATATTATATCATTTTGCAAATAAGCTTTTTTTTTAATCTTATCTTTTTTTCTTTTCTATACTGACATTTTGTTAATATTAATGCTGGAATATCAAAACTGATGGATAAGAAATTTAAAAATATCAATTATTAATATTAATTTAAAATATATACAGGGTGTTGCAAAATTCGTGTGTAATATTCAAACCACGTGTAGGGACATGGCTAAGAATCAATATATTCCTAATGAACCCATGTCTGGAAACGCCCCATTAAGGCGCTAGGTGGTCCTAAAGTGAGCCTATCCCAGAGATCATATTCTTTGGCACACCATCCGAAATGTTTTGCAGGCGAGCCAACACCTGTTTTGCAGACGAGCTGTTTTTGTTGAAACAATTGAAACAAAAAAAAAAGAAAAATAGATCGCCTGATATAGATAATATATATATTATTAAATTATAATTGAATACTTTTAATCGTATATTCCTTTTCTGAATATCGTATTCATAACCTAAATTATCTTAAAGAAAGAAAAAAAAGGAATTTAAAAAAAAAATGAAGGAAAAAAAAGTTTCTCCTACTTAAATAGAACTCCGGAGCCTCAGATCCCCAGTTCTTCGTTGCTATAGAAACACTTATTGAAACTTAACAACAGGAACTTAATTAGCTCATACTCAAAAATCGATGAAAAGAATATCAAATATCTCGAAATTGATAGAGTGTTGGCCCCCGAACCTATATATATATTTGAAGTACTCGATGTGTACTTTCATCTCACAAAATGACATTTGTTTGACGATGTAGACGCTGTGACCTCTTCTTGTAAGTGCGATCTCCGATCACTATATAGAGTTCTCATAGAATATCTGGGAAAGATATTGAGGTGGTTTCCCATTTGCCTTCCGCAGGAAGCCAATATGCAATGTCTCCAGATCTGAAGGGAAATATGAAGAAGCAGACAACAAAAGAAAAAAAAAAATAAACGTCCATATCGACACCGGGATTCAAATACAGGTTTCGGCACTTCGTGCGAGACTGCCGCGTGGATCATTAGGTTCTGCCAGAATGGCTATGGTTACATTGCTTTAGTACTTAGATTTGTTTAGCAGTTCAAATTTTTCGTCATGAATTTGTTTTATTATGTGCTTATATTTCATTTGTATCTGTCTTTCCTACTGTAATCATATTCTAACAGTATTTATAATATATATGGAATTTTTTATATTTATTTTTATGATTTATTAAAAATCAATCCTATTTATCGGATGACATAATTTGTTTTATTTAGGTAAAAACACTTTACAATTACATGAATCTTAATTGGAGGATGACCTCATAAATCACACACGCTATCTTTCACCACTACACAACTTATTCTCTAAAGAGAAACAAACCATTCAAAAATGATAACACAATATTCAGAAATATGATTTACCATATATTAAACTCTAGCCAAACTTTGAGTTTTTAGTTTTCATTCAAGTTAGGCTCGTAATATATTGATCTATATTTAGATTGACAGATATGTCAGTACATAATAGATATGTCATGTGTCTATGTTAGGTTTTGTACAAATGAACAGATCTTCTTGAAACCTGTTTTACTGAGAACAGGCGATCTCTGTTTTGTAGTTGGAAATTTCGTTGCGGGGAATGCTGTGGAGAAATTGGTGCATGAAGATGACAAAATTTCTACACAAAGCATTAGAATCGAAAAAATAAAAGTCTAAATGACTATAACAATGAATTTCTATTGACATCTAATGTCAGTTCAATAAAACCACGAAATGATCACAAAATTTATCAGAAATAAGGCTAAATCTTGTTGGTTCAATTAATTAAGAAGAACAGATATTAGAAACCTGTTTGAGAAGGGTTTTATATATATATATATATATATATATATATATATATAAATAAAAGTGGCAGTGATATAACTCTGAAGCTTCCATTTCTTTTTAGCTTTAACTTACCTTTTTAAAATGTGTTTTTTATTTATATTCGTTATCCGGATTAATGAAAAAATGTTATATACTTTCTTAGATTGCAGTAGTTGATCTTCGAAATATGTAAAATCAAATTTTCGACTACAACTCAATTATCGTTTTATATCATTTGATGGAATCATTTAACCATGATTACATTTAACCATAGAATACTATGCTTGATTTTTTTTTATAAAAAAGCCATACTTTATTACTTCGTTGATTTAATTTTTAGAAATGGTTCTTCGTTTATTTCAATTCAAGACGATTTTGAAGCTAAGAAGGTATTTAATTAGTTGAAGACATATTTAATTAACTTGAATTAACAGATTTGAATGTTAATTAAAAGTAAAGAAAGAAAAGTTTCTCAGAACTCAGGTATACCAGCAATTTATTATTACTTATTTTTTTTCTTATTAACTGGTTTCATATTTAATTAGTTTTATTATATTTATGTTTGAATCTCTTACAATATTCATTTCCTAAGAGAGTCATGAACTTTAGTAGAGAAAACTTGAACGAAATTGAAATTATTATTTTTATAATTTATTATCAACTGAAAATAATTTAATTACCTTGCTACAAAAATAAATTCAAATCGGCAGTAGATTAAGAAAAGTAATAGTGAATTCTATCATAAAAATTAGATTTAAATTATTAATTGTTATTACTTTAAATATAATTCTACATAGCTCATTTTTTTATGGTGGGTGAACTTCGGATTGGTTCTATGATCTTCCTTTGTCTTATTAGAATGCTTAAAGCTAGAATCTACTTTATCCAAGCAAACACCGAAGTTCAGGGCGTAAAACTTTATCTATTTTTTTACAAAATTTTAAATTATATAGCCAAATATTTTAAATGTAAGCCAAATATTTGAAAAACAGTTCACGATATTTTCTAAATTAATATAATTACTTGAAAATTCTATTGAATAGGGCAGTGCTTTTTAAATTCTTTATTAAAAAGAATTAATAAATTATACATTTTAATTATTATTTACACATTAACCGTTACGCATTGGTAAGAAGCTAAACTCCTGGTAAAAAAATTGCACAAATACAAAAAAATGACATAAAAAAATCCCTAAGAATTAGAAACAGCTGTTGATAAGATCAATGGCTGTTAAAGGGTTTCATCCATTGTTCTCATCCCGCAAATAAAGATAGTTTCGGTAGAAGTGAATCTTTGTTAGTGAAAGAAGTGATTAGTAGCAGCAGATGACTACGGTAATCTTAGTATTAATTGGCAAATATCACCTATTGCTGTTTGATCGTTAAGCATAATGGCATTCTCCCATCCCCACTTCAGGATTACTATTGCTGCCGTGTGGAGGACACCACATGTAGTGTTATTAAGATAATCAGCCACCAACATCATGGCATGAACAACACGTGTGCGCAGATGCATGGGAGGCAATATCGGTTGCCACAGCAATCAACTGTGATTGGGGATGAAATGGTGACCGAGAAACTGATCCACCCGCCATAACCGAGGCTCCATCGTCGATGATAATAACTGAAACCCCTTCCGGCACAGGGATTCACTCAAAATCAGCAAAGCTGCATCGAAATTTAATTCTCAAAGCTTTGTAAATGCAATAACTGCGAGTCCTTATTACAATCCTAGTCATTAAATTTTCAGAACACTTTCCTTGGAATAAACACAAATATGAGATTCCTTACTGGAATCTTCGGCTCATTAATTACTTTTCCTGCATACAAAATAGGTAGAGAGATTAGTAGACATAAATTGAAAGAAAATCGTTAATGCAAATACAATGGATTAGAAATAATTAAGTCTAATATAAACTTTCCGAAACATTTCCATTCATATTTATGGTGCATTCAATCCAGGAAAATAAGCTACGGAAAACTTATTCTAATAATTGCAATGTCAAATATTGTCAAATCTTAGATTTCAGAAACTTTAAGCTTATTACGAAGTAAAAGTTAAAAATTTGACTATGTATTGTAGTGTTCATTCCCAACTTTGAACCTAATCAAGAGATCTAGAAAGCTTTTCTTACTTTCAATCATTTTTGATAAAGATTCTTATCCTAAGTTTTGAAATAGAAATACATAAAATTTCACTATTCAACCACTTGAACAGTAGTTTCTGAAAAGTTGCTGATACTTAATTATGTGCATTTTGTATTATAATTGTCTATCTTATCATTTCCGTCTCATTACACCATTACTTTCAGTTTTATTATTTGTCAAAAAACTGGAGGAGCCAAAGGGCTTCTTCTGGTTGGCACCTACGGGAAGCTGCTAGGGTTCATCGAATTCTTTCTCAAATGTTATCTTCTGTATTGAAGGCAGGCGATTATTTTTATAATCGATGTGGAAAATATCAATACTACTTTCACCAGTGCTGATACATTCCACATCCTCATGCGATAATTGGGACACGCCCAATGTCACGGTCTTTTCGAATATAAACTGTGTACTACCTGATATTAGGTTTTGAATAAGTTGAGGCAATAATGGTTCTGAGCAGAGAAGAATAGGTATTTTTAGTCCAGTATTACAAGCACTCTTACGGATTAGGATGAAAAATGCTTACCTGTCATACAACTAAGGTGTGCATCCAGTTTCTTCATGAAAACATTCATGGCCGTATCATCTCAAAGTTCCCAGAATTTCCATTTCCTTCTTATTCCCCAATGTTACGCTACCTGACGCGTATCCTTGGGGATGATGAAGCAGTTGGTGTTCCACACTAACCATGAACACTATTCAGAAGCTTAAGGAATAAAGTCTGCATAAAAAATTGTCTGCACGCCACAGCTGTATGACAGGTAAGCACTCTACCAAGAGACGGTCGTGTTCTCGTTTGTTGTTACCACTCGTAGCCATCGGAATTTTTTCTCTATGTCACTACCTGTACGTCGGAATTTTTCTAAGAAGACAAGAAGCACAGTGTCACTTGGGACGTGCTTCCGAAACGTAAGCTGAACAGCTCCTTCACAAAGGCGAGGCTGGGCCTTGGTCTTTTCGTCCTAGTTCGTTTGAACAGTTGTAATACTCATATAGATTTACCTTTTCATCTGTTCTCAGAACCAATACTGCCTCGACTCATTCAAAACCTAATGCCAGTTACTGTACAGTTTATATTCAAACAGACCGTGATGTTCGGACAGGCCCTATTATCGCGTGGGGATATGGAATATTTCAGTTCTGTTTATTTTGCCCAATACTGTATTATATAGTATTATATAATATCAGAATATTATATGTTCATAATGAAAGAAGTGAGCGCTTTTGATCTCTCGTTGCTAGGATGGAGATATAGTTAAGCAATATGTTTCATTACTCTTTGAATATTATTTTTCATTTATTCTTTAAATTTGCATGTTTCTTTTGATATTAATATAAAAGGTCTAGTTAATATAGTTTGTGCTTAAATCAAAGAAAATTTAATAAATTCCCTTTGATTTATGTTCAAAGATGTTTCATCTTTGCATTAATTTCAAAGATCGCATTAATTTGATGTAGTTCCTTTTATTTACTAACAATTATCTAGCAATTAACAAAAAAATTTCAAAGTATATTAGGATATTATTAATGACGTTACTTAACAATGTTACTTTGAAAGTGTTAGAATTTATTTTATTTTACTGCATATCTATTCTTGCAATCAAAATTCTGGTAATTCTTTCAACTTGAAGTCTTTTAGTAAGTTTTCCCATGTGATCCGAATGCAATCGCATGAAAGACAACAAGACAGACAACCATCATATTTGGAGTACATTGTAAATATTGAAAGCTGGTTAAAAATGTAAATGTTTTGAAGAATGATTCAGAGTCGTTCTCGACTTCTTTCTATCAGCTCGATTCGTCACCGGAGTACCTCCTATGTCAATAGTGTCTCCCTTTCAGAATCCCCAGAGTCCCGCGAATTTACACAAACAGCCCTTAGACAGCTCCCTGTCACTTAATTAGTCTCACATACCTCCACCAAATTGAATTGTCTCCCTTTAATTAGTTCTCTACAACAAAACAAACTTCTAGAGAGACAAGATTCGGTATCAATAAACTTGGCATCGTATTTATTCTTAAAAGAAATTAGGAGCCCAGAATCTTTTTATTTCACTTGGTATAAATAGAGCAAATGAAAGAAAAAGTGCAGAATGACATCTTTTTAATTGAAAGATGTCATTTTAAATCTCTCTTTTTTATAAAATTAAGTACTTTTATTTAAAATGGAATTTTATTTGCGGAAATCTTAGTAATAAAGTCTATCGTTTTATTGCTTAAAAATATACTAAAAAATCTTGAATATAATTTAAACTCTTTGATCTCTAATTTGAATTCTTTAAATTGCGCAATAAGTAATTCATTTGCTTAAAAAATCGAAAAACCAAATCCATAATTATAAGCTAATGATTTGATACGGAAAAGTAACTTTAGACTGGACGATCACATCCGGTACACTTTGGTAACAGGTCTTGTGATATTAAAACCTTATAAAGTCTCACGAGGTCGAAAAGTACAAACCGAAAAGTAGAAAGTAGACAGCAGATAAAGAAAGAATACGATCACAGGAAGTCAATAACCAGGGCTACAGCAAACAGGCGTGAAAGTTGTGCACTACGCAAAGGCGCGGTAATATGAGGACACCAAATTAAGTTTTAAAAGTCAACTCTTCATTCCTATTCAAAATAAATAGTCATACTAATTCTAAACATACCGTCTCGTCTTAACCACTGTACTATTTCTGAATAAAAAAAAATAAATTAGCAAATATATCATCTGTGGGATATACTTATACGTATTTACATATAAATATATCCCAGAGAGATCCACTGGCTCAAGGGGACGCTGGAGATAAAGCTGCCAAAGTTTCATTGTTTGGGGATTGAGATGAGGTCGGGTGATCAGTCTAACGCTCGCCCGCTAATATTAAGAGAAGGAACGGAGAAAATGTTTTCCACAAAAGTGCCTTACAAGTCAGCGGCGGCTATTAAATAAACTTCGACTACAATTAGTTCAAAGCGAATTTTTTCTTATTTACGCTGCTAATAAGAAGCTGCTGTGCATGAAAGGAAGATGCAAATATTCGTTATATAATCCCATCACTGTAATTTTGAAAATAAATAAATGCTTGTATATGACATTTGCTTTGAATATTACATTTAAATAAATATTCTTAAGTTTCAGTTCACAAAGATATTTAAATCTCAGTCCGGTCAATGATCTGCAAGATTGATTTGTACGATATAATGCAATAGTCCAATTATCTTCAAAGTATAATACAAAATAACTTTTTTTTAATAACTACAAAAGATCTTTTGATTTCGTAAAATTTATTATTTAAATATTTTGCTATTCACACTATCGAATATAAACTTTATACTTTATTCTTATATATTTTTTATTCCATAAGTGTACCTTACTTTCATTTAATTATAATTCCTTAGTTGATCCTAAAATGATCCTTTCAGTGCAGTATTTCGTATTTATCAGAATATTACAGATTATACTAAATGTTAAATGAAGCTTATCTTGTCATATATAATGAAGCAAAGAAAAATCCTGAGTGATACTCGAAACAGCTATTCTATGTTCCCAGGAAAACTCTGAAGAAATAAGTTAGTTTCATTGAAAACAGATGCCATATAGGAAATCTTACGGAATGTCTCAAATGTTTTTACAGAAGATTCTTAAAAGTAAAATAGTTAAGCTTTACAATAGGTTTATATTTATAATGAAATATTTTAGCTCCTTAACTGATGACAATATAGTATGTTGAAAATTGCAGTTTAGATATTAAACAGAGGAAAATAAAATGAATTCTTATAAGAATTAATGCACACTAAATACTTATTCGACAGTAGATGTATATGTGTTCATTATGTAAATAGTAGGCCTATAGAAGAACCTACAGAAAAATAACTTAAGAATTTTTAATCTCAAAGCCTACTTCGAACATTCGTATTGCAAAACTTTCAGTATATTATCAAATTATAATCCGTCTACGATATCTAAATAAAGTAGATATTAAAATATCTTATCACAACAATCTTGAGCTTATAAAAACACATTAATCTTCTTAATATCCTTTGTCTTGTTTCTTCCGAGGCAACTGTAGCTTTAATCATAATAATTTTTTCCAGTCTTTCCTTAATTAACTTTCTGTGTATCAAAGATGGGATCAAATAATGGTAAATGAAGTTGCATACGATTTTTGTGATCTTACGTTATTTTGTAAGGAACTATAATAAGGGTGTTGTTAGAGTTGATAAAGAAAGCTATTGTTCTTACTAAGGAAAAAAAGGGGGAAAAAAACTTCTACAACGTCTAAACCATAGAACAAAAGTTAGCTAAATTTATTGTAATTAAATTCTGAAAGCTAACAGAGAGTAGACTGGCCTTATATTAATTTATATTTCGAACCGACCTATGTTTTTTTCTTTGTTGCTCAGGAAGTGTTTTATCATGCCTTGTTCCTTTAATATCCTGCCTTGGCTTAGCATTTATGGAAATTTGGGCTCAATCTCCTACGTAGAGCCGGGTATCAAAAGAGCAAGAAGCCGAGGACTGAGTCTCTTTAATTATTCGAATTCCCCTAAGTCTTGAGACGCAGCCCGTTACTTTCTGCACTCTTGAACACGGGTCAATGACCCGCCAAGTTCTGCCTCCTGCTTCCGAAGGCTTAGAACAATTGACATTCATTCTGCGTACGGGACTGGCATGGAAGAAGTAACGGCTGTTCTGCACTTCTCAGTTCTTCTACTTCTTTGTTTTTGTCTTTATCTTTTCTTTGAACCGCCGTCTCGAAGTTTTGCAGAAATTAGAATTTAATATTTCATCAACGATCGTTTACGTCTAAGTTGTAAACATTGAAGATAACTGTTGTCCAAAAAATTTAAAAGAACATTTTCTTTTTACATATGTGGTTTGAAACTGACTAGCATGTTATCAATAACAAAGAATTTTTGAAAGATTATTCATTATTTTTTTTTTATCAGATAGTTGGTTTCTTGTTAAACTTTTAAGTCCCGCTCAGTATTAACAGCAAGTAGAAGAAGAATAGGACTGCGTTATGCAAGAAGGGATTTCAAAATTTTATGAAAAAAGCATTTTATATTCACGGGATGGACTTCGGATACCATTTTTTTTCCTTAATTTCTTTAAAGGCAAATGAAATTGGCAAGCAAACAAATTAAGTTTAGGATTTACTAAAATCAGATTTACTGAGAGTTTAAGTTGGAAAGCAAACATCAATATTTATAATTAGAAATTACATTATTACGGGAGCAATTTTATTTCAAAAAGAAAAAATGTAACATCTATCAATAATTTATAAAATACACTTCTTTAGAAACATTTGATAGTGTTGATACATTATTTTTGAATAGTTGAAGAACTTAATGATTTACTGCAGTATGGAAAACAATGGCAATCGGTAGGTGTTTTGTTTTACATAATATGGTACTATGTTTTCAGATCTTTCTTTAAATGTAAATAATGGAAATTATCTTGTGTGTATTACGGTTTAACTCTAAGGTTTTTGAACTAGCAAAATAAAAAAATCTATATGATTTTTAAGTGAATAATAATATTCTATAAAATGGTTATTTCTTAAACAGGCAATGTTGATGAAAAGTGCTGTAGAGTTACTTCAAATGTATCTATCTTAACTATTTACAAAACAATAAAACATTGTAAGCACGTAATTTCTCTACACTTATAAAAAAGCAGATAGAAGTTCTTACAAAATACGTAGGTGAATAAATCTTTACATGTCGTAAAAATAGATAATGAAAAAATTATTTGCCTAACAGATTTTTTTCTTCTGATATGTACAAAAACAATTACGTTTTGGAAAGAAGGTAATTCAGAATAAACGAAATATTTCGGGAATTAAATTTTCATAAATGATATCTTTCAGAACTGGTAATTTCAGAAGCATTTCTACTCATTGCTGCGATGCTCGAGGCAGCAGCACGCTTATAATGCATCTGTTCTAGTCTGTATTCAAATTATGCAGTTCGCTGAATCGACAAAAATATTTTAAAAGGCCAGGTTGCATCTTTGCCTACTCATGCAGGATCTTCTAAATTTATGGATGCAATTGATGTAATTTATATGCAATAGATAAATAGATTCTAGAAGATGCCAGTATCTGGAATAGACAATAGATTCTGGTTCCATCTCTCCCAACTAGTGGTGTCTTTAAATACTACGTAGTTTTCAATATTTTCAGGATATCCTTAAAAATATAATATTTATGACAGTTAAAGTTCATATTCTCAAAACGTTGATTACAATATTCAATCAAAATGGATGAAATTGTCCGAATGACCACAATCTATTGCATGACATATTTACTCAGTAAAGAAAGCTAACACTGATGTTACTTCGATATATCGTACTTATGTATTAAAACGCAATACATAGATAATTACATATCAGTCGAAAAAATTAATTCCCAAAACTATTTTGCAAGTATTTTATATCATACTAGATCTCGGTGTGTACAGTTAGTATGCACAAAAAGTAAGTGGCACTTCAAAGATCATTACTCCACCCTCCCCTGACTGGTAATTTTTGGACACTACAATACCATTGAAAATATGCATTTACTCTTTAAACTAAGCAGATTTCTTTGAGAACAACAAGAAATAGTATCGTAAAATCTTTTCGATGATAATAAAACGATATTTCTAAGTTATAAAAAGAAAAGACAAATTTGTTATAAAAATGCGTAAATATGTTATGTGACAACTTTTAATTAAATAATTAACCAGATGCATTCGAAATTGAACAGACTTATTTAATCAAAAACAAACAAAAAAATAATATTCATCGCTGTTATCATGGGAAATCCAACATAACTCGTGAGTATTTTATCTTTGTCTGCCGTAATACATCACATGTAATTTAAATAATCTTTATCTAAATATTAGTTTGATAATGTTCTTTTTTCTTATTAAAAAAATAGATCTAAACTTAAGTTAAAACTAAAAATATGCAAATTACTTAGATAAGAAAATTACAGTACTATTTGATGAAATCCTTTTGCTTCAGTTTCGATAAGCACCATTTGAAATCTGAAAAAGCTCGATTATCAGAGTTCACCGACTTTTTTATAATTAACCCATGTGCTGAGCTTTTTATTTCTGTCTAATGCTAAAGAAATGATCACTTACCGTTCTGTCGCCCAGATTTTTCACTCGGCACTGGAGGTAAGCTGTCTTTCCTAATTGTGTTGTCATATTCCTATTGGTGGTGTTATCAAATACAGGTTGCATATTCGGATCATCCCAATATGAATTGGGCCGGGCTGGAGGTTCGGCTTTTGCTCTACTGTAACTCCTAGCCGTTTTACCTAAAAATAAATAAGAAAATAATAATGAAATACAAAATATTCATAGTTTCCAAGTCAATTAAAAGCTATTCTATGTAGATGAACTATGTAGAAGAAAAAGTTCAATGCCTAATATAATGTAAAAATTTGCGAAAGCTCACTATAACAGTTGAATATTTTTGTCTTCGTTCTCCATTTGTCTGTTTGATTGTAAGCGCATCACGTTAAAACAGCTGGATGGATGTCCATCAAATTTAGTACGACAATTACATATAGTCTAACTTAAAATATAGACTCGTTTGTTTTGGGCTCATGTCTCCTGTCCCTGAAAACTAATCTTCGAAATTCCTCGCTGAAACTGTAGATGGGTCTCTTGCTTATTTATTATCCAACTGTAAAAATGAACATGATTATTTTGGTCTCCACTCCAATCCTCCCTCCTCGAAATGGACCCCCACGCTGACCTCTCAGTCCCTAACTATGTTAAGAAAAGCGACGTTTTCATATTTCATTAATATTTAATATTTAATGTAGGTCCCTAATTTAAAGATTTTAAGTTTTAATTTAAACCACTTCATTGAAATGATTTAAAACTACGTATGTCATCAAACAAACAAACAAACAGGCAAAAGGTGACTGAAAAGCAAATGAGAATAATGGAATGGAAAGACTTCTCATGCTCAGTAAACAAATCAGTCGAAATTACTATTTAACAAAATAAATATAATATCACAGAGCAGTAGAAAATTTTAGCAATGTTTAGACGAAAAAACTTTAAAAGCACACTTACATAATTTACTTAGTGCAAAATTAGATTTCTTTTTTACGCGACCTAAAGTTATGTCTACGTCCTTTTAAAGTGAAAATGTCATTGATATTTTACTGACCATAGCTACAAATTCAGAAGTAATATTAAAAAAATAGAGAAGCAACATAACATTAAGAAAAATGAATTACAAAAAAAAAAAATTAATTGATAATTGCAGCTAAATTAGACGGAAGCGACTTTTAAGATTCCGAAAACAACTCCAGCAACAGGAGATTCTAAGAAGCTTCTGCCAAAACAAATCGATTTGTGTAAAAATACATTGTCTCTGAGATTATCATTGCCTACAATAAAGAGCCTACACTTTTGCGTCACAACCCCTATTTCTATTGACATCGGCTCTTGTGTAGGTCGGGATGTAAGTGCAATCAGTGGTATTCTGCTCAGGGATCTCCAATTCATGAGCTCGCATTACGAATGTAACAAGATAAATCGGTGACAAACTGCCATTGATCAGTATTCCGGTCGGTGAATTGCTGGACTTAGTTGGAATCTTTATATAGTAACATTGATAGTTCTTACTCAGTATGAAAAGCCTACAGATGCCCTGGCATCCATTACTTGCAGTTTTTGTGGTTTCCTTTGTTCCATTTTTTTCTCGTTCCTCTTTCATTTCTGAAAGCAGTTTTTGTTTCGTATTGATCCAAAACTACCACTTTCTTTAAAGAGCAAGATCTTATGTATTTATCGTATTTACTTAGCTGAAATATAGGGACTTGAAAAACGTATTTTAAATATTCAAATTCCTTATATCCCAATTCTTCGGATTTTTTGTTATCTTATAGTTAATTTACAATTCGTATTAGTTTATAAATCGTAATTACAGTGAAAATTATTCGTGACGTAATTAAAAGTAGAAATAATAAGTTTAAACTAGGAAATGATTAGATATGAGGTTAAGACATTCGTAAATAAGAATAAAATTTATTAAATATTCAAAATATTACATTTATACTAATATCCTTTACTACATTTGTTTAAAAGGGATATGTTAAGAATGAAAACTTTGATTTTTAAGCTACTAATTATTTCTCTTAAGCAGCAGGAATTACAAATTAACAAAAATACTTTTTTTCTGGTAGATATTAATGCAGAAAATATTAATGAAATAGAATAAATAATGTAAATATAGTGTATTTATATTTCAATAAATATTCTTCTATATTTGAATTCTATGAATACGTTCAGGGTATACATCATATAGTGGGCACTGATTATGCATAAATGAGAAGGTGGTAAATTTTCAAGGATTGGAAACGGACAGACCAAAAGCATCATATTTATATATTTATATATTTATATATGACTTAAATCATATTTAAGTTGAACCAAAAATAATATCATAAATCCTAGAAAATTTGAAGGACAACATTTTAGCATACCCATGTATAAGCAGACGAAAACAATGTTCAAGTTGATTAATAACAGTTTTAATGCTGACTCAATAAATAAGCATTCAATTTTGGATTAATGTAGGGGAGAGTGTTGTAATGTATCTTGGTCCAATTTGAATATCTGGGACATGCTGGGACCTAGTGATCTCTCCTAGAACTATGTCCTTCTTAGTGAGATACTTGACCACCAATCTGCATTTGGACGGGTTTGAGTAAGGATTACATATGCTAGAACAAAAAATTATTTTTACGAGTTAAAAGTAAATCTTTTTGCCCTCGATTTAGTGAGAGTTGATTTTTCAACTCGCACACAAGGGTTATTACTGTATGTTCGTCGAAATTCCCGTTATTTGATGAGTAGAATACTGATGAAACTTTATAAGTTGGTTGTATGGTAACGTGCTGGCAGCATATTTGTTGAAATATAGACATTCGTGTACGTCGAGCTACAACTGAGTCTTGTATCTTGGGCCAGTGGCTTACGGTACAAGAGTTTACAATATATTTTCTGTTTTGCGTTTCAGTGGTTGATACCTCGTAGTAAAACCGGGAAGAAAAGGGACGCTGTAGACACAAATGGATTAAAAAAATTGCCCTTATGGATATTCATTCCGATGATCAAGACAAAAATATTTCGTACAGAGATAAATGTCATTCAATGAGTACGAATTGGTAATGTAAGCCTATACTTTGTCGTCTTTCCATTTAATCTTTCTTATAAGTGTACTTCGCGGTATAGGATGGTTGTCCCGAGATACATGAGCATAATGTAACTTGGTCCACCTTGCAGCATAAAGTATGTTTTTATTTGAAAAATTGTTGAGCTGAGTTAATGTGTTATTTCCAAAGTAAATATTTCCAAAGTAAAAAAGATATTAAAGAATGAATTGAGTTTAAAAAAATCCCGCAAAAGGGTTATTTTTGTAGATGATCATTTCGATCAGAACCACATTACTATCCAGAAAACATTTAATATACCATCACCACAATCCCTGTTCTCGCTTTTTAAAATCCTGCTTTACAAATTTATTATTTAAATGGCAACTCAGCTTCTTCAATATTTAAGCAAGATAACAGAACATTTTCTGAATCTCTCTTCCATTTTCTCGAAAATCTGCTTGCTGCAAACGATCGTTAAGACTTACACTCAAAATCCCTACAACAGTGCGAGATTTAATATGTGACAGTATAGGATTACTGACAATTAAAAATTAAAATATGAATCGTTAGAATGTGACATTTAGTAAGTTGTTTGTAACAAATGATTCATGACATCTAGAAACATTTTCATCTTGAAAGTAAACTAATTTTCTCTTTAAAAATGATATAACAAAATTCTATTCAAAATAAATAAAAACTTTAAATGAGATAATAAAATAAAATAATTCAAACCTTGAATCCTAAATAAAATTAAAAATTATTATAGAGAATATTTATTACAGTATAGATCCACAATTAATTAGTAGAATGAGGTAATCTTGTAAAATCTTTGTGATTTCCGATGGAATTTCAAAAAAATTTATCATGTGGAAAGATTAGCATGTTAACGAAGTTTCAAGCTTTGAATTTATAAAAGCTGAGTTTTTTTTATTAGGCTACATCATGTGCTATGCCGTTTAAGCTTTCAGGTTTAATCAGATTTTCCGAAACATAAATTACTCAACTGACAGTATTCGATTGGTGTGATTGTAAGCGAAAGAGAGGAGTTCCATTCATTTCATATTCGACAAATATGTAACTGCATATTGTCTAATTAACTTCAATGCATTAGAGTGCCACGTAAAATTAAAGCTTTATTTCTACATGACATTGCACATGACCCTGCATTTGCAACTGAATGAGCGACTTAACCGATTTGATTTTATTAGGCCTAAATTAAACTCGGTGGAATGCGCGATTTGATTGTTTCGAAGCTCTTCTTTTATCGACAGTATTTAATGTTGAAATCGTGTTCGATTAGAATCATCGACGACTGACATCTAAAATCTTGTTCCAATAGAAAGAAGAGGTGCTTCACTTAATAAATTGGTCAAAAATGGTCACAGGCCTGGAATAGAGGTAATGTATGCGAGTGGGAAGTTGAATTCAAGTGAAAGGTTGTAACTAATTAGTACACGAATTGAAGTTACTTGTTTTGGTAATGAAACCAATGACTTTTGAATTGAACTAATTGAAATTCCATACTCATTCATTGGAAGCTATATTGGTATTAGTGAACTACTTAAGAAAAAAAAGTATGATAACAAGTATGATAGGAAGACAAAAAATAAACTGAACTCAGTTAACAACAGGATGCTAACATGATATAGGACTACTTATATATTTAATGAATCATTTTAACCTGTATAAGATAATTACTGATAAGATCTGGGAAGACTAAGAACATACAAACATTTTTAAAATAGTTTATAAAACAAATAAAAGATAGTTTTTGTATATTCCCAATATTCACGGTCCTTACCAATGGTTAATATTATGTAGTTCTATTGTCTTTGTGTTACTATAAAAAAGAAATGATGGAATAGAAAATGAATGAATCGCTGTATACAACAAGCGTAACAGTTAAACTAATCCTGTAATGTTTCTGGTGATAAATAATTTAGACAAGTGATATAAAATTCCCTTGTATTCTTAGATGATTCATTGATTCACTAATTGTAATTTATGTGTATCTTGATGGTTCCGATTTGCCTTATTTGGTCAAACAACAGAAAACAACAAGAGGAGAGAAAACTAAGCTACAAGTTAGCAGATCTGCATTTCTGCAGAATGCGACAAATCGGTCTCTGTTGATATCAGGTAAGAAACAAAATTATGGAATGAAAGTTAACGGATGAAGTAGATAGCAAAATAAGAAAAAATAAAATAACATATTTTTATCAGGCAAGATTAGTAATCAGGTATTTTTACCGTATAGTTCTTTTAGCCAGTCTGTTTACAAATAACCCCGTATTCTCATATACTAACCAATACTCCCGAATTTATTACGAAATAAACTTCCTTGGCAGAATAGTGAAATCTCTTTCTAAACTAAATTATTTGCGAACATATCATGAAATTTTACAAAGAGCATCTCTCTTCAGCCAGCTGAAATATAATGGGAATTTTTTTTTTATATTTCTGTAGAAAAGAAAAAGGTTCTATGAGTAGTCTCAAAATTTCAAAGTGTGTAAATTTTTATATTATTTTCTATCTTTGGTACTTTTTAAAGATGGTGGAAATGACGTATTAAATGAATGTAAAACAATAACTAGATGAGAAATTTCAGAAAGATATTATTCAAGTTTAAAAGGATTATTTTTAACAACAGTTTTTTAAGCAGTTTCGGGGGTAACTGCCATATGTGGTGGTGATCTTCACATATGTTCTTGCCTTTCTGGGTTCTTTTATGCAAGAGGGCGGATCGGGCTGATGAGTCCCTTGCAGGACGAAACGGCCGTTCCCGATTCCCTCTCATAATTGAGCCAAAGAGGCATTTTTATTGTTAATTGTGCTTGTTTCGTTTTTTGATTTTAGTTTTTTTAAAAACAGTAAGTTTTTAGATAAAAGCATGTTGATCGTGAGTTTGCTTTGAATGATTTACAAACTCAAATGCGACAGAAATTTCATAAAAAATCGATTGAAATAGCTGTTGGTGTTTCAGGAAATGAATTCTTATCTTATCGGTACATAAACATGATTAACACTTATCACTACAAATCTTCAATAGCTGGAAGGCGTCTACAATGTATTTTATCATAATAAACAATGAAATAGTCATAAATTAGATATTTTTCTTCAATATTCAATATTTTGTCCAACTTATCGATATAAAGATAAACATTAAATTTGAAAGATAGGAATTTTATGAAAATCTATTAAGATAAAATTAAATTCAAATCTTATAGAAAATAAGATTATTCAGTGTAGAAAAGGTTGGCTAACTGATTTCTCTCATTTTAACATTTCATATATCATGAAATATTCTTTTGAATATCAATAGAAGATGATAACTAAGATGGAATGCTTTAAGCTTTCGTTCTTGTCAAATCATCTCAGCTAAGTCAGTTTGTTAATATTATGCAAATGCTTCTTTAATCATTTTTTTTTAGAATAATTACGAATAAATACCTGGAATACTCAGCACGTCCTGGTAGTAAATTGATACTAAAAAATGCGTTAACTTATAGAAATTCGCTAAGAAAAGATATTTATCGATAGATATAGGTAATTTTTAAAGATGAAATGTACTGGAATATGTTATCAATAAAAAATATCAACATCTTAAAGAAAATTTTTCTTTTTCTGTCAAAAACAAATTCTTAATAAAACCATAAGTTCTAGATGCCAAGAGTTTTTCTTTTTGTTTTTGTTTTTATTGTTTAAGAAAAGTACATTCTTGCATTAATTATTCATAAAAAAGACCATTCAAAACTTCGGAAAGCCTAATCAGATATGAGATTTCATTTTTTCATTCTATTTTTTTCTCTTCCTTTTCTCTCTCTCTTTTTTTTATCTTGAACCGAGCAATGGGACAAGTGCGACCAGCAGAAAAATATTTTCCCGCGCTCTCCTTTGATGCAGGAACTTGAATATTCATAACCCCAGGGGCGTTTGATTAGATTACTCATATACTCGTAAAGTAAACCTTATCTTTTGAAGTCCCATTTTTACTATCCTGCTCCGTTACGGCCTTTTCTCGTTGAGTGACGTGATGCGTTGTGTGTCGCCATCCCGAACAAATAATTTTTCTCCTTAATAATCTGGACCGAAATTCCATTCCCAATTCCCCATCAACACGAAGACTCTATCATACCCCCAAGCAGGAAAAGCGATTCACTATATCTTGTCACTGCATCTCGGCAAGAAACTATGTTTTCGAGTTTGTTTTGGGTTTTTTTTTCCCCTTTTCGTGTGTGTTCTGAAGAAGAACTTATTTGAAGCCTATTTCTTATGAGAAAAAGTCCTATCAGATTTTGACTATAAAACTTCCCTCGTCTCCTAAAGCAATACTTTAAATGTAATTCACTATTCTTGATACTGGATAAGATGCGTTTTTTAAAAAAAATGAATGACCAGACCATTCGATTCTTTGTAGACGTATGTAAAAAGTACAATTGGCAAAAAAATATTAATACAATGATTAAATGTCAATAGTATTTGGAATTATAAATTAAAAACTTACAGTACATGAAATTTTATTTATTTCATTTTACTTTTTTATCAGGTATGCAAACCAATTCTAAATTTACTTTTGTTTGGAAACAAAATACTGTAATTAATACAACCTTTATTTATATTCAACATTTCTTTCTTAATTGCCAAAAATAATGTTCAAACAATTTCACGCAAATAATTTCAAAAATATTCTATTTCCATGTAATAGTTTTAATATTTGCAAAATAATATTGATAGCATTCATAAGCTGATTTCTTTTATTTTGAAATGTTAAGTAAATCTTCGGTGTGCATATACAGATTTTCATTAATATGCGTTAATGTCAAGAAAAAAAAGATAAAACAAAATTTTAAAGCTAAAAATACGAATCTTCATTTGTCGGTTTGTAAACAGGATATCCCCAAAATTATTTATCCAGGAAGCAGTACTGCCAGTAGATTAACCCTCATTTATAGGAAGATCTCCACTGATCATTAAAAAAGTCTGAATTTCGATTATTAAAGGAAGATCAGTTAAAGAGATTAAATGCATTTGAATATCCTAATCACAATTTGAATAATTTAATATTGCAAGTTGCTATAAAGTTAAGAAATTAAGATCAAAAACACAAATAATTAAAACTGTGTTAACATGGTTAAAAATTATCAATTACTTTCAAAATCCATAATCCTGCTTGGTCATAATCTATGACAATAATCCATTGAGGCTGAAAGTTAAGAAAAAGTTCTCTTTTTTTTGGTTAAAGTTAACATTGAAAACTATATTTCTGAAAACAAAATAAAAAAATCCAAGAATAGAAACGACTTCTCTTTCAATTAATTCAATAAATGTAAATGGCTGGAAATTTTATTTTCATTTTAATACTTTTAACGTCAAAATTTATTTTAATTTTACTTTGTATCGTACAACAATTGATGTTTTCCATTTCATAATAAAAAGTAGATATAATATGTTCCTTTATAGAAATATTTAGTTACGGAAAAAAGTTTCAAATTTAATGCAGCAATGCTTCTGAGTCTTCTAAATAAAACAACATTTGATCCGTAGTAACATCATGGTGAAGAAGAAAAGAGCCTCAGGGTAGAAGATGAATTCGAAGAATAACCTCGGGCTCACTAAGAGAAAGAGAAAGAAAGGGAACTTAAAACAGTACAAAAATAGCATAAATAATACGGAGATTGAAAACGGTATGTACTTTATTCGATTATTCAATTTTTTTTTCCGCAACTCCTTCCTTTTTGTGGAATTTTACAACTTAAAGGGATTCACATTGCTGTCTCTGATTTCACTCTACTTTCTTTTGTTTTATTTGTCTTTTGAAATTTTGGAAAGTTTCTGTAAATGCTTAATATTAATGGTAATGTTAACTAAACTTTTGAAAATTAACTAATCTATTACGGAAGTAGTTGAAATTTAACTTACAAACTTGAAAGATTAATTATTGTAAATTATATTTTTCTTTTTAATTAGTCAGTATAATTTTTAATCAGTAATTTATTTCAAATTCTAAACTTAGCAAATACATTTTCTTTATGGGAAACGGCTCTGTAGGTCCTATATGTTGTCCATAATCCATAAAATCTGATCATATGTATTGTAACCTTTGAAAAGAAAGAATTAAAAAACCTAAGCAATTAATGAATTAAGAGAATAAAAAGGGGTTTTATTTTCAGCTTACATTCTGACAATAATGAAGAAAAGTCATTAGAATGGAAAAAATAAGATATATCAAATAAACTTCAACATCTTCAAACAGTAGATTCCAATATTTCGTTTTATTTCTAAAACTTTCTCAAGGTTCCGAAGAATATATAACGATTCAAAATACTTTTTTCTGCCACTATGAAAAAAAAATGGTCTAGTTAGCACCCTTCACAACCGGGCTCGTTTTGTTTGAAATAAACCCAATGGAGTTAATACTCCATTTAACTTAGCCTATTCTAATCTCGCTTCTCTTTCCTTGCTCTCCCCGGTTGTGAAGGGTGCTAACTAGACCATTTTTTCATCGGGACAGAAAAAAAAGGTTAAAATGGGGACCTATCATCCGACTCAGAATCGCACGTTCGATCCGGAATTCCATGCCCTATTTTATTTTTTTTTTACACCGAATTTGACTTAGAAAAATATTTCGATATTCGTTCTTTATAGGCCTATCTTTCCAGTACTTTATAAATCACTCTGTATATCGATCCATTTCAAAAAATAAAAAGAAAGTATTTATCTCAAAACCTATTCAACTTTCCACATTATAACAGACTGGGAACTAAAATTATCTAAAATATATATGGATTAAAAATTGTTCTAAATTTAGATGACCGTACCACAAATACATACAGACATAACTAGTCTGCATTGGAGTTCAGTAGCCTCGGGCTAATAATCTTTGCAATGGATTTCTGAAATTGCAAAAACATCAGCTTCAAACTTAATGAGAAGCCGATTTAGTGTTATTAGACGATATCGGTGCTGAAATACCGTAGAGCCGTTACTGCTTAGAAATGTTTACTTCTATACGATATCAGTTCTTTAATGCTAAGTTTAAAATAATTTGGTTTCTGTATATTGATGCAGGAAAATGCTTAGTTTCCACAAAGTTATTTTTGATATTGGCTTTAAGATTTTATTAAAAATTGGAGACTCGATATATTTTTAAAATGTCGATTCATAAGATCTATGGAAAAGTTTTTGTGAATCAATTACATTGGGTAGCATCGTATGGTATTAAAGATGTTTGCTCTACTAGATCTAAATAAAGTAAAAGCAGATAACTATATCAAAGTTACAAATATCAAATTCGATTGTAACGTCAATCGAGATTGATATCATTAAAGATTAGATACACACGACTGAAACAGTGGTGCAGAAATATCTTGAACTGTTAACTGGTTTTTTGAAATTTAGGGGAACGATAGAAAAGCAACTCAATTCTGAAGGCAGTTCATCATTCTAAATAATAGGAAACATCTTCCACGAATCATACTAAACGAATCAATCATCAACGATCGTAAATGTTCATGGGTTTATACATTTCCGAAAATAACTGTAAGAAAAAAAAATCTCTCCAAAAATTAAATGTGCACTGATTTTAAATCTGAAAAAGAAATAACAAAAGAAAAAGGAGAGGAATGTTCTTTACCCTCATCCCATTGGTGTTTGAGTTTCGTCACTTTAATGTCTTACCGACATATCTTACCGACATATTATTGAAGGCTGTCGGAGCGCGCGGGAGAAAAGCGGGTTCCGACAAAGAATAGGGTGATAATGTTTAAACACACTGGAGGACCTCCGTCAGAGCGTTAGGAATCTTAATTAAAATGATTCGCACTCCCCCCCATCTCGATCGATGTTTTTTTTTCTTCGTTGCGCAAAGAAATACACATTTCGTCTTCTCTTCTTTGATTCCTCCCTCTCCTCCTCTGCCTCCGTGGTGGTCTTGAGAGTTTACTGGAAAATGAATTTTCATCATGCGTGAAAACTAGAAGAACTAACAGGTTTGCTTTTCCAACCCTCAGCGTCTCCAACTGCTGATAAGAAAGACATTTGCATCGCAGATCATCTTGTTCCAACGAACGTTCCGTAGTTGTGTTTCGGGAGGCCGATATAACATTTTGAAATTGAGCTTTCGTCTACTCTCGAATCGCTATCATGAATATTTCATTATTGAGGATGAAGGAGGAGATGAAGAGGAAGAAAAAATAGTTTAGAAAAACACAGGACTCCGAAGACCGGAATAATTGCTTAAAAAAGGATGCTCTCAACCGAAAAGAATCATTCGTTTTAATAATGTCACTGTGTTTGGTAGTTGAATCGTTGCCGCTGATAATGAAGATCTTTCAAATTGTGTTTAGCTTAGATTTAAAACTTTTTTAAGGATATCTCTGGGAATTCGACAATAATAAAAAAATCAAGAAGCATTTCTCCGCTCTCTGTAAAAAGAAGGCCTTGATTGAGTTTGCTTTAAGCAAAAACTTAAAATTAAAAGAAGGAATTGTTGAGGATTGTTTATTAAATTAAGAATGAAGAGATTTATTTTTAAAAAAGTGAATAGGAAACTTAATGTAATACATGGTTTTAACCAGAAACGATTTATCCTAAAAGGGATATGTTTAGCTTAATATTTGTTAAAATAAAAACGTCGGGATATTAACTTTCTTATTCAGTTACGCCTGCTTATTACTAATTACTTATTTACTTTTATTACTAATAGGCTCCTCCTATACCGAGACCTGATACTATCTTAGATAAAGCTGTCAACTTGCAGAATGATTTCAAACTAAGTCATAAAACTGTGTCAAATCTATGCGTTTATCAATCATAAACAGTTATGAGCATTTCTAGCATATGGATAGGTAGCCATTACTAGAGCATTTATAATAGAATAGTTAAGAAATAGGAATAAGCCTTATCAGTAATCCCGTACAAAAATTATGATAGTTTTACAAATATTTTTAAATTTAAATATTTTTGATTCCTCATCCCTGCAAGGAGAAAAAGTTCTTTGCCTCTTAAAATCCGAGATTACCAAAAAGCTAAAATCAAAAAAATATTGAACCATTAAAATTGTTAAAAGAGTACATATTTTTTTTGATAAATCAGGCTTCTATATTTAAAATTGCATAGAAAAACTGTTTGCTATGAATCAGAAAAGAAAAATAAATAAATCTTGTATGGATTAATTGCTGAAAAAAGTTGCTTTAATGGTAATTAAAAAAAAAAATTTAAATTTTTGCAATTTTAGCAAAGAATTTACTATTCTATTTACAATGCGTATTTTGACTTAATTTTTTTTTAAAATATTTTTGGTATATTCCTTTTTTCTATCCAATGAATGTTAAAGACCGCTTAAACAGAATAAATTAATATTTTGTGGTTACCTACGCTTACCTATCCATCAATGATAAAATACTAAATATCAGGAACTACGCAACAAATATTTATGAATTTCGCACTGTATAATTATTCATTGATTTTGATATTTTGAAATGGATCGTGTATTAGAAGAATGCTGCACTTTCCTGAGAAAGAACATCACTTTACTGGAAATTACCACAACAGATAATATTCATAATGTAAAATAAAAAGTTTATAAATTTGCTTGTTTTTACTCAGTAGTTTCTTTTGTTAGGATATGATTTTAAATTATCTATATTCGGGATATAAATTTCTTGTTAGGGGCTGGAATTCAATCTAAAGTTGTGACTGGGGTCAATTATTTTAAACATAGAATAATAATAATAAAAAAAATGTCACAGGACATGTCCAAAGGCAAGTTTCTGCTATATATCTTAGAAATAGATACTGAGGTGGTTTTCCATTTCCCTTCCTCAGGAAAACCTTATGGTATAGCTTCGAACTGGAGAATTTTTTTCAGGAATGTTTAGTAGATGGCCTAGTAAGTATTTTTTGCGTGGGTGGACATCCGCCACCTGGTACATTTTCCAGCTATGACGTCATCAAAGATGGCGGCCTCTCGATCACAGACTGTCCATATCTGTTAATAGTTGACCGATTTGCATGAAACTTGCACTTTTCTATACTAATTTGTCCTTTATGAATCTAATGGAAGAGGTATTTGGTCCAAATAATGGTTACAAATAGTCAAAGTGTGTAATTTTGAGGTATTAATTATTATTTTTCTTTTTTTCACAGGTTGTTGAAATGAAATGAAGGTAGGGATGTCTAGAGTCTCAAAAGACAGTGTAACAGACTTTAAACCTGATGAAAAAGCATGCATCATATGTAATAAAATTGATGATAGTAGGATAAGTATGAAAAATGGTCGAGAAAAATCAGGGCTGCTGTGAAAGTGCGAAATGACATTGTCACTGAGCGTTTGAGCTCATTATGTGAGGAAGCAATGTTGTACTATCATATGAATAATGCGTGCTACAAACAATACTGTCATAAGAAGTCACTTTGAGTATTTGTAATCATTATTTGGACCAAATACCTCTTCCATTAGATTCATAAAGGAGAAATTAGTATAAAAAAAGTGCAAGTTTCATGCAAATCGATCAAGTATTATCATAGATATGGGCAGTTCTGTGATCGAGAGGCCGCCATCTTTGATGACGTCATAGCTGGAAAATGTACCAGGTGGCGGATGTCCACCCACGCAAAATATACTTACTAGGCCACCTACTAAACATTTCTGAAAAAAAATTCCCCATACTCAAACTTTCCCAAAGGACTGCAGTCAGGTCCAGGACTATATGTCGGTTCCGGGATTCGAATCCAAGTTTAAACACAAAGTTTTTCTTCAAATGAATCAATGAATGACATGTTTTATTGACAAGTTTATTTGATTTAATCATAGATAACTTCCCAAGTATAAATTTTAAAGCTTGACTGACTGATATTATAAATGTTAAACAATAGACGTGGATATATTCGGTAAAAAAATGTTACTGCAAGAGAAAAAAAAAAGAGGGTTTTCTCTGCTGAACTCCAATGTTATGCTGAAAAGGAGATCAAAAAGATTCAATCCTTGGGCCTTTCAACGAAAGTGCCTTCATAATAATTTCGGTTTCCTTTTTCGCTTTTAGATTTTAGGAAAAATATTCAATAAAATATATAAATAACAATTTTCTACAGTAATTTATTTTTAATGATATTATATTAAGAAATACTAAAAAAAATTCTTTCAAACATATTTTAATCATATTATTTATGATCGCATTATAACATTGATTTAACTTATCTAAAATCATTACAAATCGAATTAGTATTCACTCGTAAAACTACTCCATCCAGTCATTAATTAGAAAATTGCAATCTTACATCAGAGAATATATCAGAGAAGCATTGATGAAAAGCTTTAATTACTGCTTTAATAATAATATTGATTTGTATAATATACTGTATATACGGAAACAATGTCAATTAAGGAAAATATGTTATTGATTTATTTTTTCCTTAAATAAAATAAATTATCACCAAAATATTAAGTAAAGAAAACGAATTCATTGATATTAGACGTTTAACACTAAGTTTTATATATATATATATTTCAAGAAGTTCAAAGAAATTTAAAGCCTTCTTTCATTATTTTTATTTCTATGAATAAAAAACAAAGTCCTTTTTACACAAAATAAAAAAAATATTTTGGTTCTATTATAAAAAAAGAAAAATTAGAAATTAGGTTGTTTAAACTCTCTTTAACATATTAATGTAATCCGAGATATTTTGTATGAGTATTAATATAAATCAGCTTTTCAATATTAATAATTACTGTTAAGTAAGTTTTTTTAGATAAAGTTAACAAGTACATGAAAACTTTTAAATTAATAAATAAGATAGTCAGCTTTTCAGAAAAATGATTTAAGTTATTACGTTTTTGAATTTACTTTAAGTTCCGTCTCAAAGCAGTCTAATATTTTCTTTATATCTGGCTTCTGATTATTCCAAACAGATTTAAAAGAAAATGTCACAAAACGGAAATTTTTAATCATTATTGAACCAAATAAAATGAATTCTATAAAAAACCATAACCTTAACAACACTGTGTCTTCTTCTACTTCTTTTAAATTGGAACCAAAAAAAAAAACCTTAACAAATACTAAGGAAGTTGAATAGGAAGAGCAGTGGAACCTCCATAACTATAAAGTAAAAGGAATTTATAATGAATGTAGAAAAGACACTGAAAAGACGAATGATGCTATCTTTAAATTAATGTGACGTCGTTTTATAGTTAAACAAAGATACCTAAAAATTATATAAACAAACAAGGAAAGATTCGTTTAATAAATCTATTTATTGACAGAACTGCTTTAATTTTGTTTTCTTTCTAATAGCCTATTCTAGATTCGTTGATATATCCATCAACATTCAGTAAGAATTTCTAAAGTAATGCTTATAATAATACGAATTTTTTTTTCATTAAGTTTTGTAATTATCGAAAATCAAGTCAAAATAATGATTTGTACTACATCAAATTTTCATTTTAATTCTTATAGTAAAGTATGAACCTAAAAACTACCAAAAAAAAGCTGTTATTTCTTTTCTTGTTTTCTCTGTTGAACGTTTTGTACCAGTGGTTTCAGGAAAGTGGCGTTCTTTACCAAACCGAATTTCAAATGATAGCCAACAGAGGCGCCTTTCTTAAGGCTAAGGGCTTCTTGTTTTATTGATGACCGTAACCAAATCCGCCGATAAAACGTGAGGATCTTTGAAAGGGAATTGTCTCTCAGTGAAAGCGGGAAAAGATATAGCTTGGCAATTCGCATCTTTGATCGTCAAAGCCAGTGCATTTTCTGTGTCCTACAGAGAATACAAATCCAACTCAATTGCAAATAAACAGTAATAAGGGAATAGCAACTTGCTGTTACAATGACAGATAAATATCCAGATATAGTTTCACCTTGCTGTATGAATTTATGGTTTCTAAACCCTAAATGGTTTATTTTTATACATCCTCTACATTTTTTTTTCCAGTCAATCACAGTCTTATCTCATTGCTGAATATCTAAGGCTTACATATCAAATTTTATAAACGAAATAAAAACTGAGGTATCAATTTAACTGACTGAATTTAGGAGCAAATTGAATTCAATTCCAGTATATTTTAATACAAGGAAAGTAAGCAGGAAAAAAAAACTGGATATTAATGAAAGCTATTTTTTGAAAAAAATTGAAATTAAAAAAAAAAAAGATTTTCTAAATTAGTTTGTAGAAAAAAAAGAAAAAAAATCACAGAAATTGAATTAAATTTCTTTTTAACATTTAAATTACTATTGAATCAATTTAATGTCTTTAATTTAAAATAAAATCACCAAAACAATTATTCCTTAACAAAATATATTCTATTATTTATTCATTAGAATTACATTAATTATTTATTCTGTAGAATAATTAATGTAATAAATGGCAATGTAAAACCAAAAAGGTGTTTATTTATTTTATTTTAAATTTTGTAGTAAAACAATATTTTAATGAAATTTCATTCTGTAGTAAGCAATAAGAAGGAAAAGTCGAGGTAAACCATTTAATTAAGTCCGCACTAATGTTTATAATATGATTTGTTTAATATTGAAACATTCTGATCAATAATATATCAAGCCTTAACAAAACAATTACAACTAATATTAATTTAGTTTCGTTTAGAGAAGTTGTGAATTTGTTCAATATTTCATATCTTTTGAACAAGAGATGGTAAAAAAAAAGAAAAAAAACAAGTTAATAAAGGAAGCCTAAACCGGTTTTCTTATAATCTCATTAGAATTTGAAAATTATTGCTTTCTTTAATCTTATTTGATTCGAAATAAAGTAACGAAGAGACTTTTTTTAATATACTGTTGAAAACTTTTACAAAAGAAAAACGCTCACAGGACAAACAATTCATATTGTTAGCTGATGTTACTGAAATGCTTCCTTTCAGTAATTATTAATTTATTTCTACAGAAGATAATTTAACAAAGTCGCATTGGAAATTGCGAAAAAGATACGCTGGCAAATTGTCTTTATTTTTGTAACATTACCGGTACAATAAACGACGAGGAAAGTCTACGATGTTCTGCACTAACTAATAACTGAAAAGATTAACAAGCCACTCTTTTTCTATTTATTTCATTGCTATTACACCTTAATTTTTATTGTATTTTTTTCCTTCCTTCTTTTCATTCATTTCGATTTGCTTCTTTCTGTCGCGGTCATTCATTTTTGGGACGAGGGGGTCTGGTCGGACCAAGTTCTCTACTTCGGAGCCCATTTTGCTTTCTATCATTATAAACCAATGGCGTTAGCACTGTCTTGTCCTCTTGATAGAAGTCCTCATCATTATCTTCTCCTTCCCATCCATCCTCTTCTTCTCTTCAGTCTTTGCCCGCCCTGGTGCTGTTCTGTCTTAGAAAACCATTCGCTTTTATGAAAATAAAGTGACCGCTGTAGTACAAATGGAAGTAGACACAGTTCTCTTATCTAATGGGCCTTAGTGCGTAAAAAAGGTATTACGCTGAATTAGCTATTTTTTTTTACTCTCTTTCTTTCTCCTCTTCTTCTTTTCTTGCTCTTAGATTTCATTAGGAGAGGAGGAGGTGGAAGACTTTCTTTATTACTTTTCCGACATGTGAGATATTAATCCAAAGTTTCTTGACACGGTTCAAGAGACTTTTTCGGTTTTTGTTTTCTCTTTCATTTCGTTGCCACACATTTATCAACGGAGAAGAATGAGATGAGAACTTACTCATTTCTTATCTGACGTCTCACTGGCCATTGCTACTTTAATCTGGAATTTGTTTCTGTTTCACCTGAAAGAGAATTTTTCTTACTAAAGTTGGTGGTGAGAATGAGATCATCTGCTAGATTATCTTAAAGGCTCTGCACTTACAAAGGCGATATTTCTGAGAAATGCACTCCTCCATCTGCGAGATCACAAAACCCACTATCAAACGGAAGACCAGACTGAAATACAGACGTAAGTTAACTATACATTTACTTACACAGTATACAGACACATATAAATAATTACTCAATGCTAAATGATAAAGATTAATGAAAATTGCCAATAATCTTTTAAATGATTAATTGCCATTACTCATTTAACTTCTGTACATTTAATTAAATTTATGTACGTTTTCCAAATCAGAGCAGTACTGATTCAGAAATCGTATTAGTCCACACCGATTTCATTTTAATTTTTTGTTTAATTTTTTATGGTATGCATTGAATTAATCTGTCACTGTGATCTTTATGTTGCCGCCGTTATGTTCCCAAATGACAACCTTTCAGGGATTTCTTTAAAGGGCAGAAGATGTGAAATCACAGGTGGATTTGTCACAGCTGTAACATGAGAGGATAACAGAGTGGTTGTTAGTAAGGAGAAGCTTGAGAATAAACAGAAAATCCGTTACTATTGCATAGCAAGTTAATACGAATTATTCTTTCTTTCAGTATATTTATAATATATGTCTATTTATAATCTAAATAATTGTATTTCTTCCATATAATTTAAATTAGTTATTGTAAAACCTAATATAATATGTCATAAAAGAATAAGGTTCTAGGTAAGCATCTAAAATATTGTTTGATGCAAATATATATGAATCTGTTTCAAAATTATTAATCATCAGTATCAGTATAAAAATAAGATCCATAATAAGCAATACCATGACTCTTAGAGGAAAACTACTTTTTTAAATGGATTAACAGTAAAATCGAAAGAATAATCGAAAATTAAAGCCTGTCAAAGAAACTTAAGGCTATTAGACTAAGTCATGAAGTTTTTATTATACTTTGGAACTTGAATCCATGATTTAGCTGGATATTTGAAGAAACCCAAAGTTATTAGGATAAGTTATTCAATCCAAAGGTGTTACATGTAACATTAAATCTTATATTTTTAATGTACGAAATATATACGATGTTATGTTTTATATAAATACCAGGTGTCCAAGAAATAGCGTGAGATGTTTGAAGCGCCATAAATTGATAAATATAAGGCGCATCGATCTCAAACTTTGGATTGTAGGCTTATGGTCATGGGGGAGTGCAATCATAAGAAAAAGTTTCTAGTTCACATAGTCATCACCTGGGGGCATGGGGCGCTGCTGTCGGCTATGTAGCATCTTTTAGTTTTCATTGCTCTTTCGAATTCGGAATTGTGGAGCAGAACGGTTTGTTCACACGACAAATATTCTGTGGTTACCGTTACAAGGGCTCGCTACGCATCTTTATTGCGAAACAAAGTGTCTCCATTCCTGCAGCAGCATGGTGCACTAAACACAGTAGTCTTCATTCAAGAAGGAGATATACTGTACACATCACGTGTTGCTAGGAATGCGATTGCCGAGTGCATCCCTAATGATAGTGTAATAAGCAAGCATTATTCTTATACAATCCTTGTGACTTTTGGCTCTGTGGTTATCTCAAGTATAGGGTCTATGGAGTATAGGGTGCACAAGCTACAGGACTTGAAAAAGGCCGTAAGAAGTGAATGTGGGCGTCTGCATGATGGATTGCTCCAACATGTTATAGAGCACGATATGCATCGAATATTATGTGTCTCTGAGGATGGAGAACACATTGAACATCTTCTGTGATCATCCGTTCTGTTCCACAAATCCGAATTCGAATGAGCAACGAAAGCCAGAAGACACTGCATAGCTGGCAGCAGTGCCACATGTTTCCTGATGGTGACTATGTGAACTAGAAACTTTTTTTCATAATTGCATTTCCCGTGATCCATAAGCCTAGAATCCAAAGTTTAAGATCGAACCGCCAAATATTTATCAACTTATGGAGCTTCAAACACCTCACGTTATTTTTTGGACACCTGATGTATTAGTATACTAATGAATTGGGAATGATTAGCAATAGAAGTAAAAATGTTGAAACTAGATTTATTTGAGTGTTTTCCTTATGTTAAATTCAATTCTAAATAGCTCCATTTTCCCTATTTATTCTTGTAATGTCGCAATATAATTTTTTTTGAGAAATTCTAAAATAAAAATTCATTATTAATACAACTCCATTAAGACTATTTGTAAAGTTCAAATGATACTGAAAATATTTTTTTCATACTAGTTAATTCTTAAATTCATGAATTCTACGTTAACAATCTTAATATCGAATATATTAATTTTATATGCCTAATTTTTATTCCAAACGATTATTGTAAATAGGCCAATAAAGCCATTGCTCCAAATAAAATTCTTCGTTGTTCTATTATCTTCTCATTTATCATATTAAATTTATCATTTAATTAGGGCTACCTTAAATTTTGGTGATAGTTTGGGAACTTCTAGCACAACAAACCTTCCAAATTTGATTACATGTTTTATCATCTCCTTCATAATGACAATTTTAGTTAGCTGTGAAATCCTGAATAAATGAAAAACGTTAGAAATACGATTGAAAATAAAAAGAAAATGAAATGTTTTATATTAACTGTCAGGAGTATTCCGTAAACACTGAAAGCGATCAAAATAATCACTATTGAGAGCTATTGAAAAGGCTAATGAAAAAAGTATCTGTAAATAAATAAATGAATTTTTAATGTCAGAATGGCTTTATTTCACTTTGCTTAATGTTTAACGATTGTTTAACGACTTATCCTTCCATGAAATATCCAATTAATTGAAAAAGTTACTTAGTGAATATTTTTTCTATATTTAGTTTTTAGTATATTGTTTTTTTTTCGGTATTATGAATGTTTGAAGTAATTATTAAATATAAATAAGCTTAACGTTACATGTTCAAAAATTAACAGATTCAATACTAACTATTAAATCAGTTAATTTTTAGTATTAATCAAAATCAGTTAAAACAGATATTGTACAGAACCAAGATTCGATTTAAACAAGTAAAGGATTTGGGCAAGTAGAACCAAATAATCATAAAAAAAGACAAAAATTTTCAAAGTAAGGAAAAAGATCAATAATAACAGGAAGCCCTCAGATTCAGTAGTGATTTTCAAGTTGTCCGTGAAAATAATTAGGGTAAGGTAGGGTAAGATGACGAACTTAACCTTCAGAGATTGTCCCTCGGCTTAGTAAGTGGTTTAAAAACCTGAAATTTGAAAGCACACTTCTTGTAACCTTTATGTTCAATAAAAAAATATGAAACGCTATTTTACCCTCTCGAATTATGAAAAATATTTCACCAAAAAAAAAAAAAAAAAAAAAAAAAGAGTAATTTTCGTCATTTTACCCTACCTAAGGGGTAAGATGACGAACAGATGAAAGTAAGACATTAAGATAGAAACATTTTATTTTAAAAATGCAGAGAAACAACTTCACTTACTAACTGAGGCATGAAGTAAAAAAGTCAAAGATGAAACACTTAAAATACAATAACAGATTGCTCGTAATGAAGCAAAACTTTGAAGAATTAGGTACAACAAAAATTTAGAAGAACATTATTGTTGGCACTGGCACGTTATGTTTCTTTGCTGCAGCATTTACACTTGAGGTTTTATCTTTTACTTTATCAATAGCTGCATTCATTGTCGCCTTATCCCACTTTCCCCTGTCATGTTATAATTTCCTGGCATGTTGTTTATAATACCTAAAACATTCATAGATAAACAGTCATACATGAGGATTAAAATAAAAGAAAAAAATAACTGCAACTAAAATTCAGTTTCAAAACCAATTTTCAAAATAGGACAAAAGCTATTCATAAAAGGTACTCAAAAACATGTAAGATGACATGGGTAAGATGACAAACTAAGCAAACTTCTCGTCATCTTATCCGCCCTGCCATTCGTCATCTTACCCCACGCCGCCAATTTGGTTTAGAACTTATTTTTCATTACCGTAGCTTATCGTAACAACCTACACCACACATGGCTCTTTACATTATGAGTTGTATTTTGATAATATTTTATGAAAGAGCAAAAACAACTTAACGTACTCGAGTAATTCCTTACACTTTGAAGTCGAAAAATTACAAACGCACGGGAAACAAACACATCTTAGTCGCTACTGCCCGCAAAACAATCTGGCCCGACATCCCTTGCAGTGAACTTCGTTACTAATCACCTGAGTCTCAGAAAGTGCTTGGACAGGTGCTCCTATCTATGAATGCGTCCGAGAAATACCGAGTTAGTCATCTTACACGCTTCGTCATCTTACCCGACTTTTCTCTACCTGCACTGATTTTGAAAACTTACTGTTATTGATTTGGTAACATCAGTGAACGTTTACATAAATTGTAAATTGAAAAGAATTATGATTAAGTTTACTTGATCGGGCTTGCAATGAAGTTATTTGTTATGTAACAACCGTAACATCATGAGAATACAATTACTCTAACTTGTCCAAAACCATATTAATGGAGTACATACTGCTTTCGTGTTCATCTAATCAATTGTCTAGTCCCATTGTTCGAGGTTAAGTAATGTACAAAACTTCCAAATTTAAAGAATTTAAATGTGTTACGATAAAAATTTAACGAGCCTGTTATAAAATAAACAACAAACCAAGAAGGCACAAAGGTAAACAAAAGATTTCGCATCTGACTCATCAGCCACAAAGAGTCTCCCACTCCCACTGTTGATAGTATTTACGTTTGTGTCTTCTTGGGTTGTTGTTTATTTAAATGTGTAATAATAACGTAAAACAATTACAGAATTGAAAAGCAACACAAAAACATTTAGTAAAACGATAAGGCATGACAAGTTTCGTTTGCCTCTTTAACGGTCAATCTTTTCCAAATGCTTACATAACAACAACAAAAAACCAGACAATTTAAGCATCCAACAAACAACTCCTTTAGGATTGTTGAGTAAGCAACATGCAAAGGAATAATTCAAGGACAATGGCCACGACTGCTAGCCAAGTATTCGGGGTTAAAATACTGTATATATAATCTATTTAATTCAATATCTTCAATCTTCCAAATGTTAGTGATAGTTGCTTTGACTGGTATCTAAACAGCTTCTATAGATTTATTGATTAAACTTACTGACTTCGATTTCTAAACCAACTGATTTCAAACGCTGATAGTACTTACTCTTGCATTAAATTTATAAAGCGAATAAGATTTAATTTCTAAATCATTCAAGGACTTCACTATAAAATAATCCTGGAGAAAGAGTCTCATCAGAACCTAAGAGTATTTCAGAATTGAGTTGTTCCGAAATCATGGGATTATAATTACAATTAAAATAATAATTATGCCTCCAAAGTGAGAGCCTATAGGGAGAGTTCTCAAATGTCTGCTAAACTCTATTCTTAGTAGAGAAGCAACCACATACCACGAAGAGTGCTCTCACTTTTCCATCATGTGTTTGAAATTCAACGTTGATTAAAATTTTACGCAATTGCTATTCGTGCCGAGGCTCTGAAAATGAGCCACGGCGCATAAGAAAGACCGGATTAAAGCGGATGGTGGACCACATAGAAGGCAGCTGGAATCCGCATCATTAGGCCTTCGCGCCGGAAGACGATGTTAGCGGATCCCTCTTTAATGGCGGACTCTTTGGCATAGTTGCGATGCCAACCGCCTTTCCGGAGTCCACTTCCGGTGTTACGATGTTGGTCGCCCACACGCAGCTTCTCAAAATTTGAGAAAAAAATTCCGTGAAGAGAGGAAGAGGAGGCGAAGGAGGAGCGATGTGTAAAAGTAACGAGATCCCGAAAGGAGTTTGTCGAGAGAAGGGCCATCTGGTGGGAGTGGCATTTCTTTGCTCACCTCGCTTCGCCTATCACTAGTCAACCTTCATTACTAACCGAAATGCATCGAAGTCGGCAGCTGTGACATCCCTAATAAAAGTAGGACTGACGTCCGAAGGGGCCGAGGGGTCCCCATAAGCCCACGACGTGTGATATGAAGGAGAAGGAAAGTACTTTGTCGCAATGACGACGACCTTCATATTCTCAACGTCCTTTCTCCTGAACAGAAAAGTCTGTCTCCATTCCTTCCGGTCAGAATTCTTCCACTTTGTAAAGGTGGTGCAAATCTACAATGGCAGAATTCTGTTTGGACAATTTCAGGCATAGTTCGATTTCTTTTTGTAGAGAATCGAATGAATTTCCAATGCTATTGTTTGAATATTGCTATTGCTTGAATTTCGCAGCTAGAAATAAAAATACTCATTGTAAAATCTTATTAAAATCTCTACGTATTAACAGAAAAAAGTGAATTCCGCGAAGAAAGAAACTTATTATGTTTCTCAAGCTCCAGTATTTAGTAAGTCTATTCACGACGCACATATGAAACTTTATGTCCTTATTTTTAATTAAAAACTACTTTTATTAAAGCCCAATTACAACTTAAGAAAATAAAACATAAAAGGTTGATAAAATAAAAAAAAAATCCCAATGTTATTCGATAAATACTGTTTGTTTATTTTGAATTCGATTCAATACATAGCTTACATGATTTTCAGTAAAATGGCATGACTTGTTGAAAGTAAAATATCACAATTTACAGTAAAGTAAAACAAAGAACGCACATACCTAAACAAAACAACAAATTCACTGAGCTATTTTTTGATATTTGTGCTGGATATCGGAGACAGTACTGTTTCAAGGCTAATTGGCCTCTCATCAGTCCCATCCGTCCAGCATACCTAGCTCAGTAAAAAGGGACAATATTCAAAACGGACAAACATTCAAATCAATGACCCCTGAATTACAAAAACATCAAAACAAAAATCAAGAATAAAAAGGGGTGATTAATTAGCTTAGCATCAAGGGATTAATTTATTACAAGGGTAGTATTTAGACAATAAATTTAACGTGCGTTAGAAACATTTTACAGTAAAATAAAACAAATAACGCACATAACTAAACAAAACACAAATTCACTGAGCTATTTTTTGATATTATTGTCTAAAATATCACAAGTAAACTTTTTTATATAGGTTTCTTTCTTTTTAAATTCCATCGTATTATATCTCATTATAAGGTGAAAGGTTTTTTTTTTAATATAATGAACAAATTCAGATTTATTCTAATTTGAATTGTTATCGAAGCCATTGGGAAAGAAGCTTTAAACGGCCATTTTTAGATCATTAGCTTTCTTCAGCTAAATTTAGTAATTACTATAGTTCCATTAAGTGGAGAAAAGGAAAATAAAGAAGTCCTTTTTTTCCAGGATCTTATTAATTTAAACATTAAATAATATTGACTAATGTTTTATGCAACCAAAAAAGTAAACGATGATATGCATTACGAAAAAGAATAAGTATATATTGTTAAATCTCCCAAAACTATCGTAGCACCTACTTATATTATGTTATACTTCCACTTTATATTTTTAAGTCAGCAAATGGTTCAATACAATGATAGAATATAGCAAAGAAATATGTAAAATTGCAAGTTAAGCTAATCAAGTCAAAACGATAAGTCTTTCAAAATCTGCTCTCAAAGCAAATGTTTGTTAAAAGTAACCAAAAACAGTAAACTTTTAATTAAAAATAACTGAATTAATTAAGTAAAGACTAGACTACATTTCAGTACTTTTGCGAATATAGTAAGTACCAGAGAACTTTCAGTAATTAAAATGATCTTAAACTCTTGATTTTTATTATAGTATAAAGCAATGTAGCACACATTAGTAAAATTACATTTAATACAAACTGATTTTTATTGCAATAAATATATTATTACTATTAAAAGGAAGAAATGAAAAACTTCAGAAATGTTTCTCAAAATTTGAATCTATCAATGCAGCAAAAAAAATTAACACATAACATTTATCACAAATTAGTATATTTTTTAAAAAAGATTGGATAAGTCTATATTATTTAAGAAAAAGTGCATTTTAAGTGTATTGATATTATAATTTTTTAATTCCAGGTTGTTTCTGAAGATTCAAAAAAGTTCTACCTTATTTGTCTACTTTTTTCTTTTCACTTTTCCTTTAGATTTTCTAATTGCAAAAAAAAAAAACTAGTGTCTTCTTTAAATGCACATCTCTTGTAAACGAGCTCAACGAAATTTGTTTCTACTATTAGTATTTTACGAGGATTGAAAAAGACAGAACCATTATGTTTTGAAGAGTATAATTGCATTGAAGGGAATTTCTTACTCCTCTTCTAATGTACTTATCCAGGAAATCGTCGTCATTCAACGTGATTTGGCTGTTCGGGCGCAAAATACAAGCAAAGTCCATTAAATTCAAATTGCTAACTTATCAGAGGTTTACATATTTTCCCAAAGAGAAATACTGACGATTGATCTAGCATTAACATGTGCCAAACATTTATCAAAGTGTCTTTCTTTGCACTGCTACTTAACAAAATTGCTAAACTGGAACCATAAAAAAAAATATATTAAAAGTGATGCTTCGGAATTGCTGACATTAAAGCTTTTTCTTTTTTCTCGATTTGTCGCATTTTTTTTTCTCTTCTCTTTTTTCATTTATCTTCTATTCTTTTCCATGCTGTTTGTAAACATGACGAGGTTACTCAGTGTCTCAGTACTTTCCTTTAGGATTAGATTAAGATTAATTAGAAGAAACTTGTTATCCAAGTAATCGCCATTGCCATCAAGCATTTATCAAAATCAACTGCAAACTAAACACGAGAAAAAAAAAAAGAGAGAAAAAAAATAGCGACATTTCAATTATATGGAAGAAGCAGCAGTACAAACGATCCTTTAATGGATACATTAAATGAAAATGAGAAATGCACAGCACAAAGTTTTAATGTATTCCAACGAAGACGAAATGTAAACAGTGCTTTCACAAGAACGAGATTTTTCTTCTGGTATGACAAAGAGTTGTCTTGAATATTCATTTAGATAAGATTGAAATAACAATAAATAAAGAAAAAAAATGCTGATGGAAAATTCAAAGAGACACGCAAGATGACATACCGGGAACAATCTTTGAAATTATAACTTGCTAAATATAATTATTTACAAACGTCACGGATTCCATTACTTTCGATGTTTCTCGAAGTAGACAATAAGAATAAACTAAAGCTGTTTTGTTTTCAAAGTTATAGACTACTTAAAGTTCAAAATGTAATTCTCTCTACAATCCCAAGATTTAAGTTGACGTCATAACATAGAAAAAAATAAAACAATACTTGTATGAAAACAACAAATTGAGTTTCAGACAAATTGATTTTCAGACTGAAAACTTTTGAGTATTTTTATCATTTAACCTTGTTTAAAAAGTCATACGTAATAGTCCCTATATTCTTTCCTTTAATTATAATTATTTATTTGAAAAGTTCTGATCTGGAGAGTCCGAGTTCCATCCACGACAGAAATAAGAAATTTTTAGCAGATAATTCAGAGACGAGTCTATTTTATTGTGTGAAATGAGGACTAGTTTTCTTTACTAAAAGTTAAACATAGGCGCGAATTGGAGTGTTCATCCAATTTCCACTAATCCCTATCACAGAATATTCGGAGGCTACATCTCCAACGCTCTCATGAACTCCAGACGTCCTAGAAGGAAAATCAATCTATCTAGATTTGAAGCATTTCGGCGTCTAATGTTGTAACAGATATTTTTGAACGTTGTATTCTTTAATATGTGTAATATTAGCAGTCTATTTTCAATCACACAAAAAATAGTTCAGCAATATGTTAGATTTTCATAAAACTGTTGAAAATCAGAGAATTTGAGAAATATAAAAGTACAACATTACATATTTAAAAAAATTAAATTAGTTTCAAATATCAGTTAGCTACAGCAGCACATATTTATGAAAAACATTACGGTAATTAATTCCACAGTCGGTTGAATTAAAATTTCCAATTTGCAATAATGGGAATGGTCAAAATATTTTGACAGAAATGTGCGTTTTCACGCATACCAATAAAACCAAAATAGTTAGCATGAAACACTTAGGAAAAATAAATTGAATAATAATGTGAAAAAAGAAAATGCCTCATAAATAGATTGTAGTGATTTTGACCAAGACGAACGAACGACAAATAATTAACAACAACGCGTGCAAAGTAACAGAGAGACGTTATTACTTCATTGTCGTAAGTTGTTTATGTACTTTTAAATTTTTCTCGTTTGGTTTATATCAGTGGCTTTGTGAAGCACGACAGAAATGTAAGAAATTTTCTTTAGATGAGGAGAAAAAAAAGATTCTTAAAGAGAACGACACAGGAATGAAACAAGAGAACTTTGCAAGCAAATATAGTATTAGCCAACAACGTTTTGAACATTTTTATGGGACAGAAAGAAGATCAAAGAAATATCGATTTCGCTGCGATGGGATCACGGAGAAAAAAATTCTATTACTAATAACAAAGAAGTGGATGTAGTTATAAAAAGAGGTATTTCGGGATACAACTTTTATAGGATAAAAAAAAATTAAACATTTATGAACTTTTAATTTTTGTGTCAAGTATTTACGTCAAATTGACTATTTTAATAGATTTGGTTGTAATGAAATTTCAATCTATATCAAATTAATTTTGTCTTCCGTGATTTCCTTGTACTGTTGTTCCACTTTAAGTTTAAAATCCTCTTCCATGATTCAGTTTTGATAGTTTTATTTATAGGTAATTAATGCATTCTCTATCACAGACTAGAATTAATAATGAGAACGATATTGTTCACATTTTTAGCTCTCTAAGCTTCCAATTTCATTGAGATCAGGGATATTTAAAAGAGAAACATTTGACTGACCTAAGCTTTAAGTCTCTTTGTAGAGTACTTATATTAGGTCGACACTTATAAAATGTGTTTCATTGTCAACTAATGGTTGGAATCTGTGGTCATAAATATTGTCGTTTCTGTTTCCATAGGGAATTTGGTGGTTGAACAGTGGCTTGGAAATGTGTAGAGTCCATCCTCGTTTTCCAAGATAAACGGATTATTTAGAAATCAGAGCACAAATGCATTATGTTAGACAACCACAATTTCAATAGGGACTTTACAAATTGAAGGATTCCGTCATTTTAATCCTTTAATCCTTTGCCTTTTCCAAAAATTAAACAAAACAGATCCCAGTTGATGAATGACGGAATGGTAAATAGTCTGGATACAGGATTTGCCAAGAGAAATACTTATAATTTTAATTCTTTTTCAAAACAGAATTTAAATAGAGAAACTTAATAATATTTTGTAATGAATTAGTTTTAAAAGCTTTTAATATGATTATAATTATAAATTATTATTTATTATATTATTATAAACACATATTATTACATATTTTTTTATTATTTTATTTTCTATTTCTAGATGACCCCTATATAGGTGACATTTATTTTTTTTCACCCCTCCTGATGAAATGGTTGGGCTCCTTTTTATTTATGCAACTTTCATTTGCATATGGGAAGTGATTGGTTCTTTATCCTGTTCCTTTCGGATTAATGGAGGCGATCTAATCTGCTGATTGGTTAGTTTTCCTTTATAATCTGATGATGCTGCTTCTCAGTTCAGACATTGACAAAGGGTCCTGGAAAGGACCCGAAACTAGTTCGCACTTTTTTAAATATCATTTCTTTTTTTAAATGTTTGCCGTGTTAATACATTTTCACACGTTAAATCTTAGAGGAGAAGGTCGTATTTTGGAACCCTGTCGGTAATTTGGAACCCTGACATTTCACTGACAGGTAGGTATCGCATCCCGGTGAAACTTGTAACTTGTTGCCCTCACCCTCCCGACCACAGGCTCGACGCGTCAGTTGCTTGCTGCTCGTTA